>JAUMJL010000389.1:1882500-2519975 GCA_033558185.1 Dromococcyx pavoninus | reverse complement strand
CGTAGCGGATCCTCTGCGCTCGGCTCCGCTCTCTCTGGTTCCGTGCGAGTGTGCTCGATTCTGCCGCACCGCGCGATGCTGTCGGGCGCCGGCGGCTCCGGGCCCGGCGCCGGCGGCTCCGGGGCGGCCCTTGGCGGGGACGGGGACTTCCTGTCACGGTATCGGCTGGTGTCGGCCAAGCTGCGGCGGCGGTTCCTGCGGAAGCCGAACGTGGCGGAGGCGGCGGAGCAGTTCGCGGCGCTGGCGCGGGAGCTGCGCGCCCAGGAGAGCCTGCCCTACGCGGCGTGGTGCCAGCTGGCCGTGGCGCGCTGCGCGCAGAGCCTGTGCCACGGCCCCGCCGAGGCGGCCGCCCTGGCCGAGGCGGCGCGGCTGTTCCTGCGGCAGGAGCGGGACCTGCGGCAGCGGCTGGCGCTGCGCGGCGGCTTCGGCGAGCACGCGGCGGCGGCGCAGAACTGCGGCGCCTTCGCCGCTCGCCTGCACCTGGAGCGGGGGCAGCCGGCGCTGGCGGCCGCGCCCTGCCTGGAGCTGGCGGCGGCGCTGCGCGACACGGGCCGTCCCGCCCGCGCCGCCGCGCCCCTGCAGCGGGCGGCGGAGCTGCTGCTGGCGGCGCGGCTGCCGCGGGAGGCGCTGCGCTGCCTGGCCGAGCGCGCCTCCTGCCTGCTGCTCGGCCGCGACTACGCGGGCGCGCTGGCGGCGCTGACGCGGGCGCAGGCGCTGGCGGGGTCCGCCGGGGCCTGCCCGGAGCTGCTGGCGCGCTGCGAGGTGTCGCGGGTGCTGCTGCTGCTGCTGCTGCAGCCGCCGCCCGCGCGGCTGCCGCCCGAGCACGCCCGCACGCTGGAGCGCTACTGCTGGGAGGCGGGCGGCGCGGGTGCCGGGGACGGCCCCGGGGCGCTGCCGCCGGCGGGCGGGCTCCTGCCGGCCGAGCTCTTCCTGCTGCTGCAGTCGGCCGTGCTGGCGCGCCAGGAGCGGGACGCGCGGGCGCTGCGGGTGCTGCAGGCCGAGCTGTGGCCGCTGCTGAGCGCCGAGCAGAACCACCTGTTGCACCTGGTGCTGCAGGACACGCTGGAGCCCGCCGGGCAAGGGCTGTGAGCGCCGAACTGGAGCTGATTGGGGCAGAACCGGTCGTGCCCTAAGGAGCCGCGCGCACTTTGCGGGCGGGGAGACTTTGCAGACGCTTTGGAAGTTGTTGAGCTGGAAAGAGCGCTGTCCTGGAGCAAACTGGGACAGATCCAGACTGTTTCCTAAGGAGCTGGACACACTTTGCAGGTGGGGAGACTTCACAGGCACTTCGAAAGTCATTGAGCTTGAAGGAGCGCAGTCATGGAGCCAATTGGGGCTATTCCGAAGTAGCTGAATGTACTTTCAGGGGAGGAGAGGGTTGCTCAGTGTCAGAGGGTTTGCACCTCAAGGGAGCAGGTATTGTTCACAATAAATGCCTTTGGATGAGGTTTTTATTTTCTTCCTCTCGTAAAAGCAAAAGACACCGCTGTCAACGTGAGGCCATGCATTAGGCTGTCAGGATGGACAAAAAGGATTTGGTGACTGAGCAGCCTTCATCCAGCAGCCTTGAACAACCCCAGGATGCTCTCTGGACAGCCGGGAAACAGAGAAGGGGCCGTGCTGAGCGAGCGAGAGCACTGGGCAGGCTGCAGAGCTGTTGGCATCCATCACTGGAAGAGTCTCTTGACATTTATCCTGCAAGGAGTGGAGTCCAGACACTGCTTCCTCCCAGTGCGATGTAGATCTGAGATGCATCACAGCCTCCCCCAAACCACGGATGTTTCTGTGCAGTACAGGGTTAGGGTTAGGCACCAAAGCCTTTTCAGTCTTGGCCAGGGGATGCCCTGCCAAGGCACCACCCCACAGAGTCCTGCTGTGGAAGGGGCTGCCTGGCCGAATCCTTCTGAACACTAGGAATCTTGCTGTGTTTCATGGCTCAGCTGCTGGGATCACCTGGGCTGGGTGACCTAGTGGTCATGCAGTGAGCTGGTGTCTCCAGAAGACAAAGCACATCCATGCCATCCCTTTCTAGTGTCACCACAACCCTGTTGTGCCTTTTGTGATGCTGCTTCTATAGAAGTTGCTTGGTATTTGTAGCTGGATTTACCGGACCCTGAGACTGCCAGCTATGTACTTCCAGCCAGATGTGCTGAAGTGTTCGTAGGTTTGTATGAGGCCCCAGAGCTGGTTCAAGCTGGGAGATAAGGAAGCAAAGGAAGGCTGTTCCCATCGCCAGCTGATGCAACAGCCTCAGAGACAAGTGAAGACGAGACTGGCCTAGAGACAATGAAGGGGCTCGCTGAAGAATAATGACCCCAGCCCTGGATATTGCTGCTGGTCAGAACTGTTGTGTGAGGGGTGGGGAGTTTAGACTGTGAATGTACAAGTGTCCGGGGATTTCTGTGTTCAGGGTCCCTCTCTGGAAGTGCCGAGCTTGAGCTGTCTTTGTGTTGGGTAAATAAACCTCTGATTTACTCAGCAAACTGGCAACTTGTCTTCTTTGAACAGGAACTGAGGGCTGAGCCCTGTTGATGATGGCCTGATTCCCTCAGCAAAGCCCAAGGGCACCTCCCAGCTGGGCAGTGGGAGGCAGGAATTGGATCTGGAGCTACATGTGGGTGATGCAGAAGACTCTATCCAGGTGATCCCACCTATGCATGCAAGACCTGGCACAGAAGAGGGACTGCAGCTCCCACACCTCCTCTTCCCCACATCTCCACAGCACTCAGGGCTTTCCAATAGCCCTGTCAGGGGCAGTTTTATTGCCACAAGCAGGAGAAACTTGCTATCAGAACACAATGGTTTTTCTTTCTTTTCTCCTCCTCTTATTTTCCTGCTTTCCTGTTTCCTTTCTCTAGGGATTTACACCCTCCTTTTCCTTGTGTTTCCTAGGGCAACTTCAGACTGAGGTAACCTAGGGAACTGTTCCAGCAGCACTGTGGGAACGTGGTGCAAGGAAATCCAAAACATCTGGGATCCCAGATGAAAAATTCAGTGATTTTCTTAATAGTAGCAAGTGCATTTGTGGACCAAGCCACCTCTGGGATCCAAAACTATTTTAAGGGTCACAGGCTGGCATGACAAGGAGGAAATTTGAGAGCTGTTCAGTTATCTCGAGGCTCTGTCATTGTACAATGTCCAGAGGATGTATCAGTTTTTACCAAGTCTCATGAAGATCACTTGAAAGATGCTGTTTGTCTATGTACTGAAAAACATCACCACACATCTCCTGTGCTTCAGCTGTGTCAGCAAGAAGCAAAATAGGATTCGTACTAAAAGAAGGGCAAAGATTTGTATGCCCAGAAGAGATCCAGGCTATGGTAGAAATACTTTGAGTGGTAACAAAGAAGCAATTGCAAGCGCTTTTAGGTGCAGTAGGATACTGCAGACCCTGGGCACCAGGGACAGGGGAGTCAAATAAGCCGTTGAGGGGAGCTACCAAGGCAGAGGAATTGGAGTCTGTACAGCGGGGTTCAAAGAGAAAAGGCTTTCCAAACTATAAAAGGAGCTTTAACTTCTGCTCCGGCTCTGGGATTGGTGAATTACTTGTGCTCGACAACGAAAGAGCAGCCAGCAGAGTCCTTTCTCAAACGCTAAGTCCACACTGCCGCCCTGTGGCTTATTACTCAATCCAACTGTATCCTGTAGCAGAGGGAATAACTCCCGTAGTAAAGCAGTAGCTGCAACAGCGGCAGTCATAAAAAGAATCAAATCACTAGTCTTGGATCACCCTACAACCAGGTATGTCCCGCATGAAGCAGAACTGATGCTTAGGCAGCCTGCTACATACGCGTTGTGCCCACAAGGAGCATCTCATTATGAATTAATTATTTTAAATGCAGATGTTACTTTAAAAAGATGCAATGCTTTGAATCCAGCAGCTTTACTGTCTGCTTCCTCTGATGGTGAGCTGCATCGTGGTGGAGCTAAGGTAGTGTTCCACTACAACTGCCTAAGGGAAGATCTGCGGATCAGCCTCTAGAGAACTCAGATCTGTTTTCACTGACAGATCATCACCCTATGTGAGTGGAAAACAACACACAGGCCAGGCTGTGGTGAGAAACTCAGAGGTACTTGAAGCAGAACCTCTACAACTCTTAGTAAGGGGTTGAATTAACTGCATTAGCAAGAGCAGCCTGGTGGGGACATCATAAATGGATTACTATACTGCTTGTGGAGTTTGTTTGCTTTCAGAAAATAAAAGACACTGCAGACAACATGAGACCATGCATTTGGCTCTTGTTGTAGGCAAAAGGAGTTGGTCACTGACCTACAAGTGCCTGGAACCAGTGGTGGGGGCTGACTTGTTTTCTATAGAACAGAGGATGGGTGCTAGGTGGAAATTCTACAAAGCTAGCACACCCTTGAGGAGTGTTAGTGCAATATTTATCTTGATTAAACATGAATATTCAATTAGATTACCTCTTCTCAAGGTTCTTATTCATAATTTCTTTCCTCACTTTGATTTAAAGGAAACTTCACACAAAACTTCAGTCTGCATGCTCAGTGCACGAGGGTCTTTTTGAGGGGGCAGGTGATCTTTCCCAAAGAGATGTGTTCTTCTATTATAATTACATGTTAATGAGGATAGTTTGCCAAAATTTCAAGCTTCATTAGTCAATCTCTTTGTTCCTTTGTGCTTATATTGGTACGTCTTTGCTTGGTGGATTCATGGTGCCGTCCTGTTTCTTCTTGTCAGTGTTATCATAGAATTATGGAATGGTTTGCATTGGAAGGGACCTTAAATCCCGTCCAGTTCCAACCCCCCTGCCATGGGCAGGGACACCTCCCACTGGATCAGGTTGCTCAAAGACCCGTCCAACCTGGCCTTGAACACTTCCAGGGATGGGGCATCCAACAGCTTCTCTGGGCAACCTGTGCCAGTGCCTCCCCACCCTCCCAGGAAAAAATTTCTTCCTAATATCTGATCTAAATCTCCCCTCTTTCAGCTTAAAACCATTCCCCCTCATCCTATCACTGCACTCCCTGATAAAGAGCCCCTCCTCAGCTTTATCTCACAAAGTCTGAGTAACCCCTTCTGTCTTATCTTTCTCATTTCTTAAGCAGATCCCCCACTCATTCAAGAACTTGTTCTGGTGCTTATTATCTTCCAGTATTTCATTCGTCTGCACCGGGAGGTAAGGCACGGGTCCCCAGAGCGTGGCAGGGCTCCCCAGTGAGCAGGGGCCCCCGTGGGGTTTGGGGAGCAGGTCCAGGGTGGCAGAATCGCAGCTCAGCGCATCCCACTACAGGAGGCCCAAAGGCCCGGGGAGGCCATTGGCTGCGAGCGGAAGGAGAGAGCTTTTCATCACGTGAGAGCAGAGCTGAGCTCCGAGAGCAGCGGCCGGGCACGGGGATGCTGGGCTGGCGACAGGCACTGCAGAGTGGGCCCCAGCGTGCTGGCAGCGTCACCCACGGCCAAGGAAGGATGCTCTGCTGTTGGCCGTAAGTTCCATCATGCTCCCCTCCCAGCCCCGAGCAAGGGCACTCGCTGCGCTGTAGGCATCAGCTGGTGGCTCCCAGCAAAGCCAAACAGTGGGCTAGGAGGCTGTGGGCATTTTCAAATGCAGTGGTTTACCTCCTGGAGCAGAGCTGGCCATCGGCATGGTGTTCTCCTCAAACTGTCTCCAGGTGTGTTGCTGACGTGCTGCTCCCTGGAAGCTGGTGGTGGGCTCGCTGTGTGCTTGCAGGGGTGCAGCCCCTCTCCTTCCCACCATGGCTCTCTCCTGTGCACTGAGGCTACTGCACCATCACCTTCGCCCTTCGAGTGCTCTCCTGAGCAGCCTGGCGGGCGGGACCACAGCACATTGACGGAGAAGAAGACAGCAGCAAAGCGAAAGGAGAAGAAAAAGGTCAGGGAGGGCTGCAGCCTGCCAGGTTCCTCCTGGGAGGAGAGGTACGGCTCTTCCAAAATGACCAAGCACTCTTGCAAAGCCCTAAGCACTTGAAGGGGTCAGAGCAGTGGCATTAGCATTTCACCTCCAGCTAGCTCTCCCCAGAAGGAATAGAAGTACCAGGGCTCAGCTGGCTTCTCTGGAGTTTGGCCTGAGGATAGGAGTAATGGAAAAGACAAATTAATGGTTGAAGAGGAAAGGATCAGAAGCAGAGCAGTCGTCATGGTGGCAAGGAAAAAGGAATAGTCCATTTGATTTGCAGTTCTGTGCCTGAAAATAGTTGGTACTGTGTGCTTTGGAGGCAGCTACAAAAATCCCAGAAAGCAGTAACAGCAGCTTCTCCATCTTTGACATGAGATTGTCCATGTGCTTAGTGAGTCAGTAGTTGATGGATAGTTACTACGGTTTGGATCAGATCCACCTCACCCCTGACTCTGTCTTTTATGTTTTTTAATCAGATTTTATGTGTGTTGTTCTTTCTTGCTCTGCCTCATGTTGGAGTATCAGCAAGTTCTGAGGTTTATCTCCAAACTCCTGCTGCGTGGGTGGCTGGGTCAGGGAGAGTGGGCAACCTGTAATTCCTGGTGACACACAAAGTGTGCATTTCACCATGGTGGATTTAATCTATAACAGCATTAGCAAAAATGATGTAGTAGTGGCTGGAGATGTGAGCAGGGATATGATGCATCAAGTGATGAGAGAAGCATCTTGCTCTTTTAGAGGAGAACTCCAGGGAGACAGGACTCACGCTGTCCCGGAGCAGCAACAGATGGCCAAAGCCTCTGATCCAGTGGGAGAAAACAATAGATCCCATCTGAAGCCACAATGGGATTTCTTCTTTTTTCCCCCTTCTCTGCCTGCGCTTCAGGTTTTTTCCCCTCTGACACCAGTAACATTTGAACACTCATTCCCCTGGCTTTACTAGCCTGTAGTCCAATCTCAGCCAAGGCTCAGCAGGGTCTCTCTGGGTCCCTGTGAGGGGAAAACTCTGTTCATGGCCCTGTCCTCTAAAGGGGGATCAGAAAGATACCTGGTTACCCAGAACACATAGACATCACTGGTCAGTCTTCTGCCAAAGGCTCAGCATGTCCTCTGGAGAGCTGGTTTTGTGGTGCCTATGTTCTTCGTCCAGCCACAAATATTCTGTGCTAGGAAGGTACCATGAAAAAGGAGTTTGGATGTTCACAGCCAGCTCTGGTGCAGAGCCTGTACCAGAACGGTCCTGTCTATGATGGAGCTGGCAGGGAGGTTAAGCTCAAAGTACCAGGAGGCGAGCAGCTCTGGGCACTAATGCAGTGCTGTGCTTTCCAGGTTAGCAAATGCCGTGACTCCACTGTGGAGACTTCCCTATCAAGAGCAGCTGCAGGTAAGGTGTACTTACTTTTCTCTGTCGTGTTGCCCCAACTGTCCCTCCTGTCCCCCTTTAGCAACAGTTCCTTGCACCTGAGTCGCTTAATGCTGTAAACTCTTCAGCCCCCCTTTACTGCTGGTTCAGTTCTTAAGTAAGTGTGAAGGAGAGAACTGGGAGGTTCCCTGTGGGTGGTGTGTGTGATCACCAACAGCACACAGGATGGGCACTGTCCAGTGTGGGCCAGCTGGTTCATTGGGGCTACAGGTTGGACCAAGTGCTCCAGGCCAGCGTTTGGGGACCACAGACATGGGATTTCTCTCTCTACCCATTGATCCAAGCAGCTGCAGTGATGAAAAAGGCAGAGTTCCTCTGGGGCTACATCTCCCTTGCAGTATTCCCTCCTGCTGGCCTTCCCAGAGGTGGGTGATGAAGAGCTGCCCACCGCTGTGTGGTCCTGTGAGAGTGTTTCTGGCTTAGGACTCCTCTGCAGGTGAAGTATGAAAGCCAGAGGAAGATTTTGCAGATGCTGGCATCTCGTCTGGAGGAGCTGGGCGTAGATGCTCAGAAACCTGGTGGACACTGCTGTCCTCTCCGGCCTGTAGTCCCTTCGGTGAGTATCCCATGGGAATGCTGTCCCCTCTGAGCCACTCATTTGACTCCCAAAGACTCTCATGGTGGGGATTACTTGGTTGCAGAGAATGTCTGTGGCAGCCCCTACTCGCTTCTGCTTTGCAGCCTGTGACTGCTGGAGAGTGAAACAAGCCCAGGGATCAGGAACTTTTTATGCCCAAGCTTTCTGTGATAAACCTGCCACCATTCTGTCATGCAGAGGCTTTTCTTCTTCTCAAGGGAAAGCACTGGGGGTCTCACGCACAAGCTCCATTTCCACGTTTTGCACATTCATGTGTATCTTCCCAAGTTGCAAATCGAACAACCAGAGTGGGTTTGGGCATTCCTCCATTAGTTTTTCTTTTAATCCAAGGCTTTACTTTTCCTTCTTTTTTTCCCTCAGCCCATCATTAATGGCTACCGAAACAAATCTACTTTCTCAGTGAACCGAGGACCGGATGGGAACCCCAAAACCGTGGGGTTGTATGTGGGAACTGGCAAAGGTCAGCACAGGACGAGAAGCTGGGTAGAAAACTGCCAGTGTGGGCTGGACTGGGGCAAAGTTCTGCTGTGATAACCTCCACCCAAGTTAGGAGTCTGAATCCTGGGGGATGCCAACAGAAACTCTACCAAGTCATAAAATCATAGAATCATAGAAAAATCTGGGGCAACAATTTTTAAACCTCAGCTTATTAACTTCTTCCATAACACCAGCTTCTAATTTGCTGAATACAGCAGTAAGGATGGCAGCAGAGGAACGTTGGAGCATTCAGGATGTGTGAGGCAGTTTGTGTTTGTGCAATGAAGATGTGAGCTCTGTGCTCCTGGCAAGCTGCTCAGTGGTGAACTGGATCACACCATCGATACTAGGTTTTACTTCTCAGCATGCATAGCAAGAGGTGCTGGGGTGGACACTGTACTTTTCTCATTGGAAAATAATTCCATGGATGCATGGAACTCTGACTGCAGAAGTTTAGCATTTAAACTCAAGTGGGAATGCTATCTTCCAGGTAACATAAACTGCTGTGCTGCTGTAAGCCCACACCATAATCCTCCCATTAGAAAACCAGCCTTCTCTGCTCTGGCTCCCTTAGTTTAAAAACAGCGCAGTGGCTCCTATGGGAGTTGCTAGAGGACATGTAAAAAGTTAGTGACAGTAATCACTGGGAAAGGGAATTCTGGCAGGTCCTGCAGACTGTGGGTACCCAGAACGTTACAGGATTTAGTGGGGCTCTTGGATACCTTTTTTTCTTTTTTCTTCTTGTTTTGTAGAATGGGAGAATTCAGGGGAAAGGCCTCTCCATGTTTATCCTGTCAGCTGCTACAGTGGTTTACACGCCCTGAACAAAACAATTAAATACATGTCTGTCTCTCTCCAGTGAGAAATATTGTCTATGTGAAAGCCAACCACATGTTATTTGGGAGAACATTATTTTATTTATGCTGAGTTCTCACATCCATTTTCATTTTCTGAAACGTTTCAGGCCTGACACTGATTCACGGATAATTTTTTTTTAAAAAACTTGCATGTTAATGTTGCAGGCTCTAAATTGTCCCAAAGAATGAAATCAATCAAGTGACAATGAATTCCTGCCCATCTATTAAAATACATAAGAATCACAAATGGAAATCATTAAAATGCCTTGCCTTCCAAGAACTTCGAAAGATCTTTCACTCTGTGTATTGAAATCTGATGATACTGTTGGAAGCACCACCCATTTGGGGTACACAGAGTTATGATAAGACCAGGTTCTTCACTGTCCTACAAGTGCTGTTTCCCCTCTGCTCAGTGCTATGAGGAGTTCATCCGTTGCTCCCCTCTGGATCCCTGCATCCTCTTCCACCAGGCGGACACTGGTGGGAGCTCATGGTGTGCACCACCAGCCATGGCCATACCATGGCTATCATCACCTTCCACCCCCTGGGCCAGGTGTGCACGTGGAGCACAAGGCTCCTGGCAAGAGGCACATCAGGCATCTGGCTGACCTGATCTTGCTGGCTTGTGTCCCTGGGGAGAGAGGGGTGTCTAATCAGATTACCCAAACAGCAATATCTTCCTTTCTCACTCTTGACAGGAGGCACTGGCTACTTATAAAGCATTGCTTAAGGAGTTCTTCACGTGTGGACCTGGAGCAGTCTGTGCCTTGAGTTCACTTTATTTCCAAGAGAGGTATATATGTCAACATAGGGAAAGAGTGGAAAAACAAAGCCATGTCCTTTTGCTTCTCCCTCTCTGATTATATTCAAATTCCACCAGTTGAAGGAGTGTTGAAGGGAAAGACAGATGTTTGGATGCCCCTTGCAGACATGGTTTTAAGATGGCCACATCTTTTGTTTCTCCAGACCTGCAGTACTTGAATACACTGTGGCTCTGCCTCATGGGAGTTACGAGCCTGGGAAACTAAAGAAAAAATCCACAGGGACTTTCACAAAACAGTAAATCACATTAGCAGCAAAACTGGGGAATAGACCCTAGGCTTGCTGCCTTCTGCAAAGTCGTTTTCATTCTTTCAAAGAATTTTAGGCTGTGCAAGTCACTGATTTCTTAAAAAGAATCAAAATTCCTTGATCCTGTTGAAAAGTTCACATGAAATTAAAGTTGGTACAGGGAAAATCATCCTCTCCCACACTCCAGGAATGGGAATGGAAATCAGATGTCTTTCTGCTGCCTTCTAACAGCTGTTTTCTATGTGCTCTGCTAGTACCATGACACGCTGCTCCCATGAGCAGTCCCCCTTCCAGCTCCTTCATGGAGAACCTCACATCTTTGAAGAAGTGCTTGGCCTGAAGTTTCGCATCTCTCCAGATGCCTTTTTCCAAGTAAACACGAGTGGAGCAGAAGTTCTGTACCAGGCAGCCAGGGAGCTGAGTCAGGCTGGTGGGGACACTGTCCTCCTCGACATCTGCTGTGGAACAGGTGAGCAGTGGCTGTTTGAGCCTGGCTCCCAGTGCTGGTACTTTGAGTGCCAAAAATGATCCCCATTATCTAAAGGCTTATATCTTCAGCATGGCTGTACAGAGTATTTTTGTATCCCTTGTTTCCAGGCACAATTGGTCTCTCTCTGTCTCACCAAGTGTCCAGGATTATTGGTACTGAGGTAATGGAGAAGACAGTAGAGGATGCCAGGTGGAACGCAGCATTCAATGGTGAATTCAAACTTGCTGTGGCAGAAAGTTTCAACCTAACTGCTGAAAAATTGGAGGCAGAAGTGAGCAGAGGGATCCTAACAAGTTAACTCCATGCACCACGGGGCGGTACTTTGTGTTATGCCTAATGGGAGACTGACCCTGCTCAGTTCATGCGATTGCTTTTTGCTTCACAGGAATTTCAAACTGTGAGTTTCACAGTGGAAAGGCAGCGACCGTGTTACCACAACTCCTGTCATCGTGGGAGGATTCCCAACCCCTTGTTGCTGTGGTGAACCCATCTCAAGCTGGGCTCCGTAAGAGAATATGCTATTTATTTTCATCTTGAAAACAGAGACTTTTGAACAAGTTCTGTGAGACCTGTTATACTGGCTCCAAACCCTTTGCTCACTTAGTCTTTAGTTTCTTATCTTGTCGCTGATAGCAGCTAAAACCCCAGAATGTGCTGGTTTTAGTACCTTTATCATGCTTTATCTTTAAAACAGACAGCTCTAATCTTTTTTTCCACCTTTCATAAACTCACAGAATTATTTAGGAGAGAAGGAGCCTCTGAAGGTCTGTGGTGCAATCTCCCAACTAAAGCTAGGCCAACTTCAGAGTTGCATGAGATTGCACAGGGCTATAAAGTCCAGTTCAGATTTGGACGTGTCCAAGGATGGATGCCCGCTCCTGAACATGTTTTTCCTAATATATTTCATCAGACTTTCCCCTTGCTGCAGTGCACCTACTGACTCCCATCATCTTCTCATGCTCCTCTGAGAAGATTCCGGCTCCATATTTGTAATGCCCCATGAGGCACATGGATCCCTGCTCACCTTCTCTTCCCTAGGGTGAATAACCAGAGCCCTCACACTCTGCTCCTGCGTGCCATGCCCCAACGCTCTTACTATCATAGTGGTCTCTACTGGACTCACTCCAGTGTGTACTAGGAAGTCCTAAACTGGTGCTGGTGCCGAGATGCAGTCTCACAAGTGTTTGTGGAAGGTTCTACGTGCCTCTGCAATTTTTCTCTGATCCTTCTTTCCCCTGGGAAGCAGAGGGATTCTCCCACTGCTCTACTCTGCCAAATCAGCTGAGCTGTTAGCAGCCTGGGTCATATCCCTGGCCTCCTAAGAGCCTGCATCTGAGACAGGACATGGCAAAATGTGTATATTCTTTTTTCCCCTGTGTTTTTGACAGTTCAGTGCAGTTCTGTGATGCTTGCTGTGCAATCATTCATTCTGGAGAGCTCACAGTGGTGGTAGGTCACTGGGAAAGCACACTGTCTGGTTTCGCAGATTACAGGGTTGTGCGAGCCTTCCGAAACTGCAAGTCCATCCGAAGGCTGCTCTACATCTCCTGCAAGCCAGAAGGTGAATCTATGAGGAACTTTCTTGAGTGAGCAACCTCCTCTATTCCTTTCTAATGAGTAACAGACGCTATTATGTCCAGACAAGGGCATAAATATCCGATCTTGGCTTAGAAAAGTTTTTGTTGCAACTGAATTTCACTGTGTGAGTCCTGCAGGTGTTCTCCAGGAGCAGTCAGTGCATAGTCAGAAGTGGGTTATGCTTCTGTGTTACTTCGGGTTTACCTGCAAGCTGCACTCACTGGTTTAAGGTAGCAGATGTTCTTCGAGGCTTATGTTCCAGCAGGATGCTTCAGTGCATTAGTAAGAAATAGAAAATAATGCAAATATGATATAATGGCATTGCATATCCTTATCCAACAAAACAGCACATCTGGATGTGGGATACAGTTCTACTGGGTTTACTGGAGGAAGACTGGCCCATAGCCAATAAAGTGAAGGGGATTAGTCACCTGCTTAGGGTTAAGCGTATAGAGAAGTCTTTATCTGGGGCAGGCCTGTTTGCAGGTGATAAATCTGCCTGCAGGTAACCAATGAAGGCAGTGCAAAACTGAGGATTATTTCCTAATGGTACTAAGTATCTTTCAGCTGGGATGGCTTGTGAGAAGGGAAGCTTTAAACCTGCTTCTGACTCTTCAGTTTGTCTGTGAGGTTTTCAGAGCTGGTTTGGGATTCAGCATTGATGATTCCAGCCCTCAGCCAGGGTCAGTTGCAGACATTGAGGGATGTTAGACAAATACACGAGACCTCCTTAGTGTATCCTCTGTGCTACCATGATACCAATAATGGTGGGAAGGCTTCTGATACTGGTCTAAATGATGTTCTCTTTACTTTCAACAGGCTGTGCTGCCCACCTGACCCAGGGAAGAAGCTGGAAGGAAAGCCATTTGCCCTCACGTTGGCTATACCTTTTGACATGTTCCCTCATACTGTTCATTGTGAGCTGGTGCTGCTGTTCACCCGCTGACAAGGAGGCAGGTGTGCCAGCTCTGAGAGCCTGGGAAGCAAATTTCCTGAAGACTGGAGTCAATGTAGCTGAGATTTTAACCTATTTTCTTGAAGTTGTATAAAAATAAATAATTTTGCTTTTGCTCTTACTTTGGGTTGTCCAACTACACTGCTTTGAAAGGAAACAGATTTCTGGGGTGAAAAGGCTCTCTGTAGCATCTCATTACCCTTCTCTCCCCAGCAAACCTATTCCTTGGCTGCTGGTTAACGCAGCCTGGAAAATACCATCTCCCTAGTATTGTGGGTTTTCACCATCAACATGTGAATGCGAGGTACTAAGATCTCCTGTATTTTCTAACTGCCATGCCATTAGATCTCTGCTTGGTTCAATGGTATTGCAGGTGTTTTTCAAGTTAACAGTGAATTTGCTACAAAGAAACCATAGGAACTGGTAATCCTCATGTTTCAATAGGAAAATGTTGACTTTTGGGGTCAGGGAAATATTTCCTGTATAAACTTCCAATGTTGAATTGCTCTCAGCCACATGGATAAGTTGGGGGTAACAAGAAAGATTTTTCTATGAAATAAAATGAAGAAAACAGATTTTGGCACCTTGCCTTCCATACCTGCCTCACACTTCTTTGCTAATGCTTGCTGATACTTAAATATGAAGTGCCCTGTGAAAATGTCAACAGCAACAAATTATTTCCTTATCAGGCTGCTCTGCAACAGCTAATTAAAAAATTTGGTGTGTTTTCTATCTGTCCTTCCATGCTCACTGGCTGGCAAGCTGTAAACCTCACTGCTGTATGAAGTTCCCTCCAGCTGTTCAAAAGATGGAGCTACTACAACCTGGAGGAGGGTCTGAATGAGTGGAGTTTCCTCGTGTTTTGTGAACTTCACATTGTTTTGAGGGCTGCTTTTATTTTTATTGAATTTTTACTTTTATGTTGTATTGAAGTTACCTTTTGGTTTATTCTGGTCATCTAGGCCAGACCAGTAGCAGGACATATTTCTACTGTCAAGGTATTAAATTGGACTCTTGTTCAAAAGGGGAGTTTCTTTATGTGATTCAAGAAGTGATGGGAAGATTCCTGACAGGCATAGGATGTGTCGCTCTTGTACTATCCCAGGAGTGTAAGATTTTTGCACACTGTTACAGTCTCTTTTTTTTTTTTTAGTTTACAGTGAGGGATGCAGTTTTCCAGCAGTTCTGTTTTTTATAATTATACCTTGGCTTCTTGCTGCAAGGTCTGAATGGATTTTTGCTTAGCTTGGCTATGCTTTTCTCAAAAGGAAATTTGAACTAGAGAGGGACAGAAAACAACTTTAAATCAGGAAGGAACAGAGGGCCAGCAAACCTTTCCACTAGTCTCTGAAGAGCTGAATATACAGGACAGGTTTTACCTGCAATGGGGGTGGGTGGCACAGTGGCCTCACTGTCCCTTCTGGGCATCTGGTTCCAGGAGAGCCACAGGGGAAAGACATCTATTTTTTCTTTTCTGAGGCAAAAATATTAAGCAATATGTTGTTTGCTGTGTCTTGAACACCTGAAACTGAAAGCTGCCTATGTACAAGAGCCCCCCAACCACTTTTCTTCCACAGCAGGATATTCCCATGCCCTCTGCTAACAGGTCCCCATTTTCCCACTAGTGAACAACTGTGCTCTGCATCTGGCTGCAATCCTAAATCCCTACAACTGGCTCAGTTCCAGCTTTCCGTGGGTAATTTATGAAATGTGCAAGGCAGCAGGGGATGACTCCAGGGTGGGTATGCTCACGGTTCAGTAGAGGCTGGAGCTGCCTGGCTCTGCAGGGCATTAGGACCCGGCAGCAGCTGCGTGGAGGAGGCTGAATCCCCTCCCGCTCCATCCTGGCTGCCTCTGCAGCTTTATTCCTCATCTCCTTCAATGGTGACTGACTCCCTGCCGCCCGGGCTGGCAGCCAGAGCAGGAAGGCCCCGTTAGGCCGGATCCCGGCGGCTCTATGGCATCTCCCAGGACCATCACCATCATCGCCCTCTCGGTAGCCTTGGGGCTCTTCTTCGTCTTTATGGGGACCATCAAACTGACCCCTCGGCTCAGCAGAGATGCCTACAACGAGATGGTGAGTGCGGCAGAGATGCATCAGGGCTCTCTCCGATCAACCTTGCG
This sequence comes from Dromococcyx pavoninus, assembly GCA_033558185.1. Classification (NCBI taxonomy): domain Eukaryota; kingdom Metazoa; phylum Chordata; class Aves; order Cuculiformes; family Neomorphidae; genus Dromococcyx; species Dromococcyx pavoninus. Next base: position 2,504,526 of record JAUMJL010000389.1, on the reverse strand, counting down.
GCAGAAGCGGCGTTTGCTGCGGGATCCGTGGAGGAGGATTACTCTGGATCCCTCGGTGATGGGAGGGAGAGGGAAAAAGCGTACCTGTCTCCTTATTTCATGGACACGGAAGGAAGCAAATTATACACAGTGCTGGCAGCCCTAGCCTGGGCTCCACCAGAGCCTATCCATGGAGAAATCCCTTGTGGATAAGGATGGGGAGGCGAGGAGGCTGGGGTAGCACAGCTCACCGCTGTCTCCAAAAAGATGCGGGGGGGCACAAGGATCTCTGACAAGCAAGGTCTGAAGAAGTACCAGACATAGCAGGCAAGCACGGCTGATCCCTGGGAGAATACCTAACCCTGGACTGGGGGTAGGAAAAGCAGATGCCTGCTTTGGCAGCCAGATGACCATCCTCAAAATTCTGTGCTTTAAAACAAGGATAACGCGTGTCCCTACCTCAATGGACTTGTGCAGGGATTAATTCATGACGGTGAAATGCTTTGAGATTTTAGCTGGCAGAAGAAGGTATTATTAATAGTTACCTTATTATTCTCTTCAGCGTGGGAAAAAAGCTTCTCCTCCTCCTGCCTAATGGGAACAGGGTGAGGAGAGGAAGGAGAAGGCACTGTGTGCATTTCTGAGCTGCTGAGCCTGTTTGTGTTCCTCTCTCTCCGGGGCCAACCCTGCTGCAGAGCTTTGCTGGCTGTGAGCTGCAGGCAGGAGAGGGACTGCCTGCCACCTTTGGCTTCCTTGTCTATGTTTGTTTATTCTCTTGCTGTAATTCCCTCCCCATCCCTCGTTACATTTATTGCAGTGGCTGAAAAACATTGGTATAATTTTTGTGCCCTGAAAAAAAATAGTGCTGGAAGTTTCCAGCACATTCTGTTCTCTCCCTTTGCTCCACCTGCCCAGCTGCTTTTCTTTAGCTCTCAAATAACATCTGAATCGCAGTGCCTTGTCTGCAGCACAGCACAGGGATCTCACAGAGATGAATTGCCAAGAAGTAGCTCAGGAGTAAGATACTGAGATAAAATGCCCAGGAAAGAAAGCTCTAGCTTCTGCTACGTAAGGGACAGAAAAATAACCACTGAGACTTAACAGGCATTGCAAACTTCTTGCTCTGTAAAGTATTTACCTTCTCTGCCCCTCTCTGCTTTACCAAGAGCCAGGCCTACAGGTAGGAATGGTCTCTGGTTTTATAAAGAGGCACTCGGGTATTACACAGCACCATCATTCCAAACAGCCTATATTGTAACACGTTCACGGCTCATTAGGCTTCCCTACCTTTGCCCATCAATACACATGGCTTCTTGCCCCAAGCAAATCAAGAAGCTGTTATCTACCTACAACAGCAAACTTGCAATTTTTCATTCAGCAAAAACCAGACACAGTAGTTGGTCTATTAAAAAAGGGGTACTCTAGGACATGCTGATACTACACGCCTTTATAAAGCTGTATTTCTCACAAGTATTTAAAAATACTCTGCTCTGAGCAGGTTTTATTCAGTGGTTTAAACGCATCCTTATAATGTATACACTTAAGAGTAAATGTGTCATAAGATTTTTAACTATTTAGTAGCAGAAATTACAATGCTGTGTATTTTTTACCAACATGTGAAGTGTCAGCTCCTCTTAGAAGGAAGAAGCAAAATTTACAGAGAAGTGGGGAATTTGTATGTGCCTGTAGTGCTGATTTCCAAAATCACATGGACGTAAATGTACAATCTGATTAGCACCTGTGAGAGGTCAACAGCTCTGTACCTGATATTTGGCTTCCATTTTCCTCTCCCTGATCAGAAAGCAGAGAACACAATGGCAAAAATAGCTGCCGGAGTATTACACTCAAGTGTAAGTGGAAATAATTTCAGTGTCTCTCATAACTTGGAGCCTTATTAAAAGATATTAAAAAAAGGAAATAATTGACTGAAAAAGAAAAAAAAAAACAGCAATGAGCCCATGAGGACCTAATGTTCAAATGCAAGAATGGGAGCATGTGTAAAGACAGAGGTTGTTTCTTCCCTTAGCTGTGTAAGGAGACTGAGTCTTGCAACTTATACTACTTCTAAATCCAACATAAATCAGGGAGCAAAGGATGTCAGATGTCAGCTTGCTTTCATCTGAGGAAAGAAAGGATCATTAAGGTATGTAAGCACAGGATAGGGTTGGTGAATCTCAGCTCTGAGATTCTGAGTCACGTGCTAAGACTGTACTGCTCATAATACTGGGATATTCTAAGCTGGTTTGAGGCAGAAAGAGACTTCTGATTTCACTTGCTGTGCCTTAGCTTTGCACACTTGGCTAGGTGTGTTAATTTATAATTATATAAGGATGAGCTATCCTTAGAGAGAGGTACTGCTTTTCAACAACATGGTTCTGCATTGCTGATTCTAGCAGTCATAACTTTGGATTTCAAGCACACCTGGCCAGGTCTGATCTCCAAAGATGGGTGCTATGTTGCAGAACTGTTTTCCAGAGAGGAGACAACAGGTTATAAAGGGGGAATTGCAGGCTGATGGTGTTAATATTCCTCCAACAGAAGCTTTAGGGGTGCAGATTGGATATTATGCCAGAAGGGTGTGTGATGCCTGAAGTGGTCTTCAGGTCATAGCGGACATCAGTCTGTTTCAGTAGAAGTCACCTTTGCCTTTAATTTCTCACATTGTGGTGTTCTATGCTATTAATGTTTGATTTCAGAAACGAGCATACAAAAGCTACGTGCGGGCCCTTCCCATGCTAAAGAAGATGGGAGTCAGCTCCATCCTACTCCGCAAGAGCATTGGTGCCCTAGAAGTGGCGTGTGGCATTGTCATGACACTGGTGCCTGGGCGCCCCAAAGACGTGGCCAACTTTCTCCTCCTCCTCCTCGTGCTGGCTGTGCTGTTTTTCCACCAGCTAGTGGGGGATCCACTCAAGCGTTATGCCCATGCCCTGGTCTTTGGGATCCTGCTTACCTGTCGTCTGCTGATTGCCCGCCAGCCTGAGGAGCAGCCACCCGAAAAGAGGATCCTGTCGGTGAATGGGGATGAGCAGCCACTCATCCACAAAGCAGCTCCTGAGAAAGGCAAAATGAAGGTATCCTAGTTGAGTGCGTGTGAGAAATACGGACCCTCGAGGCAGCTCTCTCCAAAATCACCCACAAATTTTTTTTTTTCTTTAATTTACCTATTTATATTTTTTGTCTGTCTAAATAAAGTTGCATTTGGGGTCTGAGAGACACATGGTCTGTCTACACTGTAGTCTTGCTTTTGCTGGTGCCCTGTGATGTCGATACATACAAGCTAGCTTTCACCAGGACAGCTTGGAGGCACTTAGCAGCCTGGCTGGAGCAGTGCTGGCCTCAGCAGGAGCTGCAAAACCAGCCTGAGAGGATGTGCAAAGACTTTGGGCAGGTAGTCATGCTAACTCGACACTGCTGCAGTGGGGAGATTAGTCCCAGAGCATCAGCTCCAAGCCCTGTGGCAGCTGAAACCCAGCCCAGATGCACTTCTACATGGTAGTCTCAGCAACAGCAGCTGGGCAGAACATAACCAGTGTCCCTGTGCTGGCTTGTGCAGACCCATCCACAAATCTATGTTTCCTTTCCCAAGGCAAGGACCCTACTGAGGATAAAAGTACTGTTTGTGGTGATTGAGGGAGGGATTCCTTGGCCTTCGCTGCCTCTGTGCCCAGTCATTTCTTTGGACTGACTGTCCAGGGAAAACCTGTGATATACTATTTACATCTTCCTGGATTTCCACACTTTGGAGAGGTTCTAAAGCTAGGACAGTGACCTGATAAGAGCAATTTTTTTACCTGCTTCACAAGAGGCAATGGCATCTCTTTACCCATCTTGGCAGAGAGTAAGGATCCCTGCTGAGGGGATGGAGAGCAGAACTGCCCAAAGAACTCCAAAATACCTGTCTGCTGTTGGCAAATAGCATCATGGTCCCTATTTCTTTGCCAGAAAAAAAAATCCTTTTTCCATAACTGCTGTAACTGTATAGAATTGTCAGTTATTCCTGATAGATGAGGGTCTAAACGTGTCCGTGTACCTCACTGTTCATCCTGCATCTGGCTTTGGTGAGCTGGGGGAAGTCTTCTCACCAGAGCCTGAATCCCTGTGTGTTGTGTCTGAAATCTTACAAAGTGTCAGAAGAAGCATGTATTGCCTCTGAGTTTGTTTGTTTTTCTTGATGTTTGTCTGTTTTCACATTTTCCTTATTTTCTTAATTATTCATGAAAATAAACTTTTTGAAATTTGGAGAAAAAAGTCTTGACAGAAACAAATTTCTTTCTTGAGAGATGGATCCGAAAATATTTTTCCTGTGCTCAAACACCACACCTCACATCAGCAGGATCGTGTCAGGGGAATATCAGAGAACGACAAGGTGATGCAGTCTGGAAGCCCTATGAACCCTGCTGGGCTATATTTTAATCACCACAGGCATTTAAAAGCGAAGTTTGAATGTTTTTGTGAAACGGTCTCAGATAAATTTCTGCATCAGTACAATGCGGCAGTGAGAAAAGGCATCAAAACTCCAGTAAAATGTCAGTATACTCTCAATAGAAACTGATGATGCATGTTCATATGCAATATATCTAGTTTTCTTCTTACATTAAGTTTGATGCTGAAACACATGTAGTCCCAAGTACATATAAGCTGAAAAATCCTTCCCAAAGAGTGCCTAATTAGCAGATGTGCACCCTGAACAAAGGAAACTACCAACAGGCCACATTTGTTAGACAATCTCTTGTCTTTATAGATTACCCCAAGGTCTTCCCAAATGTACAGAGAATTTGCTTTACTTCCCTAAAGACAGTTAATCTACCATACCTTGACTGGAGTTATTATTAATCGCTTTTTAATCCAAAACCAAATAAAAATACCACCAACTCAAACCCACACTGTGGTGTGTGTTCCTACACAAAGTATTCACAGCTGAAATGCTGCAGCCTTTTGCCCAGCTGACCCTTGCATGTGCATCTGACTCAAGAAACTTTTGAAAACAAGTGTTTGTGTTTGTCTTTTGTAATAGTCTTCACTGAAACTGTACAGATGTCATAATAATAGGTGTAAAATATTCTGCACAGCAAAGGTTATCGCTGCAAAAACTCCAGAGTGTATGTGAATTCTGAAAAATTAATTACCCATCCCTAGATACATTCAAGGCCAGGTTGGATGGGGCTCTGAGCAAACTGATCCAGTTGAAGCTGTCCCTGCCCAGTGCAGGGCAGTTTGACTGATGACCTTCATGCTCCCTTCCAATCCAAACCATTTTATGATCTATGATGGGCAGAGGTGGTTACGTGTTCTTAATCACAGAGGAAGCCAAGACTCTCCTTGGAGTTCAGTAAGAAGAATTCTGTATGTATCTACATTGGGCTGACCTCCATCATTGCCCCCAGCATGAGCAAATTATTTTTGGAAGCCAGCAGTCATCTCTAAAGGCAATAAGGCACCAGGAACAGATTTAATCCTTTTGTAAGATGACAATGCTAATTTACCATTCCTATCCTTCACAGCCTCCGATGCTCTTATTTCTTCTTTTTATCTCCAAGCCTGTAATTTCATTCCCATCAGTCTCAGAATCATAGAACGGTTTGTGTTGGAAAGGACCTTTACAGGTCATCTAGTCCAACCACCACGCAGAAAGCAGGGACATCTTCAACAGGAATCAGGTTGCTCAGAGCCCATCCAACCTGGCCTTGAACATTCCCAGAGACGGGTCATCAACCACCACTCTGGGCAACCTGTGTCAGTGTTTCACCATCCGCAGCATAAAAAATTTATTCCCAATATCTGACCTAAACCTCTCTTTTAGTTTAAAACCATTGCCCCTTGTCCTATTGCTAGAAGCCCTGCTAAAAAGTTTTTCCGCATCTTATAGGCCCCTTCTTATAAGTCTCATCTAATGGTGCCAGGCATCTTCCAGCTCCAGCCTTTCCCAGCTGCAGCCGGGATTTGTCAGAGCAGAGCCCCGGGCTCACCAAGTAGCCCAGAAGCACCGCAGGGCCTGCCTGAAACCTCTACCTGCCTGGGAAGAGAAGGACCACTGTGTGTCACCAGCTCTGCTCCATGCCCAGCCCTTCAGCCCACACCCTCCTCCTGCCCACCAAGGCTGCCATAATGAGACAAGAGTTGAGCACAGAATATACTTCCCTCTCACATGCGTATGTATAAACTTTCCCAGCAATCTTATGTGTGGGAGACTGAACTATGGTATTGTTTATTGAGATTTATCATTGTCTAATGTAATCACTTGGTGTAGAACAAAAGTTAAGCTTTATGTAAACGTTAAAACACAAACTGCTTCTGCAAACTCAGAAACTGATAAAGACACGACAAACAACCCCAGATAAGGGCATAAGAATGAATGGTCAATCACAGGACAGGGGAGGAAGACGTCTTACTTCAGCCCCGACGACTATCAGGAGACAGAAAAAAGACACCTAGATAACAACCGAAGCATGCGCAGAGTGTTTCCACTACACCACGATTGCGAAGGAAAAAAAAAACGTATAAAAGGAACTGTATGGAGTGCCTATTTACGGCAGTTGGCGGAGCGCAGACTCCCCTGCCGTCCAGCGCTGCTTTTGCTCATATTCTACTTGCTATAATTAATAAATTTTAATTGGATTTTGATCCGTTGTGGTCTCAATTTATAACAATTTTGGTGCCGTGACTCGGATAAGGAAAGATGGGCTTCGGTCCTCTGGGGAGGCGCCTCGCGTCCATCCACGGCCCCGCGACCGGCAGCTTACCTCAACCTTACCGACGAACCCAAAATCCTAGAATATTGAGCAAAGGAGGAACCGGTAAAAATCCCATAAACATTCTGTGCACGGGAGTCCGGACGAAGACGCAGGACATGTAAGTATATTGCGAAATTGTTCGCAGGTTTGCCGTTCGGGCGGGATTGGGTTTCCTGGAATATAACGAACGAGAGGTTCGACATACTGAACCAAGCGAGTGTGGACCCTTAAGTACTGCGTTTCCCATATCCCGCGAGGGACTGGGCCAGAAACAAGGGGAGCGAGTGAGTGTGTGTTTGTGGATATTCCAGGAGATGGGGGCGAAGGGCAGCAAGCCTTCGACTCCCATGGGAAGGGTACCCTCTGTACCTAAGAATACCCCTCTGGCATATATCTTAGACAATTGGAAACATTTTCCTGGGACTGCAGGGAAAAGTAAGCCAAAAATGATAGAATATTGTACTAAGATATGGGGAGGGAAGAAACTTTCAAAGAAAGTTTTTTGGCCGGTTTTTGGATCAGAAGAAGATTGGGTAAGGCAACAATTGAATCTCTGGGTAAACACTAAAAAAAACCTTTAACCCAGAGGAGAGCCGGTACACTGCGGTCTGGCTAAAAAAAAAACCAAAACCAAAAACAAAAAAAAAACCCAACAAAAAAACCTATCCAATACTTTATCCACTAAATGAAGTTAAAAATAAGCGAACTAAGAGGAGAGAGGAATTAAACGAAGTCCTCCTGACCCCTCCTCCTTATGTCCCTCCGCAGCCACCCACTCCCTCGTCCCCTCTAGCAGTTCCCAGAGCACCTATTCCGCCGTCAGAATTGGAGCAGGAGGAATCTCCCCCTCCTCCTAGATGTAGAACTAGGAGTCAAAAACGGGCAACTAACATGTACCCTCTGAGGGAAATGCCCCAACCTGTTATTGGATATATTTCTGTACCCCTAAATTCGGCCGATTTACGAGATTTCAAAATAACCGAGATGGGTAGTTTAATTGAAGATCCACTTGGGGTAGCAGAGAGGCTAGACCAATTTTTGGGACCAAATCTCTATACCTGGGATGAGATGCAATCCATTCTTGGGCAGTTATTTACTACCGAAGAGAGAGAAATGATTAGGCGGGCTGGAATGAGACTATGGGATGCCCAACATGCCCAGGGACCCCAAGCAGATATTAAATGGCCACTCCAAAGACCTAACTGGGACAATCAGGACCCGCTGCATAGAACTCATATGCAGGACCTGAGAACCATCGTAATCCAGGGAATTAGAGAAGCATTACCCCGTGGCCAGAATATTAATAAAGCATTTAATGAAATGCAAAAGAAGGATGAAAGCCCTACTGAGTGGCTGGAACGGTTAAGGAAAGCACTCCAGCACTATTCAGGAGTAAATCCTGATGATCCTTTGGGACAGGCACTCCTCAAAACTCAGTTTGTGGCAAAGGCATGGGAAGACATTAGGAAGAAGATTGAAAAATTAGAAGATTGGCATGATAGAGGTTTGGATGAATTGTTGAGGGAAGAAAGTGTATGTGAGACGAGAGGAAGAAAGCAGTAAACGGCAAGTAAAAATGATGGTGGCAGCAGTTAGAGAGGATCGCAGAGGGAGGTCTAATGAACACAGACCTGCTGGAATAAGACAAGGGAATGGAGCAGTGAAGAAGGAATAAGGATGTTGTTTTTATTGTGGAAAGAAAGGACATATAAAAAAGAATTGCAGAGAAAGGATTAGAGATGAGGAGGTATTGAAAGCAGAATAGGAGAGTCAGGGGCTCTATATCTTAGGGGATCGGAGTCATCGTGAGCCCTTGATAAAACTAAAACTAGGTCCCCATAAACAAGAGTTCACCTTTTTAGTAGATACTGGAGCTGAGAAATCAACCATTAGACAGATACCAGAAGGATGTACAGCGTCCTCTGAGAAGGTGCAAGTAATCAGGGCTAAAGGAGAACCTTTTAAAGTAAAATTAAAGATGTGATATTTGAAACCAAAAATAAATTCGGGGTAGGTGAACTCTTGTTCGTCCCTGAAGCAGAATTTAATCTGCTAGGACGATATTTAATTGTTGAATTACAATTGGAAATCAAGGTAAAAAACCAGGAGCTAACAGTGCTAGCTTATCCATTGACTATAGAAGATAAGAAACAAATCATATTACCTTTAATGGGGAGGTTGTCTTATACGCGCCTCATAACATAAGGGGAGTGTTACAACAGAAGGCAGAAAAGTGGCTTACAGATAGCCGACTATTGAAGTATGAGGGAACGCTTATAGAATCTCCAAAGTTATCCCTAAAGACTATTGGGGCAGTTAACCCTGCTGAATTTTTGTACCCAGGAGAAAGTGCTGATTTATTGCATGATTGTTTTCAAACAATTGAACAACAGACACGCATTAGGCCAGATCTAGAGGAAAAAGAGTTACAATGTGGAGAGGTTTTGTTTATAGACGGGTCATCACGAATAGTAGAAGGAAAACGATTGTCCGGATATGCCATCGTAAAATTGGAAAAAGGAGAATTTAAGATAATAGAGTCAGGCACTCTGAGTGCCAGTTGGTCAGCTCAAGCCTGTGAGCTGTACGCATTATGAAAAGCATTAGTGCTGTAAGAGGAAAAAGATGGAACTATATATACAGACTCACGGTTTGCATTTGGGGTGGTACACACCTTTGGGAAAATATGGGAAGAAAGAGGATTTGTAAATTCCCAGGGCAAATAACTGATCCACCCGGAATTAATCCGACGAGTCCTGGAGGCATTAAAAACTCCAAATAAAATAGCAGTTGTACATATCAAAGGACATCAGTGAGGTACGAGTTATCAAGTAAGGGGAAATAATGCAGCTGATACAGAAGCCAAGTGAGTGGCGGGCAACTATAATACAATCTTGGCTATACAACAGACACAGATTGGCAAATCTTTTAGTTTTGAACCTGTAGAGAAAGAGAAATTGAGATAAATGGGAGCTAAAGAGCAGAATAGTAAGTACCTATTACCAGATGGGAGAGAAGTTTTACCTAAAGGTATGGCATTTGAAATATTTTCTAAAATACATAGTAAAACACACTGGGGAACCCAGGCATTAGTTGATCACTTTAATCAACTGTTTGCCTCTGTGGGTGTATATAACGTAGAGAAAGCAGTTACAGCAGCTTGCGAGACTTGTCAAAAGGTAAATCGGAGCAATATGAGGCAAAAGCCTTTTGGAGGACATTCCCCAGCATACAGGCCCTTTTCACACATACAAGTGGATTTTACTGAACTACCCAGAGTAGGGCGTTACAAATACTTGTTGGTAATGTTGGATCATTTAACCCATTATGTAGAGGCTTTTCCTACCTCTAGAGCAACCGCTAACCAAGTTACCAAAGTGTTACTCGAACATATTATACCTCGATACGGAGTAACTGAAGTAATAGACTCAGATAGAGGAACGCATTTTGTGTCAAAAATAATTAAAGATTTAACAGAGAGCTTGGGTGTAAAATGGGAATACCATACACCATGGCATCCACAAAGTTGAAAGAATGAATGGAGAAATCAAAACTATTTTAACTAAATTAATGATAGAAACCAAATTATCATGGATTAAGTGCCTACCCATGGCGCTGTTGGTTCTAAGGACCAGACCTCAAGCATTTGAAATGGTGTATGGAATGCCCTACAGAATTGAGAGTCCGCAAACAAATGTTTTAATTCGTGACCGTGTGATTAATGAATACATTTTGCAATTAGCAGAACATCGCAACAAGCTTTGGGAATGTGGACTGATTGTACAACGGCCCCCGTTGGATTTAAAGATTCACAACATTAAACCTGGAGATTGGATATTAGTCAAAGTGTGGAAAGAGGAAACCCTGAAACCCAATTGGGAGGGACCTTACCTTGTTTTGCTCACCACAGAAACAGCCATCCGAACTGCCCAACGTGGATGGACGCATGCTAGCCATGTAAAGGGACCCGTAAACCCACCACAGTGGAAAGTCATCAGCTCACCTGGAGACACCAAGCTTGTACTAAAGCGATAAGTGATGATACAAACTGTATTTCAGTATTCTCTAGGATTACCTTTTGGGGTACAGTGGGGTACAGGACTAATATTTGCATTTATTGTATCGTTGATCGTGTATTATTTGTGGAAAATTGTTAAGTGTGAAAAGGGGCTATGTTGAATTAATGTCAGTTTCGATGTGTGAAACTTCCTGGGACTGGCCACAAAGGTTTTGTTATTTAAGGGAAACATCGACCATCGACCCTGTCAACACTGTCTATACCTCTGACATAATAGTTAAGTGTGAAAAACCAGGTTGCAATTGTTACCCGTTTGTATGTTTTAAGTGCAAAAGGTGTCAAGAAAAGCGGTGGCAACACTGTAAAAAAGGATATCCTCCTCGAGGGGTGTGTAGCAGTTGCTACACGAAAGAACGAGAATTTACTAATTGGGCATTGAAACGATTGGGAGCCAAGTTTCCAAATTGGACCGCTAGACATAGGTATTATTATGCCTATGGGATTAATCCTGAGTACTATTGTTACCACCCTCAGGAACGGATACCATTGATAATTGATATTGTCGCAGTCCAGTGTAGACTGGAAATCAAGGCTGTAAAGTGTAACGAGTGCATGGTTAAGGCCAAAGCTTGGCCCGCTTACGTTCACCGTCTAACCAAGTGTAAGAGGCATATTCCTGACAGGGACTCTTGCTGCCGAGAAGATTGTACACCCCGTGTCTGGCTGCAACCCAGTCGACGGGCGAGGCAGAGGAGGAAAACCCACCAAAGGAAAGAGCCTGCAACTTGGAACGTACAAGCAGCCTTGGCTGAACTTCCACAGGACTGGTAAAAATTCAAATTTAAAACAAAAACAATACCCTCACAAAATACTCCTTTTCCTGTACACTTTATGCTTACCAATTTTACCAGCAAAAACAGAAAACCCGCATGAACCATTTAAATGGGAATTAATCTCTTGGGAAGGTACCGAAACAAAAGCCATTTTTAACGGCCCAGGGGCACCTGAATTTTCAGTAAGACTTTGTGATTTAGTACCAATACCCTGCGAGAACGGACCTCCATTTTATTTATGCCCGGCCTCTGGGCCATCTTATTGTAATTACCCCAGACATTACTATTGTGGTTATTGGGGCTGCAAGACAGTAGCCTCAAACTGGGCAGTAAAAGTTCCTGACAAGTATTTGAAAGTGACTTGGACTCCTGATGGCCCGAAAATACAGGCGTAGACCTTACAGGTCTACGAGATGGGGGTTATGTAAATCCACAAGAATGTCCATGGGATGACCAGAGAAACCATACGCAGGGGATTACCATTCAACTAGTAACAGGCCAAGGAAGATGCATTGGTACGGTGCCTAAAAGATATAAATTCTTGTGTAACGAAACAATTCCTAACACCAGAATAGAAAAACATAAGAATAGAAATAACAAATGGGCTATTCCCATATCGGGGGCTAAATGGGTTTGCTCAGATGTTGGAATAACTCCTTGCCTATCTCTAAACGTGTTTGATCAATCTCAGTTTTGTGTACAAGTAGTTATTGTTCCTCGTCTAATCTATTACACCTCTGAGGAGATATTACTCCACTTCGAAGGAGACCTGAACAGACAAAAACGAGAACCAATTACAGTGATAACCTTAGCTACGCTATTGGTAGCGGGCGGAGTTGGAGCAGGTACAGGCATAGCCTCCCTAGTAAAAGGTCAGGAATTACGAAATTTGCAGATGGCTGTAGATGAGGATTTAGCAAAAATAGAACAATCTATCGAAAATTTAGCCACTTCAGTAAAGTCCTTATCAGAAGTAGTGCTGCAAAATAGAAGGGGATTGGATCTACTGTTTTTAAAGGAAGGAGGGTTATGTGTAGCTCTAAAAGAGGAATGTTGTTCTTTTGCTGATCATACGGGAGTAGTCCAGGACACCATGTCCGAACTCCGGAAAAGGTTGGATCAACGTAAGAAGGATCGTGAGGCGGGTAGGTCATGGTATGAAAATTGGTTTAATGTTTCACCTTGGTTAACCACTTTGTTGTCTGCTTTAGCAGGACCGCTTATTATATTGATTTTAGGACTTATATTTGGGCCTTGTATAGTACGATATATTTTACGTTTTATTAGGGAACGGTTTGACATTACTAAATTGCTTATTTTAACTACAGAATCTAGAACAGGATATAAAAATGTACCTACTAATGAAAATGAAGATTATTGTGAATGCGGTATGCGACGTGAAAACTCGTGTAGTTGTGAGGTATTACATTGCGAAAGTTATGATAAATGTCGGGATTGTGGAAAAAGGTTTGCTTGCAGTGCCGAGAATGAAAGCAGTGTTTAATAAACAATAATGGGATAAAAAGAAAAAGGGGGGATTGTGGGAGACTGAACTATGGTATTGTTTATTGAGATTTATCATTGTCTAATGTAATCACTTGGTGTAGAACAAAAGTTAAGCTTTATGTAAACGTTAAAACACAAACTGCTTCTGCAAACTCAGAAACTGATAAAGACACGACAAACAACCCCAGATAAGGGCATAAGAATGAATGGTCAATCACAGGACAGGGGAGGAAGACGTCTTACTTCAGCCCCGACGACTATCAGGAGACAGAAAAAAGACACCTAGATAACAACCGAAGCATGCGCAGAGTGTTTCCACTACACCACGATTGCGAAGGAAAAAAAAAACGTATAAAAGGAACTGTATGGAGTGCCTATTTACGGCAGTTGGCGGAGCGCAGACTCCCCTGCCGTCCAGCGCTGCTTTTGCTCATATTCTACTTGCTATAATTAATAAATTTTAATTGGATTTTGATCCGTTGTGGTCTCAATTTATAACATTATGCACATTTTATTACTTTCAAGGACTAATTGTAATGTTATTGTGAACTTCACAACAGCCAAATCTCTTGCTAATTGGAACTTTGGAGCCAGCTCTCTGTCTGACCTTGCATTTTAGAAAGACAAAGGCTGCAAACAGAGGTGGTTACAGAAGGAGACACAACTGTTCAGCACAGACCATACTGAACACAAGAAATCATTTCTCTCTGAACAGTGGAAAAACACTATTTCAAAAAAAAACAATTTGAAAAAACCACGCTACGAGAAAACACACTACCGGGGGCATCCTGTCTACCTTTCAAAAAATACAGTTACTTAGATAAAATTTTAGTTTAAAGCAAAATAGCCCACTTTCTTGTAATAGAACCTACACTTTGTATCACACGGGACACTGCTGGTCCGCCTGGCACTCAGTGCGCACGCGTAGGGGGGGCGGGAGAGGTCCGGGAGCCCCCGCCCCGCGCCCGTGCGCTCCACTGCCCTGCCCAGAGCGGCGCTCAGTGCGCATGCGCAGAAAGGGAGGCGGGGACCAAGGGCTTCACTACCCTACCCGGCGCTCACTTCGCATGCGCGGCAGTGTCGGGGGGGGGGAGGGGGGGGGGGGGGATGCGCATGGGAGCCGCTGCACGGCACGGCATTCAGTGCGCATGTGCGGAGCGGCGGGGGCGGTGCCCATTGGCTCCTCTGCCCGGCGCGGGGAGGTGCCGCGCATGCGCGGGCGGTGGCGCGAGGGTTTGAATCGGGGGTCGGTTAGAACTGGGACAGCGCTGCTCCAGGTAACCGGGGCCACCCGAGCCGGTGGGGCCGCTTTGCTGCGCTCGGGCCGTGAAGCTGGGCCGAGCCGGGAGGGTCTGGGCACCGGACCCCCCTCTTCCTCCCCCTTCCCCCCTGTTCCTTCAGGCCCCTCCCTGCGCCAGGGGGAAGAGCACAAAGGGTCTTGAGGGAGCGGAGTGGGCAGCGCCGGCTGGGGAAGAGGGAGGGGGTGTTGATGCCAGGTACCTCCGTGTCCAGCGCTGAAGGGCTCGCTGAGAGCAAGCGCGGACGTTCCAGCCTGTCTGGTGGCGCTCCCTTCCCCACCAAACCATCATGGTAGAACTCCTGAAAGACAAGGTGAAAAATAAAAAAGGAAACCAGGTAGAGCAGGCGCTAAGGAAGCTGTGAGAAAGGTGCTGTTATACTCTGGAGCGTGGTAACTGAGAGCTGTCCGCTCCATCTGCTTCGTGAGCCGCTTATAGTCCACTTGGGTGGTGCCAGAGGCAACAAGTGAGATTCCAGAGTGCTTGGGGTTGTTGGGCAGCTCTTACGTGTCAGTCCAGGTCACTATCAGGGGTTGTCACTGTTTTAAAGCATCTTGGTTATTGTTGGTCACCATCATGCAGAGCATCTCTGTGGAAGTTGTTGTGTGCTTGGTGTGGTCCTTCAGCACTGAGAGCACATCACATCTGAGGTCAGAAGAGTTTGTCACCGTGAGTGTCGGTGTGTCTGTTAGAGAGGGTCCTGACGCTGCTAGCCAGGGGTTTATTCTGGGTATGGTGTACAGGGTGTTAGTGGCAAACCTACCTATAGGAAAACAGAGATGATTCCAACATCTTAAGGAAATGAGTGCTGCAGTGGGAGGATAAATTGAAAATCACTCTGGTTTATTGTGTCAGGAAAGCTGACAAATGATAGGCTTCAGGAGCATGTATGCATTTTCTAAAAAATCCAGGAAATTGTGGCAAAATTTCACACTTTTTGGGTAAAATGCTGAGCTCTCCAGCATATTGAGGAGAAAATGTCGCTTTCCGCAGCTGTATTTCATCCAGAGCTAGGCAATTCTGCAGTGTTGGTAGCTCTTGTCCTTCACTTGGAAGTTTACCAAAATTTCATATATTTTTCAATCCTAGCTGTTAGGTAGAAAGGCTGCAGAAGAATCTAGTTTTTGTAAAATAGGAAGATATGTGTTGTTGTGTTGCTATAAATCTGTGCATTACCTTGCAGGAAGTCACGACCTATTGACTGATTACATTGGCATACGGAACACAAGTAATGAAACTGATGGTGCACAAAAAAACCTCTGAAGAATATTGTTTACTGTGTTTTGCTAACTTTCTGGTAGTGTTCAGTTTTGGATTAGAAAGCTATACTAAATCATCAGTTATTTTTTTTCAGTTGAAAGGAGCTTGTTAATTCTTATATGTGATTTTGTTTCTTCCCTTGTTTTATGAAAGAAAGAATGGAGTTTTGATACAGCATTGTGTGACTTTCTGGATGCGGGTGGTTCTAAATGATTTCCTCTGAAGTTACTCTGCTACATTATGCAGGATGCCTCTAGAATGTATCTGTCAGGGAAATAAGTTTTTCTTTTCTGACAGGGAGCTGTCTCTCTGAAGTTCTTCAGCTGTTGGAAGTTGCTTTATTTTCCTGCACCTCTGCAATGAAGGATTGGAACCTACATGACAAATGACTAAAATTTTGCAGCCTCGTCTGTGGGTCTGAAAAGATGGAGCGAAGACTAAGTTCTAAGACCCCAAAGCAGCCTCTGCAAGTTCAGCGTAAAATTCAAACTAATCTCTCTGCATGGAAAAAAGGAGTGAAAATTGACCCTGAAAAACATGTCCAGAGTCATCAATCTCCTAATAACCAGAAAAATGACAGCAAGGTGGACTCCCTTGAGGAATCTTTGAGCTACTTTGAGAATGGTAAGAATAGTTTTAATGAAAGCTACCTAAGATTGAAAATATAAATGCATTCTTAATGACAATAATAATTCAAAAAATATTAATTTTACCTGCTATTCTCCCTCTTTAATGCTTGAGCTTTTCGTTTCTGTTACTATGTGAAGAACCCAACACAAAAGATCATACGTAGGGACAGTTCAGAGAAGTTTAAAATAGTTAATTTTCATTTCAGAAGTTGTTTCAACCTTGTGTTTATTGTCTTTTTTTTTTCCCTAGTTGAAGCTCGTGTTCCACTGAAAAAGAACAATGTTCTGCAGAAACACTTGTCTACTGTGGAAAGCATTGCCCTGCAAAGGGGGTTACCCCCTGAAGCAATCGAAGTATTGCTAAACGTGGCACTCAGTGGCAAACTTGGTAAAATGTTTATGTACTGCTAGTGTGTCTTCTGAGAACGTCTGTTTCCCCTCTGATCAAACCAACTTGAGATTATGAGTTTATGATGACTATATTTTTAGGTACTTGATCATTAATTTATTCCTTCTGGAGTGCTTCAGCGTGATCTCCGAGTTCATTCTAAAAATAACCTCAGTTCTTGCTATAGGAGAGTAATACCCCCAAAATATTATGGGTTGTTACAGGTACTTTTTGAAAAGCTTATTTCCTTTATATGAAATTGCAAGTCTCTGAAAGGCTTGCAGTGTGTCCTTAGCAACCGTTGTGTCTGTCTGTTGTTGTAACTGCATAGTTTTCTTTCCCCCAAAATCAAAATAATTGAACAAAATGGCATAGTTGTATTAGTGAAACTTGCTAAAATTAAAATGTCATCCTAACAATCAATTCAGTGAGATCAGTGCTGCTCTCATACTGCTTTCTTAGAAATGGTGGCCACAATTTATACTTCTAAGTAATGAAATATTTGGGAAAAAACTCTAAACCTTCCTCTGACCCAGGAGGAGCACACAAGATTCTTTCCCCATTATGCAAGTAGTTTAGTGCTTTTCTTGATTTAAAATTACTAGCTTATCTCCAAAACAAGAGTCTGCTGATGTTTGGCTGACAGTCATATATCCTTTGCTGAAGGAATTGGTCATTTAATATTACCAGAAATTTGTGTTAGTTTTGGTTGTCTTGCTAAGAGTCTAAAGGTTATTTCAGTACTAAAATACTTGATATTCCTTTTTCTTTCTTTAAGCTGGAAAGAAATATTTCTCATAATTTTTTGACCTCTAGGTAAGTCACTCCTGGATTCTTGTGGACTGTCACTTTAAACAACAAAGCTATGAATAATCTTGTCCAGAGGGATGTTTGAACTAAGTTGCAAAAGAACCTGGTACGTGAACACCACCTTACTTCAAATTCTTTGTTTTCCAGCTGATACAGTCAATACTCGTTTACTGAAAAGTCTGATTCCAGCCTCAGTAGTACCAGAAAATTGTGTGGTTTCGTCTGTATCTTGGCTTTGTGTCAGCAAATGCTCAAGCAACATCCAGGTAATTTAGTAAATATTTACAGTAGTTATTGCTTCTGTACAGGAATGACGATGATGGATTATTTTAAGGAAGCAAAAATCCTAGGATTTTAATGTACAAAGTTGCATAAGATGCTGTAATTTAAAAAGATTGGCAGAGATGCCTGCTGTTGGAACAGCAGTAGGAACCAAGGAATATTTATTAAGTGTGAGTGGAAATTTGCACAGTTCCTGCTTATCTTCTATCTCTAAATTCCTTAGGAATGGTTTCTCCACTGACATTTCTGTGATTTACTTCAGCAATGTGAGGCGTTCTTCACCTTCAACAAGGTGTCCCTTAGGTTTCCTATCAGCCTACTTTTCTCTAGACTCCACAGCCCCAGTTCCCTCAGCCAGTCCTCATAATACTTGTGTTCCAGACCCTTCCTCGCCTTCATTGCTCTTCTTTGGATGTGCTCCAGCACCTCAGTGTCTTTCTTGTAGTGAGAGGATCTCAGATCATCAGGTCATAACTGAGGGTTGGCACATATTCAGAACTGAGCTGCTGATATGGCAGTTAGTGCTTTTGGCAGGTTTTCTCCCACAACTGAGGTCTAGATAAGCAGTACAGGGATAAGTATCTGGTTGTCCTCAGAAGTGGCATGTGTCCTTAATGATTGTGTCTCAAACTGGTTAGTAACTGCTCTGCCTTGCTTTTGCCCATCCCTTAATATGACTTTTCCTGTCTGCAGCTGCTTTTTTTAAGATGGCTGATCACAGTGTTTGACTTCATTGATCACAAGGAACAAATTCATGCCCTCTATGGCTTCTTCTTTTACTTCCTGCAAGATGAGAAGATGGTAAGGAGAGCTGAAAAATACATGAAATTGACAAAATGAACCTAAATGTTTATTAGAAGTATGCATAGTAATTCTAGTATTAATCTGGAATAGCTTTTGGTTAGAGAATGTTTTTTGATGGCTGGAATGTTTCTTTTTTCATTTTGCATTCTAGGATTGCTGGGTAATTTAGATTCAGAAACAGCAAAATACTTCAGGATTATTTTATTTTACTTCCAGCGCTGTAGTCTGGCTGTTTGAACATGTTTACAAGATTTGCTATTCTGTATCTCAGACAGAGTGACAGTGTATTCTGTCTGAATTCCCAAAAGTAACTAGGACACTGCAGTCTCTGGGATTGCCTTTGGTGTCAGATACCAGTCGGTGAAGTCTCCCGCTTCTGGGGAGAAAGACTTTGCATACCTTGGGCAAAAAGAAAAAAAACTTTTAGAGGAAATGTTTATTTAAAGGCAAGAAACTCTGAATGCTGTTCTACTTAATTGATTTCAAATGTAGATTAAATGAAAACAACCAATCAGAGATTTCTTCTACATGGTAACTGTAAAATCCAGGTACTGGAATATTGAAGTGTTTGAATCCAGTTCATGTTAAGAAGATCTTGGCAGTCATGTCAGACAGATAAGAAATTGTTAATATTCTTTCAGGTTAGGATATTTTGTGGTTGAGGCTTTTAAAGCTCCCAAAGTTCCGAGCTACATTTCTTGCAAAGTTTTTAACAACTTCAGGTTAACATTAGTTACAATCTTTTCATAAAAATGGATTTAAGTTCTTACTCTTCAAAATAGCATTATCAGGTATGATGGGCCAATTGGAACATGCAGCAGTGTTGGTGTGAACAGTCTTATTTGTACCTAGACATTCTAATAAATTATTTTGATTCAAAGATGCCTTTCTTTTTGAAAATGTAGTTGTACTTTTGCTGCTGACTTCTGAAATCTAGGCCATGCTCCAAAAAACAAGATCCAAACTCGCTGCATAGCTTGATTACTATAGGGACTGCTCATAGTGCACGAATTTTCTAAATAAAAGTCACATATGACTTTAAAAATGTGCTACTTCCCAAAGGAAGGAAGGTCTGGTCTGCCCCAGTGGACACCGAGTGATGACTTGAAGCAGCCAACTGAATGAAACAGTATCAACTTGTGAAGCCTGTATGTTGGGTTTAGTGTATCCTGGTTAGCAGTCTGCGCTAGCAGGAGAGTTCATTGCTGCCTTCTCTTTGCAGTGCCCATACATCTGCCACATGCTCTACCTGCTGACTAGGAAAGAAAATGGTGAGTCTATCCAGTTGTATGAGGTGGAATATGGTTTTGTTTCTTATTCTGTTTGTTGGCACTGCCTTTTGTTCCAATGGAGCTGATACAATGACAAATATCTTGCTTTTAAGGCAAGGAAACGTGAGTTCAGCCTGATTTGTCTGATGTTTTTAGAATTGGAAACCTGTCTGTTAGCCTAGTAATCACTGATTGGTTCTACTTGCTTTGCAATGACTTTTATCGTAGAAAGTGATTGTGTTTTAGCTTAAATGTCTGCTTATATTGTTTTTTAAATCCACTATGTTTTTATTGTGTCTCCAGTTAAGCCTTTTCGGATTAGGAAACTGCTTGATCTCCAAGCAAAAATGGTGAGTTTATTTCAAATCTTGTAGAGTTTGAACTGTGGTTAATAATGCTGTCTGTAAGACCCACGTCCTTACAGGATGGAGAAGAGTGGCTAGTGCCTCAGGACAAAGTTAGACTTGGAATTGTACCTTGTAGTCTTAGTAGCATCAGGGCTTGTCTGTCTTCCATGTGCACCCCTAATTTTTGTTTGTGTTTTTTTAACACATTTGATGATGTGCACAAAGCTGTACGTTTTATGGCAGAGTGTTGTAAAATATCTGAAGCAAGGGGCAGCTTCATTTATCTATTACCATCTTTAATGTTCTGTTCATCTTCCTTTTTCAAATGGTATCAAAACCAACTGGGAAATATAAAATGGTAGAGGATTTTACTCCCTTTTTTTAAGAAAAAAAATGTAGCTGTATGCTTTTTGAGCAGTTAGACAGCTGATGACAGTATTTTTCATCATTTTGATTGTTAAATTCCTTTTTATTAGAGTCATGAGTACAGAAAGTTCCTTCAACCCCCTTCCTGTGGTATTTCATTGACACAGTTTCTCTTCTTTCATTTTAAGTTGATCATCTATGGTTACTTGCTGGCATGTAGCTTTAGAAGGGTTTTAATAATCACTGGGGATTTCTTGCTTCTAGAATACAATATTCAGTTTTTATATTAAAAACATGCCTCACATGTTCTTCCTCTTGTTCTGCTATTTATCAGGGAATGCAGTCTTATCTGCAGGCTCTGCTATCACTTTACAAATTCTTCCGTCCTGACCTGGTGACCATAACTCTTCCTGGGAAAATGAAGGTGAGAAATTGGACATAATCTATTTGGAACAAGTACTTGTGACTGGTACTAAGAATTTGTACTAAGGTTTACATTTGAGCAATAGCATGATTTAGTGGTGAAGATTAGTTCTGTTTCCTCTTTTCACTGAGTAAAATCAGGTTTAGATGAGGATTTCTTGCTTTGCATTTTGTTTCCGCTTCAGCACAATGAGATTACTTGAAATGGAATGGCGTCTGCCTTTATTCTAAGAGGATTACTTTAATCCTCCTTTTGGCGTTATTGCTGTTTTCGGCTCGTTTAACACAAGTTTTTCAGGAAGCAAACTTTCTTATTTCTACAAGGCATTGTCCAAACTGCTGACTTTCTCAGGTACAAGTAACAGTGGAAGTCACTAAGTAACTTCCCGCTTGGAAAGTCTATGGCGTAGGAAAGAGGAAAAAATGAAGAAAAATGTGCTAAGCTGATTTTTCAGAGCCTCAGGGTGACAGCCAAAACCAACTCTGCTTTTAGAGAGACATATGTGTATGCTTAGTCCTTTGACCAAGTAGAATATATGTAGCAGAAACTGAGTATATAACACAAAATAGCAGCAGGTAAGACCTGCAACAAATTTTCTTTTGGTACTTCAGTGGGGTTTGGGTTTTTTTTTATAAGATGCATCTAATTTTTGTGTAGGCAAGTTGTGTTTCTATAAATAACAATTTGTTTTATTTCAGTCTGCTCGTGTACATACTTTGCTCTACAGATTATACTTCGCATTGTGCTAAAAAATCGTCTGTTAGGGAATTTGCATTTTTGATGTGCACAGAAGAGAATTAAATAACTATCCACTAAAACCCAAACACATATTCAACTGTGTTTATGAACTCATGGTGGTAACTGGTATAATCAAAACTTGATTACCTGGGCCCAAATCCATCTGAATGCTTTTGGTGTTTCATTAGGATTTAAGAACTGATTGCAATTGAAGTGACAAAAAATAAATTTTGTGCAGAAAAGGTGGTGTTCATTTTTCCAGTGTTCTTTTTAGCTGTAGTAGCTACATTAAGAATTCAATTACTCATTGAATTGTTCTTTGGTGTTTAGCACTGGTGCTGAATTCGGAACGCTTTCTTGTGTAAACATGCTTTGGTCATGTTTTATTTAAATATATACTTGAGATATCTTTTGAATTGTTGAGTGATCTGAATGAGGATTATAAATCAGAAGTGTTGGAAATCTGAAAAAGGGGAGATCATTTCAGAAGGAAATAAAAGCATAGCTGTTGAACTGCAGTCAACAGGTAATGAAATTGATGAATAAGTGCTCTGTGCTGTGAAAACCTAGCTTCTTGGTCTGTTGAGCAGATTTGAGTGTCTACACATCACTGTGGTGATGTTTATCAGAATAGAAACTGATCTTTCTGCTGCTTAGTCTTAGTTTGGCTTCTTTTCTAGATGTCTGATTTATGTTTTTAGACTTACTTCAAGAATCCAGATGGCCTATGGAAAGCAGCAATCAACACAGTAAGGCAGAGAACCCAGGAGAAAACTGCAGTGCCCTGGCCACTGATTTTAACCACAACTCAAACGCAGTCACGAAAAAGGGTAGGTTGTGAGCCTAAGGTAGACCCATGAAGGTGTCAAGCAGCTGTTTTCATGATGAATATTGACAAATAAAGGCAGTCAGAATTTACTTCAGCACTGGGAATGGTGGAGTAGCTATATAGAAATGTGACTTTCCCATTATAATGAAAGCCTAGATACTTTTTTGGCAAAAGAGGGTTTTTATGGGAACAGTAGTTAAAAGTGAATTTGATTGCTTTGGAGACCAAGTCATTACAAATTCATTTGTTTCTTTCCTACAGAAATGGAATTCCCAGTTGATTATATCTGCAAGCAGTGCAAACAGAAGTATTTTAGAAAAGGACAGAGGAAGAGATGTTGTTGCTTTGTTCAGTATGAACAAGTCTTTTCCATTGGAGCAGCTGGAGACCTTTCCTCAGCTCCTACAAAATATCCACCGTCTAGAGGTGAGTTTCAGGAAAGTCTCAGTAGGCTCACTCTATGTTTTGAGAGATCAAAGGTATTCCTCTGTGCCCTGTTTGTTTGTGAATAGCATGTGGGTTACCTGGTTCTGACAGAGCACCCAGTCCTGCCCAGGGGTGATGAACAAATCCTGGAGATGGTTTTTTTGCTGGTAAAAGAGTTGGACAACTCTGACAGAATGACATTGGCAGTTTGCTGATTTGAAAACTGAATAACTTTTTCTCTTGCAGTTTCCTTCCCGGATGGGTTCGGTGCTAACCAACCCTTTATTGCTTCACTACATGAACTGCATCAAAGATGAATCTGTTTACATGAGGCTCTACTATTGGATGGGCCAGACTCTTCAGGAAGGTAGGAACTTGCCTCCCTACCATGCAAGGTAATACTAAAGGATGTCTGAGGCTTTTCACCTTGCAACAATGGTACTTTGCTATTCGGATTTATAGTGATAATCAGATAGTGTTAAAAGAACTTCTGACTGTGCTTGTTCTTGCTGTGCTCATATTCAAATACAGTATTCTCACTTGTTTAGAATGCCCCTGGTGTGTGGTTGATAGCAGCCCATATGAAGAAGGATTCAAGGACTTCTTGGAAACTGTCTATAAGGCAGAGTGTTTTTTGCAGGTAAGTGCTTGTTTTGTGGAAGCCAAGGGCTTGCAAATTCTCCCCTAAAAGTACTTTTGGGACTCTCTTTTTTTTCCCCCTAGCGTCTCATAAGTGACAGCATCACAAGTAATAAAAACACATATTTCTGTATATGTAGTGAGTCAATATTCTGATGATGGCCTTGTTTTCTGCAGGAAAGGTAGTTTGAGAATGGTAACTTGAATGTCCTGCTGAGTTATATGGCAAGAGGTGTAGGCCTCCTTTCTTTCTCCAGGGTGAAGTTAGCATAGCAAGGTGCAGGCATACAAGATGAGTCTTTGAATGTTCATCTTCTGCTTTGTAGGAGGGATTTTCTTCCTGTGAAGAATTCCTGTGTAAGAGCCTTCCTCTCTGGGATGCCTCGTGCTGCCGATCACAAGTCCTCAAACTTGTGACCTGGATCTCCCTCAGCAGCTTTGCTGGTATGTGTTGCACATCCTTTGGATGAGGCTGGACAGTGTCTTTATTTGTGGGACAGAATTTTTGCACAAATATCATGTTGTTTTCTCATTTGTTTCAGAAATGAAATCATGTCTCTGTGATTCCCTGGCACAGCTCTTTCTCACATCATCCCTTTACCTTAAGGTAATTTAAGTGAGTACAATGGCTGTTTTTCCTCTACTTGGTATTGCTATCTGTACTTGTTTCAGGTGTAGCAGTCTGAGGGATTGTGTAGGGAGCTTCTCTTGGGGAAGTCTGTGTCCAAATGAGAGTAAAAAAATGTACTCACAACCTAAGTTCTTTGGGAATTTGAGCACCTTGAAGATATTTTCCTTTTTGACTGGAATTAACCTTGGGCATTGGAAATAAAAAGAATGGATAGCACACAAGACGATGGTTGGTTTGTTTTATTGCAATTTTAACTCAGTATTTGAAATTCGTATTCTCCCGGAAAAGCTACGTCATACATACATTCAGTTCAAGGGGACATGCAGTTATCTTGCTGCTCTTTGTGGTCCTGAGAAACTCTTGATGTCTTTCCGTGTATACGTCACTTCTTCTGGTATTTTTTGTTTATTATTCACTCACGTAGAGAACAGGTCAATGACATTTTTTTTTGCCTCATGCAGTGCAGTGTTCTTGAGAGCCTGAAAGAGCTGTTGCAGAACTGGTTAAATTGTCATGCGGTTCATGTGGATTCAGAATCTGACTCTCAAAGCAATTATTTGTAAGTTGGTCTGAAATGAATGCAAGGGTGTTCTGTGCTTTGTTCACAGTGTATCTAGATTTGTATTCTAGCCCTACTACCTAGCATAAAGATCATCTAAGTTAATACTACTGTAATGTTTCTGTTACATTGTAAGCTACCTTGTCAATCCCATTCTTTCGCTTTCTTTAAAAGTATTTCTTTAGATACTGGAAATTGAAATGTTCAGAAATCAAAGATCCTTGTACCACTGACAGCTGGGTCATATTTGGAGTAATGTTGGTAACGATGTGTTACTGGGTATGCTGAAGAACAAATGCATGTCGCTGGGTGGTCGGTAGGGCAGAAAGATAAATGTCAGTTTCGTTTCTACCATTTTCCCTTTTTACTGCTTGCAAAGGTTGTGTGTGCTAATGTTGTGTCATGTCATTGCAGGAACACCACCCTTTCTGGACAAGTCAATGTAGTGGCTGAACTGATCCACTTTGTTGGAAGGATCTCTACTGTTGCATTGCATTTGGAAAGCAATTCTACTTTATTGCTGTACTTCATCCTGGATTTCTATGAGATTGTATGTATTCTATCCCATTCATTTTGGCTTTCAAAATCCCAACACTCTGAGGCTGTTTGCTTTTTTTTTTTAATGCTAGAGCATGAAAATACCTTCCTCATTACAGTTTACAAGACTTTGTGATTAAATGCAGGGATGTTCCAAATGCGTAGTAGACCTACAGGTGACAACTGCTGCTGTTGCATCCATGGGCAGAACTAAATGCTGCTAGGAAGTGATTGCTCTTAAGTCAGAGGTGAACTGTGGAAGGAGAAGTAACAATGTGGTCTAACATGCTTTTTAAATGATAATTTATAGAAAAGAGCAATGTTCTGTTCAATGGTTTTTAAATCCTGATTTTTTTTTTCCTCAATATTCCCTTAAAAAAGGAATTTTTTCCTCACTTTGTCCTGTAGACAAACTAAGCAGCATCAAATAGGCTTAAACCTGTTCTCTAGTCCTCTCTTGATGTGCTTACTGCCTTGTGAACTCCAGCCTTGCTGTTGTTACTCCCACAATTTGAATAAATTGTGAAGAGTTGCAAAACTACTGATAGTTCTGGGATCTACTTGTAACTAAAATGTCCATTGAAAATGCACAAAACTAATAGGCACAACAATTGCATAATACAGTGTATTTAAAATAAGTAAATGTTCGTTTTATGGCAACATACAGAGAATCATGCACCCTTTGATAGATGATTATTGGTGCTCTAACACACAACTAGGATCTGAATTTTTTCTTGGCATCTTGCTTGTGTTTTCAGAACTCTAGAGACTTCTAAAATCGTACAGCTGAGAACAAGTAAAGAGTTTAGATTTCTGAAAATGCCATCAAGTCAGTTACATACAAATATTTGTCTATACCTTAGGTGGTATAGCTGTGCTGAGGGCAAGAGGAAAGGTGAAGGTCTGGCAAACAATCTTCAGTGAAACTCCTGTTGAGACATTAGGGGAAGGAGTCCTAAAACAGAGGTTGTGCCTAATTTGACGAAATGTAAAACGTATCGACCTTTGGGATGGTGGGCTGTCAATGCCTAACTATTTGTGGTCTGAGCTGTAGTAACTAGATATGCATGTGCTTAGACCACTACTCTTATGAGAATAATGCATACCTTCCTGAAGAGCATAACTTTCAGAATAGTTACTGTGGCTAAGCTATAGAGGACAGTAATGTGTTAAGCTACAGCAATTTTGCTTTCAGTATTTATCCATACTTTAAGGCTGTCATTATAGCAAAATATCTGTTAAATCTGCATAAATTTTAAAATGTCTTTTTTACTTGAAAGTCAACCTTAAATTCTAAACATGGATCTGATTATAAACCCATGTTATATGAGCATATCCTTTTTTCTTAGAGGAAAGCTTCATTGTGTGTTCATGCAATTCCAGGAAGGTCAAATAAAAAGTTAATTTCCTGATTGGAAGGGATGTGTGGCACGTTTGGCTTGCTGGGATCAGCAAACCAGGCGAGGAGCAAGGTCAGGACTAGTGCAACCGCAGCTGTGTGTGTCAGAATGATCTAAAAGAACAGAAAAATGATTACTGCTTTTTTACAGGCATCTGGGTAGATTTGACTCAGCAAGTGCCTGTGTCAAAACATATGGTATAACTAAATGGTTGAAGTGGAGATGGAGACACGAACTAATGGATGTCTTGTACTGAGAAGGCAACAAATGGAATTGCTTTACCCTGGCTTTCCCTTCTATGTGAAGTTGTTGGAGCTGGCTGGAATGTAGTGCCATGCTCTCTTTTGCTCTTAGATGCTTTGGGGTTTGTTAATGGCAACAATAATCTGCCTGGATTTGCTTCATTCCTGCAGGTGTGTGACATATATCTGAGGTACAATCTGCCTTTGCTGATAATGCCTCCTGCTGGAATTTTCTACCCAGCACTTCTCAGCATGGATCCTGTCAACTTGAATCGGCTCTGCTATATTATGCACAGGTACTACAAATGGTGTGGGCTTTAGGGACTCCTCTCCTCTTTCAGTCTCTTGGAAATGAAATCACTTTGGTGTAAAAACTGGAATCTACTTTTTCTTATTATGCCAGGCAAAGGTGAAAATTCCAGTTGTGCCCAGCTTTCATGATACAGGCTTTGTTGGGCTTGGATAATCTTAGAGGTCTTGTCCAACCTTAATGATTCTATGATTATATTCTATTCTCTCGAATTTTACAGCTGTAATTCCTACTCTTTTTTTCAGTCTGTTATCTGAAATAGCAGGATTCTGACCTTTTCCTAGTATTGTATCTTTGATATGTGAAGGAAGGAGATCCCATATTGTTTTGAAAGAACTTAAGTCAGCCAACTGTAATCACTAGTAGTTAACTATACAGCTTCTTACTCCTGTGCTTTGACCACTAGACGAGCTTTTCCTTACAAATCCTGTGATGTGCTGAGTAGGAAGCTCCTCTGCCACCTCCAAACTCATTTTGGGACTGCCTTGTGCTGCCTGCAGGTCAGAAGTTGGCTCTGTTCAGCTCTCTGCAGGATCCACCAACATGGCTGCTGTTCTTGGCCTTGTTACTTCCAGTGGCTGCACCTGAGAAGAGTAGCCAATTGCTGACAGCTGGCACAGGGCTTTTTCTCTGAGGAGTCTGCAGTGTTATTAACATGACAGGATGGTTTCTGGGAAATAAGAGGAGCTAGTGCTTATTATATAGAACAACTGTCAAGTTGCGTTACTTCCAGTGGCTTCTGTTTCTCTGCTTAGTGAATGAAAGTCTCTTAAAAATAGTCTCTTAAAAATTCTTCAAAATACACTGCATTTTTCTGCTGATTTTAAGGCTGTGTGTCAGTTTCTGTGTACTGCCTTTACAAAGGTGCCTGTCCCATGCAAACTGGTTGGTCTTAATCATTTAAGAGGGGAATTTGTCAGGTGTTTCCCAACTCTGCCTGGAAAGAGTGGGTCCTATACCAAGTGCTACAGTCCCTTTGAATTCTTTATATGTCTCTCTTTTTTTACCAGTAAAGTTTGATCTCTCTCATGGAGGAAATAAGCTTTCTTAATACATTCCTCCAGCTTTTTTTAAATACAGGCACCTAACTTTCTCTTTTGTTTTGTGTTTCAAGGTATCGAACCAACTTGATGGCTGCAAAGGAAAATGAGCTGAGTAAAAAGGTATTGTGGACAAATCTGTGTGCTAGAATGGGCCTGAGCAAGAAGTTGAGTTGAATGGAGGGAAGGTGTTCTGGGGGCATTCTTTTAAGGGACTACTCTGAGGATGCGACTTTTTTCTTTGTTTTCTTGTCCCTTAGAAAATACTGCAATTCAAGTTCAGTAGCAAGACATACCAGGAGTACAACCAGTACCTGTCAGCTATGGTAGGCTGTTTGTGGACATCCAGTGCATTCCAGAAAGATATTCATCCTCAAGGTCTTCGTATGGATGATGAACTGCTGAAGAAAACTGCAGTGGCGGAATTCAAAACCAGCTTTAACATTGTCCACCACCTAGCCATGATGGGCTATGCTGTTCGCTTTCTGCAGCAGGTAATGCTGCAGGCCAGCATGTGGGCTTCTGGCAGCACCAGACAGTCTGTCTTGATGGTTTCTCTGGAGAAGTATCTCTCTGTGTGCTGGCTGACCTGTAGAGTCAACTGAACTTTGAAAAGCTGGAATGGCATTCTGTGTGTGTCGTTTCTGTGGCACAGTATGAACAGTCTTTGTTTGTGTGGTACCAAAGCACAAATGTCACAGGTTTAAATGTGAATTTATATTTATGTTTTGATGATGGAACTAAAATCACTAAATAACTAAATAAATTTTCCCAATAGTTCATCCTGCCCCACAAAATAAGGAGCATGACCTAAACATCTAAACTCCAGAAAGTCAAGAAATGCGTAGTTAAATTGTGTACAGGTGTCACAATAGAATTTTTAGCAGTGCTTTTGGGCTCTCGCAGTAGCTTTTGACAAAGACTTGTTAAAAAAGGAGTACAAGTATCTACTTAAGGTACAGAGGTAAGATAATATGATGCTGTCTCATATTGTCTGATGTGAGTTCTGCTAGTGGCTCTCTTGAGTTCTGGGTGCCATGTGTTCTGTGCAGCTACTGAATAGTGGAGGGAGCAGCTTGCCAGTATTGCTGTTGTTCCAAGATGTTCATGCTGCTTGGAGGAACTGGGTTTCATAGGCTGTCCAAGGGGTGCACAAAGATACTGTTTTGTGGCGAGGAATGCTGGCAGAGTGAGGGCCTGCGTGAGTGCAGCTCCTGCAATGAAGCAAGGGAAACCTGAAGGTAAAGTTGAAGCAAAGAATGTTGGTTAGGAACACTTCACAAATTTGCCATTGTTTGTATACTCCATGTCCTGAATGTAGGTAGTTTGTATCTTACTGTTGATTAAACCCAAGTTTTGTGTTTGCCAGAGGACACTATTTTTCTTGTATACAAACTTCTTTTCCATGGTCTTTCTGCTGTTGTAGCAGGAGTAGCTTTTCATACCTTTTGTCTAGATCCTTTCTGTTTTGAGGCTTCCTGATTCTTCAACTTTTGTGAGTAGAGAGAAAATGACCCAAAACCTTCTAGTGGAGAATTTTTGTATTCTCCCTACTGCAGAAACAAGAAAGAGATTTTGCTTAGTAGCTATCATAAGACATAGGTGTGTCTTAGGACAGGAATAAGTGTTTAGCTGCAGTGCCACCTTTTCTTAAGACACTTCAGCGCTGAGCACCAGAGGGCACTGCTCTGCAGCACACTCGGAGAGCACAAGCAATAATCTAAATGTCAGTAGGTTCTCCCCTCTTGCTTTTTCTCATTGTTGGGAATTATCTGCCTAATGTTTTGAAGGGGTAACTTTTACACAGTGGAGAGACAATGATTAAAGATACTACAGATATGCTCTGTTGCTATCCAATAATGCTGCAGCACAGGGACAAGAGGGTCTCATGTTACCCTGTCACTTATGGACACACTCTGACACTGGAAGCCCATTTTGAAACATTATTAAAAAAAATTCTTTTCATGCCTGCTATTCCTGATCTAGGAGGGGACTAAGCAGAGGCCCAGCAACTCTGGACATACTTTTTATCTGACTTGATACTGTTTTTATTTCCTCTCCTTAAGGCTTGGCCAGATGATACCACATTCAACTTCAGTTTAATTAAGGTAAGATTTCTTGTTTTAGTGAAGTGAAAACAGGCAATTTTCAGCAGCTGTGTAGAAGAGGATGAGGTGATTAATGTTCACCAGTTACACAAATGCTTTACAAAAATATTGAAAGAGGGGAAATTCCAGCTGTAGACTTGCGTTCAATACTTTAACAGGGCTAAACATGAGGACATAAACACCTGATAGTTTACATACGTCACCATCTGGGTGTAGTGGTCTGAGGTTTTCATATATGTCCTCCACGAGTCAGTCCAGAATAAGAAAAAGGCTGTTTATTATTCTCTGCAGGCTCCAGAAAAAATTACTTTTACTTGAAGCAGAATTTCTTTTATCAATGAACTTCCATATTAGATTTCTGAGATGGATGTAGCTTTGTTACAGCTTTGAACCCTGTATGCCTGTGGGTATTTACAGATGAATGGGTGTTGTCAAAATGTGGAAGGTGATACTTGCAGACCTTTTTAGATTGGCCTAAGAAAAAGACAAAGCTGTGCACATCTGACTACTCTTTCTTTTTTTACAGGGAAGGAAGTGGGACTGGTATCTGGAATATCTCTACACACATGGTTTAAGTGGCCTGAAGCTCTTCGTTGAAACCAGCATCAATCGTGTTTCCCAGTCCTCTCGCAGTAAAGCGGAGAATGTGCAAGAAGGACCCTAGGGCTCACGTGAGCCTTTTTATCATCTGGAACAGGAAAGCCAAATGTAGTGGACTCTGTCACTAATTCTTCCTTCCTTAGAGGAAAAGAAACAGAGCAATTACTCTTGTCTGCTTTTTTGTACCTACATCTATTTCAAGAAAGTGAAGACATGGAAAGAATTCTTAGGCTGGCTTGGTTGGCTAACACTGAACTGCTGCTTGTTCCTGCTGAACTTCTCTGGCTTGAAGCTGCTGAGCTCATATGTTATGTATCATCCACACTTTTCATCCTCATTTTCCTCTGTTGGAGCATCTGCTTTGATTGAGCAACAAAAACTTTCCATTTCAAAACTGCAATGATCATTGATATTTCATGTTTAAGTAATGCTGATCCCTGACCTGCTTTCCCTTCCTCAACAGTAGGTAATGAGAAACCATTTAATCAGCCCTTCAGGGATAATGTATATGTGCTGGACTGGAGCCCTGTGAGTTTCCTGGTTCTTGACTTTTAACAGGCTGACCAAACTGACCTTCCTGAACTTCATTTTCATTATGAAGCTTCGAGAAGAGAATTTTTGCCAACATCCCTTAGGTACTAATGCAGCTGGAGAATTTGCTGCTCTGTTGATCTTTTATTGATGATTTAAGCACTTGAACAGTGTTGCTGCCAGCTTACTCTTTGCTATTGATAAGTGCAAATATAGCTTTCCCTTTTGTGTTACTAGCTCTGTATGTGTTGTGTATTATATGAGTTCGTATACATAATTTATAGTCTGTAAAATGTTTCCAATGTGACACTTTAAAGGAACTCTGCTACAAAATGTATCTACTCCTGTCATTTCATTTTAACAGAGTACAAGTTGGGAGGTGCTGAAATCAGGACTCCAAAATTTGAGTGAACTGCTGTAAAATGAGGTTGAAACCACTTGAAAGATGAATGAGGGTACACTAAATTTTCTGTTGTGAATCTGTACTTTGAACCGGTAAAGGAATTGGTTGTAAGAGTGACTTCAGAACCTCTAAGGATATGTTTGGTTTCTTCATCCCCTCAAAATCAGACTGGCTGTATGCTGAGCCCCATACTTCTCAGATCAAATAGACGATGTGATTATTATGTGTAAATATACGTTTATATTTGTATATATATTTATGTGTGTATATATTCTATTCAGAGAATAAGAAAATCTTTCAGTGAAGACTTTGAAAGACAGATTTGCAGGGAGATCTTGCTTAGACTAAAGTATTGTCCTTTCTTATCTGGCTGTGTTATTTCAGTTAGTGTAAATGCTGCTTGCTAATTTCTGTCAAGAGAAATGGGTCTTCAAAAATCCTGATTTATATTTTCTCAACAAGGGAAACCATGAATTACAAATTCCTCCAAGTGGATGTTTCAAGAGGTGGCCCTAATGTGAAACCAGTCATCTCCTGGTTTGCTGGTGCTGTTGTTTTGGACCAACTCAGCTTGTTGGCTGAGGACTATCCCGACACCCCTGACTGGAAATCCCTGTCGTTGTGTAGAGTATTAGTTTGTTAGACTCCTTTAAAGGTTTTAGCTAAGGACCCAAGAAGGAAATGTCTGTAGCTCTATAACTGTTTTCATAATTTTCCTATGAATCTGCTTTTAAAAAAGTATTTCCTGCTGGGAAGACTGTGTACTGCTGAGGTCTTAGTCCTCAGCTTTTGTCCTTGGACCATACAATTATCTTCAGATGTTGCCCAGACTTGTACTTCCATATTGTTGCACTGGGATTCTGTATAGGAATAGGTCTGGAGGGACTGACAGCCCTAGGAAAACATGACGTGAAGACACAGACATAGATCTGTGTATGGCAGAATCTTTCAATGGGGGAAGGAGCAAATACTGTATGTCTCAAAGGAACATTTAGGTCTAGCCAGAAAGACAGGGTTCATGTTACCTGGTTGCTGTTTGGAGTTGATGTGGATGGAGCAGAGCTCTGCAGCATTCCTGTCGGACTAGAAGGTGCTGCCAGAGGCTTTATTTCAGTTGTGAAAGGTGCCTTGATTCTTAAGAGAGTGTGCATGGTGTGTGTAAATGTATTTAAAGAGGCTTATAGCAAAATCCTTTAGTATGTATTGAATGCTTTGTAGCTAGTTGTCCATGAGATCAGTTTTCCTTTGAGGAGGGTGTTTGATAAAACACAGAATGATGTTATTCTGTTGCTGTTGCAGCACCGCAGGTCTCATTATACCCTGTGTTACAAAAGCCTTTAAACAAATTATGTACAGTTTTTGTCATTCAAGTGCACAGACTGGATGCTTAGAGGTGCAGAAATAAAGTAACAGGGCAGATAACTTTCCTTTAATGTCAGCTTTTTTTGTCAAGATGGCTCTTTAAACTCTTGCATGCACTTTAAATGATTTTTAGCCTTTTTGTATGCCTTGGTAGTTCTTGCCATCTTTCACTTCTGGACACTTCCTTTTTTTTTTCCTCTAAATATCTGGCTTCTCTGACATTCCAATCCAATGAAAGAATGACTCTAGGGAGAAATGTGCTTCTGTACCTCTTCTCTATCCTCCTGCCCCTCTCTCTGTACCATTCAATCACTGTGGTGAAGTTTGTAGACCGTTCTCTATTACAAGCACATGCTTAAAGACTTGCCTGACCCTAGCTTCTGCTCTGGGGACTGACACGGAGCTAGTCAAGACCATCCGTTTCCTGGTAAGTGACAAATAAGTAATGTACCTCTAGTGCCCTTTCCTGCCTGGTGTCAGGTGCCTCTGTATGTATACACTGTGAAAGTGTAGCAGAAAACTGTTTTATGGTACAATTTGATAGGAACATTGCATGATGAGAAGTTGATTTAAGGTTCATACTGATGTTGTCAGTCAGCACCCCAGAATATTTAAGATCTAGGCCTGTAACCTTCTGAGGGGATTATATTCAACGTGTTTCTGTAGAACGAACCTACTTTCGTGTCACTTGAGTGTACTCTAGTGTGGTGTGGTTTGTTTTTTTTTCTTTCTAGAGGATGCAGTTTCAATGTCCAAATCTCTAGTATCAGCTGACCTCAGGGAATGCTGCTTTGTGTTCTGTCTCCAAGTGAGTACAACCTGATGACTTCCTCCAGTATCTGCCTGGCCTTCCTTTTCAGGAAGCTTCTATGTGCTTTTGATTTGGGGGATTTATGATATTACAAACAGATCAGGGCAGTGGTTTCTCCAGCTCAACCACATATGACAGCTTTTCTCGTAGCTTGTTTAGGTGCTTCCAGAAGGTGAGGCCTTTCCCTTTAGAAAAATCTGAGTTGGGGTATTAGGATTTCACAGTACAGGGCAAGAGTCCTGTCTGGGTAATCAGGCACAGCTCCACTACTTTCTAATGGATTTATGTTGCATCCCACCAGCTGAACATCTGGTCCACAGTTTACAGAACCAAAGCGATTAATCCCTCCCCTGCCAGACACATTGGCCTGAGCACTGTACATCTGAAAATGCAAATGCTTTGGGCTAGGGTTAAGCTGACTTCTCTTCCTGAAGCCATGTTTGCATCGTGTTTCTATTAATCATTTTATTTTGTGGGGAGAGACTAATCTGTGCATTTTTGGGCATCAGACAGTGTTGCTCTCTCAGAGCTTGCTATGAAAGGGTTAATGATTTCAACCTGTTTTCAGCTGTAATGAAGAAACTGGTTCCTCTGTGTCCCTGCTTTCTATTCTCTTGTTGGCCTACTTCCCTATGCTTGCATTTTGCATTCCTAATGCCATGAATAAATCAGGACCCAAGGATTTAGAAGGTGGTACAGCTGTAGCCACTCAGAAAATTGAACCTCTGAGGCTTGTACTGCAGCTCTAATAACTGCTAATGTGTGTGTGCCTGAACTCTTCTAATAACATTTAACTGAACTGGTACCAAAATAAAATTCACTTGGCCCTTTTTATATAATGTTTAAGTTTTTTTGTGCTTCTGCCCAGTGTCTCCTCACTTGGCTCCCTTTGTCTTTTAGTTAAAGCTCAGTTATGAGCCATTTAGGGCAGGGCATTCGCCTCCTGGCTGCTGTGACAAAAAGGTTTATCATGAGCCTTTACACAGAGGAGAAAATAAAGGAAACTGAGGGATCTGACCTGGCTAAGGGTTTGTATTCTCTACAGAATCACAACACAGTGAAACTCCCATCTGGCTGTGGTCCTAGATCCTCTAGTAACTTGTCATTAATAATACACTCTGGCTCCTGAGAGAGTGTGTGAGGGAGCTCTTTATATGCTCTTTAGTCAGAGGAGATATCCAGTTTGGGTGAAGAACAGCAGGCTGTCTTCCAGTATTTTCTTCCAGGAAAGATTATTTATGTTGTACTGATGATTTTCCTTCATTATGGCTCTGCTTTTTATAATAAAAGTAATGATTTTGGTCTGATGATGGTTTTATTTCAGCAAAATTTGCTTTTGACTAAGAAGATCTTTTATGACCTTCTTA
Source organism: Dromococcyx pavoninus (assembly GCA_033558185.1). Taxonomy (NCBI): domain Eukaryota; kingdom Metazoa; phylum Chordata; class Aves; order Cuculiformes; family Neomorphidae; genus Dromococcyx; species Dromococcyx pavoninus. Next base: position 2,469,044 of record JAUMJL010000389.1, on the reverse strand, counting down.
GCATACTGCATTGTGTTTTTTGGCACAAGATTCCCAAGATTTGTATCGAGCTCTCAGACCTGCCTGGGTAACTTCCAAGTAAGCATAGCTGACAGTGGAGGTATTGAAGTACATAAATAATGTTCAATAACGTCCATATTTTGTGATGCTGCTTCATTTCATGGTTTATGGTTGGACTCAATGATCTTAAAAGTGTTCTCCAACTTAACAATTCTGTGTTTTTATGATTTCTCTGCTTTTCAGTTCCCTATCTTGTAGGAGCAAAAAGTCTGCATAGCAGAAAGTAAAATTTTAAAAAAAATCTTAATTATTTTGGCATCTAAATTCCATTTTCAGGCTCACTACAGTCTTGCACAAACGTAGAAACTGAAACAGTTCAAAAAAACCTGGAAGTTCCTTACTCAGGCTGTAAATATTGGTTTAACCTTGAAGCATTCAGAAATCTGTAGGCCCAGATGTGATCCCATCAGGCAGCTTAATGAGTGAGCCTATGTCAGGTGAGCTTTGATACCTGCCAGAAATGTGACACAGAATGGATTGTTCTGGTACAGTGTAGGTGATGGGATATTAAGTCACTGTAATGTGTCTGAGCTCCTGAGCCTCAGGCGCTCAGTTTAGGTGCAAATTGCAACAGAGACTTTCAAAAATTTTATTCTCTGCCTAAATCACTTGGGCTCTTCCTTTAAAGAATTCATGGATAAGCTTCTTATGCATGTGCACATTTTCATATGCAGCTGTATCCCCATGCGGTTTGACTCGCTCCTCTCCAGTGTTTGTGCTGCCTGTGAGTCCTGAGTGATCTCTGCGGGAAGAGGCTGCTCTCTGCATGTTTTCTCCCAACCCTCTCTCTAGACTCTCTAGGCCTGTAACATTTCTATCATGTTTTTTTGTACACGGATCACTAAGCAGTTTCCTTTCTCTTAGGGCACCTCTGTTCTATGTCGAAGCGAATCCTGGGCAGCTCCTGTGTGATTGCTTTCCAGCTCCTTTGTGTGCACGGCCCAGTAAATAAGGAGGGGCATGGAAAGCACACTGTAAATGTGTTGACAGCTTTTGAAGAACAAAACAGCCCCTGCAAAGCGCCTGTCTGCCTTCCCCTTCTCTCCTGCATGTTTTTACTTTCTTTCATACTATTTTCTCCTCTCTCTGTTCTTTCTCCGTTTCTATCCTTAATTCTTTTATACTCTTTTGACACCCTCCTCTCATTCCTTTGGTGCTCGCTGCTCTGAAAAGGTTTCCTCTCTCCCCTATAGACCTCACTTCTCATTCAGGAGGGACTCTTTCCATCCCTATGCAGGAAAAAAAATGAAAAGGGGGATTCATTCTGTTTCTGAGTGCATGTCAGCTGCCTGCTTGTATCAGTTCTCAATGTATTTTCTCTCACCCCAGGTACCATGCTTTTAGAAAGTATCCTGCTGTTTTTCTAAATGCTTTTGGCAGGGTAGAATCTGCTTGGAAGTTGTTTGTGCTTATTGATGCTAGCAAAAGAGGTGCAGTTATTTATTTGACATCAGTTATTTCAACAAAAAAAAAGGAACAGGGTGGTACAATGTCTGGGCAACCATTCTTAGCTTCTTCTCAAGCTGAATTTGGGGTTTCTAATTCTAATTATGTTCCTTCTTGTTGAAAAGAGGCTCTTTGTGCCCTGCTCACAAGTGTGCTTGCCTGTCTAATGTACTGGAATTGATGGACAGGTCTGTCTCTTTGTGAGAGATCTGTTTCTGCTGGCTTCCCCTTCACAGGTAGGCACAGCATAACCACTGCGATCAATGATCCTGCATCAAAACTGAATTATGGTCATTTTGATACAGATGGATGTGCACAAACTCTGTTTCTCTGTTACTTCAATTAGGAATAGACCCAGATGAGGGAGCCCTGTGTCTTAGGAAAAGAGGGATTTGTTGGCTTTTGGGGAGAACCAGGATCTCTTCAAACCATAAGGGAGCTTGTTGAGCCTTTCACCAAACCCTTCTTCAGCACCTGGATCCGCAAGGATCCTGTTGGCAGTAGGGGTAGTTCCCTTTTTTCGTCTCTTCCTGTATTCTCCTTTTAGCAAGAGTGTGCTCTCATATCTATTGTCAGTCAACATTTAACTCTGTTCTTTGCTTTAGGTGTTTGGAGGCTGGTAGGATACCAATGACTTGTTTCCACATGTAGGAACTTCACAACCTCCAATGGCTACTCCAGCACTGGTTTGGAAATTAAGCTTGTTAGGCTCCACCAGCTGCTTTTTTGCCTGAAGTGCTGTGTGGGTTCAGAGGTTGCTTGACAAAATGCCACAGCATTTTGTGCAAGGCAAAGATTGTTTGAATATAGGTGTATGAATGTGATTTCCTTGCTGCTGCTGTGTCTGAAGCCTTTCTTCACTTTGCATTCTCCGTTTGTGTTCTCCATAGGAGGGATTTTTGGGTATTTATTCCACACTAGTATGTGGTGGTAGTCCTTGCATATCTGCATTCTGGGGTTCTGCGTAAAGCATCATTCTCTAAAATACTTTAATTGTGATAAATTGATAAACTTGAGATTTACTCAGAAAGGGAAAGGATGTAGCAAAGTTTCTGAAGGATGGCAACAGCACTTTCTCTCCTGTACAAGAGGGAAGATGACTCCTCTTTGAGGAGATGTGATACTTCAAAGGACGAAAGCTGCGGTGTTTGAAGAGAAGAGAGAGTGTCCCTTTTGGGAAACAATTCTCTGCAAAGAGCACTATTTTAGAAGAGGAAGTTAAAGGGTGGGAGTCCATGTGAAGCAAAAAAAGTGAAAGTAATAGCCTTTAGCTGTATGGAGACCTAAAGTATTGTGTTGAAAATGCAGTTGTTAGAATTTTAGTCAATGATTTTGTTGGTTGGTAAGAGACTTAGTGTTATGGATGTTCCAGCTTATGGGTGATTTGGTCAAATCAATATTGACTTTGAATAAAGCGAAGGGAATAGAGATTTTGGGGACAGGCCAGACACAGCCCTTATTTCTAGCTTTTTAAAACTTTAAAACTAAAAATACTGTTAGTATATCTCCACCTAGCACCGTTTTCACCAGTCATTTTCAGCAAATGCATTTATATTCAGGGTGTTCTACGTTTTATGACTTCATTTTTAGTCAGTGAGGCAGATTCTGATTTCAAAAGTGCAAACTGGAATCTGCTTCAATGATTTAAATTGATTTGAACTCCAGTGTTTTAAAGGGAGTGATTCTGGTATAAATCAGAACCTGATTTTAATTTCATGTTCATGCTTCGTAAAACCTGACTAGGTTTTTATCTGCGTTATGTTTGTGCAATGTATTTAGCATTGTGCATATTGAGATGTCCCTGTTGGGTAGGTGGGGATTCTTAGTTTTGCTAACAAGGCACATGTTTGCCATTTAGTAAAACATAAAATGTCTGAAATGTTTGCTAGGGAAAGACATACGGTAGGTACCACTGTGTCTTCTGTAAGCTAGGTTCTTGGAGTTCCTCAGGAGATTTTTTTGGATTAATTTCTCTTCAGAACTCAAAGCAGACCAAATTTAGCCTTCTGTCTCGTAAACCTTCCCATACACTTGAAGTTGTAGTGCTTATATGAAAGGCTGTGTTTATGACAAATCTGAGTTTGTCTCCCTGATTTCCTTCAAGTTCTGAATTGCTTGGCTGTTTGTCCTAATTATATCCTTAAAATAGAAGGTACTGGGAGACTTAGGAAGATGCTCCCAGTCACTGGAAGCAACTCTTTCACCGGAGATTCTGGTTTGTCTCAAAATTTAAACTAAACTGACACAGGAGATTTTTTCCTGCTGTGTTTTGCTGTCCCAAATTCATCAATAATTTATTTGTACTGCAAACCACTTCGATTCTGTGGCTCGTGCTGTCTGTTGTCTCTGTGCTGATGTCTATCTCATGCATGTGTAACTTGCCTTGATATTTACTCACTTTGTTTATCCGTTTTATGTCCATTACAGACACTGTTGGTGAAAGATTCATGCCATGGCTGGATTGAGTCATGTGTCTCTGTAGAATGGATTTGCCTGGATAGCCCTTTCAATGCACTGTTGTTCCCCCCCCCCCCCCCCCCGCCCTTACTTAACCCAAGACTTATTATTTGTGTGTATGTACTTACACACAAAAATAGCCCAGTAGAGGCTTTGCTCATTTCTGTCTTCCCTTCCATATCTATTTGGTTTTGGTCTAAATAAAGCTTTTCAGAAGGAGTTTTGTCGCATCAGTACTGGTATTGTGGAAGCAGAAGCTGGTGAAGAAGCTTTTAAAAGCAGGTGTGTAGAGTGAGCACGTATTCTTGGCTTGGTACTTGAAGCATTCACTGTTGCTTCTTTTGGAACCAAACATAAGGAGGCTGCTATTTAAAAATCTTTTCCTTTCAGCAGTTATGAGGTTTTCGTGCACCTTGCCTCACTGTGTGCTGATGGGCTCCGCTCCTGACTCCTGCTTCACCTACCTAGGATGAAAGGAGAGGTTCCTCAGGGTCAGCCACCACTGGTGGAGGTTCTAGCTGGTACCACCATGAGGAACACACTGGTTTCCTGAGGGGTCTCTCAAAAATATTTTCTGAAGATCAACTATATTTTGACTGCCCTGTCCAGGTTTGAACTGGTGACCTACAAAGCTTTTGATGTGTTCACGTCCACCTTCCAACAATGGTGCAGCATTAGATTGTTTTGTTCTTAGTCTTGAAACTGGCTGAAAGGTAGACTTGGTGTCCCCACCACCCTGGACACAGCAGTGGGTAACTGAGGTGGGTTGGGCACTGTGGCTCTATCTGACAGCATTTCCCAACCAGTGTTCCTCAATGGAGATCCCACAGGAAGCCTTGTGCCGCTGCGAGTAGTTTACCAGTTGCAATTTCCATTGCTATGAGAGAGGTGTCTTGGCCAGAAATGATTGGAATTGTGAAGCTGTTGCTACATATCCATTCACTGAGTCTGATTGAGCCAAGTGAACCTGCATTTTCAGGTACACACGACCTAAACTTTGTGAAGAATAAATGTATGAAAATGGGCAACCTTTATACACAGCAGTGATAATTCTGTAGAACATGACTCTATGTGTAGAAAAATTAATACCTTTAGTCTGGCAGCTCTGTGAAAAGAAGGACTGAGGCTCACTAAAGGTCATTCTGACAAGGACCAGGAAGACATATTTCCCAAGTTTAATTTTTGCCAGGGAAAGTGTGAGACAATCTAGTGGCTAAAGCACAGGGCTGGGATCAGATTTGAATCCTCTTTCTGACCAAGTCCTTTAATTCTGTTACTTTTTGTGTAACATGAGAATAATATCACTGGCATCTTGAGCCGTTTGAAATCCTTGGGTGGAACGATCTGAAGAGCAGCAAACTATTTGTTATGTATGGACTGAAATCTAAACTCCTGGTCCACTTAGCAGCTCAAATCCTTCTGCTTCTTGTGAGTGAGACAAGATAGCCTGACATTTAAAAAGTCTTGGATCAGGATTTCTACCCAGCTTGGAGAATTGGCTCTTCCTCTTCTTTATTCTTTTCTAAGAAGAATAGGAAGCATATCCAAAATTAAGTGATTATCCTATTTTTGCTCCTCAACTTTAATTTTATAATGGGTTATTTTTAAGTTATTAAGTCTTGTGCCAGACGCCCAAATTGCAGTTAAGAAAGGAGGTGAATGTCTGGCATTTTCCAGTACACGCATGGCCGTATCTAACCTAATATGAGAGCCACCAGTCCAGAAAGGCAACGGGGAGATGTCGGCAAGCAGCGGGAAGCGTGTCTGAGCCCAGCAGCCTGTGTCAGGTCTCCAGGGGTCAGACCACAGCGCCTTTTGTGTGTTTGTATTTCTCCCCTCCTCCCTTTTCTCTTTCTCTCTCCATGTGTATTTTGTCTCCTCCTCTTCTTTCTGTGCCTGTGTCTTCCTTTGCATTTCCACTGTTCTCCATCCCCTCCTCTGGATCGATCGCTGGCCAGGGAGACCTCCGAAGGGCTGGGCACTTTGTGGGATCGTCCTTGTTTCTCCTGCATTTGCCGAGTCAAGGGTATCTCCTCCCAGGCTTGGGGAGATGCTGTTACTCCTGGTGATGTGATTGCATAGCAACACAGCAGCGCGGGGCGGTGCAAGAGGAGAGGAAGCGTGCAGACAGCAGCGCTCAGCCTCAGCATGCATCCCTGTCACAGGGACTCCTTTGCTGATTCACAGAGGCAGCCCCAGTCCCTGCTCCCGAAGCCTGACGGCTGCTGCTCCTGCATCTCAGACCTGGTGGACTTGGAAGGTAGGCCATGACAAAATTTATTTCCCATTCAAGTCCTGGCTGGGCTGAAAAAGGGGAAAATATTGACAAATGGTGAACCTCAGAAATATGCTCTTTGAGCGTGGGTGCATGTGTGAGTCCCTTTAGAGTAACACTGTCCATGTATGTGTGGGTGAGGAAACTTGTGGAGATTAAAAGAAAGATGTTGGGGGGGATGCAGTGGGAGCAAGAGAGATGGCCAAGATTGTTTCTGCAGGGAGAGGCCGGGAATCAGTAAGCGATGCAATTCCCTAGGCAAACAATAGTAGCCAGCATCCTGATTTCACCAGCCTTGATTCTTTGCACACTGAAGGCTTATTTACCCTGGCAGTGTTTTTGCCTAAGCTGAAGGACTGCTCTGGGCAGGGCGTGTGGTGGCCTTCTAGCATCTTCCTGGGAGGATTAGGCAGCAGGGCAACGCAGGGACACAAATATTCCTCAAGTAGTAAGCTGGGCTCAGCCTCTGCCCTTTCCATTCATTACCTTACCCAGTCCAGCCTTGCTCGTTTATGTGTCTGCCCTCCCCTCCCCCAGCTTCTCCCCAGTCCCTCTCACTCTCCCTCCTCATCTCTCCAAGCCTTATATTGCCATCAGTGCCCTTCCCTTTGGTGCAGTCAGTGGTGTCCGGCTGCAGAACCCCCTGCAGGAGGCATGGGAACTTTGCTGCTCCCCAGGGCTCAGCACTGCCTCCTTCTCCGTGGGCAGCCTGGGCAGTGGTTCACTTGGCACAACAGATTGACTCTGCTCCCCAGTTCAGTCTGTTCCCCTCAGCCTTCTGTCCAGACCAGAATCGCGGGGGCAGAGCTCCGCTGTGGAACTGCCAACATTGTGTTCATGGGGTCTCAATGCTGGGATTGCCCCTGTGCACTGACAGGGGTGTGGAGCAATTACTCCCACACTTTTAAATGCTGTCTGTGGGAAGAACCAATGTTTGGGTTTTGTTTTTTAGCATTGAAAAAAAATCTCCAGTCAAGTCTTTGTCAATCTGTGTTTTACCTGTGCCCTAATCCGAGGTCCTTCGTGTGTTCTCTCCTCCTGCTGCTCACTGATCTCTCTGAAAATGTGAGATTTCTTGCTGGATTTTTTTCTTTAATGGCCTTTCTTGCACGACCACAGTACCCTACAGCAACACACTGTGCAAAGTTCCAGTTACAAGACTCAGTCGTGCTGGGATGGTTTCCGTTTATCTGGCAGCCGTGTGCAGCGCGTGTGCCTGCTGTGGCTCTGGTGCCATCTCCCATCCTCCTCTGCCAGTTCCTCATGTTGAAAGCTGCTTTCTCTGCTGCTGTGGGGATGGCCAGGCAGGGCTCTGGTGACAAGCGTGTGATGACACTCCAGAAAGGGACCAGACTGGAGACATGCAATTTCAAACTATCTTGTTTTATAGCACTGTGCCTGGGAATGCAGGTGTTTGGAGCACTGGGATGGGAAGGTGTTGGAAGTGGGCACTGTGACATGATGCAGTGTCCAGGTTCTCTTTGTTAATTGAAGAAATTAAGATGAGGATCATCTGTCTCTGGATTAATACCAGAGATAGATAAATCCTACTCTCTAAAATCCGCCAGAACTGTAACCGTGAATGGAATTGCTCAGGTTGGAGCGACTCTTTTCAAAACTAAACAAAGTGAGATAGGGAAAGGATTAAATGAGTGGGTTCCGACAAAAGCCCTGGGTTCTGGAGGCATATGGTGAATTTCTGATTATAATACTATTTTGAGAAATATATTCAGAGCCTCCACTTTAGGCAGTAAAAGCATAAAAGAGGAATTATAAGTCTCACAAAACAAGATGTACTGACCAGAAAGAATTCTGTCTTCAAAAAGACCTCTTTTTCACAGGTGAGAAGATGAAACTGAGCTCTTCAGGATTGATCCAAAATAGCTCCATCTCATTTTCCTTTCCTTAGCATAAGAATGAAGTCACTCTGATACATCTCAAGAAAGGAAAGGAAATGTCACTTCATGTGGTACACAGCCTGCTTATAAAATGCACAACATCAGAAGGCCAAAGAACCCCGTGCTTTGACTGGGAGTTTATTACATAGATAAACTTCTTTGGGGCAAGTGGAATATTCAGTACAGAAATATACAGTGAAATAGGTATTAGTTTGAACTGAGAATGGGAAAAAAAACATGGAGAAGCTGAAGGTCAGCAGAGCATTACCTTGGCTATCGCTGTGGTGTCTGTGCTCTTCCCACTGTTGCTGATCAGTTGTACAGTATGGCAAATGGGTGATGTGGTTTTCACAATACAGGAAGGCTTGTTTCCTGCCTCTTACTGCAGGAAAACAGAAAAGAAAGTTCAGCTTCTTGAAGAAATACAAAGAAAAGACTCAGGATTTTTAGTGGGTTTATGTTAGTTTCAGGGCTACAGGACACAGCGGAGTCTCTGAAGTAGTGGGTTCAATTTTTATGGTTAGTGCAACCTTCTTTTGGTCATTAGGCAAGTTATTTCTCCCTCACCCTGCTGTCCCTTTTGGGAGGTTTGTTGTTTCCTCCACTCCTTTTGTCTGTCAGGTCTACGTGACAGCAATTTCTGTGTCCAGCACAGCAGGATGGTATGTTTACAGCCGAGTCTTCAAGGTGCTCAGTTAATTATTTGTAGTACTTGACTACTTGAAGGAGGAGAAATGGGAAGAATTCCTAGGCAAAGTGAGTTTTGGAGAGAACAGCTTAAAACCCAGCTGGAAGTCTGAAAGGGCGTGTGAAAGAAATTTATATTTCAATCTTCCTAAATAAATTCCCATAAGTTATTTTTAAGCAGAGAGAGGAGCAGTCAGTTCTGCATGGCCACATTGAGGGTGTGCACCCACACTCACCCGCTTAGCTGGGGACTTCATTGTCCCAGTTTCCTGGTGCAAGCCTAACTGGTGAAATTTTTTCAGCTCGAGTTTCTGTGTGTGTATTTTTTGCTTGGGAAGACAGAGCGAGTGAGCCAGTGGAAGATGTGCTGCTGCTTTATTGGGACCCGTGGCCCCTATTTACCCATTAAAATAACATTTGGTTATGAGCTCAAAGTGTAAGTGGACATTTAAGAACACAGCTCATCAGGTGCAAGAGTGCCCCACTTCTTCCACCAGTGAATAAGGCGTATTCTGTGCTACTTGCTCACTACCAGATACAGCAAAGATTATGTTACTTCTTAAGGACAGCTGCTTAACTGAAGGACCCTTCATTCTAATTAATGAAAGAGACCTGGTATTTAGGTGGAGGTGCAGTGCAAAGCCCAGCTGCAGCTTTGGTATCTGAGATTTTTAGCCCTTGGACGATGGGGTTGTAAATGCCTGCTCATGTGGTGGTTGCTGATGGACATTTTCCCCTTTCCTTGTACACGGGAGCAAGTGAGAACGAGACTGTTGGGGTGATTTTTTTTCAAAGGAAAGTGTTTGGATATCTATTCCTGGTTTGTAAAGAGATAGAAACTTAAGGACACATGCTCTAAGAGGAAGTTGTGTTGTTTTTATGCTTGATCACAGTGGGACAAAGACTTCTCTTACTTCTCTCTCACAAAAATTTGACCTAGTGGGATCTTGGGAAGTAAATCTGCTGGCCCTCAACCTCAGGCTTAAACTATTCACATAAGTGTGGGGAAAACAATTTTTGCTGGAACAGGATGTGCTATGGTGCTGCTGAGGGAGTCCTGCTGTCTGCCAGCTTGGGAATGCTCCCTTTGTTAACATCTACATGGGAGCTGAACCTTGAAATATCCACAAGCCTCCCACCTTCCCCCTTAAAGGACACTGAGCATGCTGAGCTAAAATGTTATTACTTCTCTTGTACAGTAAGTTAAACAACAACAAAGTCATTAGCATTTCCACCAGCAGGGAATGTGTTTGTATTTCCATTCCCCTCATGGGACAGAGACTGAGCTGCCTTGCCTCAAAATGTTGCCATATTTTTTCCTCATAGGCTGAGATCTGAAGTGGAAATTTTCAGCCCAGAAAGAATGTTTTGGAGGAAATTAGCAATTCAAAGCATAAGCCTTGTGTTTGAGAGACCTCTTGACCTATGTGCTCTATTTCTGCTATTATATGTGGTAGAGAGCTGGAAATTCAACACCTGACATTAGACTTAGCTTCTGTGGCTGGTCCCTAATCCTGGGGGTTACCTTTAGAGATTCAGGTCAGTTGCAGCATGCATTCCCTTGGTGTTTGGGAGAGTTTGGATTTGGATATGTGTCAGGAGGATTTTAAACATGTGCAGAAATGGGGGAAACACACTGTGCTTCACGGACCCTGGTGAAGGGAGAAAAGACATGGCAGGAGATGGGGCATAGCTTGTGCACCCAGGCACTGCCAGCCAGGATTGCTGCAGCAACAGGTCTGGAAGTAGGAAGAGAGATCACTGAGCAGAGCAGTAAGTTGTGTGGTAGAACTGAAGCAGAACTGGTTGAGCAAAGGCCATTGCAGCTGCCTTTGCCAGACTGTCTGGAGAGCAGCGTGGTGAGTCAGGATCTCCAGTGCTGAATTTGTAACACGTACAGCTCGTGTAGGAAAAGGAAGAATGGAACCCCTTTTGTTTTGGATACACACTAATGCTCAAGCGTTCAACTGTTGAAATGCACCATCAACATTTTTGGCTTTTTTATTTTTCAATTAGAGGATCATCACGGTCTCCAGCTAGGCTAAACAGTTGTGACTTGTTTACTAAGGTGTCTGGAAGATGTCAAACAGCACTGTGAAATGTCTAATGCTTTGCTTCTTAAAGTGTACTAAGAGCACGTTGGGTGCTTTTCATGTGGGAGGACACAAACCAGCACCATATAGTGAGTTTGTACATGATCCTTCAGAGGAAGGATCTGATCACCTTTGGGCCTGGAGTGGGCACCTCCAGAAAAGACTGGAGACATACCAGTGAGAAAGGTTTTACTCCTTGCTCTCTCCGCTGTAAGGGTGCAGTGCCCCAATGCCTGCTCCCTGGTGACTATATGACTACTTCTTGAGATGTCCTCCTGTGGAGGTTCACCTGCTTCTGCTCTTGTGGGCCTTGATGTTCTTCCTCTTGCACAGAAATGTGCTCAAGGGATCAACTTCGCTTTATATCTGGTTGGACTACCTGACCACATTGCTCCCTGGGTCCTCCAAAGGAGCATTTTTCAATCCCTTTTCAAGCAGAGGTTTGTAATAGGCTGTAGGGATGGTAGTTTTGGTTGCCAATGCTTAAATCTTTGCTGTCCCTCAGCCGTAGCACGGTGGATCTTCAGCACCAACCTAGAGCAGAGTGCCAGGGGGTAAACACTGCTGTGGGAGAGGCGAGGTGGATCACAGATTCAGTTCTGGACAGGCGTAGGCAGCAGGTGATAGACACACAGCCGGGAAGCATCCACAAACATCTACTCCACGTGACACAGTGCCCAGACACAGTGCCCAGACACAGTGCCATACTGAAGCACTAAGTAGAGGTGCCAGAAACAGAGCTACTTTGTGTGCACAGCAGAGCAGATCAACAGCATTTCTCCTTGCCTGGTTCCTGTAATAACAGGGAATTTGGCACAGGATTACATGTAGCTGTTTGTTTGCTTGCAGGTGTGCCTCACCGTCTGCTTGTCTCTCACACTGAACGTCCTCCTTTTGCTGGCTGCCGTGCAGCTGAGTTATTGTCACATTGTCTTGGATTCTCCACATCTGGGCATTGTCTTTGCTATTGCAGAGTGACAAAGAGCGACTGAGCTGCTGCCATCAGAGCTGCAATAAGGTCAGCATTTCATTGCACAGGACATGCTTGAGGTAGTGGCCCTTGCTGGCATTTTGCTTTCCAGCTCGGTCTTTGTTCTTCGCTGCCTCAGAGATGCTTCAGTTCTCTTGTGCCATGGCTCTGTGTCCTCATGGACCTTGTCATTGCTGAAGGAGTTCAGGAGCCCAGAACTCAGGAGGTGAGACAAGGGCTGTTCTTATTTCCATAATGCTGGCAGAGATCATGGACACCCACCACGTCCTACACATCAATACCCATTGGAGATGGTTTACCTGCCTCTGTTTGCAGAACCACACCCACCCTAGAGGTTTATCCTTGAGCAAAATGTGATAAGATCAGAGCTAGTGACCTTCCCAGTGTTGCTCCTGTTCTGCAGTGCTGGTGGGAGGAACAAAAGACCAGGCTATGCTGGGAGGACTGGGAATGGAGGATCTCTGTGTGTGGGGCTGTAGGGCTGGCTGAGGCTGCCTGGCCAGCACAAATCACTGCAACTACATTGCACTGTGCAGTAGAAAAGCTGAGGCCCCAGAATGGCAACAGCAATGAGATCTCGCAGAACCTTATTGGTGAACGCCATGGGTTTCCCAGTCATGCAGTAGAGGTCAATGGCTTTCCTTTTCGAAGCAAAATAGCTTTGCATACCCTGAGAATTGTATCTTTGCTAGATTGAGCCTCATCTAGAGGTCATTTAGAGGATCAGGGAGAGCTCAGAGCCCAAATAACAGAAGCACTGGAGGAACAGGACATGGTGTTACCTGCTGTTTAACATAGAAATCATTCACTGTACCCTTGGAGTTGCACAACGTGAATTTACCCCATGAGGCTGGGGAGCTTTGAAGACCCTGGAATTTATAACTACTGATGTTTCCTGGTAACCCTGCCTGCACTTGAAAGGAGTAGGGTGAGGGTACTGTGATGCACAGTCTCTGATGTTCTTTTGTGCAGATAGGCAGGAGGGGCAGAGGACAGGACCTTGGATTATTGGCATGTTGGAGAGCTCAGCACAGGCTGTTCTGCTGGAGAGGGAGAGAATTATGGCTGCAGGAACTGCTGAAGGATTAAAAAAATCATGGCAGGATAAGCTGTTCTTTTCATGTGTGTAATGGAGAGAGAGAGAAATCTCAGGCAAGGGAGTGAAAGGTGTGAGAGATGGGCAGTGTGTACCACGGCCTGGGGGCTTTCTCCTCACCTGGCTGTCCAAAGTGATTACTGGCTGTGCAGGATGAGCTGCCTGCTCCTGCCCTGCCCAAACCAAGCAGGAAATTTCTCAGCTGGTCCAAGTGAGCTGGGTGTGAAGGAGCCTATGACCTTCTTCCAGCAGCATTGCTCCATCTGTACCTTGGGAACAGCCTCATCTCTGCTTGGACACGAGATCTGGATGCTGGAGCCAGGTGATAATTTCTCTCTAAAAGTAGGAAAGCAACGACAACATCAGGCAGTGGGTTGGACAAGAGACAGCACAGTGCCTCAGCGCTGCCTCTTGACCCATCATAGCAGTATTCAAGCATGACTTTTGATTTGTTCATCTGATCTCAGATGTGCCGAGTCTGCTCTGGCCAAAGCCCTGTGTAGTGCTCAGAGCTTTCGTCCATGAGGGCTCCATCCTGCTGTAAACACATTGATGCTTGGCTCCGTTCCTGGTGCTGCCAATGGCCAAATGTAGAGTTGTGGGATTGTGCTTCAGTTCTAGAAATACACCACGTTCAGGTAAAGGTTTTCTCTGGGCTTTATTTTCTCACAGCTTTCTGTAAAACTGAGATGATGCTGGCAGTGCAATAAATCACTATTTCAGCTTATTCAGAGTCCAAACCATGAAAAAAAGTGTTGTGACCTGAGGTTGCATTTCAGATCTGTAGAATACACAAGGGGCCACTGCTAACTGACTTTAAGGGTCATACAGTTTTAAAAACAGAATAAAAAAGGGAATTTTCTAACTCATAATGAGTAAAACTCACAGAAAGATAGCTGATAGTGAAATGCATGTATTGGGGACTGAGGCTCCAGGCAATTTTCCTTCTGAACATAAAAGAAAAAATATCTTTGAAAATATTGTCTGTTATGGGGGTATGTCTATTATGTCTAAACATAAGTGGTCATGAGAGTGAGATCCTCGCTTCCCTCTTTCTTTAAAGCCTGGGCATCTCCTGTAGTTCAAGAAACCCTACTATTTTTAAAAATGCAACCTAATCTGTGGGATTTGCTGAAACGATATCCTGTGTTATCCTACAGATTATGTGGGACTCGCTAACACAGGTTATCATTACAGAAAATTGTATAAAGAGATGCCAAAAAGAGCTGGAGATTTACATGAAAAAAAAAGATTGCAACGTTAGGACAAATATATTAACAAAAAACATGACATCATTTTAGTTTAGAGCCTGCACGAAGGCAGCACACTGGGCAGCTAGGAAGGGGGTCAGCTCCATGAGGAGGTGCAAGCTGACCCAGGGACTTTCACGCTGCTTTTCAGGTGCTCTTGCCCAGAGTTGTCTCCATCCCCATGAACATCAGTTCTGATGCAGCCCCTGGTGACGCAGGAATGGCCCTATGTCCTCCCCCGCTGTCCTGAGTGGCGCATCCCCGGCCGGGCGCAGCACAGCAGCACCGCCCACCCGCTGTCTCAGGTAAGAGCTGGATCTGGGAGCCTCACTCATGGCAGCATTTTGCAGCGATTGTGAAATGTCTGTGGAGCAGAGCAGGGCCTCTGTTCCTGGTGGAAGAGAAAGCTGTCAGCTCCAGACCCCCATCAGCTTGTACTTAATGAGAGCGTTAGCTCTCCTCAAGCATTTTGGCTGCAAAGTCTTTCCCAAAGTAGAGCAAGAGAGCCAACCTGAAGAGGTGGATTTCAAGTTTCCCTCAAAATAAAGAGCAAAAGACCACCATTAACAGTCCATGTGGGTTTACTTTTTCCCCAAGAATCTTGGAAGAATGTCAGCTTTTGCTGAAAATGTAGGTTTCTAATCTTCCCTGTTGCAGAGAACAGCTTGGAAATAAGCCCCTGGTGAATGCTGCAAGGCAGAGGAGGAGTGGGACCTCTTTCTAGTCTGATTATCTTGAGGAACGGAGAGTGGGTGCTCATGCTCACAGAATCACAGAATGGCCTGAGTTGAAAGAGACCCACAAGGATCATCAAGTCCAACTCCTGTCCTGTTGCATAGGACAACCTCAATTTTTTAAATAACTTTTTACTGCAGGTCTCCCTTCTCCTTCCCCCAGGGTGTCTGAGCGAGGTTCCTCACCCAAGCTGGGCAGAGATGTGAAGGTCTCTGGGATCCTTGGGTAAATGATGGGGCAGAATGGAGAACAGAAAGGTGCACTGGTAACTGTCTGCAAAGCTGCCTGTGTTGAGCTGTCACAAGCTGGTTTAGCTCCTCGTCCTTGGTCACCCAGAACAGCAAGACTGGGGAAATGCTGCCTCGGCTTTGCTAGAGCATGGTTTTCCTTTTGCTGCCTGTAATTGTTGGCCCCAGGTAACCTCTCACCTGGCAAAAGATTGATGGACGGTGCCAAATCTTACTTGGATGCTGGCAGTGGTGTTCCCAGGATGAATAAGGTCTCTGGCTCTCCCTTTTCCATTTTTTATCACACTTCAAATGTGAAGAGTAAAGGCTGAGCCTGGGGTTCCTCCCTGCCATGGCTTGATATCAGCCTGGACCCACCCTGCCCAGAGAGCCAGGGTCTGCAGGAGGAAGGCAGAGCTGTCTCTGGAGTACCTCCAGCATGCAAAGATGAGGCTTGTGGTTTGAGCAGGCTCTTGGTAGCTGAGTGAAGGCTTATTGGCCCTGGGGTGGCTGTTAGGTAGCTGCTACTGGGCCAGTGCATGGGTGGTAAATCAACAACCCAGCAGATGAAGTGAGGAGGGAGAAGGATAGAACAAGATGATTCTGTCTCATTCAAAGGGTCTGCTGTGCCCTTCTCACAGGTGTTGCTGCTACCACCTAGGAAAGAGTCTTCCTCTCTTTTCCTCACTTGTCCTGAAAGCTCCCCTGGCAGGCTGTAGACAACCCATCCTTAATTGTGCCCTGGTCTTGTTGAAGCTGCCTCCTCCTCCAGTCCAGGAGCTGGTCCTACATCTGTTGGGCCTGGGAGATGGCAGGGAGAGGAGGCTTGCCATGACAGCAGCAGTCAGATGTGCAGGCAGGGAAGGAGGGGAAGAGAGGGAGAGATACAGGGAGCTTTTCATTCCCTCCCTGTAGGTGGAGGAGAGCATGGAAACAATGCTGGGCGGCATGACTGTGGGGGGCACAAGGAGCCAACCCAGAGCTTTCTGACAAAAGCAAACTATTTGCACAAAGTCCAGGCCTGCAGGAACATCTGTGCTGGCACCCAGCACCAGGCTGGAGCACGTAGGTGGCAAGGAGGGCGTCTTTGGCTTCTTAGGGATTAGGTCTCAAGGACCTGACTATTTAACTTCCAGGTAGCCAAAACTTGCTGGGATCATTCCCTGGGTAAATCTCTCCCGTGGGAAACATGCCTGTCTGCCCTGCATGTGCTCCAGCATCTGAGGGCAAAGTCTCTGCTGGTCACCCCATCCCAGCCCATCATCACCTTTACCATGCCCTTGGAGAGATGGATCTTTCCCAGTGTGCAGAGTAATCTCTCTGTACATGGCCAACTTCTTGCAAGGGGCCTTTCCATGCTGAGGTGTCCTGCAGCGGGCAGATCTCTGACCCTTTTGTGTTTTTTGGGCAGCCACGATGGCACCACCAGGGTTAAGGTAGGTTGGAGGCTGCTGGAATGCCACCCGACAAAGCTGGGATTGAGGCTGCCTGCGAGGCGCTGCCGCCTCCCTCCAGATTCCTGGGGTGTCAATGCTTAGGGCAGCCCTGCTCTGCTGAGCACACGGCGCTTATCCTGCTCCCCAGCCGGGTGCTGCCTGGCAGCACCCGGAGGGGTGGGAGGTGATGCCTGCTCCTCCGGCAAAGCTGAGCAGCCCCGTGGCGGATCTGTGGGGAAGCACAGGTAGGTGTGCTCGCCAGAGCCTGCGTGAGTGTTCTGTGCCTGAAAACAAAGCTTTTTGAGGGTGGAGGGGGAATGTAGATCCAGGCTGCTGCTGCTGGGGTTCTGGGAAAGAGATGCTTAGGGGATGCTCACAGAGAAAGCGCTGCTTTTTCCTTCTGCTTGCTTGTGGGGATTTTGACCTATGGTAGCAGATGTTCAGCACGTGGCCCCTGCTTAACCACTGTCACTGGGTCACCTACTGGGCATGGGCTGTGAGTCACAGGCTTGGTGGGCTTTTAACAACTTCTTAAACAATGGTAGGAAGGACTGTGTTGTCTGCTGAGCTGTTCTGCAGTTGCACTTGTGCCCAGTTAGAGCTGATTCTCTGCTTTGGTATCCCCCAGGTCAGAGGGGAGTATCAGCTAGAGCTCATCCTCTGCTTTCCTGTCCCCTAGGACAGAGGGAAGGATCAGGTAGAGCTCATCTTCTTTGGTATCCTCAGGACAGAGGGGAGGGCTGGAGTGTTCCCTGGTGGCACAACAGGGCCAACCTTCATTGTCGTGAGGATGTGCGTATGTGTTTTCTACATGCAAGCAGCAGTTTTAGCTTGAGTGGTTTATTATTCATGGCCCCAAGATTCTGTAAACTCTGTGGGTGACAATTTTCTCTGTTTTCTTGATGCCTGCCACTCTAGGAGCAGAGAGCAGCCTGGTGTTACATTTCTTTAGATGAAGAAAATTTAGCACCAGGTGGTGATCACTTAAAGATTTCTGTCTGAGAACCAGTGTGGAGGAAGTATTGTTTCAGCTGGGCAGCTGAATTCCTTGCCTGGTGGATTTCTCCTGCCTGTTGTTGTCCCTTGGACACCTCTGGGAGTCTTTGCACATGACAAGCGACACATATCTGCATGTTCCCCTTGGAAGAGCTGCTGATTTCCCCCTGAGGATTCTCTGGCAAAGGGGTGCCTATTGTATGTGCTGTTTCTAAAGTGCTAATGCAGTTAATTATGGTTGATTCATCACCTGGGCATAATTATCACAAATGAGCTCTATCAAAGTAGTATTAGATCAAAACACTGCCATTTCCCTAACCAAGTGCATCAAAGTCTCACTTGTGTAAATGCAATGAGCCTGAGCGCTTTGCACCACAAACTGTTTATGGGAGAGGAAATCCCCTCTCGCTCACTGAATCCTACCTGAGATGCTTCAATGCTGCTGGTGTGTGGTGCTGTCACCAGCAAGTGCAACGGTGTCTTTGCTGCCATCACAAGCAGTAGAGTGATTCACTGCTAAAGGCTTAGGATAGGATTCCTTTCCCCATCCACCAAGAGTCTGTTGTCCAGGAATCAGCACCCAGTTTTCCAGGATGAGTGGCACGATGCAAAATGTGCTTCCTTTGTGTGGCTGGGTTAGGAGTTACTGTAGCCTGCTCTATGGCCTCTCAGAGCATTCTTTCTACCACTACTCATTCTGGAGAGATGCAGAGGAGAAGTAGCATCTGTGGACAAGATGCGACATTTCGCATTTGCTGTGCGTGCATGGAGTATCCCTGTGCTTCTGTAGAGGAGCAGATGGCAGCTCCCAGTACAGGGGATGGCATAAAGGATGTTGGCAGGTCCCCTTGCTCCCTAGGAACAACAGGACCCAGAGTGCTCACCTCTGCTCAAAGAAGGGCAGCCCTATATGGCATGGAAAGAAATCACCATTAGCCCTGCAGGGACTGTGACACAAAAAGGCAAGCTTTGATTTAATTCCTAGCAGTGAAACAAGTTTGTGGCTGGATAACTGAGGAGCACAGAGATCCTACAGAATAGGAGATGAGTAGTAAGCCCTTCCTTCAACATCTGTTCTTAGTGCTACTGGAGCTGGCACTGTATCCTTCCTCCAGACACAGCCACAATCTTCCCTGGAGCTGCTAACTGACCTGTCCGGGAGCAGGGCAGCCCCCTTGCAAGTTGAAAAGCCAGGCAGGGTCAGGTCAGAGGTAGGTAGGTGTGTCCAGGCAAGTTCATAAGCACCAGGCAGTCATCTCTGGATCTAATGTGCTGCTTTTTATGTCCAGGTTGAAGCCTCGCAGGATGGTGCAGGACCTTCGTGTGTAACGTCCCGGGCTCTGAGTGGTGCTGCTGGGTCCCAGGCCCCTCTGGAGATGAATCTTTGCTGGAACGAGATTAAAAAGAAATCTCACAGCCTTCGGTAAGAGTCCCTGCTTGGAGCAAGCTCTGTGGCCAGCTTGGCCTTCCAGCCTTGCCTGCTGCATGTGCGTGTCAGGAGGTTTTCAAACTTGTTCACTTTATGAGCCACATGAATTCCTGGTGACCTTGGCTTGATTCCCTCTCTTGTGCACGGACCTCGGAGTATTTATCCCTATGCTGAAAGGCATCCCCTCCATTTCCACCCATCCTGTCCTGCTCTCCCTCCCCTCTTTCACACTTGCTTGCTTTCTGCTGCTTTTTCCATCCTCTGCCCTCTCTGTGGCTTTGTCTATTTTTGCCCTGTGGCCTTGCCGTGCTTGTCCCTTTGAGAGCCCTCTCCACTGCACAGGGGGGAACAAGCCTTCCAGACCATCAGAGGTTGCAGCTCCACAACCAGCATGACTGAGAGCTTAACTGGGGCATGTTAATTTGTCTCCTGCCTGAAAGCAAGGCTCCTGGAAGCTGCCCAGTCCTGCAGTGTGAGAAAGCTACTCCGTGTTAGCCCTGACCCACAGGCAAATGTGGAGGGATGCTGTCCTCTGCTACAGGCTCCACGGTGATGAACAGCCTTGGTTTCACCCCACCTGGT
Source organism: Dromococcyx pavoninus (assembly GCA_033558185.1). Lineage (NCBI taxonomy): Eukaryota > Metazoa > Chordata > Aves > Cuculiformes > Neomorphidae > Dromococcyx > Dromococcyx pavoninus. The sequence continues at coordinate 2,449,386 of JAUMJL010000389.1, read as the reverse complement.
GGTGCAGCATCTGTGCTGGCTGAGGGTCACACACAGCCTGTGCTGAGGCATCCTGCCAGACACTGGTGGGGTCCCGTGGGTGCGTGGGGGTCATCACCCCAGCCACTGTGGCTCTCCTCCCTGGGGAACCTGCTCCTCTCCTGTCCATCTGACCACCATCCTGCTGCCATTGCTCTCCCGCCAGGGCTCGGCTGGAGGCCTTTTCTGACCACAGTGGGAAGCTGCAGGTGCCTCTCCAGGAGATCATAGACTGGCTTGGGCAGAAGGATGAGGAGCTCTCAGCGCAGCTGCCCTTGCGGGGTGATGTCCTCCTGGTGCAACAGGAAAAGGAGACGCACGCGGTACGTTCCCTTGTGCCTCCCCTGCCACTCTTCACTGAAAAAATGAGCTGCAGTTGGGCAGCCCTGCCTGGGACCCCTGCCTCGTGTCACTGCCCATGCCCACAGCCTGTGAGTGCCCCAGGCCTTATCTCTGCTTCCCATGGAAAGGCAGAATCCCAGTTGCATAGCAAACACTCATGGCATGTGACAGGCAGAGCCCATCTGGTTTTAGACAATGAATCTCAATCACATCCTCAGGGCACCTTCAGGTGCTGCAGGTGGGCCCCTTTACCTCTTTCCTAGCATATTCCTCATGTCCTACTTCTGCAAAAGAGGGAATGGCCTCTCCCTGGCTTTTGCTTTTGAGATCCTGGGCCCTTAGGTGGTTGGTTGGTCTTAAGGCAACCGAGTGGTCAGGACATGAGCGATTCCTGCAGTAGTGCATTATCATCATATCTGAAACTGGGGTAAACACAGACAGATCAGAATTTCCTGCTTCCTTGAGCAGAGCATTTCCTTCTCACTGCCAGTGGCTATTGGGCTTTAGTTGTTTTTATTTAGTTGTTTTATAAACAAAAGTAAACCGTTACTTGCAGTTGCTACACCTCATCCTCTCTGGAACTGACCCCTTCCCTGGCACACAGATAGCAGATCCAGCAGACAGTACTAGTGGGGGGGCTGCAGCTGGAAGGGAGGAGAGGACATCCTAAACCAACCTGCTTCCAAAGTTTGCCCTGACAGATGTGCTGCTTTGGGACATCCTGCTGCTCCCCTCCTTGCTCCTCCAGCAGCTGGACCTGTTGATGAACAGCTGCTGGAAGGACTGCTTGCATCACCAAGCTCTCACTGCATGAGAGGGAGGCATTTCTAAGCAGTGCCTGTGAATGCCTTGTCAATAGAGCAGTTCCTCTTCCGCAGCCTTGGCTCAACACACCCTTCTGGGCTCACAGTTCTGCCTCTCCCCTCCAGCAAATCTGCAGTCCAGACCTCTGCAGTAGCCACCTTCTTGCAGATGGGCATTCCTTCCCCAAACTGCAGAAATATTTCTCTGTTGGCATCTCTCTGTGCCTCCAGTGAGGTTTGGGCCCCAGAGTGGATAAATCACTGCAGCCCCTGGTGAGGAGGCAGCAGGGGCATGATTGTCCAGCTCAGTCTACTGTCTCATTCTGTGCTCTGTGCTGTCCAGGCTTTCATGGAAGAAGTGAAGTCTCGGGGACCATACATTTACTCTGTCCTGGAGTCAGCACAGGCTTTCCTTTCCCAGCATCCCTTTGAGGAATTAGAAGAACCAACTTCAGAAAGCAAAGGTATATGGAGCTTCCTCTTCCTTGTTCTCCCATAGCACAGTATGGCTCCTCCTGGGCTGGCCTGGAGAGGATTGAGTGGAGGTGGTTGGTGTGGCACAAAGCAGCATGTCAGTGCTCTGCCTCACGCCATCGTGCAGCCGGCTGTTTCCAGTCCATGGTCAGACTGGTGCAGAGCAGTGCTTCTGTCCTGGGTGAAGACAGGGCTGCAGCTCGTGATGGGGCACATCTCATGAGACAATCTCAGATGTGTTCTGGGCTAGGTTTGTAAATGCAGCAGGACTTCTGCCTGTGAAGGCAGCCAGGCCTGTGTAGGGTGGATACCTACAGGAGCTGTTGTGGAGATGGATATTATTATCACTTGGTTTACTTCCTTATTTCCCTATTTTTTTATTTGCTTTTTCCCTGCCCTTCCTCCATCTCTTGCCTGTTCTCCTCTGGTCTGGAGTCTAGCTTTTGCTTGCTGTTCACCTTCTGCTTTGCCTTCACAGATGTCTCTCCCCGGCACCGCATCCAAAACATCAGTCGCTTTGTCTGGAAGCAGGCAAATGTGGCCAGTGAGCTGTGGGAGAAGCTCACAGCCCGGTGTGTGGACCAGCACCGTCACATTGAACGGACACTGGAGCAGCTGCTAGAGATTAAAGGGGCCATGGAGGAGCTCAGCACAACGTTGAACCAGGCTGAAAGTGTGCGCGAAACCTGGGAACCCATTGGGGACCTCTTCATTGACTCCTTGCCAGAGCACATCCAGTCGACCAAGGTACTTCTGGCTCTGAGAGGGCTCCAGCCTTGGCCCCGGGGGTGATGAGATGCTGCTTCCCAGGAGGGCAGTGCAGCTCCTCCTGACTACACAGTTCAATGCAGCTTTGTTACTTGGGGTCTCAGAGGTCATATCCTCTGTCCAACAGCCCCCTAACTTTGTGAGTGTAGATTTGGTCCACAGTGACCTGAGCGACTGGCTGTGCTGAGCACCTTGTCATGGCGCAGACCTTACACAGGTTGAGTGGCTCAGCATAGAAGAGCCATTGTCAATGTCCCACTTTTCAGAACATTTGTGTAATCACCATCCTGGCTGGTTTGTTTCATTGGGATTTTCCCTGCTGAAGTACCCTGTAGGATGGATACAGCAGCATTGTAGCAGCCGCTAGCTCATCCTATCTTGTAGCAGAGGCATCAGATCCATGTCCTGACCTGCTTCTTTTCCTTCTTCCCCTGCCCTGTGTCTGTTCTACCTGGCACGGAATTCCAGCTGTTCAAAGAGGAGCTCTCCCCCATGAAGGATGGGGTGAAAGTGGTCAATGATCTTGCGCACCAGCTTGCTATCTCAGATGTCCACCTGTCCATGGAGAACTCCCGTACGCTGGAACAGATCAACACACGCTGGAAGCAGCTGCAGGTGAGGAGGAGTCAGGACCGAGCACTGCAGATAAACCACAGGTGGGAGGACACTGGGGAAGGGCTGTTGCTGCTGAGCTTCCAAGATGGTAAAGTAAGTCTTGGCATAGCAGGGATGGTATAGCTGCTGTTACTGGAGAAGGAGAGCATCAGTTCAGTGTGAAGAAAGTTGTTGATATATCTGTAGAGGTCTTGAGCGGGGAAAAGGCAATGGAAGGAACAAAGGATGATGACACTGAGGAGAATCAGATCTGATGTAGGGGGTCAGTATCATCTGTAGCTTTGATGATATCTCTGAAAATATGGATATAGGTGAGCTGGAGACGTGGCCTGTGCTGCCGCGGCCTGTGAGATGAGGTGCACAGGGCTGAGGGAACCGGGCAATGCAAATATTAATGCAGGCAAGGAAGGAAGAGGACCTGCCTGTCAGGGCATGTCTGAGTCCATCCACAAGCTTCCTTGAATGGGGCTTTAATCTGAAACGCCTGGTGGCTGCCACTGAATTCTTCTGTCCCATTCTCCAGGCCTCCATAAATGAACGCCTGAAGCAGCTCCAAGATGCCCACCGAGACTTTGGACCAGGATCCCAGCACTTCCTCTCCTGTACGTTAGCAGGTCCTCCTGGCTTTCTGCTGTGAGGCTGCCTCTGCTGAGTGGCTTAGCATGGACTGTGGCACAGGAGAAGGGGTATAGAGTCCTGTTGCTGAGGTCAGAGCCCACATAGTCACATATGTAGCTAGAAAAAGGCCCAGGCTAGTGCCTGGTGCACAGGAAGGCATCTCCCAAATTTAGCACTGTGCTACGTCACCTTGTTGGACCAAGGGTGGGATGTGAGTGTGGTTCCCCTTCAGAGCGCAGAGCTGTGACACTTGCAGCAGCACCTCCCAGGTGGTACTGGGACTGTGCCAGCCTCAGACTCTGGGTGAGCAAGACAACAGATGGCAGAAAAAAGCACTCCCTCATTGCCTATGTTAGTCATTCAGAGGCCAAAAATGCACATGTTAAGGAGGTTTTAATTCACATGGTTAGGCAGAGGGATGATGTTCCTGCATACCTGAGCTGCTTCTGGTTCTCAGACCTGCAAAGGATGGATGGCGGGTTGTGCTCCAGAGTATGGGGTCTGTCCTTGGAAATGATGCATCTGCAGGGTCTCCAGGTGTTAGTGGGGTTTGTTGGCCTGTGTTTTTCTGCAGACCACATCTTCCTATCTGAAAGGAAGAGCAGCTTTTCCAGTTGCTGGAATTGATAAGCTGCCTGTGACAAGGGAAAATAGCTGAGGGTCATAAAAGGGCTTTCAAACTCTAGAAAACAAACATAGGGTGGCAGGCAATTGGTATGGGATGTGTCCTCATCATCCCAAAAGAGCTGACACACAGAGTATGAGTAATGGGAAAGGCAGATGCTGTGGGTGCCCAAGCCTGGTCATAACAAGCAATGTGCCTGAATCCCAGCTCCCATGATCCCTGCACACTGGTGACCACAGCATTGCCTTGGGCATGATCAAAAGCATTGGGAAGTGCCTCTTCCCGAGTTCTGAGTTCAGCCAGACTCAATGTCGCTGTCACAAGAGAGGCAAGACACCTCTGACAAGATTAGCGGTCTTCTGCCTCTCTTCTAGGCAGCATCTGCTTGCCTGCTGCAACACCCTTAGCTGGTGATACGGAAGCACAGCCTCTTCAGAGGTGCCCACTGGCTGGCACAGTCCCGCTGGGCTCTCATCAGAAACAGCATCAACCTAAAGGAGCGTTTGGTGTTGATCCACCATCTGTGTCTCTCTCCTTGCAGCCTCTGTTCAGGTCCCCTGGGAGCGAGCCATTTCCCCCAACAAAGTGCCATACTACATCAAGTGAGTGTGCTTCCACACACAGCCCGTGGTCTTCTCTGGCCCAGTAGGAAGAGGAACCGGGGACCAACAGGGAACTGGGGGGCAGTGACCAGTCTGATCTGAGCACTGACCTTCAGGGAAGCATGTTGTTCCAAACCCGGCAGAACCAGGCTTTCATCTGGGACACCTCTGCAGGCAGGGAGAGGGGATGCTGGCTGAAAGGGTGGTGGGCTGGCAGCAGGTGAGGGTGTCCTCCTGTGGGCATTCTCCATGATGGGAGATATCTGGGGTGCGTGCTCACTGGGGTGCAGCAGCCCCAGCACCTGCAGACACCGCAGGACTCGCTCATAGGGCTGGCTGGGTCATTTTTTTAATCTCTTATGGCAGCTGCTTAATTCTCAGCCTGACTCTTGGTTTCCTTCTATTTTCCTTCCAGCCACCAGGCCCAGACGACATGCTGGGACCACCCGAAGATGATGGAGTTGTACCAGACGCTGGGTAAGGAGGCTGTCACAAAACCATTCCAGCAGCACCTGCCTCTTCACAGCATGGGGTCCTATGAGAGATCCCCCAGCCCACCCCCTCCCCTTTGTAGCACAGGGTCCCCAAAGCAATGGGTGTGATACCCCCCCCTCCTCCCCGGCCAGGCTCTGCCCCTCCTCCTCCCGCACTCACTCTGATTTCACTGCTGGGGCTGGCTGTCGAGCTGCGGTTTTATTCTTCTTTTCCTGTGTTATTGTAGCGGATTTAAACAACATCAAGTTCTCAGCGTATCGGACAGCTATGAAACTACGACGGGTGCAAAAAGCTCTGCGATGTGAGTTTGGAAAGTATTTCTCTCCTGCTGAGTCTCCCTCGATAAAGGCATTAAACTATACAAGCTTTTATCAGCACATCAAAGGCAGGAGCCCACTGGGGGTTACTGAGGCGAGAAGCACCGGGAAGATGAGCCTGTGGCTGGAAAGCTGAGCAAATCCATCAGCGAGGTGTCTGTGTCAGCGCCTTTCTTTGCAGGCTTATGGTGGAAATGCTTCAAAGGCAGGTGTTAGTCAAAGGGATTTGAGAACAAAGTGGTGCAGCTCAAAGTTAAAAGCTCTGGGATCAGGCAGGGGCTCACCCAAGGGTGCCCAGAGGAGCCCGGAGTACAGAAACTAGCCTCACTGGCAGGGGCAGAGAGGGCCCCGCTACTTAAAGAGGAGGAAGGGAGCTAAAAAACCTGAATTCTGCACTGTTGGTAAAACTCCAGTTACAAAGTGGATTGATAGCCAGGTGGATATGATGCGATAGGAGTTCAACATCACGCTTGGCACTCTGAGGGATGGCTGAGGAGTTTCTGGGGTGATGAGGCAGATGGAAATCTGATAGATGCGGCACCCTTAGCTGCTAGAGAGTTTTAGGGTAACACCTCTTGCCTAAGGCTCTGTCAAAATTAAACAGCAGTGGGATGAAGGAAAATCCTTTCCTGAATTAATTGTTCCTGATGGGGAGGAGACCCAGCCAGGCAGGAGTAGGGTCCCAGGCAGGCATCTTGTGAAAAGCCTGGAAGGAGGCAGAGAGTGAGGGTGAGAGGATGTTTGGTACTCAGAAGAGTTGAACTGTGGCTGCAGAGTAGTTTCATGACACTATGGTGACCAGATTGTCCCATACCAGGAACATTCAGGGTCGATGCAGTGCAAAGGGAGGTCTCTGATCCCTCTGTCCATGCTTTCTGTACAGTGGACATGGTGACACTGGCCACAGCCTTGGAAATCTTCAATGAGCATGACCTGCAGCCCAGCGACCGGGCCATGGATGTGGTGGAGGTCATCCACTGCCTGACTGCCCTCTATGAAAGGCTGGAGGAGGAGCGGGGCATCCTGGTGAATGTGCCACTCTGTGTGGACATGAGCCTCAACTGGCTGCTGAACGTCTTTGACAGGTACTGGTCCCTCAGCATCCCCCTGGGCTATGGGGCTGCCATGCTTGGAAGGAAACCGCTGCTGCTCTTCCAGCTGGCAGCACTGCAAAAAGGCCCTGGCTGCTGGTGAGGGTGCTGCCTGGGACAGGTTGCCTTGCTGACCCCCTGCATAAAAAAACAACAGCTCTCCAAAACCCTTGCAAACCTGTGCAATATCCTACCTTGCAGTGGCCGCAGCGGGAAGATGAGGGCTCTCTCCTTCAAGACGGGCATTGCATGTCTGTGTGGAACAGAGGTCAAGGAGAAGTTTCAGTGTGAGTTCCCCATCTCCCTCCCCCAGGATCTGTTGTGGAGTAACCTGGGGCAAGCAGAGGTGCTTTTGAGTCCTGGCTTAGCCCTTTTTTTGGTCAGAAAGAGCAAACAGCTTTCCTGCAGTGACTAATCTGCTTGCATTGCCACCTCTCCCTCCCTCCCCAAGCCTACGCCACCTAAATTAGGAGGCATTTTTGCAGGCTGACTGGTGCTGTGATGATCTTGCTTGTGTGGCGCTATAAGGAATAGTGCAGAGAAGGCAAACAGGTGACAGTTATCCATTGCTTTCCAGAAGGAAAAAAAACCTGGGGGTGCATGGCTGTGAAGTAGGTTTCAGGCAAATTAAAGGCAGCCTCTTTCCTCATTGCATTTTAACCATGGCACTTTCTGCCATGGGATAGGGGCTCTACTAGGATCCCCATAGTTGGGACACAGGACATGATAGGGGCTTTATAGGGGGATCTAAAGAGGGTACACAGGGTAATATAGGGGATTTTACAGGGGGCTCCATAGGTAGGACAAAGTGTGCGATGGGTGCTCCAAAGAGGGGACAGAGTGCAACATGGCCTCTTTAGGGGGCTCTAAATAGGGGACACAGGGCGAGGTGGGGGTTCTGTTTGGGGTCTTAAAGGGGGGATACAGGGAGCTATAGGGGGCCTTATAGTGGGCTTCGTATGGGAGACACTAGGTGGTATAAGGGACTCTACAGGGGGCTTTATAGGGGGGAGACAGGGTGTGATAGGGGCTCTATAGGAGGGTTCCATATAGGGGAACACAGGGCGCAATAGGGGATCTATAGGGGATGCATAGAGGGGACACAAGAGAAACCCCAAGGGTTTAAATAAAGGGATTGGGCAGATTCATAGAGGGCAGGCCAGCTATGGCTGTTAAAGAAGCAATGTATGTAAACTGTGTCTCAAGAGGACTCTAAACTTTTGATTTCTGGGAGCTGGAAGGATACTGGTAAAGGTTATCTAATCATAGCTTAGTTTTTTCCCTCTCGTTTGAGCTCCCTGCCAGACCAGGTGGTGGGACCCCTGCCCTGATCCACACATTGCTCCCTGTGCCTGCATCCTGCCTGGTGTGCCAGGGCAGCAGCCACGTCTCTAACGGGGCTCCGGGTCTCTCCTGCCGGCAGATCTCTTCAGCCAAGTAGCGAATGCTGGGGGGCTGTGTGACCAGCGGCAGCTTGGTGTCCTGCTCCACGAGGCGATCCAGGTCCCGCGCCAGCTGGGGGAGGTGGCAGCATTTGGGGGCAGCAACGTGGAGCCCAGCATCCGCAGTTGCTTCCGCTTTGTGAGTAGGGTGCTGTGGCCCATGCTGTCCTCTCTGCATCAGCCATGCTGGGGAGAGGCTCCTGGGGGTGGCAAAGAGCTCGCACCCCATCACAGCTGGGTCCCAGCTCTGAGCAACTCCTTCTTCTCTCTCCCCAGAGCAACGGGAAGCCTGCCATCGAGGCATCCCACTTCCTGGAATGGGCCAACCTGGAGCCACAGTCCATGGTGTGGTTGGCTGTGCTGCACCGAGTGACCATGGCTGAGCAGGTGAAGCACCAGACCAAGTGCTCCGTCTGCCGGCAGTGCCCCATCAAGGGCTTCAGGTAGGAGTTGTGATACAAGATAGAAGGGAATTAAATTTGCTGTGTGCTGTTGGGGGAACCTAGAGCTCTGCAGCAGCAGCAGCAGCACTTCAGGCAGGTCAAACCAACTGCCAGGAGAGGGAATGGAGCAAGATGCTCCTCTCGGGTCTTCAGCCATCAGCACTGTGGGTTCAGTGGGGTGCAAGAGCAACACAGATCACCTCTGTCCCTTACTGAGCATTCCTTGGGCTCCAAAATGCTACGTTTTTGCTGAATCTCACTGCCTCCATGTGGCCTCATGATCTCTCCAGGTATCGGAGCCTGAAGCAGTTCAATGTGGATATCTGCCAGACTTGCTTCCTCACTGGGCGAGCCAGCAAGGGCAACAAGCTGCACTATCCCATCATGGAATACTACACTCCGGTACGTAGCTGGGCTGGGAGGGTCTTGCCTCAAAGCAGGTCCTCATCAATGGCAGCAATCTTGTCATATTTAGGCTGGTGCAGCCTCAGAAGAGAGTCCTTTATAAATTTTTGCTCCCCTCCATGTGTTGGAGGTTCATAGAATCATAGAATGGTTTGGGTTGGAAGGGACCTTAAAGCCCATCCAGTTTCAACTCCTTTGCCATGGGCGGGGACACCTTCCACCAGACCAGGCTGCTCAAGGTTCCATCCACCCTGGCCTTGAACACTTCCAGGGAGGGGGCATCCACAGCATCCCTGGGCAACTTATATCAGGGCCTCACCACCCTCATGGTAAAGAATTTCTTCCTAATGTCTAATCTAAATCTTCCTCTTTCCAGTTTAAAGCAGTTCCCCCTTTTCCTATCACTACTTACCCTTGTAAAAAGTCCCTCCCCAGGCCTCCTGTGGGCCCCTTCAGGTACTGGGAGGCTGCTATAAGGTTTCCCTGGAGTTGCCTGTGTCCCTGCTGTTCTGGGGCTCGTGGTGAGCAGGGTGCTTGACTTCCACCGATGCCCAGCTTGGCTTGTGCCAGGCCCCATGACGAGCTGACAGATCTGCTGTGTGCCCTCCTTGCTCCCTCAGTTGTGTCTGCTTCTTTCTTCGTGGAGCTCATGCCCAGACTGAAGCCAGTTCTTTCCTGTGGATGCTGACCAGTGGTTCCCCACTTCTAATTGAGCAGCACCTTGATAATATTTGTGTCTCTGCAGACCACATCTAGTGAAAACATGAGAGACTTTGCCACAACACTGAAGAACAAGTTTCGGTCCAAGCAGTACTTCAGCAAACACCCACAGAGGGGTTACTTGCCTGTCCAGTCTGTACTTGAGTCTGACTTCTCCGAGGCGTGAGTTGGCCGGGCCTGGGGCTGTGCCTTTCAACCCTGCAGATGGGCTCCAGGGATGGAAGCAGCATCTCAGTTGGCAGACAGGGCTCTGGTGGGAGGGCGGGAGGGGGGCATTTGCTCAGCTGATTCTTGGAGAAGCAAAGATTTCAATCTGCCTCTCCAGCCTGTCCCTGGCTCTTCTCAGCCCAGGTGAGACCAGGGCAGCCTCTCCAAGCCCTAGCTCTGAGCGAGGATGCCAAGCCTTGCTGACCAGTGTGCATCTCTTCCAGACCAGCCTCCTCCCCGATGTTGCCACACGCTGACACCCACTCCCGGATCGAGCACTTTGCCAGCAGGTATCACCACCGGGTGCTGCTGTCACGCCAGGGCACCAGGCGTGATGCTGATGGGTGTGGAGGGGTTTGAGGACAGATGCATATTGGGCTTCTGCAGTTCCTTGCACACTTCCTAGCATGCAGCCTGGCAGGCAGAGGCTGGCTGGGATGTCTCAGGCTGCGGTGCCATTGGAAAGAGGCAGCTGCAGGGCCAGGTGAATCTGCCTGCACCATTTTGCTTCTGCCTGGGATGTGGCTGATGTCCCACAGATTGGCAGCAAACACCATGCATTTTACAGTAGATGTCTTGGTGATGAAGCAGCCTCCAAATACCCTCCTGCTCTTCCCAGTATGAGTTGCTGGTTGAATTCTCACCAGGCAGATCCCTCTGTCTTGATCTGCCTGTTACTCACCTGTGTTGCTTGCATGTTTTCCTTTGCGCCTGCCTTGTGGTTTGCAAGGCCCCTGCCCTCACCACAGGTCCAGGCAGAGTGGGGACCCGAGGAGCGCAGGGGGTCAGTAGCTCAGGCCCTGGAGGTAAAATGCTTTTACCCCTTTCCTTTGCTTACGCAAGAGGAGGCTGAGCAGACTGCATGGCAGCAGCCCTTTAGTCCAGAGACTGTCACCCCAGAGCACCAGTGTCTCGTTTTCTGAGAAGACAAAACTCTTTAGAGCCTGTAAAGAGGGGCAGACTGGTACCGCCAGCTGGAGACCCTGCCAGAGAGGGGCTATTATAAGTAGGGTGCATTGAGCAAACATTTGGGGTGTTTCTGACCATATCTCAATCTATTTCTCTTTCCTTCAGGCTTGCAGAGATGGAAAGCCAGAACCGTTCCTTCTTCAGTGATAGTTTGTCCCCTGATGATAGCCTGTGAGTTCTGCCTCCTTTCCCTACCTGCTGCTGAGTCAGAGCTCTCTTGGCTCCTTTCCTACCCATTCAGGGCACAGAAACACTTTCCTTCCCAGCTCCACTGATTCTGAGGCTCTTGGGCACCCCCAACCACCTAGGGGTGCTGAGCCACTTCTGAGCTCTAGACCTAGGGCTGCCAGAACAAGTTCCCATATGAAACCACCTCCCTCCAGGCTATTCTTCCCTGAGGGCACATGAATCTCATGAGACTGATGTTCCTCACTAAGATGTTTCTCTACCTGCCGCAACAGGGATGAGGACCAGTACCTGCTGCGCCATTCCAGCCCCATCACCGATAGAGAGCCTGAGGGCAGCCAGCAGGTTCCAGAAAGCCTCAACATGGATGACAAAGGAGAGCTGGAGCGAATCCTGTCCCACTTAGAGGATGAAAACAGGTAGGGGCACAGGCAGCTCTGAAAGTGGGATTTGTAGCCTAAGGAGAAGGGACTGAAGAAGCCTGGTAGAGCTCGGAGTGGAGCTGGGGATAACTGCTGGGGCTGGAGGTGGGGATTAGAGGAGAAGAGTGACCTAGTTTGAGGGATGTCTAGGCTGACCCTGCAAACCTTCATGGGAGCACTCAGTGAGGATGTGCTCACCAAGGAAGGGAGAAGACTCTCTTCCCCAAACGTTCCTGCCCCCATCCTCGGAAGCTGTTCCCCTCCTGAACCCCAAACTGGTTGAAAAGAACCCAAGGCACTGCTGTCTCTCTTGTCACCGAGCCCTTCATAAACAGTGCTGCTCTGGGCCACACAAGGTGAGGCTCTGAGCCAGGCAGCTTGGCTCAGAAGGAGGTGATTGATGCTTTCCCTGCCCTTGTTCTCAGCCTCTTAGGAAGCAGTTGCATGTCTTTTTGTAAACTGCCAAAGTGGGGTAGAGCTGCAGGCAAGCAGGCAAAGCCCAGGAGCGTGTTCCCTCCTCAAGTTCCACATGTAGCAAAGCCTTCAGAGGTGTTTTGTCTCTGAGTCATGGGTCATCCCTGGAGTACAGATGCCAGTTATTTCCAATAGTGTTTCCCATAGAAAGGAGAGCAGCGATGCTGACCTAGACTATCTTGTAGGATCCTCCAGGGAGAGCTGAGACGTTTGAAATGGCAGCATGATGAGGCAGTGGAGTCTCCAACCTTGGCTACAGGCACCCCTGAATCAGTGCAAGACCCACGTAACGATGAGCTGCTGGCAGAAGCACGAATCCTTCGGCAGCACAAGAGCCGTCTGGAGACCCGCATGCAGATCCTGGAGGACCACAACAAGCAGCTGGAATCCCAGCTGCACCGTCTGAGAGAACTGCTGCTGCAGGTACTCTTAAAACAAGGATCCAGGAAAGCCCATTCTTGGGCTGGGCTTTCCCATAACAGAGCTGGGGCAGTGGCAGAAAGGAATGGTCAAGAGGGGGAGGACAGGGACGGAAGATTGTGACAAACGCCCTTCTCTCTCCAGCCTCCAACAGAGTCAGATGGCAATGGTTCAGCAGTCTCTTCCTTGGCTTCATCTCCACATCAGTCTGAAAGCAGCCAGGCAAAGGAGAAAGAGCACGACACCCCTGACACTGAAGCTGCAGGTAAGGATTTGGGTTAGTTAGGCTGAGCTCCTGGCCCTGCTGCCTTGGGCTGATGCTGCAGGAAGCTGCCTGCATCCTGCTGTCCTACAGAGATGCTGACCAGCAAGGCAGATGCCCACCGGAGCTCACTGCCTCCCTGTCCTCTTTCCTGCTGCAGATGAGATGGAAGCCAAAACCCAGGAGGTCAGCGTGTGCCTGGAAGACATTATGGAGAAGCTGCGGAGCGCCTTCCCTAACTCTCGAGGTACTCGAGTGAAATCTCCCTCTCTGGCCTCTTACTGCTCCCTCAGATGAGGTTTTCCCCATGGAGCCCTGCCCCGATTCCAGCTTTCCTGCACCAGCTGACCCCCCGCAGCACTGACAGTGAAGAGCTATGTTGTTGCAGCATTGCTGCAGCTGGCCTGGGTGCAGAGGATGAGTTTTCACACCTGAAGGAGAGGCAATCCGAGCTGCCAAAAGCGTGGACCAACTAGATTCCCCCAGATGAGCTGCAAGGCAGCCTCCTGCCCTGCTTGGGACCCCTCACCCTGTATGAAGATGGACAGACCCCTGTGAGCACTGAGTTTGCAGTGATCACCTTGAGTCACCTCCTCTCTTCATCCCTGTCCAGACTCCTCTCCAGGAGAGGATGAGGCCCCAGTTACCTGGTGAGATGGAAGCAATGGTGCAAGATCTCCTAGATGCTCGTGGATGGCTCTTCCCCTCAGGGATGGGGGACTGGGGGATGCGTGTATGGATGGTGCTCCAGCTGCCCCATGGGAGTTGGTGTTAGTCTTTCTTCTGTCCCTCTGTGCTCCATCCCAAGAGCAGCACTCCATCGTTTGCCCAGGCTGCCGGTACAGATGTTGCTTAGTGCCAGCACTAACACAATGTGGGGAGAACTTCCCTCTCTGCCCACACAGATTGTCTCCCACTTTCTGCGGTCCCTGAACTCTGCAGTTGCCTTGTTTTAACCAGGTGGCTCCAGATCATATTTTCCTGACCTTTCCATTTCTCTTTCAGGTATGACTTCCCTTATCTAACACCTCCTGTGAGCCAGAGGCTTTTCCTAACCAGCTACCAGGCTGCTTTCTTCCCCCTCCTCTCCCTGCTGTGCTCCCTGTGCTGCAGCAGACCTTGCACAGACTCTCTCCGAGCCAGTTGTGTAGAATGCTTGCCAGCTTCAGAAGATCTCAGGGGAACACAGGTCATGCAGGAGTGGGATTGTGGGCTCCCCAGGAGGCTGGCTTGGTCACTCAGCCATGGTGTCCAAGCCTGGGTGGAAAGATTCAGGAGAAAGAACTGAAGCTGTGAGAGCTGCCTGTCTCCCCTGGGCACTCACAGGCTGCTTACCTTTGATGGCAGCCCTCAGGGTGCAGAGCTCAGCATCCTGCTCCTCTTCAGTTGTGCCCAGGGACCTCCAGGTTTATGGGCACCAAAACACTCCTGGAGCCATTTAGTTTTTAAAAGAACTCTTTCTAACAGCATCCAGCTGCCAGCCTTACAGATTGAACTCTCTCTGCCACCCAGGGCTCCGCAGCCAGCCAGGAGTGTGCTGCCTGGTGGGCAGAGCCTGCGAGGTTTGTGGGGTAGGAATCAGCATTAGAGCTTCAGCCCAGCGAGTAGCCTTATCTTGAGAGGGTCTTTATAACAGAGCCTTATCACTTAATTTGCATATATTTCTATATATTATATATATTCTGTATTTAAATACTCTGATGGACTCACTCCATTAAATTCTAATACTGTAAGTGCAGCTGCCCTTCACTTTCAGTCCAGCCCATCATCAGCTCCCATGGGGACCAGCACCTTCCCCATTGCTGGTGCTGCCTTGGGGAGCTCTGCAAAGGGAAGGGCTGACAGCAGGTACTCTGTCCTCCCTGGTTTCCTGAGGAGCTGTGCCTTTGCCACGGCACAGAGAATCTATCCTGTCTGGACCTGGCTCCATCCCTGGCGATCCTCAGCTCCTGCAGCCTCCTGTCCCCATGGTGCTGCGGAAAGGAGTTTCTCCAGCCCTGGGGCCACCAGGATATTTGTCTGCGATGCATTGTGGGCAGGCAGCAGGACAGGTAGGGCACCTCTTGCCCCACACCACAGGGAGCAACTGTCCTGCTGTTGTCCACCAGTTTGGGCTGGGTTGAGGGGCCAGAGGCACTTGAAGTGGGCAACTTCAGCAGGGCAGGGGAGAAGGCTGTTTTGCAACTGGCAGGGTAGCTCAGTAGTGGTGGCTCCTGGTCCCAAAGGCTCCCTCAAGTTGGCTGTCTCATGCTGTGTTATGTCGAGAAAGAGGTAGAGTCAGGTGCTGTAGGAGCCCCAGAGTGGAAGCTGAGATGGCCTTGGTGCTCTGGGGCCACAGGCTGCGTAGAGATGAGATGCCCGAGGGTGCAGGCTGGTGTGAAGCATCCTGCCCCAAACAGGGCTTGCTGCAAGGGCAGGAACAGGGTTGTTGTTGCTGGCTGGGATAGGATGTATTGGTGAGCTGTTCAGGGAGATTCAGTCCAAGGCCATGTGTGGAGACGCAAGGCTGTGTGGGAGGGTGGCTTTGGTGCACTGGCAAAGGTGCCAAGCAGTGCCAGGTCTTCGGGGTCTCATGCTGCGGTGCCACTCACAGTGGTGTGAGGTGCTATCTTTGCCATCCCCCCCTCACCCTCAGGTGAGCGGCAGGAGTACAGCAGCAGTGGGGTGGGGCTGGCTGTAAGCACGCTGTGTGCCAGGCTGCTTGCTTGGCCCTGATGAGGGACCACAGCCAGCCTGTGAGACCCAGCTGGGACCCCCTGATAACCCAGTGGAGGGAGCGTGGGGAGGAGAGAGGCTTTGGCCTGAGGATGTACCCAGCATGGATGGAACTGGAGGAAGGAAAAGGCAGGCTGAGGGCAGAGCTGCACCGGTGGCCAGGCTGGGTGCTCGGGCTGTTGGATACAGGGTGAGTGCGGGCTGTGTTTTGGAGCCAGAATGTGGCAGGGAGATGGTCAAGCTGGTAACCATGTACTGGGGTGCTGCTTTGTGCCATCTCTGCTCTGGAAAGAAAATAAATTTGTATTTATACTGAGATCCAGATCAGTGCTCTGGCCTCGTCTGTCCATGCACCTCGGCTGAGTCAGGGCAGGTCCCAGATCTGTGCCATCCTGGCATCACTCCCACAGGGTTGTTGGGATGGGTGTCCCTGTGCCCTGTGTCAAACTGGCTGCCCACACCATGAGGACAGAGACCTGGGCTCCCCAGGCTCTTCCTTTGTCCTTTTCCAGCAAGGTCTGCTCAGGGGCACATGGCAGCCTGAGGGCTGGGTCTGAAGCTGTAGGAGGACAATCCCTCATCTAGGAACTTCTGCTGTAGGAAACCTTTCAGCCCCAGGAAGGATGTAGTAAGCAGTGGGATGCTGGGCAGGCAGTCCTCTCCCTCTGTGCTTTCCTGGAGCCCCATTGGATTTCCAGTCCCCAGAGGAGTCCAGGTGCCTCTGCCCCATGTTCCCTGTGTCTCTGTGGCTTGGTGAGGGGTCCAACTGAGGACTAGCCGAGGGCAAGGCTGGGTGCTCTCAGACCCTCCTTGCCACACGAAGTGCAGCCCAGAACTCATACTTTCAGGGCTGGACCTTCTCTAACCCTGCCTGGAAGGGGCTGGCAGTGTTGGGCAAAGGCCTGAAACAGTGCTATTACAGAGAATACGAGGACAGGACTTGGGAGAGATTCACGAGCTTAAACAGGGGTGAAATGCATCCTCTTTAACCCATCCCTCAAGGGCAGAGCAAACCCCCCCATCCCCATCTCTGCATTGGAGGCTCCAGGGCAAGGCAGGGGAAGTGAGCAGGGATGTCTGTGGACATTCAACAACTCCAGCACGTGGTGACAGGGAAGAGCTTTTATTTCTCAACCAGCAAAGCTCAGCAGGGCCAGCTGAAAGGTGCTGGAGCTGATGAGCAGAACAGGGAAGCAACAAATGCTGCTGCATGGTACAGTTGGTGGTCCTGGCTGCAGCAGGATGAGGACAGCATGGTTCCCATGACACTTCAGGGCCAGACCCTAACAGTGGGGCTCCCTCTCAGGGTATACGGCCTTTGCTGTGCCTCCTCATCAGTGGTTCACCAGCCTTTCCACCATCCAGGGGTAACTGGCTGTGCCCCAGGGTCATGGCCCTGAGCTCTCTGCTCTTGCTGCACTGCCCTGGGGGTGCATCACCCCCTTCCCTGACTGCTGTGGGGCAGGGGAACATGTCTGCATCTCCACCCAGCTCCTCATCTGCTCTGGAGTGCCCAGCCTGAAGCACCGACCTAGGGGTGAAGCTGGCTGGAGGGATGCTGCCTGCTCGCTGCTCTCCACAAGTCCCCTCTTCCAGCACCTCTCTGGGTGTTTCATCCTCCAGCTCTGAGGACCCCTCACGCAGCCCTAGCCCATTATTGGGGATCTCTGGGGCTCTGCCTAGCTCAGCCCCTGGTATGTTCCCTGTGCCAGCTCCCTCTGGCCCACTGGCTCCCTGCTCCAGCCCCTGCCCAAGACCTGCTGCCCCACATTGCCCTACAGCCAACTTCTCCATCTCTGCTGCTGGGCTCTTTTCCTCCTCCTCCACCTCCACCCCTCTCTCTGGCTCTGCCTTACAGCTGTCCAGGTTTGCTTCTTCCCCTAGTTCTGTCCTACCTCTCACTTCCACCTCCTTGCCTGCAGGCTGCCCCTGGGCTGCTTCTTCTCCCAGCTCTGCACCTTCACGTGTGGCCCCAGAGGGCCCTTGTTCCCCTTGGTCTGTGCCTGGTTGTTCTGTTCCCTGCTCCCCTTGCCCAGGGCTCTCCAGGACTCCAGCCTCACCCTTGGGTAGTTTTTCTCTCAGCATCATCCTGTTGCTTGCCTTCCCACTCTGCTGCCCACCACTGTCCTGTGGCCCTTGGGCTGGCTGGAAGAGCCCCTGGTAGCGCTTCCGATCCTCCACGTGCTTCTTCCTCATCCTCTCCCCCAGCTGCTTCAGCTCCTTCTTCACAGCGGCTGCCATGGAGGGGTCAAGGTGAGCCACCCGCAGGAAGTCCTCCCGTGCCTCCCGCTCATTCCAGACAGCAGCGTGGGCTTTTGCCCGCTTGAAATAGGCTTTGGCATTGTCTGTCGGGAGAGGAGAGCACCTCATGGTGGTCCTGCAGCTCAGGGCCACCAGCCACAGCAGCTGGAGACCTTGGGAATTCAGGGGACATGGAGCACAGGTACCATCACAGGCAGGGGAGCATGAGGTGGACACACTTGCAGGTAGGGGTACTATCATGGGCAGGGTGACCTGGGGGCCATGCATGTACCACCGTGGGCAGCAGGGCACATGAGGTCATGGTGGGCAGGGGGATTGGAATAATGTGGAGAAACATCATGGGCAGGGGGACCTAGAGGACACAGGGTGTAGGTGCCATTGCGGGCAGGGGAAACCAGGAACATGGACACTGTCATGGGTAGGGTGAGCTGGGACACAGGGTCTGCAGTGGACATGAGGTTCCAGCTGACATAGGTACCAGTACAGGCAGAGAGACACTGGATGAATACTGTCATAGATGGGAGATCCAGAGGACAGGATCCCCAGGGGTGGTGGGCACAGCAGGGGTGGATGGGATGCAAGGCACAGGTACCGTTGTGTTTCTGGAGGAGCTCTGTTGTGTGCTCCAGCACCTCGTAGTACTCGCCCAGCTCCAGTTGACACTGGCAGTAGTTGAGCACCAGCGGCGTGACCAGACTCTCCAGCTTCAGCCAACCATCCTCCCATGGCTTCTCCTGCACCAGGGAACCACGGTGGGTGGCTCACAACTGTGGCCATCCCCTCCCAGGCACCCAGGACCCACAGGGGAGTTCTTGTCTAAGGAAACTCAGGCAGGGATGACAGGCAATGGCCAGGTCCTGCTCACCTTAGCCTGGAGGTTCCTCAGGCAGATGACAGCCTCCTGGTACTTCGCTGCAGCCTGCGCAAACTCCTTGCGGAGGACGAGGCGGTTGCCCTCACTGTGCAGGACAGGCACTGCTGCCAGCTTCTCCTCCTTACTCATAGCCCAGGTGTCACGCTTGTACGCAGAGGGCTCCTCCACCTGCATGAACAGTGGGAGCTGAGCTGTCTACCCTGGCCATCCCCACACTGGCTGCCATCCCTGGCGCCCCCTTACCCGGAACAACTCCATGATGAAGATGAGGGGCTGTGGTGTCCGCTGCAGCTCATCCAGGTCATCATAGCCCGTGCTGTGATAGTCAAACATGTTGCCCATGCCACAGCGGTGCTTCTGCCCTTCCAGGGGGTCACGGCCCTCCGCAATCCTCCGCATTCCTCTGGAGACCAGGGCATACATACCCGTGTGCTACAAGGAGAGGGAGCACCCCATTCAGCTGCACGGGGCAGCTGCACCCTATGCTTCTGGGGCAGCCCCCCTGGTGCCGTGGCTAATTGTCACCTGTACCCCCTGGCCTTGCACCAGACAAGGCTGGAGCCCCCTCTCTGGAAGTGTTCAAGACTGGGTTGGATGGGGCCTTGAGCAGCCTGGTCTGGTGGGAGGTGTCCCTGCCCATGGCAAGGGGTTTGGAACTAAATGGGTTTTGAGGTCCCTTTCAACACAAACCATTCTATGATCTCTGGGGAGCATGGTCCTGTGCCCTTGCTCTGCAGGAAGGAGGGGAGTGGGCTCCTGCAGGCCCTTCACTCACAATGGTGTCGCACCAGAACTCTGCCACCTCCCCGGCTCTCATGGAGCTGAGCAGCGTCTCCCAGATCTCCAGCTTGAACATCTTGCCCACAATGATCTCCATGGGAATGCCAGCTTCCCGGCTGTCATCGATCACTGTCCGCTCAAAGTCATCCTTCAGGGTCTGGAAGTGGAAGGTGATCTGCCCCGGAGAAAGCTCAGTGCTGAGCCAGGGCAGGCAGTGCAGTGAGAGCCCTCCATCCCCTCACCAGCCCCGAATCCCTCTGCCACAGGGCCAGGACGCAGGGCCAAGCCTCCTCCTGCTCAGGAGGTGCTGGTTTGATTGGCAGCTCTCTGTCCACAGCAGGAGATTGTGCTTCCTCCCCACTTGTCTTAGACAGCGAGCAGATGGTGGAGTGCCTTAATGCACATCGGTGCTATATCTTGCTGCACTCTTTGGATCCCCCTTTACAACCCCGTACAGAGAGGGCACCCACACTTATCTGCCCACACTCACAGGCTGAGAATCTCAAAAAACCCCAAGAGCTCCCAGTTGGCATCCCTCACTCCTGTTTGACACATCAGGAAAGGCAGATTTACAGCAACCCATCATGGCTGCTGAGCTCTGATGGCCCCATGTCAGAAGGAGGAGGCAGGTAACAGCATCAATACAAGGTGAAGGCAGTGGGCAATGTGACTGCCTGTGCCCAAAATAGCCCTGCGTGCACCTCCCTTGCAAGAGATCTCCTATAGGATCTCCCCACACCAGAGACTTAGAGATTGGTTTGTGAGCAGGAAATCTGTGATGTGCAGAGATGGCAGCTTTAGACCCACTTCCCTCTCCTAAGGCTTTGGGGTAACAATCAAGATGATGATTTACCTTGCTCCCATCCTGAAACTTCGGCAACTCCCCTTGGCCTCCATGCAGAATCTTCTTTCTGATCCCTTCCACGTTCAGCAGGTAGGTTTCTTCCATAGCTGCTGGTCCCCAGGAGCAGGTCACACACACAGATGCACTCTGGCCCTTCCTGAGCTCCGTGTCTTCTTTAGGGCGTCTCCCTTTCTTCACTATGTGGACACACAGGTCATCTCTCAAGGCTGCTGCTGGCCTTTCCCTCTCCGTGCTGGGGACAGAGCTTGGAAATCTTCTCCCCTTCCCCTGCCTTCAGGCTGCAAGAAGGGTGTCCTACCGTGGCACAACCTTGCCCTCTGTCGTGTTCTGGAACTGCCTTTCTAATCCTCTTCCCACTCTGCCAGGTTAATCTGGGATTTGCCTGCCCAGTCTGTGAGGAATTAAAGAAACTCCCTCATCAAGAGGGCCCTGTTCCTCCCGCAGAGTGACAGCTCACGGGGTCCCCTTTGCCCACAGTTTGACTCTCACACAGGAAGCGTTTCATCAGAGGAGTCCAGCAACGCTGATGTGAGCACCAGCCAGGGGCTGAGTCTGGTCAGGCACAAGCTGGCAAGAGGC
Source organism: Dromococcyx pavoninus (assembly GCA_033558185.1). Taxonomy (NCBI): domain Eukaryota; kingdom Metazoa; phylum Chordata; class Aves; order Cuculiformes; family Neomorphidae; genus Dromococcyx; species Dromococcyx pavoninus. Next base: position 2,428,593 of record JAUMJL010000389.1, on the reverse strand, counting down.
AGTGCCAGCCTGTGCACCAGAGACGACCGAGGAACAGACTAAGGGTGGAAATGGTACTTTATTGAATCTGGTTTGCAGACAAGAATATTACCCAAACACAAGGACAAGGTCCTACCAGGCCAAAGCCTACCAAGTCCAAGACAATAAGATGCACACTGTCCCAGAGAGAGCTAAACCCCTCTGGGAGAATGGTGCTGAATATTTACAGTAAATCCAGTGGTCTGAGTGGTCTCAGAGGCACAGTCCAATTCTTTAGCCAAGTCCACCACAATACACATGAGAGCAGCCTTCACCACTGCCCAGCAGCACATCTCACGGCAGAGGTGCGTGACTGGAGCAAAGACTTCAGCATAGCAGATGAAGAACACTTCCAGCTTTGCTCGCAGGTACAAAGACCCCTCACTTCTCCATGAGGGACTCCAGCTGTTCTTGCAGGGATATCATCTGGGAAGAGGGAGCAAGGCGTTACAGTAAAGCATGGCTGGGACTCCTGGCAGCTCCAGCCCAAACCCGTCGGTGTTTCTGCAATCTTCCACCTATGCCAGTAGCTGCTTTGCCTGCCCCTCACAGGGGGCTGTGCTTGCACTCCTCTGGGGCAGATACTCAGCACTGCCCACAAGACGAAGCTGCACAAGAGGAACTTGGGGAGTGGGAACCTCCTGCCTTGGTACCGGGCTGAAATGCAGCAGAGCTGCCCAGGCAGGGAATCTGCCAAAACCCTGCAGTTACTGCCTTTTTTGGCTAAGGGTGCTAGCGGGTTTGTCTGTCACGTTTTATCCCAGGCAGCAACCCTAGCAGCCCTGGACTGAGGACTAGACATGCTTCAGCTCACTGCTTCTCCAGAAGGAAGGCTGCAAACAGCCTCATTTCCTGCACCTCCTTGTGCCTTAGGAAGCTCCATGCAAGTACAGAAGAGGTATAACCACACCCACCCTCTTAACAATGGTGTTCAAAGCAGCTGGTGTGGTATAAAACTCAGGAAACTTTGTCAGAGGCCAAGCCTAGAATCATGTCGTGTCCCCGTCCTTCCCACTCCATGGCACAAGTTTCCTCACCTGCTGCTTCTCCCGCTCTTCCTGCTGCTTGAACTCATCCAGCACTGCCTGGAGACGGGTCTGCAGAGACAAAGATGCCAGAACACAGTTACCAATGATTCTCAACAGAATGCACACTGGCACAACTTGTGCACTGACAACCAGCCCCCTTATCTCCTGCAGTTTCATAGATTGCTCTGTCTCCATGCAGACTTGCTGGAGTGTGTATGGTCACACCACAATTATTTTTAACCCAGCAGGTAAAAGTCCTTGGATTTTCCAGGGCAGCAGCTGAACCAGTCCGCTGGCCAGTGCTACGCAGACCCCATGAGAGCTCTCACCTTGAGGGCTAGGTTCTCCACTTTCATGATGAGGTCTTCCTGGCGCTTCCTCCTGTCCTGGGTCTCCTGGAGTTTACTTTTCAGGTTGTCAATCTGTTTCTGGATCCCCATGACTGGAAGAGAGAGTGACTCCAGACCCAGAGCAGCAGCAGAGCTGGGCAGCACAGCCTGCCTGGCAGCCCAGTGACTCTGCTGTGCTCTGCCACCCACTCACCTATCTGGTTGGACCCCTCGTTCTCCTGTTGCTGCCCATCGGACTCATTCAGCTTGTCCCGCAGCTGCCTCTCCAAGTCCTCCTCAGTGTCCATGATGTTCAGGTCTTCATCATCATGATGATCCCTCTCATCTTCATCTTCGCTGCTGCTGCTGATGTCATTAAATATCTCCCGCAGTTCATCATGTTCTGGGGGGTTGCAAAAGGGAAGGATAAAACTAGTTGTGACCTCCCAGTACCCTTTACCTGCCAGAGACCAGGTCAGTACAGGGTGCCTGTCTCAGCATGCCCTCTCCTTTGCTCTGGTTAGGGCTTACCTCAGAGAGAAGGAGCCCAACCGGTTATTTTAGTGGCTAGAAAGAAAACAACAACCTTCCCCACTGCACCTGAGGAGCCATGGCCTTGCTTATGTCCCGACATCCCTGGGGAGGAGATGTCCAGGCTGGTGAGCGAACCATGGTTGTCTACTTCTTTTGTTTCATCTTCAGCAATGACTTCCCAGCCTGACAGCAGGAACAGATGAGTCAAGGGAAAAAGAGGAACATGAAAGGGCAGTATAATGAAAGAATGCTAAAAACTGCAGGAAATCACTGCTCTGCAACAAGTCTGGCCTTGCAGCTATGGATGTGCAAGACGAACCACCCCAGACTCCTTTTTTAATGACTTCTCCTCTGCTGTTCCTTAATTTCCTGCTCAGTACAATAGTACAGTCTGCAAGGAAGGTCACCATGAAGAAACAGCGAGCTTTGAACAAGGCAAAGATGAAGCTCCAAAACTTCAGTGCCTCTTGTGTGCTTATCTCCCAGTCTCTGACACAAAGCTGAACTCGTCTCTCCTTTCCAAAACCCCCAGGACACACTTGAGTCCTGTCCCCACTTGAGCTTTTTTCCTCCTAAAAGGATACGGACACTGACAGCTTCAGCATCAGTGCTCAGGAGACGCTTCACTTCTTTTTCCACATCAGGAGACTCTATATACTGGGCCAGAAAGGGGAAAGAGAACAGAGACACTTAAATGCCTTGTGCAGGCTGCTAGTCAACTCCAACCTTACACCTGTGGACAGAACCCTGTTTCAAACCTTTCTCCTCTGACGCTTTCTGATTACCCTTTGCTCATGCTCACCCTAAAAGTAACTTTGACACCTCCAGAAAGCAATCCATCTTCTTTGTGCAGAGCTCCTTGGTGGGGTGCATACTCTCACTTTTCTATTCATTCTACTTAGGAAAAAAGACTTCCCATGTGTATGCAGAAAGTCCTTCAGGTGCTGTTCCCTGATAGATGGTCAACTCAACTCCTTCCCACCTCACTTAAAGGAAGGCTTCATTTTTCACTCGTAAACTAGCCAGGAATCTTAATGCAGTGACATCAAATCTCTCATGTGGGCTGTAAGAACGTTTCAAGTAATTTGTTTCCCAAATGCCATGCAAAATAACACTCCATTCTGTTCTCAGAAACTGCAAAGCGGAGAAGGACAAGTCTTCCCAGCCTCAGGGTGCTGCATCTCCCCAACACCTTGCTTAGCCTGTGCATCTGCAGAGAGACAGCCTCTGAGCTCCATCTGTTGTCACTCCCCCAGCCGACACGACAGTTATTCTATTTGTAGTGTTGCCTGTTGGGAAGTTAATGGGCCATGCATAGAGAGAAGATTTCAGCTGGGAAAGCAGGAATGAGTGAAGCTGCATTTCCCAATGGGCAGAAGAGATGCATGATGGCAAGGCAGCTGCAGGAGTGGAGTCCAGCAGTTCTTTGCACAGAGGATCTTCCCCTCAGGAACATCTTGGAAAACATGGAGGAAGCACCCAAAGAAGTGTTTAAATCTACTACCCTCCCTTCACCCTCATCTTGGGCAAGGGCACATGTGAAGCAATGCTATGAAATGACATGTTTTCTGGACTAACACACAGTTACCTTCCTATCCCTTGGTTATTGTACTTGCATCTGTGTGCAAAGCAACTCACCTTCTTCTTGGCTGTCTTCCGGAATCGTCTCTTCCGTACATTTTTCAGGGGAAGAGTGACTGTTACAGAGGAAACAGATTGCATGTGTCAGGCAGATGGCCTAATGGGAGAGCTGCCTGCCAAAAGGGAGAAGATCCCTTCAGGAAGAGAGAGAGTGCTGAAAACGGAGCAGCAGCACCATGGGACATGGCAGCGGTGAGTGTCCTGCACAGCTGTGGGGACACTGGGTGGGGGGATGGAGGGGTTTGGCACAGCCTCTACTCACTGCCATGGTTCCAGATGAATTTCTTCTCTCTGTCCTTGTCCTTCTTCTTGTTTGCCTTGGGGTCAGTGCTCACAGTTTGCTCTTCCAAAGGCGGGTAGAGATCACCATCCACAGTGCAAACAAGCATCTGGAACCCCCATATAAACACAAAGGGTGCTTATCAGAATGCAAGGACAAAGGATGTGAAAGCTCTTCTGGAAAATGAACAGTGACCGCAAGCCACCTGTAGTGAGCCAAAAGGCACAGGATATGAGCAGCACAATGTTCACACCCATCTCAGTTCATATCTACACACAGCAGCAGGTAAGCTGTTACAAGGACAACCACATTTCAAGCTTCAGAAATGGGATTTCTGAACATCAAGCAGAGTGGGGAATTTTAAACTGCAACATTGTGAGAACAGCGAAATTGGCCATGTTATACTGCGTGTCCACCTGCCAACGTGTACAAGAGTTTTCCTGGAGAGGGGAGTGAGGAATTGAGCTGTTGGGGCAGGCAAGGACAGTCCATACCTGGCAAATATCTGCTGTCTTATAGAAGGTTTTCTTGTCAATGGTTTTTAAGCTCTCGATGATGCAGGGCAGATCCACCAGCTTGGCCGCCAGCGGCACCCTGTCTACACGGACAATCCCATGGCGCCCATCCGCTGCAGAAAGCCACAGGACAAGTTAGTGGTGTTGTTAAACATCTAAACTGAGCAAGACATTCCCAGGCAGCACAAATTTCACAGAAAAACACATGCATGTTGCATAGCTTTCCTTGTGGACAGTCAGAGGTGTTTTAAGACACCCTGATCCTGCTCACTCACCGTGTAGCTCAATGGTGAGCCTGTCCTTCAAGTTGACGTTCCCAGACTGTACCGCTCGCCGCACAGTGGAGGCATATTCCTGGGAAAAGGAACTGGGCAGACTTAGGTCAGGACTGGGTGTGCTTCCTCCAAATATCACTGAAGGTTTCTGTCCCAGCTCTAATAACCCCTGCTATCCCAATCTAGAAAACAACTACAAGAGCCACAATGAAAACTGCATCTTCCTCCCAATACCACGCATTAACCCTGTGGCTCTACTTTTCCCAGCACCCTTCACATCCCCCAACACAGCACAGCTGTGACGGTGTTGCAAGGCCCCCAACAGAGGAGTACAGTTGTGGGGGACGTTACAGCCCCCCTCAAAAAGCTCTCATGGTCTCAGTAAGACACAGTCACAGCTCTAAGCATCCAACAAACATCACCAAGTGCACTGGCAGCCATAGCAACTGAAGACCCAACACTTGCTAAAGCTCTCCTCTTACAGAAATGTCTTCCCTTATCCTCTAAGCTGTCTTCTGAGCCTCCTGCTCTGTGTCACAGGAGCACTCAGAATGTCCCGAGTTGGAAGGGACCCCTAAGGATCATCAAGTCCAACTCCTGCCCCTGCATTGGATAACGCAAACATTCACACTGTGTGTCTAAGGGCATTGTCCAACAGCTTCTTCAATATTGTTAGACTTGGTGCTGTAACTACTTCTCTAGGGAGCTGTTTCAGTGCTCCACCAACCTCCAGCTGAAGAACCTCTCAAGAGGAGGCTGTGGAAAATCTGTTAAAATGAGCAGGAATGGGCTACCCGAGGCCAAAAGCATCTCGCCCCTACCACATCGCTTGCCAGCTTCGCAGATATCCCACTGACTTCATCCACTCTGCACTTTGCTTTCCCACCGCCCGTGCTCGCCCAGCAAACGGGACCGAGCTGCCTGCGAGCCGCGACGGCGGTCACTGCAGCTGCACCAGACCGAACGGTCTCTTACCGGCGGCAGCCGCAGCACGAACTGGCTCTCCAGCTCATGCGGAGCATCGTCCTTGCCCTTACTCATCCCTCCTTCTTTTTCTTCAGTTCGGAGAACAAGATACAATCACCTCGTTCCCAAGAAACCTCTTTAAAGGAGCCGAACCCAATGCCCCCAGTGCAGGGCTCTGCCCGCAGGGGTGACGGCGGGGATGAGGGCGTTCTGAGGCCCGGGGGCTGCGCTGCTGGGATGACGCACTGACAGGGCCCGCTCACGGGGCCGCTGACTGCCCGGTACGGCCCGGCCACCGCTCACAGCTTCACACCCGCTCCCCCTTGCGCTTCCGCTTCCGTTTCCACCGCCCCCTGAGTCCCGCTCCTCGCACGCTGCTCACAGCCTCGCCCCGCCCTAATCCCCGCCCACAGCCCTCCGTCCCGGCCCCGCCCACATCACCGCCCCGCCCACATCCCCGCCCCACGCTCCGGAAGCGGCGGAGTGGCCATGTGGGCCGCGGAGGGGCCGTTCGGCTTCTTTGTGGGGCTGGGTCTGGCCCTGGCGTCCAGCGCCTTCATCGGCGGCAGCTTCATCCTCAAGAAGAAGGGGCTGCTCCGGCTGTGCCGCCGCGGCCGCGCCAGGGCAGGTACCGCGCCGGGGGGGGGGGGGGCAGGAGGCAGGAGGCCGTCACCGCCGGGCTGCGGGTGCTGCTGCTCCGGGTCGTGGCCGCCCCCTCCTCTTTTTACAAGGGCAGGCAGTGGCAGGCTGGGAGGGAGCGGCTTTAAACTGGAAGGGGGAAAATTTGGATTGGACATTAGGAAGAAATTCTTCCCAGTGAGGGTGGTGAGGCCCTGGCACAGGTTGCCCAGGGGAGCTGTGGATGCCCATCTTTGGAAATGTTCAAGGCCAGGTTGGATGGGGCCTTGAGCAGTCTGATCTGGTGGGAGGTGTCCCTGCCCGTGGCAGGTGAGTTGGAACTGGATGGGCGTTTAGGTCCCTTACAACCCGAACCAGTCCATGATTCCTTGCTTCTGGGGCTTTTTGGTGTAAAAGCTGACTGATGGTAGCCAGCCATCACCCACAGCCAGCAGAGATATGTGTCTATAATGGCTCATGCATTCTTGAAACTGCTGCACTTCAAATACCAAGAGAACCAGGGGATAAAATCTTTGCTTTCTGGATAGAAGAATCAGTGCTTGCCTGTGTCTAGGTCAGGCCAATATGTGACAAGGCAGGCAGCCCCAAGGCAACCTTGCATGCAGAGATCAGGCTGCTTCTGCTTGCTTCTCCCAAGAGTTCTGTAGGATACTTGTTCTGGTTTGAGCTAAACCGTAACAATACTGAGCCGTTTGTGTAGCTTCATCTGAGGTTTCTTGTTCCTCTTTCTTCCTCACTTAGGGCAAGGAGGTCACGCATACCTGCAAGAATGGCTTTGGTGGGCAGGCCTGCTGTGCAGTAAGTACCCTCTCTGCAAGGCATCTGTGTCATTGCTTCCAGTTGCTTTTGTGTTTTATTCTTCTGATCGTTGTTTGACTGCTTGATATTTATCTGAGTATCTAAGGATGTTGTTCATCTAATTATGACTCTGAAATACTCTGAAGTCACAGGCGTTACCAGGTTTCTCTGCTGAATGGGTCTAACTGGGTTGGGTTAAACACTTCTGGAGTAGCCTGGCAAGACGATGCAGTTATACAGGCACATCCAGCACCATCAGTTTAGCGCTACAGCAATTTCAGCAGCTCTATTTTACACTTTTGAAAGTTAATAACTAATTGTATTTGATTTACCCTTTAAGAAACTGTAAAAGCTGTGCCAGGAGAAGAACGTGACTTAAAAACATGAAATGGGTGAAAACTCCTTTCGGCTTTGAGGAGCTTATGGAAATATTTTTTCTGTGGTTACTGCTCGGCTGCAGAGTCACTGTTACTAAAGATCACCATACGTAACCATGAGCCTTCTCTTCCCAAGAGAACCTGTATCAGTCTTCTGTTTGTTCTGCTGGTGGTGATCTTTCTTGGTTGTGTGACACACCTCAGAGAAACCTGGGATGTTCAGGTGGAAACTGAGGCTCTCTTCTGACTGTGCTCAAACTTGTATTACGCTGAATTGCTCTTACTTTGAAGCTCACCTGACAGTTTCTCTTGCAGTGGGAATTGGAGAAGCAGCAAATTTTGCTGCCTATGCCTTTGCCCCTGCAACACTGGTAACTCCGCTGGGTGCTCTAAGTGTCCTTGTGAGGTAAGCAGCTTCAGAAATGCCCTGACCTCACCAACCACCTGCTCTGCTTTCCTCTGTGTCTTCCCTCATGTACTCCATCCCTTGGCTTAATTGGTTTTGGTGGTTTTTGCTGTCTTTCAGTGCAGTTCTGTCTTCCATCTTCCTGAATGAGCAGCTGAATGTTCATGGGAAGATTGGCTGCATCCTGAGTATCCTGGGCTCCACAGTGATGGTTATCCACGCTCCGCAGGAAGAAGAGGTTTCCAGCCTAGAGTCAATGGCAGAGAAGCTGAAAGATCCAGGTACTTAAATAAAAGGAGTCCTGTCAGCTTCAGGCTTGGAAATTACAGTTGAAGGCAGGATGCAACTTATCTAGATTGGGAAGGACTAAACTAAAGAGTAATTCAGCTGTTTCTTGTTCTGTGCACCAGTGGAGGAAACATTCCCATGTGTCCAGGATAGCTTAGTGGATGCCTTCTGTGGTGGGAAAAGGCTGGGGTCTCCAACGCTCTAATCGTGAAGGGTTGGTGACAATCGAAGAGCATTTAATGCATGTGGTCAGAGGACTTGCATCTTACTGAGTAGTTCAAAACACGGGGGCACGTGTCAGCATCAGAATGGCTCTTTAGGACTGTCAAGGTCCTTGTGACCTTGGATGAAAGAAGCAGACGGGAACCCCACTTCAGGGAATCTGAGTGACACTCCCAAGTCACTGGGTCTGTGCTGAAGCAAGGATGAGAATGTGGGACATCAAGAGTTACCGTGTGCTGGTTTTGTACTGTTTATGAGGTACTGATGCAACAAGTGAAGAGCATGGGAATCAGCTGCAGCTCTCAGCAGAAGGCTCGGGTTGTGGCAGTGTGGGGATAAGAGAGGGAATTCCCTATCCCTGGCAGTGCTGTGGCTGAGGGAAGGCAGAGCAGGAACTTAAGGCAAAGATGAACAAGCAATTCAAGCAGTTACGCCCAAGATCAAATAGTCCTGATATTTGTGATAGAGGATGAATCAGGCTGCAAGGATATGACTTGGGCAATAGCCTGAGTAGCAGAATAAGCCACAAGCAATGGGGTTAGGAAGCACAGGGAGAAGAGCAAAGCAGAGGAACAGGTAGATGCTACCGCTCATTAGAGGGAGCATTCTGGCAGGGTCTTGCACTTGTGTGATGTGGCACTTTCCTCTATCCCACCACAGTCCACAGAGTTCAGCTAGGGCTTCCCAAGCCTTCTGCTACCCTCCTGGGCCTTTTGCAGAGCCATGCCCCCTGTCTTTCTGGTCAACAATCCTCACCTCCACTAGTGCCGCAGAGCCCCCAGCAGGCTGGCTTGTGGGATGGTGCTGTGATAAGTGCTGGAAGGAGCTGCTGTTGTCTCTGCAGCTTTGCTCAGCCTGGAGACCAGCTCTGCTTCCCAGCCCCGGTCCCTACAAGTGGAGGCTAAAAAGATAAAACATTACAATGGGGAAGTTACTCACCTGTCCTCCATCTCTCCTCACTGTTCAGTTACACCTGGCACTGCTGCTACTCCTCTCTGATAGGCCTCTTAAATTCTTCTTTCCCCAAGGTTTCATTGTATTTGCTGCGTGTGTCCTGGTGAGCTCCCTTCTGCTTATCTTTGTGGCTGGACCCCGTTACGGGCAGAGCAATGTCCTGGTGTACGTTTTGGTCTGCTCCGCCATCGGCTCACTTTCTGTGTCCTGCGTCAAAGGCTTGGGGATTGCCCTAAAAGAACTGTTTTCTGGGAAGCCAGTCCTGAAAGAACCACTGGGCTGGGTGCTCCTGGTGTGCCTGGTGATCTGCATCAGCATCCAGATCAACTATCTGAACAAAGCTTTGGACATCTTCAACACCTCTGTGGTCACACCCATTTACTATGTGCTGTTCACCACAGCAGTCATGACGTGTTCTGCCATCCTCTTCAAGGAGTGGCAGCACATGGTGCTAGACAACATCATTGGCACTGTGAGCGGCTTCCTCACCATTGTGTCCGGCATCTTCCTCCTGCACGCCTTCAGGGACATGCCCTTCCCCCCAGATCTCCTGCCCCTCTTTCTGCAGCAGGGCAGGGCAGACCCACACGCCTCATGGAGAAGTGCAGACCGACATCAGTCATGTCAGCACCAGCCTCTTCTGCCCTCAGAGGACAAAGGCTCTCAAAGCACAGAGGAGGAGGAGGGGGAGGAAGGTGAAAGTGTGTGAGGAATCCTCTGAACTGCTTAGCCTTCTGGTCCTGCTGCTGAGCAGCTCTGCTGCAAGGCTGATGATGCTGCCTCAGCTGCTGCAGGGTACACTGCACAGGCAGGAGCAGTGACTGTCTGCCTGCCCCAGGTGTGAGATGGGTGACCTGTCACTGACAGGGACGGCAGCCTCCTGTGGCTACAGACAGGAGCCCTGGGAACACACCAGTTCCTGGGATACAGTGCCTCTTCACTCTCGATTTACATTAAGGATTGGTCTGCCCTTGTCAGGATGCAGGCTTTGGCTGTGCAGAGGCCCACAGCACTAACCTGGTGTTAACCCTTACTGAATGCAAAGGCCATGCATTTGGGGAGGCCTCAGCATTTTTTTAAAATATATTTGAATTAATGGTTACAAAATAATCTAACGTGGTGCTGAGACTACACAGGGAGAAGATGGATGTCTAGCTTTAAATATTGAATATTAATTCAAAAATCCTTCTGTCACTTACTTGTTTGCTCAGGCTGCTAGAATTTATTTACAGATTCACATCCAAGAACAGAATACAGCCCAAACTGGGAAATGTCAGTGCTGCTGCCACATGCTGCTGTGGCTCTTATGGAGGGACCGGCCTCTTCACACAATGTCTGCTGTGCAGGCTGATGAAGCACCTGCTCACTGTATTCTATTAAAGTCCAATTTGTTCAGTTAGCAAGTGACTAGTGATACGTTTGTACTGAGAGCTGGGCCAGTGCTGAAAGGCGTGAAGGATTCCAGGGGCAGGAAGTACCACGCAGATGCCAATGAGAAACTCAAGATAGGGACAGGAGAGGGAATTGCTTACTGTGGGAACAGGAGTGATCTAAGAGTCTTTAGCTATTGAGGTAAGTTTCTGAAGGATAACTAGAGAATATGTCCTCACTTAGTTGAGTTTATATCTGCACAGCTCTGTTTAATATCTGGAATTTGTTCCCGGGAAGGTTGCTGGCTACAAGCTTCCCAGCTTAGGAACTCAGGCCCTGTCCCATCACCCACGGCAAAAGGACATGTGCAGAATGACTGTACAAGGTTCCTGTGTAGAGCTCTGAGCCACTGAGCTCACTCCGCGCTTCCCAGAGCCATGCTGTATGTAAACACTCCTGGAATGCTATGCTGCCTGTCCTGAGGGCAAGATCAGTTGTTTGTTTTTTGCCCAGTCAGAGCTGCAGAAGCCACAGTGTAGGCCTCCCTCCAGTGATCTCTGCAGGTGAAGGTGCATGAGGTTCTGAAGTAGCTGGTTACTTCTTTACTGCCTTTAGTCTCTAAAGAAACTGCTCCTTTACAGGACAGCAGGAGCTGCTAAGCCTTTGGGGAAGAGGAGGAAAGGCCACAGACTTTCCAAGACACAGGTTTGATTCATGGGACTAAATTAATTGAGCAACAAATCAGAGTTCAAAGCACACCTTCTAGCCAGAGGACAATTGTGCCCCCTCCCTACTAATTTTGCAATAAATCTGATCACTGGGAAAGGAGGAGTGACAAGAAGGCCAGATTTACAATTCTCTGGCCATTAACCTTAACAAAGGAGAATCTCATGTTAAAAATTGACCCAGTTAATATTTATTAGGTTCTTCAGGGGAAAGCAGTCAATGGAGCAAGTCGGTATCGACAGAGTCGTGCTGCAATCTGAGAATTTGGCGCCTGGCCAGGTGAATGATTTACCTATGGAAGCCTGGAAGTCTTTTCCAGTAGTGGCACTGCCTGGGATGATCCCTGTGCCCCATCAGCTTTTCTGGCTAAGGGTGCAGATGTGGGGCTGCACAGCAATGGTGCTCACAGAGCCTGTGAGCACCTCCTGGACGATGGCAGCACTCACAGGCAGACCTCACCATGAGCTGAGGTTCAGACCGACACCATGAGCACTCCAGTCAGACACAAGCATCACCACCCCTCTGTTCAGCTGAGCGCCTTCATCCTGAATGCTCCCTGCACAGCACGAGCAGCCCCCAAGTCCCAGTGTGAGGATGGCTGTGGGGCCGGGAGCAGCACATCATCCCGCAGAGGAGTGACTGTGCCTCTGTCGTGGGCTCTCATCTGGCTGCAGCTTCCCCGAGACTGGCATTTAATTAAATCCTAACCCCCAGGGCTGGTCCTGGCTCATTCGGGTGGCAGAGTGACCGGGGGCCAGCGCGGTGGAGGGCTTGGCCCCTCGGGGGGCTGGCGGGTGTCCCCTGGGGCACGGGTCCCTCTCAGTCGGACAGGCTCTCTGAGAAGGCCGACTTGGACTTCTGTGTCTGCTCCAGACGGTTCAGGATGAACTGGCTGGTGTCGATGAAGCGCTCCACACAGTTCACGAAGCACGTCTCGGCCCGGCTGTCGAGTTTTGGGCCCGGCTTGTCCATGCACTTCTCCTGCATACACCAGAGGGCCTGTCAGTCCCGGGGTACGGCGGCCCCATCCCCACAGGCACCAGGGCCGGGGCTTCCTCCAGCCCTCGAGCATCCCAGTCTCATCCTCCCCGTGGCCCTCCGGAATCCTGGCTTCAGCCGCCCGGCCCTCGGGCACCGCGGCCTTCATCCCCCCGGCCTTATCCCCCTCGGGCACCCAGGCCTCCCCCGCGCCTTGGAGAGCCCTGGCCTCGCCCCCCGCCTCAGGCACCCCGGTCCCACCTCGCCGGGGCGCCCCACGCTCTCGGACTCGCCCAATCCCGCGGCCCTTCCCGCCCCTCTCCCGCACTCCTCGGGGCTGGGGCTGCTCCCACGGCGGCTCAATCGTGTTCACTCCTCTCTCCCCACGCCGGGGCCAAGGTCCAGCCCGCTGCACCCCCCGCTCCCGCCGCGGTGTAGGGTCCCGCCCATACCCAGCAGAGCTCGGTCATCTGGTGCACGAGCTGCTGGAAGCGCTGCTTCTGCGTCTCCACCTCGATGAAGCGCTGGAGCTGAGGGTCGGCGCCGCCCAGCCCGGCGGCCGAAGACGCGTCCATCCCGGCACCGGCAACCGCGGCCGCCGCGACCTTCACGTGCCGCGCGCTCCCGCCCCTCGCCGCCCGCCCCTTCCGCGCTCCTGCCCGCCCTTTCCGCGCGCCCCCTGCCGACGGGGAGGACCGCGACCGCCGCAGCCAGCCAGGCGTGGGCGGTGGGAGTGGTTTATTGTGTGCGGACACCCGGAGTAGGCGTGGGCAGTGCAGCCGGCCGTGGCTGCGCTGCTCCCGGCGAACAGGTCCGTCCGCACCGTGGCGGCACCGGCCCCGCGGTACCGGCCCCGCAGCACCGTGGCGGCAACCGGCCCTTCAACACCGGGGCAGCACCGCTCCCACAGCATCGGTCCCGCAGTACCGGGGCAGCAACCGGCTCTGCAACAGCGGTCCCGCTGTACCGGGTCAGCAACCAGTCCCGCACCATTGGCGCAGCATCAGTTCTGCAGCACCGGTCCTCCATCACCGGGGCAGCACTGGCTCCACAGCAATGGTCCCACAGCTCCAGGACAGCACCGACCCCGCAGCCCCGGGCACAGCCACCGTTCAGGGCTCCTCGTCCGTGATGTCCATGATGCTGCCCAGCAGCGCCGTGAAGGTGGGCCGCTCCTCGGCCTTCTGCCGGGCAAGAGCAGGGAGCCTCGCTGCAGTCCCGGAACCGCAGGCCTCACCACCCCTGGGGTGGCCAGCGGGACCCCCGGGGCCGGGGGACACTTACCTCGTGCCAGCAGCTGTACATGATGGCGTAGACCCGCTCCGAGGCCGCCTGCGGCCGGTACAGGCGCAGCCCTTGGATGACGTGCTCGGTGGTCTCGCTGTTGTTAAACCTCTCGTAAGGCATCTTTCCCAGAGAATAAACTTCCCACATGAGAACACCTGTCACAGGAAATGGCAGGCACAGCTCAGGGCACCGGAGCACCTGTGGCAAAGCTGGTGGGCAGAGGCGCTCACTTGTCATTGGGGCACCCTCTCTTCCCAACCTCCGAGGCACTGATGCCACGCTCTTACCAAAAGCCCAGACGTCAGACTTGCTGCTGAACTTGCTGTACAGAAGCACTTCAGGGGGAGACCACCGCACTGGAAACTTGGACCCCATGGAGCTCGTATACTCATCATCTAGAACGTACCTGCAGCAGATCAATGGATCAGTATGCCTGTCTTGGATTTCACATTTCACTCCTCCATGAGACCAACCAAGCTCAAAAGGAATTGACAGCTCTCAGAGTGACCAGAGGTCACGCTCTGCATGGGTTTTAACATGCAAAAATGTCCCTCTGCAAACAAGTGTGAGTTAGTGAAGACTGGGGAAGGCATAGGGCGACACAGAAGCATAGCTAAAAGGGGATGTGGAGAGAAGGCTGCAGCCAGGACTAGAGGTCGGGGGAGAGAAGCACCAAAGAGAGGAGGAAAAGGGATGGGAAAAGTAAGAAAGAGATGGTGGAAAGTGGAGAGGTGGAAGGTTGAGCCAGACAGATGAGGTGAAAAGATGTGAGAAGATGGAGGAAAAGCGCAGCTGGATGAAGGTAAGGAGAAAGAGTAAAGTGCAGAAAAGACTGAAGGAGGAAATGGGGAATTGAGACAGGAAGGTGACACAGACATATCTAACATACCTGGAAAGGCCAAAATCTGACACTTTCACAATTCCTTGGTTGTTCACCAAGCAGTTGCGAGCAGCCTGTGGATGAAGAGATGGAGTCAGTCACTCCCATGTGTTCCTGCCTCTCCTGCTCCTCTGGACCATCTGGAACTTCATCTTGCCCTCCCCCACTTTACACTTGGTCTTACTTCATCCTGGGTATTCACCTGGATTCACATGTCCTCAGCAGAGACAGCAAAGAGAGGCCTCCAGGCATCTCATTTATCTGCAGAGGGGTGACTTTCCTGGCAGGAGTTTGCCTTAACAAAGCAATACCTGGAGAAGATCAGGTACAGCACCCAGCAGGATGGCAAGCTGGCAGTGCACAAGGACTGACAAACTGCAGGCTCATGTTTTCATCGGGTTTGGGAGGTCTCTTTTCATGTTTGAGCCAGTGAAGCTGTCTGTGCTGCCTAATGCAAACCCTGCCCTAGCCACAAATGCACTTCCCGTCCCCTGGAAAACCACCTAGTCCTGCCCTTTCTGCAACATCTCCTAACTCGCTGCAAAGCAGTGGCTTCAGAGCATCCCACCCACGTGCTGGTGAGCAAGGAAGCTTCAAGGGATGTTCTGCAGAGAAGGCTACAGAGCTGCCTCTCCTCATGTTGACGAACTAGCTGGATGCTGTCTAGAATATGCTGTGGCTGTCACTGAGCTGGAGATGTGTCCTTCAGCCACAGTCCTACCAGGTCTCGGTGCAGGAACTGCTTGGATTCCAGGTACTCCATAGCTTCACAGACGTCTTTGCACATCTCCAGCAGCTCAGCAGGCTGGAACCGCCGCCGAGTTTCCCTCAGGAAGTTCAAGAGGCAGCCGTTGGCCATGTACTCGGTGATGATGAAGATAGGACGCTGCTTGGTGCAGACCCCGTAGAGCTGCACCAGCTTCTGGTGAGACAGGTTCCTGTGTTGGGAGCAAGAAGGGCAATTCTGATCATCTAGAAGGCCAAGCAGGAAAAGAACCATCTGTAAGTAAGAGTTTGGGAAGGTGCTCCTGAACAGCCAATGGTGGAGAAGCTCCCCAGGGAATCAGCACAAAGGCAGTAGGTTCTCAGATACATTTTGCAAAGTGAGAGACTGCCTGACCTGTCCCTCCACACCACCCAGGAGCACAGCCATTCTGGCAAAGCATATCCAGCACTGACCTGCAGGCTGTTCACCACTTACATCATGACTTTGGCTTCATCAATAAACTCATCCTCTGACATGGAGCCCTCCCTGATCATCTTGATAGCAACGTCGTACTGGCCTCTCCATTTCCCGTACTTCACCACGCCAAACTGCCCTGTCCCCAGTTCCTTCAGGAAGGTCAGATCCTTTGGGTCAATCTCCCACGACCCTAGGACAGAGAGTGTGAGGGTAATGTGGGTGCAGATGACCTTCCTGCAGGGTGTTCCCAGTCATCTGATCTAGTATGAAGGATTTGTGAGCATGAAAAACCATCCCAAGAGATCCATGACTTTTGAGACTGATTCCTCCATGGAATGGGGAGCAAATTAGCTTGTGGTGTCTCTTGGTCAGTACTTGTCACCTGAAGGCCAGCAAGCGCAGGGAAGTGATTCCTGGGAAGGCTGTGATCCCTGATGCCATGAGACAGCCAGGATCCCAGCCCTGGAAAGTTACTGCTGGTAGAGATGGGCCCTGTAACCAGGGAACCATGAGGTAGCCCAGGCCAGCTTACCATAGCCGAGGCCAGCTGTGGAAGGAGCACTTTTCTGGTGCGGAGACACGGGGTACTTCAGTCTGGATATGAGCCCTGAAACTCAAAAAGCTAGATTGCCACACCACGCTTACCCGCCACGTTCCAACAGGGAACACGAGCCTCCTGCCTTCAGTGCAGGAAGCTGAGGATACTGTCGTGTCAGTAAAAACCCTGCTGGCCTCACTCTGTCCCACAAACACTGACCGGCAGAGTTGTGCTGATGGTACGTGATGAGCTCCGGGATGGTGTTGAAGAGGTGCTTTTCTGCCAGGTAATATTGATTCTGGGGGGTGCAGCATACAACGTAATGACGGATCATGCCTTGGGGATCTCTGGAGAGACAGCACGGGGGGTCAGCAGCACAGGGGGGACAGGCAGAGGGAGAGGGCTGCTGCGAGGTGCCCTCTGAGGTAGGAATGAACTGCTCTTGGATCCACTTACACAGAGGATTTGGCATAGACGGAGACAGTGTATTTCCCTGTCTTGCTGGTGGAGTCTCGGACAATGAAACCCCCTTCCTTTCCCTAAAAAAGAAAGGGAAGAGAGGACAGGGTGGTGGTGGTGAGGTGTGACTGTAACAGGCAAGGCAAGACTTAAAGTGAGTGGGGATTACAGCAAGGCTGGAGAAGGTGCAGTAAGTCAGAGGAGTCCGACTTCTAGTCCCTGCCTGGGGGTCACACCTGAAATGTCTGCCAGGAGGAGGTCAAGTTGGGGTAGAGATGGTTCCTGGAGCTGCTGGGGCAGCACTCCCCTCCCAGCACAAGCCAGGGATGGTCCCATGGTGGGCTGGTGTGTAGAAAGGACCCAGCCTTGGGAGTCAGCACTTACCTCCTGTTTCAGCAGTTGCTCCGCTTGGCTCCGAGTGATGTTCTTTGAGTACCACCTGGAAGGCGGACACAGTCATCAGGGAGATCACTGCAGCCACCATTGTCCCCAGCCTCGTCTGTCTCTGACCCAGCCAGGACAGGTGGTGCAGAGAGAAGGGCAGGGATGGCCATCACGGGGCCGGAGACTCTCAAAGGGTGTACAAGAGGGAGAGCAGCCCAGCCAGGCTGGGCTTGCAGGCTGCATGGGTTAACAAAACTGGATGTAAAAAGTCTCTGACCAAGTTCAACTTGCCATGTCCCTATGCCTTATCTTACTTACTCAAAGATTTCCAGGGAATTGCTGGTTTCAGTGACATAGTTGCTGGGTATGTATCCTTCCCTCCTGCGGGAGAAAAGGGGCTGCTCACACACTGATGGAGGAAGCCAATGAGAAACCAGGTTCCTGATCCAGCAGGCTGAGTAGAAATGGGCTTAAAACCTTGGCACCAGGTTTTGGGTTCATGCTTGAGGAAGGCTGATACCATACCCTGCTTCAGTCTCCCTCACCCTCCTCACGTGCCATCCCACGTGGGAGCCCACAGGCAGGCACACAGCCTGTCCCAACCCCCAACCCCCGCTGCTGAAGAGGTGTGTTTGTCCACCAGTGCCTGGGCAGCAGGAGAGAGCATCACTGCAGGGCAGTGGGAGAGTGGGAGCTCTTACCCATTCTTGTCACGGGCTTTCCACCAGGGCAGGTGGCTTTCCTCCAGGATTAAGTACTCCTCGCCCTTCTGCAGCTGCAGATCCTGCGCGTTCATCGGCAGGTAGTTGTAGAGGGCCAAAACCTTCTTCATCTCACCTGCTGTGCTGGAGGCTGGCTCGGGGGGCAGGGGCTTCATCACCATCTTCCTCAGAGCAAGGGATAGTGTGGGACATGGCGAGGCTGGCAGACACAGTTTCCCAGGCAAGACCCTCCCCAGGCCTGGCAGGACAGCGGGCTCAGGCCAGGTCAGTGAAGGGTTTGTCTCAGCTCCCCCATGTATCTCCGCCAGGTGAACAATCCTCTCTCAGCACTTTTGATGGCAGTATTTCCTCCTTGGAGACCCGTTCTCACAGAAGGTAAGTGTTTTCTCTCTACCTTTTGGCTTAACCCGTGAACCCTCCACCGCATATCAGGGCTTCTCCGTCCTCCCAGCTTCCCCAGGGGAATTTCAAGTGTGAGATCATTTGACTTCCTGCCAGGCCTCTGGACTCCATTCCCTGGTTCAAGCTCCTTCTCCCTTAGGGCATCATCTTGACATCCCTCTCCAGAGCAGCACCCTTGCTTGTACATCTCTGAGCAGTGCGCTGTCAGTCATTGACAGGTGGCTTTTCCCAGGTACATCTTTCCTTGAAGCAAACCCTCATGCTGACTCTGGCCCCTACCTGGTCCTCCTCAGGAGTCGGGGGAAGAGGCTTCTTTGTCTTGCGATGTGATCGCCCAACTTTTAAACCTTCAGAACAGAAAAGGAACTAACATGAGAAGAGATCCCTGGCTTTGTGCTCCAGTGGTTCCCAGGGGTTGAGGATGGGGCAAGGGGAGGGTGCCCAGTGTCTTACTGCCGTTCCTGCTCTCCAGGATCTGGCAGCCCATGGCGTTCTTGGCTGTCTGGGAGCAGCACAGGTACTGGCCATCGATCCAGAAGCAGGGGTGATACTTCTGGACCAGGTCACTGTTGTACCGGATCACTGTGGCAGAGGAGAGGAGATGTGTGTGACGTGGGGCTGTGTCCCCAGCCCACTGCAGAGAGCTCTCTGCTCCCTGAATGCAGATGATCGGCTCCATTAAATACTTTCACTTTGCTGTGCTACAGATACACAATCACACGTGGACCTGCTGCTCGGGTTTCCCTCAGCTCATTGCTGGTGTTTCGGTGCTGAAGCTATGCAAACCCTGTGCCATGAAAGCCCTGGTTTGGGGAGGGCCTGGCCTTTCCTCTCAGATCTCATCAAAGCTCTTCAGCAGCTCTGCAAAGTGACATGAGCGTGCTTTGAGGGCAAGGTCTTGCTGTGACCAGCACTCCTGGGAAGTGGGGAGAGGGCTGCCTGCTGGGCCAGAGCAGTGGGGCTCTCATGAAATAACTGACTTTTTCGTTATCAGCCTGCCCTGCTTCCGCCTTGCTCGGGCAAACTTCCCTGTGTCAATTCGAGCAGCTAATCTCTCCCCACCAGCACAAAGCCACAGAGAGATACACATGCACCAAGAGAGACATCTGGGCAGCTCCAGCAGGGTTTGGCTCAGCACCCCTGCCCCCGGCACAGTGCTGCTGCAACATGCTCTCAGCTCAAGAAGGGAGCACCCATGCAGCTGAGCATCCCTCCATCATGGGCCAGGGCACTGGAAGAGCCGGGACAGAGCTTGGGAGCAGGTTTCCATCTAAGTAGCCTCCCTAAATAGAGCTGCTCCATTCCTTGGGGCTTGCAGAGGCTCACCTGTGTGCCCCATACATTAGCTCAGCAGCACCGAGCGAGGCTTATGGTGGGATGGGAGAGATGCTCCCTGGCTTCCAGCAGGCTTTTTGTCTGTGTTTCCTAAAGCACTGGGGGTCCTATCTTCGCCTTGCAAGCGAGTACAGCTGTGTGACCACACCTGCTGCTTCCTCCTGCCCTCAATAACTTCTGAGCCTGCTTGGGCTAATTTGGAGCAGGCTTGTGAGGGGGCAAGAAGCCTCAGCAAAGGAGGCTGTGGTGCTGCAGAAGTTGGAGGGTAACAGAGGTGAGCATCCATCTCTACCAGGCAGGAGCAGCTGGTGTCAGCTCAGGGATGTTACAGAGCGTGCCTTACAAGTGCGCTTGTTATGGGAGAAGTTTTGGATCAGCACCTGCTCTTCCATAGACATGGGATAACATAACCATAAGAAAGCAAGCCCCTGGAAAGCACATGCTCTAGGTTGTGTCACGCATGCAGCTGATTGCCTATGTTTGCTTTCCAAGGGAGCCGCAGAGCCCCCAGACTCACCGCTCTTCAGCTGATGGATCCAGCGCTTACGCAACTCCTCTGTCGGGGAGAAGACGTAGAGGGGCCCTTCATCATATACCACCTGCAGGACCACATGACTCAGCTCCCCAGCTGGGGGGGTCTCCCAGGAACTGGGGGGAGCTGAGGTTTGTGTCCCCCTTGAGCAGCCGGTGCAGAGCACAAGCTGTGCCAGTGTGTGCTGGCCCCACACAGTGCTAACAGGACCGTGACAGAGAAGTTATAAATAAGCCCCCTCCCCCGAGACTTTCCACTTCCTTCTCTACTTTTGGTGTGTTGGGGGCCACCCTGGGTGCCAGCAGGAGCAGACAGCTGTGCTGGGGGCTAAATGGGCACAGCCAGCAGCCAGCATCCCTCCAGCATTGGCCAGGGGACTGGAAGAGCCAGGACAGAGCTCAGGAGCAGGTTTCCATCTAAGCAGCTCCCTCAAATGGAGCTGCCCCATTCCTTGGGACTTGCAGAGGCTCACCTGCCTGCCCCATGCAGTGTGGACAGCAGCAGGGCATCCCCAAAAGCTGAGTGACACTTGGCACTGGGGCACTGATGCCCAGTTTGGCCCTGGGTCCCTCTGGGATCCTGCTAGCACCCTGCAGCCAGGCAGAGCAGACTGGCAAAGGGGGTGCAGTGAGAACTCACCTGGAAGGGGTAGGGGAACCGTTCGATGATTGAGATCTGCTCCATGTTGTTGTAATCCTCTCCTTTCCTCTGGAAGAGAGAGGCAGAGACAGATGCTGGCATCCTGCTGCTTGGCTGCTGGTACCTCCCATGGCACGCAAAGCCTTTTCCAGCCCCCCGTTCCCCCTGCTCTGCATCAAGCCAGACCCCTGGTATGGTACAGGCTATGCATGCAGAGCCCCCCATGCCAAGCAGGGCTATTTCACACTCCCATTGCCCCAGGGCAGGGTAACTCTCTCCACTTCCCCAGCAAGGGGACAGGGGGACACAAGCAGGGATTCTGGGGTCCTCCTCACCAGGACCTGCCGCTCGGGGGGAGGATTGTTTTCAGGCACTACGGTCTCCACACAGGTGATCTTCTCAATGTCCACTGAGCCCTTCTTACTGCCTCGGCGCTGCAGAAGATGGGGTTGGGTTGAATGATGACCAAGGGGGAGACCCAGGGAGCCTCAAGACAACCCTTCTCCCCATCCAGCCACCTCTTCGGCTAGGTGCTGGCGAGGGACAGCTGGTGTCCCATGGGCACTGCCATGACACAGCCCCTGGGGCCTTGGGGGCACTGACTCACCCCCCGCTCAAAGTCATACTCGTAGTAGGACAGCTTGCTCTCCGTCAACAGGAACAGGCGCTTCTTGAAGTTGAGGGGAGATGTTTTCTTCTTCTGCTGCGAGCGCTTCAAGAAGATGCTCTCCAGGATGACGCTGGCCATGTCGGCCCCTCTGGCCGCTGTACTTACTGGGTTGCTGTGAGCAGGACAACACCAACACGGTGCTTGCTCAGCTGAAAACTTGCCCACCTCACCCAGCTGCACTCTCCCTGATGCCTGAGGGGCAGCCAGGGGCTGCTGGGACCCCCACGGCAGCTATCAGGTGCAGAGATGCACAGGCAGCTCAGTGTAGGGTATTTGCAATGTGACCTGTTCCTCTCCTGTCCTCTCTCCAATGCCAGGCTGTGGACCAAGCCACCACTCAGCTGGCTTTGGCTCCCAGCATAGATGGTTGGAGAGGGAGGGAGTTGGCGAGGCTGTGAGAAGCGTAGCCCCGGGGAGGAGCGCAGAGGCTGAGCAGTGACACCCAGCAGCTCCCTCCTCCCCTCCAACATCACGCGTGTGTGTTAGTGTGGGCCATTTCCTCCTGCCGCGATGGGGACGCACTGACTTGGCAATGCACAAGGGACAGGCGTGGGACACAAGTCCCTAAAACATTGTGGGTAGGTCCTGGCCTCAAACAACCACAGTGCCAGGTTGCCAAGAGCATGGGGTAGCCCTAAGTCACCCTTCGCCTCTGTCCGTGCAGCCTGCAGGAATGCAAGGATGATGCTCAATCCCCTTTCCTCCCCTGTGAGCAGCGCCAGTGGCTGGGGTGGCCATTGACCTCAGACTGCTGGCGGGGGTACTGGGGGAGCCCAGCGCATCCCCCTGTAACCTCCTGCCTCGGTTTCCCTAGCTATGAGATTTGTCTGCTGCTCCTGTGTACAAAGTTTGAAAGAGCTGACTCCAGCCAGCAACCAGAAGGGTTAAAACCTCTCCCAGCCCTCCTCAGGGAAGCTCACCTCCTGAACCTCTCCAAGGATGGTCCAGGCAGAAAAAGGCCTTGACAGGAGCCCCACATCCCACACTGCCCTGCCTTCAGGGGGCTGAAAATGCACCCTGGCCTGTCTCTTGGAGCAGCCTGTCCATCTTGCTCCGTGCCCTTCCATGTTGTACTGGATTACCCAGACGGTTCCAGCACTCCACAAAGCTATGTAGCTAGAGCTGTGGGCTCCTGCTCCTCTGAGGACTGTAATCAACATCCAGCTCTAGCCCAGACCTAACCAAGATGAGCTACGTGGAGCCACTGTGGACCTTTGATTCCCCTGGAGCCCTCCTCCATGCCTCCTCCCCAACCACCTGCAGGCCCTTCTCTCTCTTCGCCTCCACCTTGTTCCCTTTTACACATACAAGCACTACTTTGGAGGGCAACCTGGCAGAAGCTGTTTGCTTCCACCACTGTTCTCCTCTGGCTCAGAGGCCAGACAGAGTCAGGAGCTGAGCCCCCTGGTACCTGGTTGGGCAGCTCAGGAGGCAGGCATTGACTCACTCATGACACGGACTAGGTGGGGACCAAAGATGCCAGGAACTTGCCCGACCTGCTGTGCCTCTCTCCAGGGCCCATCCGCTGGTGATGCCCAGACCCTCCCAGCACAGACCCTGTTGCTGCAATCCTGAACCTGCCCCACTGCGGTTGCTACAGCCAGAGAGGCTGTGGACAAGCAGGGTTCCCCCCTCCCAAGGTCCCCCCTTTCCTCCCCTTGTGGCCCTCATGGCTCAGGCTCCTACTTAAAAACCTGCTTAAAAATGAGTGCTCAGAGTCTTTTAGGAAAAAACAGCAGCCTCTGCTGGCTGATTGAGGCCTGAAAAGCAGGGAACTGGGGTCCCTGTTGGGGGCAGAGCAGGTGACCGGGGTGGTCACTGACCCCAGACTACTAGCAGGGTGCTGGGTGAGCCCAGATCATCCCCCTGTAGCCCCCTGCCTCACTTTCCCTAGCTATGAGACATGGTTGCTGCTCCTCTGTCCGAAGAGCAGTAGGGCTCCCTTTGTCCCCCCCGGCACAGACACATTGGCCCCACGCTCTGGCCCACCCCAACTGCAGCACAAGGTCCCCAGAAGCTTTACCTTGAGTCAGAGCCACTGGGTCACTGCCAGCAGTGCCAGGTAGATGGGAAACGTCCTCAGTGTCCACTAGGACAGCGACACCAGAAAAGAAAGATGAGCATCTCCGAGGGCTGTTCTACCCCAGCATAGCACAGCCTCCTTGTCCTCAGCACTGCCACTGGCCTCACTCTCTCCCTGCCTCTACCTTGGGGTGGTGAGTGCCCCGAGGGACTCACGTCCTCAGCCAGACATTGCTGCTGCACTGTGGTGAGTGGGAGGGTGGAAGCATGTCCTGTGTATTCCCCCCCACAGCTAATGTGACTTCCTGCCACAGTCACACTTCGGCCAAGTGTGCCCTGACACCACTGCTGGCCCTGTGCCATCGCACGCTGTGTCCCACCATGGTTCTGGGGCCTCTCTCCTGGCCCCTCTCGGTGTCCTGCTAAGGAGCCAAACCTGCTGCCACTGGGGGGATGGGGCTGATGGGGGACTGGTGTGCTCAGGGCAAATGGGAAGGTTGATGGGGTCTCTGGGAATGCGATGGGGTCTCTGGGAATGACAAACTCCACAGTCCCTATGTTTCAGATGCAGCCTGGAGGGTGACAAAAATGAAGGGTGGGAAGGACAACATGGGACAGAACTGGGAACAAACCCAGAGTTGCACCCCAGCAGTACCCACTGCAAAAAGCACAAGCAACGTGTGGTCAGAGGCACTGTCAGCACCCTGTCCCCTGCTCTGGAGCACCTCTGTGGTCCTCAGCATCCATATACCACCCTGATCTTATGCTCTGCTTGCAGCTCCTGGCACCCCACCACCCCCTTGCCCTCCTGCACTCCCCTGCAGCCCCTGGCAAGCACAGCCCACCCAACTCTTCTGCACCCCCTGGCCCCCAGTTCTGTGGCACCCCGGCAGCTGTCCCACCCCTGGTCAGACTCTGCTGACTGAGAGCAGCCCAAGCAGCGGGACAAGGCTGAGTCTTTGTGGCCTGGCTCACCGGAGCCTGGCAGTGCGTGGCCTGCGCCTGGGATTGCTCTCCTGCCACCAGCAGGTACCACGACCCTGGCACCATGGAGCAGGCAAGCAGAAGTGTGAGACCTCAAACAAACACCGCGTGGCAGCTCCCGCCTCTTGCCGCCATGGCTCCTTGCTGGCGACGTTAGCGGGGCCACACCGGCACCCAGTGTACCGCGGCCCTCGTGCTCCTGTGCGTTTCTCCTGTGCCACGCGGTGCTAGGACGTGGCTCACTGGGGTTCTCTGCGCACTCACTGAGCCCTCCAGCTGCTACTCGCCAGCCAGGGTCCCAGCACCCAGGGTCCCAGCATCCACCACCCTGTGCCAGCTGGGGTCCCAGCACCCAGAGTCTCAGCACCTGCTGCCTCTCGCCAGCTGGGGTCACAGCACCCACCACCTTGTGCCAGCCAGGGTCCCAGCACCCATCACTTCAGCACCCAGGGACCCAGCACCCACCAACGCTCCAGTGACACCAGTTGGGGTCCTGGCACCTGCTGCCACTCGCCAGCTAGGGGCCCGGTACCCAGCATCCAGTGCCAGATGGGGTCCCAGCACCCTCTGCCCTGTGCCAGCCATGGTCCCAGCACCCGGAGTCCCAGCACCCAGGTCTCAGTACCTGGTGTCCCAGCACATGTCACCACTCACCAGCCAGGGTCCCAGCACCCTCTGCCCTATGCCAGCTGGAATCCCAGCACCCGGGTCCCAGCACCCACCGCTGCTCACCAGCCGGGGTCCCGCCGCACTGCGCCCCCCGAGCGACCAAGCCCGCAGGTCGGGGTGGCTGTGGCGGTGGGGTCGGCGCTCAGGGAGGAAGGACAGGGCCCGCCAACCCCACCCTTTCGGTTCCCCTTTTTTTTTTTGGTTTCTGACTCAAAAGCAGCAGCTGTGTTTCCTCCTGCTGCCGGGCCGCGGGGCTCAGGCAGAGCCAGCCCCAACGGGACGCACCGCACCGGGGCTGATGGGCGCAGCCCCCCCCACGAACACCCTCCCAGTACCCCGACCCCTCAGTTCCCCCGAAGCCCCCCCAACACCCACTGCTGCAGTCCCACCCGCAGCCCCCCCAGTACCCCCACCAGCACGCCCCCGGCAATCTCCTCCAGTCCCCCCAGCACCCCCATTCCGCATCTCCAACCCAGTGCCCCCGGCACCCCCACTGCCCAGCTCCCCCCATCCAGTGCCTCCGGTACCCCCACCTCGCAGTTCTCCCTCAGTCCCCCTGTCTCCCTCTCGCGGCCCCTCCCCAGTTCCCCCAGCACCCCCCACTCCGCAACCCTCTCCAGTCCTCCCAGCACCCTGACCCCGCAGCCCCCCCTATTCCTCCCGGTCCCCTCCCCTGCGCCCTTCCCAGACCCTTCTACACCCCGACCCCGCAACCCCCCCACCCCAGACTCCCACCCTGTAGAGAGCCCTCTCAGCCGCCCCAGCCCGCCCCCGCGCCGCGCTCCCCCGCCGCCGCCACCACCCCCCCTCTCCCAGCAGGAGGGGGCGCTGGAGGCCCAGGGCTGACGGGCCGCTCGCTCTCCCCGCGCCCTCCTCTCTACGGTCCCCCCGCTCTCATCTGCTTCCACTTCCGGCACGCTCCGTCTCTTTGGGCTGCTGCCGCCAAGATGGTGAGTGTTTGCGGCGGAGGGTTGCGCATCCGGCTCTATCCGTTGTCATCCGTCCCAGCGGCGGCTCGCCCCGCCCGCTCGAGGCGCCGGCCGCCGCGGTGGGTGCTTGGCGGGCGGCTGGGCCGTGGCGGGGTGGCGGGGGGAGGCCGTAGGCCCGGGTTGGTGGCGCGGGGCCTCCGCGGTGGGGGGGAAGGCAGAGCAGGCGGTTTGCGCGCTCAGCGCTGGGGCGAGGGGGACCCGGAGCGCAGCGGGGCGCCTGGCCAGGGCTCTGCGCGGTCCCTGGTCGCGCTGACCGGCTTCTTCTGGCTCACCAGGTGAACGTCCCGAAAACACGTCGGACCTACTGCAAGAAATGCGGCAAGCATCAGCCGCACAAAGTCACCCAGTACAAGAAGGGGAAGGACTCCCTCTACGCCCAGGGTAGGGAGAGGGTGCGCTCAGGCGCAGACTCGGGGAGCCCCAGTGCGGGGCCCAGGGGAATCATAGAATGGTTTGGGTTGGAAGGATCCTTAAAACCCATCGAACTCCATCCCCCCTGTCATGGGCACGGACACCTCCCACCAGACCAGGCTGCTCAAGGCTGCATCTAGCCTGGCTTTGGAACATTTCCAGGGAGGGGGCATCCACGGCTTCCCTGGTCAACCTGTGCTAGTGCCTTACCACTCTCATCATGAAGAATTTCTTCTTAAATGTCCAATCAATCTAAATCTTCCCCCTTTCAAGTTAAAGCCATTCCCCTTCGTCCTATCACTACAGGCCCTTGTAAAAAGCCCCTCCCCAGTTTTCCTGTAGGCCTCCTTCAGGTACTGGAAGGTCACTGTAAGATGTCCCCAAAGCCTTCTCCTCCAGGCTGAACAACCCCAATTCTCTCAGCCTGTCCTCGTATCAGAGGTGCTCCAGCCCTTGGATCATCTTTGTGGCCTCTTCTGGATCTGTTTCATCAGTTCCATGTTCTTCTTCTGTTGGTGATTCCAGAACTGGAAGCTATGCAGGGCCTGGGTGGTTGTGCACTGTGCAAGGGTAATGGTTGTAGGCCAACTGCATGGCTGTAGGAGGAGGGGGAATTCCTTCTGGTTGGGTGTGCACCTGCAGGTGGAGGTCTGCTCGGGTTTGGGAAGAGTGCCAGTTGCGCTTGTAGTGTGTCTTGAGTTGTTGCCTAAACTAAACCGTTTTCTCCTGTAGGAAAAAGACGTTATGATAGGAAGCAAAGTGGCTATGGGGGCCAGACAAAGCCCATCTTCCGCAAGAAGGTGAGTGCTGCTCGTGGAAGTTGGAACTGAATCCTTCTTTGTAATCCCAGCTGAAGAGAGACCCTTCAGCCTTGTGGTCGTGTGTTTCAAGCCATGTTATGGCAGCTCCATGCTGGCAGTGCTGTCTGGGGTTCCCCATGCACATCTGCTCATCTTTCCTGCTGCTCCTGCCTCATGCAGGTGCTCCTTTTCTTGCAGGAGTGATGTAGCATGTGTTGGCAGAGCAGATTCTGCAAGGAGCATTGATGCTGTAGGGCAGTGGGGTATTATTGGAAGTGATATTTTTAACCAAAGAAGTGTTTTTCTCATTGTTTGCCAAAGGGGAAGAGTATGGCAAAGGGAAAGGGAGCTTGCTGCTGTTAAGCAGTTAGTGCTTTATCACTGAAACATTTTGCTGGTTTTTGATGCTCTCTGTGTAGTGAGGCTGCCTTCACTGACAAGGGTATGACAGAAGCAAAGCATGTGCAAGTCCTGGGGGTACCGCAGAGCACAACATTGTTTTCTTACAGTCTGCTGTCTGCATGGAAATCTATATCCCTGAGCCAGTAAAAGAGAGCTGCTGTGTTAGGCCTTTCCTGAGAGTCTCAAGGCAGCAGCAGAAGGGCAGCAGTGCATTCTGTTACAGATGAGTTGAAGAAACCTGCTGCTGTCATCCCTCCTCCTGAGTGTGGGTACCTGGGACTGTGGTCTAGCAGCATGTTTTCCTGCTGTGCCTCTTGCCAAGGAATTGGGTGGGAGGAGGGGAGCAAAATGTGGTATTTACAGCAGGGAAGCAAAACCCAGTGGGCTGATTTGTTCCAGCTTTTGTGTGAACTATTTAGGTATAGAGATACATAGCTCATTGCTGGTAAGCCCTGGTATTCTGCCGGAGATGCTCAGGAATCTTCCAGTGAGAAGAAAAAAGTGAGACAGCAGTTTTTCAAGTTGACTTTCTGGCAGGAAGTGGGGAAACCTTGCAGAAAATGCTTCTGCAAGCAGGGTACTCAAAGCAGCTGTACAGCTCTTGCACTTTGGCTCTCTCTACCTGTACGTTGCTATCCTCATTTCTGTTTCTTCCCTGTCAGCATTATATGGATGATTGGCCAAGGCTTATAGCTGGTGGTTACAGTGCTGTGTAGCTGCTGCAGTAGCCTTGCAGCTTTGGCTGCTTCTCTCTGTGCTCTTCTGGGATTCATCTAAGTCCTCAGTAGCTGCGGATCTGCATTGAGCTTGTTATATTGCTGCTCCTTCCAGGAAGAGTTTGTCAGTTGTGCTGCTTTCAGGTGTTTCTTCTGCCTGGCTTTCTTCTGAACTTCCTGAGCAGTGTCCATCTGTTCTGTGCTGCAGAAGTGCCTGTTCCTCAGTGCATCCACTGGCACAGATTTGGGAACAGTGTGGCTGATCTCTGCTGGGGACCAGCCCCACTCCACTGAGTGCTTTTGCCAGTGTCCTTTATTGTGGAATTACAGATCCATTCTACTCCTGTACTTGTCATTAGGGTGCCTTCCTGTATTGTTTAAGAGGGAGCCTGACTGTGCTGGTAGTCTTTTCCTTTACACTTTATGAGGGAAGCTGCTGAATCTTAAGGAGTGCAGATAAGCTTTTCCTGAGAGCAGCGATTTGTCTGCTTGTGGACGTTGTGTTCACTGATAACACTCTGCTCCTCTCCTCCCAGGCGAAGACCACGAAGAAGATTGTGTTGAGGCTGGAGTGCGTGGAGCCCAACTGTAGGTCCAAGAGGATGCTGGCAATTAAGAGGTGCAAGCACTTTGAACTGGGAGGAGACAAGAAGAGAAAGGTATGTCTGTGTGCCACAGGTGGCTGAGAAAGGATGGGGACATTCTGCCATGAATAAACTTGCTCTGTCTCTTCCTTCTTACAGGGCCAGGTGATCCAGTTCTAAGCTCCATTCTGCTTGTTATGGACCATATTAAAGTATTTGAAAGTGATCTGTTTCTTGTTTCTGTGCATCTTCTTTTGGTGGGTTGGGACTTGCAAGTATGCTGGCCCAATGGGAATGCATTGATTGCAGAGCTGCTCAGTAAATGAATGGTTTGTTCATGCTGTGGTGAATCTGAGCTGTTAGTAAATGAAGCAGTGATTGACACAAAACAGTAAGAGCTGCCTGAGCGGGCCTATTCCGCTCCAAGCCCTTGCTGGAGAGGAGAGCCAGGAATGATGCAGCCAGTGGGTTTAGTACCAGGGCTTTGTCTGATGGAGCCTCCCCTGCACCACTGGGTGGGGGTTCCCGTATGCCGTGGCTATGAGTTACAGCATCTTGGACAGGAGCAGCACAGCTTCCTGCCCAGGGTTCCCTAGCTGAAAGAGATGGTGTGTCTGGCTGCAGGTGCCTGCCCCTGTGCCTGACGGCTATTGGCACCTCTGCTTAGAATTTTCCTTGAAAGAAAAAAGCCTAAGGACAGCACTGAACCTTCAAATGAACAGTGACTGATGGGCAACTGTGGAGAGGCTGGCACCCAATAGCACAGCGTGCCCTAGGCTTTGAGGGATCATCCACATGAGGCAGCAGTGTGCTGCCTGTGAGGGAAGTCCACTGTCCACAGGTGCTTGGAGCACAGTGTAGAGCTTCCTCTGAAGAGTAACTTTCTTGTAGTGGAAATGGAGCTGGAGGATGGAGAAATATCTCTTCACATCTTCACAGGAACCCAGAGTGCGCAGTTCCCAAACAACAACAGAATTTGTTGTTTATTCAGCACTGGCTGATGAGATTGGTGTTTTCAAACACCTGTTGCTTAAGCTGTTTGCAGCAGTGGCTTTGGCCTCTGATCGTGAGGTGGATGGTGCAGCTGCACTGCGTCAGCTTTACTGAGTGCTGTTTGTGGTAATCGTAACAAAGTGCAACAAGAACAGAGTGACTGGAACAACCTGGCCCCTTTTCTAAAACCTCATCTGACTTCAGATACTGTGCTGTACTCATGTGTCATGGAACTAAGAAAAAGCTTAGCCTTTTAAGGGGACATTTTAATGGGGGTGCTTAATCACAGAAATAACAAATCAAGATACCCTTATTATTTAGTAGTCAGAACAGAACACAATCATATGTAATGTAAATGATTTATGAGCCCAACTTCTGTCTCAGAAGGACCTGTATTCCTCCTAATGGCTACTGCCAGCAGTGGAAAGCAAGCACACAGGTATTTCTAGAAGGCAGCTCACTGAGTAATAGGGCTCTAGCAGCCCCGGGAGGGGTGAAGAGGAAATTGTCATCTAAAGGGAGATGACAGCCACTGGTGAGAGGAAAACTCACCAGTGCTAAGGAAAAACCGAAAGGCATGTAATCACATTTATGCTAAACAGGCAGCTGTCAAGAAAGCAGTTGCTAAGAACTGCAGTGATTTAGGCCAGTCCCTGAGATGTCAGAAGGTGGAAGCAGATGTCCACACTCTGAGGGTGTTTGGTTTCTTCAGCAGGGGTAGGAGCAACTTTTCTCATTCTTGGACTGTGTGCCCTGGCCTGGCAAAGCAAGAGCAAGGCAGCCAGGGTGTGTTTCCCTGCTCAGGGAGAGCTGTAAGACACCCTTTGTGTTTCTTTGCTTGGTAGCATTGGGCACTAGCAGGAGCTGCTGCCCTGGAGGAGGAGTTGCGTGAGAAAGGGTAAGCGGAAGAGAAGCAGCATCACTTTCTCTGTTACCTCTTGGTGATGGAGTGATTGATGTTTGTCACATGATGCTGAAGGCTCCAAGTCCCACAGAAGCACTTGAGTGAATGCCTGAGGACATAACACTGGCACTCTGTTTGGAGGAAGGAGAGAAGCTGCTTGTGCCAAGTTTAGGCAGAGCCCGAGGCTTATGAAAATATTGTCCTGTGCTTCTTATAATGCCGTGACTTTCAGCAGCACGGTGCCTGTTGGGTTCACCTCCACGCTCAGGGAGGAGACCCAGCTGTAAACTCCACAGTCCCTGCCTGCTGGCAGGACCTGCCGGACAGAACATGCTGGATTGCAGGCCAGTCCATTGCCGAGGAAGGTGAAGGAGAAAGTGAAGTTCTGGGGTCCACCAATCTCCTGCTCGTTCAGCACTGCCACGGCATACGCTTGGCCAGACAGGGGCCGCTCCCACAGCTCAAATTTCTTGTCCTGCCAAGGAGAAAATAAACCCAGGGCTTACCTTAGCAGAGGCAGAAATGATGGCAGTCATGCCTCTCTGTTTAAGCAGGCTTCAGGAACGAGTGGGCTCACTGGGCTCCTGCTCCCAAACCCTGAGCACTCCTCTATACCCTGCACGTCCCCGGTGTCCCCTTCCTGAGAAGGCTGGCTGCCTGTGCCCCACGCTGTGTCCCCAGCCCAGTCCTGCAGTACCTTGGCAATTCGGTATCCCTGCTTGCCCAGTGGATCCTGGTTGATAGCGATCACCTCTTTGTTCTGGAGCAGCCACTTGGCCTCAGGACTAATGTGCCGCAGGTCGTTGGACATGAAGAGGGGAGCTGCCATAATAGCCCACATTGCCATCTGAGTCACCGCCTGGTCCCAGCTCAGCCCAAAGTTTCCAATCACCAGCTGTGACAAAGAAATAAAAATGCTTGGTAATGCTGCTTGAGAAGCGTGTGACATATGACAGGATGCTGAGGGTGGGACCCCTGTTTGGGGACTGGTTTGATCAGCTGAGCATCAGGAGCAGGGTCAGTTGGTTGGGAAAGGCATGACTAGTGTGGCAATTTAGCATGGAGACAATTTAGGAGGAGGTAAAGGATCCTTAGCTGGCTAGGCAGTGTTTAAGGATCTGCTTTTGGATGCAGCTGTTCCTTTTTCACAACAGTGGCACCACCCTGGCACCCAGGGGTTTTCCCTCTAGTGAGAGATCACTTTGGAGACTTGTCTCCCACTGCCCCACCTGTGTTCTGAACTGGCACTGTTTGTAGAGGCTGCATTGCACAACAAACAGCTTCCTGGGTACTGTCCATAGCTGTAGTTCTCTTTCCCTTCCAGCCATGGACTCTCGTCAAGTTCCTGATCCTAGGACCCTGTCAGAGCCCTTCCCCTCGATGCTTCTCCCCAGACTCTCTCCCCACCCCCTCTTCTTACAGCCTACAGCTGAAGAAAGGATTTTTTTCTGGTGCTGCGAGGGAGGTGGGTGTTGCTCTACTTGCCATGTCAGGATCATTCCAGCCCCCTGGCCCAGCTATCTTCACAATGCTGTCCTGGTGAAGCGCGGTCCACTCCAAGATACTCTTGATGCTGCTCCAGGAATCGTAGACATCAAAAAAATTTCTCCAGTGATTGCAGTACTGTTTGATCTCTGTGTAATTGGGCTGCCAAAATGAGTGTGATTAGCCAGAGAGCCTGACTGTACAAGAACATTACTGTATACAAGGCTAGACTGGATCTGGAATGATTTGGGGAAGAACTATGGTAACACCTCCCATCACCAGCCATCTGGATAACTGAGTGCATGTTGGTTCCCTACAATGCCCTGTGCCCAGTAACTCCAGTCTGCCACTACTGCTTCCCTTAGGAGAATGGTTGTGGTCACCTGGCTCTGTTAGAAAATTCCTTTCAGTGCTATTTTACTGAAGGTGTCACGGAGCCAGTGGGATTAAACTGTGACATCCCAGTAATTACTGCCAATTCTTGGGTTTACACCCTTCGGTGACTAATGCATTTAACTCCCAGTGGGAGGGAATGGCAGCATCCTGCCATGGTGGCACAGGGGAAGCCAGCTATAGGTGGAAAAAAATGCGTCAGTCATCGACCCTGGCTGGTAGAAATCTGTAGGTAAACAATGTGGAGAATTCCTATTAAATAGGTTGTGCTGAAGGCTCTCTCCTGGTCCCTAGAGGTGACTGTAAGGCCGAGTCTGCAGCACTCTGCGTCCAGGAGGAATAACACCAGACTGTCCGCTAGCTGTGTCTCTGCGTTGCCCTGATTTTGTTCCTTGGAGACAGAAAGCAGCTGGACACTGCTGTGCGTGGTGGTGCACCCCAGCTGGGCTGTGCCTTCATGCTGCAGGATCCTACTCCATTCCTTCCAGCAAGGCTTACGACTTGCCTCAGGTATCCTTTGGGGCTTTAGAGCAAAAAGTGGGTTTCTTCCACCTTACAGTCTGGTTCTCTGCCAGACCAGAGAGCAGCAAGTTTCTCAGGAGGCTGCCTGGCAGTCCGTTTTGCTCTTCCTGCTTTCAGCCCCAGATGAGCCTTGAGAAACATTCCTTACCTGCTGCATGGGCCTCAAGTAGAAAGGCCATTCACAGGAGTACACAATACTCCTCCCAGTCTTGTTCAGGGCCAGAGACATGCGCCTGTAACCTAGAGGAAGGGGTCAGACAGAGGTTACAGCACCTCCTTGGTCAAACAGAGGAACTAACCTAATGTTCAACTCTTGCAAAATCAAAGCTAAACACATTACTGCAGCTGAAGCACCACAGGGAGGGCAGGGGAGCCTATAGTCTGCAGCTAGCCTCCTGCCTCCCAGGGACACAGGAGCTTCTTCACAGGTTTGCTACAGGTCATGGACAGGTTTAATGCTTTGAGACTGCTGATCTCTTTGTACACACAGCCATGGGAAGAGGCTGTGGTTTTCCTGTTGGCAATTTTCCTTTAAACACCTGGGAAAATAGAATTAGTATCGTATCAAGCTGCTTGGTACAGCTTTGCTGGGTAATATTGCAGGAGTATGTTCTTGTGAAGCATTTGCACCATATGGACTGGGCAGGAATACAAAAGCACTAGCTTTTTCCTGTCCTTGTCCCCAGACAGCCCCATTAAGTCCCTTCTAATCAGCAGAGAGGGAATGAAAAGTTTGTTCTCTCCCCTGGAACTTCTTCATACAACTGGTTTGTATCTAGGTTACATATAGCTTTCAGCTCAGCTGTCACTTATGGTGCTGAGCTGTGCACCTGGCTGCAGCAGCTGGCATGTGTCCTACCAGCTGGCTTTGATGGGATTGTCACTTGTGCAGGCAGGGGAAGAGCTGGGGCCAGCAAAAGAGCAAAAATACTCTATGACATACGTGCGTCTACAAAAGCCTTTCTGAAAAATACACTTGACCACAGCCACATTACAACACCATGTCTGCTCTCCCCACGTTTTTACATTACAAAACACTTCATGGATTCCCTTCAAGTTCAAGGCAGATGGCGAAAGTGAACAATCAAGACTGACAGCATTGCCAGCATAGAGACAGGGCCAGGATCTCCCTGCCAGGCAGAGCCGGGACTTCATGCAGGATTCGTGCAGCCAAACACCACAGTGCTGCCTGTGCCAGCAGCAAGAGCCCAGTGAAAGTAAACCACCTCCCGAGTTCCATCATTCCTCCTGCAAATCTGCTACTGTGGCACTGGGATTTGCTTGTGCTTGCAGAGAGCCTGTAGCCAAGCCCCATGGCACAGTGAGCTACTAAGCTTTCACCTGCTGACTTGCCAGCCTGCGTGCACATAACTTCTGAACTAAAATGAAAACCCCAGTAGAATTTTCATGCCAGAATTCCCTTCGTTTCTTTCTGTTAAAAGCCCTGATAACTGCCCTTTTTACGGCTGATACAAGCTGTTCGAGCTTTGAGCTGATCCGCGTTGACACACGCTCTCACCAAAGGGATTACAGGTTAAGTGTGAGCTCTCCAGTAACGAGGAGCTGAGGCCACAGTCTGCCCTGGGAGCCCCCCAAACAGGCAGCTGATGTTTTCATGCTCAGCACGATGCAATCTCTGGTGTGAGAAAGCTGCTCTTTCAAGCTATGCACATCGGTGTCAGCTCCAGGAGGCTGAACAGGTAAAAAAACACTTGGGCGAGCAACACTCACTGCCTTGGGCTTTGGAACAGAGCCTCACACCTGCTTTTGTAAGCAATTCTGTTAAATGAGTACACTCAGGGAAAAGCAACTCCCTGGAGCCCACTCTGGGCCTTGAATTGTTGCTCCAAGCAGAATGTTCCCAGCCCGTGCTGTGTGCTGCAGTGCTGCCTGGAGCCCACACCCACCTTCTGCCAGCAGTTCCAGTGTGTCAGAGTTGCAGCCATCAAACTTCAGCAGGTCCACGCCCCAGGAGGCGAATGTTTGCGCATCCAGGTCGTAGTAGTCATAACTTCCAGGGAAGCCAGCACATGTCTTGTTCCCAACGTCACTGTAGATTCCCAGCTTCAGCCCCTTGGAGTGGACCTGTGCGTGCAGACAAAAAGAGAACTGGGGACGGGGCAGCTGTGAGGCAGGAAGAACTGGAGGTAGGCTGGCAAGGAAACAAACCCCTGCTCTGGCCCACAGGGCCTTAGCTCAGCTGTTGCCACCAGTCTTCCCTCTCCCCTGCTCCCCAGCGTGGCCGTGGGCTGGGTCCCTAACTGCCATGGGTGGCACTCACGTAGTCGGCCAGCTTGCGGATCCCACTGGGGAACCGTTCCGGATCAGCCTGCAGCCGGCCGTGCTCATCCCGCATCGGAGCCATCCAGCAGTCATCGATGCACAGGAACTCATAGCCCGCGTCCCTCCAGCCCTCAGCAACCATCATGTCGGCCATCTCCACGAAGAGCTTCTCGCTGCGCAATGGGGAAGCAGTACGACCGGGAAAGACAGCAGGAGAGCGTGGCTGCTGGGTCTCCAGCACTGACTTGGCAACTGAGAGGGCAGCGCAGAGCAGGCCGGGGGCGAGCCTGGCTCTGCGCTGACAGGGGAAGGCACACTAGGTGCTCGGGGACAAGGCTGTCCCGGCCCTGACATTCCCAGTGTTGGTACCCACCCCGCAGCCTTGACACCCCCGCTACCGGCTCCCCTTCCCCCGATCTGGCCCTGACACTGCCGGTACCAGTTCCTCTCCCCCTGTCTTGACACTCCCGGTACCGCCCCCCTCCCCCGCCCCCGGCCCTGGCATCGCCGGTATCGGTTCCCTCTCTCACCCTGGCCCTGACAGCGCCGGCACTGGTTCCCCCCCCCGCCCTGACATCCCCGGTACCGCTCAGCTCCGCGAGGCCCTGACACTCCCGGTACCGGTACCTCCCCCAAGACCTGACACCCCCGGAACCGGTACCCTCCAGCCCTGACACACCGCTCCTCGTCCCCACCGCCGGCTCTGACACACCTGGTGGGGGTAACCCCTCCTCCCCCGTCCCTGACACCCCCGGTACCGGTTCCCCCCCACCCGCGGTACCAGTACCTGACGCAGCGGTGCGGGTCTGCGGCGCAGTCGGTGTCGCAGAGAAAGCGCTCCCAGTGCAGCCATCCCATGGGCGGTGTCCGCGCCAGCCCATTGTCCAGCGCCAGCGCCGCGGCCAGCCCCGCCGCGGCCGCCAGGAGCCAGCGCAGCACCCACCACCCGACCGCCATGCCCGCCGAACGGCCGCTGCCGTGATGGGCGGGGCGGCGCACCAATCACTGCGCGGAGCCCGCCCAGCCGCAGCCAATGACGGGGAGAGGGGCGCATCCCGCTCCCCGTGACTGGCTGCGGCTGGGTAGGGGCGCCTCGGGAACCGCCCACTCCCGGGAGGTCACGTGAGAGAGGTGGTCACGTGAGAGAGGTCCGCCTGCTCCTCCCTGGAGGTGGCGGGCGTCAGGTTGGAGCAGCCTGGTCTGGTGGGGGGTGTCCCGGCTCATGGCATTGAACGGGCTTTGAGGTCCTTTCCAACCCAAAATATTCCATGAGTTCTTCTTGTGCAAGCTTTGTATTAAGCTCACTTGGCCTTGTGATTAGCGGCACCTGATGTACAGTACAGTGTCTGTGGGTGCCAGTGTTATCGTGTGGATGCTGTGTGAACACAGCAAGCCTTGCCCAGAACACGCTAGACCAGTGTAGGTTGTGTATAAAAAGGCCCTGATGGCCCTGAGTTAAATTAGGGGAGATTGAGAATTTCAAGTTAAGAACTAAATGCTTGGTGGAGGAAATCATTGAAAACATCAGTGAAGGGCAGAGAAGTCATATTAAAAAAAGAGAAATAATCTGTTGTAGAAAATATAATGAGAAGACATACTGTACAGAGTTCCATCTACTCATTCTTAGCAGAAAAATAATGTTTTTACACATGTGAAATACATACGATTATGGTCACTTGCAGTTTGAAAATACTGGCAGAAATATCTATGTAGTGTGATCTCATAATATACAGTGGTGCCACTGTTATTGTGTGGACATTGTGTGAATACAGGAAGACTTTCCCAGAACACTTTGGACCAGCGTAAGTTGCGTATAAAAAGGCTCTGATGGTCCGTGCTGTAAGACAAGATAAAACCATATTAGGAGAATCAATACTCCCCTTTTACCAGGAGTCACATAGAAAAGACAATGGGTAATGGGTATAAAGTTGTTCCTGGGGATATTCCGATTGGATTCCAGAAAAGAAGTTTTCACCATGTGAAGAATTAAACATTGGAATAATCTCCCCAGGGAAGTGGTGGATTCCTCTACACTGGACACTTTTAAGGGTTAGCTCAACAGGGTTCTGTGCCATCTTAATTAAATTATATATCACCTAAAAAGGTTGGATCGGACCAGATGATTCCTGAGGTCTCTTCTAGCCTCACATTCTGTGATTCTGTGATAAGGTAGAGAACCCTCATTATTTCACTGAGACCACCAAAAAACAGTAGAGAACTTTGGTCATATTCAGAGAGACAATGATGGTGTGGCACTGGAAGGGATTGATGTAAATAATTTCCCCAAAATTATTAAAATATGTAATAGTTTTCCGAGAAATGTTAATGAATATGCATCAGTTACCTGATTTAAGGAAATGAGAATTGTGATATTTGTGCACTTGATTTGGAGAGGTATCTCCTGTGTGCCTAGATCCATAATGAAGCCATGCTCACTCTTTATCCTTAAGTGCTAAGAAGTCTTATCCCGGAAACAGGTTTGTGTGCGCCCCCGTTGTGTCAACACTGACCATGGGAGTGCAGGCTCCTGTGGAAGAGGAAGTGTTCCCCACAGACCTGGGACTTCGTTTTGGTTCCGCTTTTCAGGCCTGCCTGAAATACTTCAAATGGGCCCTGTGACGGCACCTTCCTCCTCAGAGTGCCTTCTTTTCCCTGTTCTCTTTCTTTCTCTGTCACCATTTGACTCTCATCCACCTGAGACACACTGCCAGGTTCATATTCTTGCTTTGCCTTTTACCTTGAGCACTGCTGCTCCTTGATCCTGATGGCTCTACCAGCATCACTTGGAGAGGACAGGCTTGGTGTTACTGTGTTCCTTCATCCTGCCTGCCTGGCATGTTTGGAGCACAGGGCTCTCAGGTGCCTGGGCTGTGCAAAGGAGCCAGCAGAGACTCAAACATGAGCTCAGGCTGTTTTGTGGTGCTGTAGGCTGGGAGGTAAAGAAGGTGAATGGAGACTTTGCAGAGCCTGGCTCTGGTCTTGCAGGAGTCCAAGGATCAGAGTGAAGCCCAGGGCTGGGGAGAGGCTGATACGGAGCATGGGGGAAGGCCAGGATGGTACTTGCTGCTCTGCCTGATCGTGGGGATCCCTGAGGGGCATGACCCAGTGTATCTCTGTCTGAGGTGTCTGTGCCCACCTCAATATTTGCAAAGTTTGTGGTGTCTCTTCAAATAAGTTTAGTCATGAGGATAAATCATAGTCACTGGGCATTGCCCAGTTTATACCAATAAAATCAGCTTGACTTGGAGATGAGATGAGAACATCTGGGCAGGGGAAGTGCTGGTGTCAACAGGACCCGGAGAACTGTAAGGGGCACCTGCCTCCCAGTCAGCATCTCTGAGATGAGCCCCATGTTAAATCCCTGTCTTTGCAGGACTCGCGCTGCTGGGCCTCACCCTGCTGGGGCGTGGGCACTGGCAGCATGGGAGCCTGCAGAGAGGCACAGAGGCTTTTGCTGCCAAGGCAGCAGTGGGAAATGAGAAGCCGATTCTTCCTCCTCGTGCATCTCCCCCAGGGCTGGACCTGCTGCTGCAGCCCCACTGGAGCAGGAAGAAGGGAGAAGGATGGGGCCACTGAAAGGCCGGGCTGCCATGGATTCTGGGTGCTGCTGCTATGCGGGGCCATCGAGGCATCTCGCTAGGTGTCCTCCGATCCCTGCTCTGGCGCATCCAGGGAACAAAAGCTCTTCAGAGCATGCGGTTTGATAATTGCTCCTTGTTTCAGTGCCGGGGGCCTCCCACTGCCCCTTGAGGGGCTGAAGCGAAAAGTCTTCTCAAAGTCGCACAAAACAAACCACTTTGGGGCTGGAAAACCTCATCACTTTGTTTTATCTTGTGCAAAACCACAGCCCGGAGCTGGGCTATTCTGTTACCCCGTATTCCCAGGTCTCGGGAGAGCTGTAGGGCTGATCCCTGCTCATCTCTGGGCTCCAACCCTCACTTGCTGCCTCTTCCTGGGTGCTGTGCCTGCCCTCTGGAATTACTTGATACATCCACACCCCATGGACTGGGGAGCATGTGGGGTACCCCATGTGCTGGCTTCTCTGGAGTGGTGCAGGCTGGTCCCAAAGCAATGCTGGGGGGATGGTTGGGGCCGTGGGGCCATGGGGGTTGGCAGGGCACTGTCGAAGCCCCTCTGAGCAAGCAGGGATGACGGGATGTGATGTGATGGTGTAGCTTAGATGGCAGGGGCATGCTGGGGGCACCTGGGGCTCTTCTGTCAGGGAGGCAGTGCTGGCAGAGCTGTGCCAAGGGCTGAGCTGCCAGCACAGCAAGGCTGCCTGAGCACCTCATACCTGGACGTTCCCTGTGGTGGGAGGATCCTGCCCCTGCAGGGCTGGCTGCAGTGGGTCTACAATCCTGCACCATGGCAGGTGGATCCCAACAGGGCATGCTGCCCACCCAGCTCCTGGTGCTTTCCTTGAGCCTCCGTTTCCCCATCTGGATGGAGAAACCTTGGCTCACCTAGGACTGGCTGGCTCACTTTGGAGTTTGTAATTTTCTTTACAAATATCCATGCTCAGGGTGCTGAGTGTTCAGAGCCCCAGCAGAGCTGTCGTCTGTTCTTGCTGCGTTGTACTTGCCTGGCTCCAAACCCTGAGTCCCGAGCATGGGACATGGTGTCCTGCAGGCTTTGGTCCATCCAGACAGGGCTGTTTGCTAAACCTCTGGCAGTTGGTGTTGCCCCAGGGTAGGTCCAGGCTGTGGGAGTGGGCAGGAGTCCCTGCTGAGGGAGGAGGGGAGGAAGGGAAGGTTTGGCACCCTGGTGCCACCATGCACAGTGGCAGAGCTCAGCTCCAGCAGGATCAGGCCCTTTGTGGTTGGTGGAACAGGGGCCTTGTTGGTGTGCTGTTACAATTCCCAGCCAAAAGTACGTTTCTTTGGCCCCACGCAGGTGCCCCAGGGAGCCCTTGGTACTGGCGAGGGG
Source organism: Dromococcyx pavoninus (assembly GCA_033558185.1). Taxonomy (NCBI): domain Eukaryota; kingdom Metazoa; phylum Chordata; class Aves; order Cuculiformes; family Neomorphidae; genus Dromococcyx; species Dromococcyx pavoninus. The sequence continues at coordinate 2,388,134 of JAUMJL010000389.1, read as the reverse complement.
CTGTGCTGCCCCAAACCCATGTGTGCCTGCTCAGCCCTGGGCAATGCTGCTGGGAGGCTGTTGGGAAGCTGCCAATGTCAATGATGCTCATTTTACTGTCTGGGAGTCACATTAACCCGATGTAACTTCACTAACTTCCCTTTAAGAGAGCAATTAACTTGGCCGTGGCTGTTGGTCCTGTGCCCACCTCTGCTTCCAGGCGTGACTGGGATGTGTCCCCCAATGCACAGCTTTGGGTGGGAAATGGAAAACTGACTCCTTTTGCAGGCCATGGGCTTTTCTGGGGGACACAGCCACCAGGGAGGGTGTGGGATTCAGCACCCCCAGCCTGGGTGCTGCTGGTGTCCCCAAGATGTGAGGAATCCGCTGGAGCTGTGTACTTGAGGACAGTGACAGCCCTGCAGCTGTATGGGTGTCCCAGAGGCTCCCAGTCCAAACTTGGCTGCTGCGAGAACCAGAGGTGGGGGCTCAGTGTGGCTGCTGACCGTGAAACTGCTCCCAGGGACATGAAACCACACAGGTCTTGGGGGAAGTGCTCCCCTCATGCCTTTCCTATCACAGTGCCAGCAGCAAGGCCCCCTCACCTTGTCACGACCAGTGCATGGGTGCCAAGGCTTTTGGCTTAGGAATGATGTGTTGGGCTTTTACTATTTTCGTATTTCCAGGATGTGCTTATTCTCAAGCAAGGTGACTTAGGGCTGACTGAGCATTTATCTCCAAGCAGAAGCAGGGTGCCCAAACCTGACATTCAGCAATGGAGAGAGAGGAGAGCAGGGAGTGAAGTAACCAGGCACGCTGCGCTGGTGTGAAACAGTTGCTGGCTCTCCCCTTGGCCACATCCTCTCTAGGTTTGGGATGGGGGCAGTAACAAGACCTTGGGAGGAGTTGGTTTGTCCCATTCAAAGCACCAAACCGGCATGGGTGCACCTCGCTTTCTCTCCTTGCCGCCAGAGAAGATGCTGATGGGGCCGGGCGGGTGATGGGGCTGCAAGGTACCAACAGAGCCACTCTGTGAAACTTGGCCAGGAGGACAGAGGGAGATTGATGTTTGCTTGAGCACTCAGCTGCGGGCTTTGCCCGCCTCTCTGCCAGCTGGGGACAAAGGCGCCAGCCCCGGGTGGCACTGCAGGGCTGGCGTAAGACCCCAGGACAGCTGGCAGCTCTGTAAAGCTGGCGCTTGCCCAGTGAGCTGGTGCAAAGGGGCCACGCAGGGAGGCTCGCCAGTCAGGGTGCTCACCCATGGTTGGGTGTCTGAGCTCCACTAGGGAGCTGGAGCTCCACCCCAGCCCCACATCTGCCCCATCTTGGGTTCTGTCCACTGGCCAAGCTGAAAGGGATTGGAAGGGAGCTGGGGTGACAACGGGGAGCACCTCACAGAGCTGGGCAGGCAAGGAGAGTGATGAGGTTTGGGGCTGGAGCTCGTGGGAGGCTGCTGACCAGCGCTGCTGGCATCTCCCATGCAGGAGATAAAAATGCGACAGTCACCACCAGATACCTTAGAAAATTCACTTGTGGGGGTAAAGGTATCTGAGCATAATTGCAGGTCAGGGCTGCTGTCCTCGCAGGGCTGTTGTGCCCTCATCCCCATGTTCCTTCCACATGCAGGGGACCCTGCTCGGAACAGGAGCTGGCTGCAGGGTCCTCAGCAGAGACAGACCCCCAGCACACCACTGACAATCCCAGAAAGGCTTTATTTGCATAGGAAGATTGATGCTGTTTAAAAACCCACCCCTGCGAGAGGGTGCTTGGCCACCCAATGCCTGGTGCCCAGGCGCTGGCATCTCCCTGTGTGGCACTGCCTCAGGGGACTGGGTGCATCCCTTCATCCACAGTCTCGAAAGCCAGGCCTGGACACACAGTGGGGCCCCGCGGGCCCCCATGCCATGGGGCAGGCATGCACAGAGGCAGCAGAGGAATGGAGCTAGCTCAACCTGTCCTGGTGGGTCCCAGCCATGGCCTGGGGTTGGTTCTCCTCCTTTTGCCCCATCTGTGAAATGGGCGTGTGCGGCTGAGCACTCTGCAGGGGTCAGGGGGCTGGGCAGCGGTGGGAGTGCAGGGCTTTGCTCCCAGTGAGTGGGTGATGCCTGCCTGAGGAGTGGGGCCAGAGACCATGTTGGGGATTTCTGCTGGGTCTGGCTTCAGCGGGCAGTGCCGGACTCCCACCCACATCTCCCTGCCCTGCAGGGTCCCTTTTGCCATGACCTACAAGTCACTGGGGCCCTCGCAGTGCCATGGGGTGCCAGAGCCTGCAAGGAAGGAGGTGAATCTCATTTCCATCCTGCTCTGCCTGGAAGACCCTGGACCCTCTCCTGCACGCAGGGCCATGGGGGGGATGGACTCTAGGGGTCTGTGAGCCCCCCTGGGCTAGCTGTGAGAAAGGAGAGCATCAACACATTTTTTCTCTGTAGGACTTACATAAACATCACCTACTGCTTTTATTTCCTGCTAAGCATGGAGGATATCCAGGTCTGGAGGGCTGGAAGCCTTGCTGAGCTTGTCCTGTCAAGGTTTCAAATGCTCTCTTCTCTGATGGAGAAGCATTAGGGGTGAACCTGCCCGGGGTACACCGTGCCTGGGCACTGGAATGGGGAGAAAGCTGGGGAACAGGGCAGTTTTCACCTCCAGTTCTCTGCTGGCACTGGAGGGCTGTGGGAACGCAGCAGTCTAGGGATGCGATTGTTCTCTCTACTCCTCCAAAGAGATAAGACAAGCTGTACCCACTTCTTTCATCCTGAAAAATCTCCCCTGGAAGACAGGCTGTGGTCCCTACCCTGTAGGTAGTGCAGTACTGGCTTCCCAGTGCCAAGCAGCTTCCATCTGCAGCTACAATGGTTGTCTGCACCTTCGCTGTCAGTGGGACTGGGCTTTGCCTGCTGCCTGACCCAGGGCTGGTGTCTCCTTGGAGGAAATAGAGCCTCTTGCCCAGTGTCCCTGCCACAGTCCTGCCTGCAGCTCTGGGCTTTGCAGAGAGGGAAGCATCCCTGACCTGCTGCTTTGCAGCATTGTAGCTGGCTGGGGGCCGGAGGGGCCCTGTCCATTGCTGGGCTCGGGGGCCATAGCCAGCATCCCACACAGTCCAGGGATGCTACCTGCTGTTTCCTGCAACTGAGCTCCTGCCCAGGGGAGGAGAGAGGACTGCAGCCTCTCACCTGCCAGTTTGTGGCCCATGGCTCAGTGATGCAGCCTGGAAAGCAAGAGCCTGACATGGGAGGTGCTGAGAGGTGGGGAGTGTTTGGCTGGAAGGTAATGTACCCTGGGCACCAGCCGGGCAGCATCCCAAAGCACAGCATCCCCGGGTGCCTGGAGGTCTATCAGCAGCACAGCATCCGGGGTACCAGGGGTTCCCCCAGCAGCACAGCATCCCTGGGTACCTGGGGGTAACACCATGCAGGAGGGTTCTCTGGATCTGACTGTGGGGGACCTGACATTGCTGATCCCCCTGCTCAGTGCCCTGGCATCTGAAGGGACACGGGGGCTGCCACATATCCAGGCTCTGAGGCCCAGCCCGGCTGTGCTGCTGCTTCAGGACAGAAGGAAACATGGTTCTGGCTGAGCTTGTGGTGCCTGCAGGGGCACACGGGGGTCAGACCAAGAAGCAGTCATGCTTTTCCAGGTCTCAGGGCACAGAGTGGATATCCTCTGAACGCAGTACTTTGTAGACCACCCAGTAGAAGATATTGAAGACCAGGAAGGTGAAGGGGAAGACAGCTCGGGAGATGGTGTCGATGCGTTTGGCCCGGTCAAGGTAGCGCCTGCGAAGGCTCTCCTCTTCCCGCAGCAGCACGCTGGCTGGGGGGGGGCTGTAGATGCCAGGACCCTCCCCAGCCCCATCCTTTGGCTGCAGGCAGTGGCCCAGACCATAGCCTCGCAAGTAGAAGCGACTCTCACGGACAAGTTCTTCCTCCTGGTGAAGGGAAAGGCTGTCAGCTGGGGCATCCTGGGAGTGCTGATACTGCAGAGTGAACAGGTTGCTTGTGGCTGCGTGTCCTACACAGCCCCCAGCGGGCAATACGATCGTGTAAAGGCCCGGCACAAGGTGAGATGCTTTTTCCTAACACCTGCAGTGTGCAGGCAGAAGCACAGGGCCAGCAGGCTGCGGGCCCTCACCAACTGCCTTGGCACCCTGCACATGGTTTAAGGGTGCATCCAAGAGCAACCCTGACCCTGGCCCCCCAACACTGATTTCCTGCCCCCCGCCCCAGCCTCCTCCCAGCTCCGACGTGAGCGCTTGGGAAGCCCGGCTCTCCGGCAGCCGGGGGTGAGATGGGCACATGGAGATGCAGGGGATGAAGAGTGCATGGGGGTGCAGAGCACAGGGGTACAGGGTGCATTGGGGTGCAGAGCATATGGGAGTTCTGGGTGCATTGGGATGCAGGATGCATTGGGGTGCAGGGAGTTTGGGAATGCAGGCACTTCTGTAGCATCTGTATTTGCTGCAGGGTGGAAGCATGCTGGTGCTGGTGAATAGGAGGGGACAGGCAGCTTGCTGGGGCAGAGCCAGGCAGGGATGCAGGAGCTCGGCTATCATCAGGGCTTGCAGGGCTGCCCAGACCCTCCTTTCTCCCTGTGGCTACTTGGCAGGGGCTGCCCGGTACAGTAGAGGAGGGAGGCTGAGAGAACTGGACTCCTTGCTGGTTTCTCTGTCCTTGCACACCCTGTCTCACCCCATTCTGGCGGGGGGCTGCAGGGAGGTCAGCATGCCTGTGGGGCTGCATACCCATTATCAAGCTTGCAAAAATGCCATGAGAGCCAGATGCCTGCCCTCACTCTCAGGTCGCAGCCCACTGCCACCACTGATGGCACAGCCCTGCTTGCTTTGCGGCCCCTCGGGTGCCAGCCAGTGGTGCCCACACTCCAGCTGCACATGACTAGCGGCTTGTCTCATCCTGCTTTTATCCTTGGCTGGGGGTTGTTGGTGAGGGAGCAGCATGTGCAAGCTCGGGCTGCACATCTGGCTTCATGCCAAGCCCTCAGGCCACTCTGTTGGTCCCGGTGGCTCATCCCCCCATTGCCCTCTCTGGCTGCGGTGGGTTTCTTCTCCCAGGGCGTGCTGCAGGCCAGCCCCTCACTGCCTGCCATGCATGCACTCAGCCCAGGTACCAGATCCCAAATGCCATCTCCAACATGCGCTGCCCTCAAAACTGCAGAAAGCAGCCTCCTTGCTGAGGTCAGCCTGCACAGCAGCTCAGCCGGCAAGGGGGCTCTCATGCGGAGAGCTTGTGTCCCGGTATCTTTATTTATCTCAGCAATCCGCCGGCTAAGCAAGAATTCTCAGTGGGAAGAGCAGCAGTGGCTCGATTTGCTGAGATTGGTTCTGATTTGCAGCAGAGTTTTATACCCCGGCCCAGGCTGAGTGCTTGTGGCCGCCCTGGGAGCGTGTCCGGGAGTGCTCGTCCTCACAGCTGGGTCCCTCTGTTCTGGGGCAGCTCCGGGGTACTTACTGAGGACCAAGGCTGGCTGCAAGGGACTCCCTGGGTCTGGCTTTGTGGAATCTGTGGGAGGGATTTGCCATCACGCTGCAGCACCTGGACTGTGTTGCATCAGGCAGTGCAGGCAGCGGGGCTCTGCTCCAACCTCTGACCAAGCAGCAACCCGGGGTACTCCTGGCTGCACTCAGTGCCCTGCCAGCAGCACCCGGGGGTGGCTCTGCAGCCTCCACCTCAGGAAGACTGAACTCTGGTCTGGTTTAAGCCAGTGGATGGTTCCTGGGTTTGGCAGAGCCTCCCTGTCCCTGCCCTGGCTGGGTGGGTGTTCATCTCCAGGGCTGGTGCTCAGGCGCTGTGAAAGGCAGGGAGGAAGGGAGCCTGCTGTGAGGAGCCGGGAAGCGTCTCCCAGCATCCAGGGGCTGATGATGGCAGAGGGGAGGCTCGGGGCAAGCCCAGATGGGTGGGGAGTCAAAGAAGCACGAGGCCTGATCTCCCTCCTGGAGCTGTGATTGTTCTCCAGTATCTCCCTGCCAGCCTGGGAGTCTGCCCTGCCCCACTATGCCTCCCTGCTCCCGGCACTGCAAAGTTCCAATGTGCCCTGAGCAACTGCCTGTGCTGGAGTTACTGCAGGCAGCTCTGAGTGCCTCAAACCTGCCTGCGCCAGGAAAACCAGGCAGGCCGAGCCCTCACCCTGTCAGAGGTGTGGGCACTGCCTGGGGAGCTGGGCAGCCCAGCAGTGGCCATTGGTTTGCTCCAGCATCACTCATCCCTTGGGAAACTGGGCTGCGCTGGTCCTGCTTGACAGAAGGGGAAACTGAGGCATGGGGCAAGGGTGTCTCCAGGGAAATGAGCTCCATTCCTTTCCCTCTCCCAAATCTCTTTTCAGCCCAGAGAGTGTTAACTCCATCCTAGGGGCATATGCTCTGTGCAAATCACTGCCCTGCCGCTTCCACTTGCTGGTACCCAGGGCTGGCTCCTATGGGGTTCATTTTGGGGAAGCGGGGTGAGGCTGCTGGGGGTGTGCTGCGCGGGGGCTGCCGGAGGGTCGTGCTTTACCCGGGAGCTGGAGAGCTGCGAGAGCGTCGCGTAGGTGTGCTCGCTGCCGTACTGGCTGCTCAGCTGCTGCAGGGACTCCAGGCTGGCTGTCCCGCTGCTCAGGCCCTTTTGGCATCCAACAGTGCGCACCAAACAGAAACAGGACAGCGGGTGACCGATGGCTCTGCCCTGGCCCTGGGGACAGCAGCTCTTGGCACTGGGATCGGGATGGTGGGGGATGGGGGCTCTGCGTGGGGATGAAAAAGCTCCTCGAACAGTACCCGGGCACTGAGATCTCTCCTCAGCACATGCTGAAGGATTTTGGCTGCACAGGGCACTGCATGGTGTGTACATGTGCTCATATTTTCCATGGAGGTTTGGTGCCTTGCAGTATGCTCATGGCAAGAAAATGAGAGTGGGGCAGCCGCGTGCCTTCCCTGAGCATCTTGCAGGCCTAACGCCTGCACTGATGGGCTGAGAGGGGAGAGCTGTCCCGCAGCTGTGGGACCCTGCCTCTCCAGGCCCATCTGCATTTCTGTCTGCTGCCCAGACCCTGCCCCCTGGTGCCACCAGGTCCCCTTGGGGTTCCACCGCCCTTGCTGCAGCAGTGAAGGGCTCACTGAGGAGCCTGGGTGTGGGGCTTCAGGTAAGGGGAAAAAACATTTCCCCTACCCTCACTGTTTATTTTTCTGCTTTTCCAGAGGAAGCAGAGTCCAAGGATGTCCCAGCATGAGGAAGAAAGGGCCCTGGGTGTGTTTGTGCTGGCAGGGCCTGGGACACCCATGGGTGCTGTGCACAGTGGTGCTCAGGCAGGCAGAAGGTCTGCAATACCCGTGGATGCCTGATGCGCTGGAGGGGTTGGCCACAAGCCCCAGGCAGCGGGACACAGCCCAGCATGAGCCCTGCCCCAGCATCTGCTGGGAAACCGGCCCTGCAGCCCTAGGGTGTCCCCTCGGCTGCTGAGGATGGGCAGACATCGTGACAGTGGTGGTGGGAGGCACTCACCATCCTCTGCCGCTGGCGCCGGCGCAGGCGCATGAACTCCTTGTGCTGGCGGGAGACGAAATTGACGGCTGCGTATTCCAACAAGGCGGCAAATACGAAGAGCAGGCACACGGCCATCCAGATGTCGATGGCCTTCACATAGGAGACCTGCAAGGGCAGGAGGGTGCTGAGGAACCCGCTGCCCCACCACCTCGCCCTTCCTTCGCCCTGCTGCCAAGGGGCACAGGAGCCCTCTCAGCTGGGACACATAGGGCAGAGATCACCCAGCCATGCAGCACCGTGTTCCCCGTTCCCAAGGGAAGGCTCCCCCTGCCCCTGGGGCACTGGAGGTGGCAGAGGCCACCTAGGGCGCTCCGAACAGGTTGCAGTGTGGGAGCCCATCATGGAGCTAACACGGACCTTGGGCAGGGAGGCACGGGAGCCGGCGCTCTGCGTGGTCATGGTGAGCACAGTGGTGATGCCCAAGCCCACCCGGGCTGGTGCCGCATCCATGTTAATCCAGAAGGAGACCCAGGAGAGGATGACGATGAGCAGGCTAGGGATGTACATCTGGATCAGGTAGTAACCCATCTGCCTCTCCAAGTGGAACTTCACCTCGATACAGGTGAACTTGCCTGAGGGGAAAGACAGTCCTAATGGGCAAGAGGATATCCTGGGCCATGGCAGGGCGTGGCAGCAGGTCCCTTGGGTGCTCACCTGTGTTGTAGTACTTGGTGCAATAGCCCAGGTCCTTCTCATCCCTGAGGATGAACTGTGGGAGTGTCAAGCCCTCTGCCACCTGCACAGCCTCCTGTTCCTCCAGCCACTCAAAGATAAGGTCGTTCATGGTGTAGCCAACTGGAGGGGATGGAGGGGGACATGCGATTGGGTTGGACATGCACCCCATTCATCCCCACCCTGAACAACCACTCCATCCTGCTAACCCCCCTCAAAAGCAGGGAGATGCTGGCCTTTGAGATAGGATGGGATGGGATGGGATGGGATGGGATGGGATGAGATGGGATGGGATGGGACGGGACGGGACGGGACGGGACGGGATGGGATGGGATGGGATGGGGGGACTAAGCACAGCTTGAATCCCCCTAGGTACTCACAGCTCTCCAGCTGCATGGTGCATGTCTGGATGTCCATTGGGAAGTTCTTGAGGTCCATGGGGCAGGACAGGATCAGTGTCAGCCTAGAGGAGGAAAAGGAGGGAGTTTCTGGGGGGCTGGGACAGTCAGAGTGGGAAAAGCTGCCTCATGGGAGGCAAGAGAAAAGCTTCATCTCCCCACTTGGACACTGCTCCAGAGGAGAAGTGTTCTACCTAATGCTGTAGAGCACATTGCCGTTCTTGAAGATGCGCAGCAGCTTGTTGTCGGTGGTAACCTCGTGGAAGTTGGCCCCTTTCTCATTGGCGAAGAACAAGTCTGGCTTCCAGATAGAGTCAAGCATGGAGGGGTCAAGGTCGAGGGAGTCATCAGGGTACTCGCGGTAAGCCAGGCGGGGGTCGTTCCACTGCTGCCGTAGGAAGACATTCACCCGGTAGTCCTGGGGCAGAGAGCACCACGTCAGCTGGGAGCACCCCATGGTGCTTGGAGAGGAGGAGGAAGAGATGGAGGAGGAAGAGATGGTGGAGGATGAGAAAAGGGGTCTTAGCCAAGGCTCAGCCCTGCAGGTGCTACGTGCCTGAGAGTAACCATGCATGGTGCAGGCGCAGCTTAGGAGCCTTCCCAGGCTGTTGGCAACAGGGGAAATTAAAAAAGTCAAAACCACAGCAGAGAAGGAGGAGTAGGACCAGTAGCTGCTGCCTGCAGCATTCCTCACAGGGCTGTGTGGCCCTGAGGGTACTGATGTTGATGGATAATGATATTTAGGCTTTGCAGCAGCACAAATAGAGATTTTTTAGCCCTGGGGTTTCTTTGGAGGAGTTCCCCCTGCACCCAAGGAGGCTGGGGATGGTGGGGACACAGATCTCCCTCGCATTGTGTGGAACCTGCCAAGCCTGCAAACAGCAGGGAGTTACCACCAGCTGCCTCGCTCTGACACTTGGGGGTGTTTCTCAGGCATGGGGAATGTGGCCCGCTCAGCAAAGCTCTGAGACCAGAAAAGCCACAGCCATTTGCTATGGCTCTGCACGTCCCTGCCACGGTGCAAAGACTGGCTCTGGAGAAGGGCTCACAGGATGCCTGTAAGCATGGGCTCAAGCACCGGGACCCTCACACTCCCTCGCAGAGCCCCAAGGCACTGGGTAAGGCGCCCATTGCACTGGCAAAACCCTCACCATGGTGGTCTCGGTGACGGAGCCAAAGCTGTTGATGAAGATGTTGCATGTCACGTTAACGGGTGGACCTGGAAAAGACCGTGAAGCCTCCTCTTGCTGCTGGCTGGGAGAACACGTGCACCGCCCAGACGCACATGGGGATGCCGTCTCACTGCATGGATGAAGGCACACAAACATCCCTCTGCCCGCTGGGACCACCCTCACACTGTGCTGAGGTGACCCCCAGCACACCCTGCAAGCACCGCAAAGCAGGCACACGCAGGGTGGCTGGGATCGTAGGAGCAGCTGGGACTCTGGGCAGGGTGTAAGGATGGAGGGATGTGGGTCGGGGTCCTGCCCCCAAACCCATACCTGCTCGTTCCCTGGTTTTGGACATCCGTAAGCATGGGTTGCTGCCAGGTTTGGGAGCCTCATGTCCTCCCCTTACCTTTGAAGTTGGGTCGAATCCGGGCATCATACCCTGACGTTCGTCCCATGAGCTTGTCCAGGAAATCAGAGGGTGACATGGGCTGTGGCGAGCTTCGGGAAGCAGCTCTAATCTCCTCCCGCCCTGACACCAGCCTGCAGGGCAGAGAGGAGGCAGATTAATGTCTGCCTGCGGCACCAGGGGTCTGCAGGCACATTCCAGCACCCTGTGAGGATTGCCAGCTGCAGGGGGGAGCAGCTGTGCTCGTGCCGCGTACACTCCAGCACTGACTCAACGTGGACCCCATCCTCCTTGTGCTGTGATCCGCCACCTTCCCCCCTTGCCTGCCACCCTGAGTGCTCACATTTTGCCTGTCCCCCTGCCAGCAAGGTCCCTGTCTGCTGTGTCACCTGGCGTGGCGTTTGGGTCCGCAGTGGGGATGAGGCACAGCGGGCAGTGGCCTCGCATGAGGTGGTGCTGGAGGAGGAAATTGGGGAGGGGCCCTCCCAGGTTCGATCAGCTTGAGTTGCTGAACAAATGCCTGACACAGACTCACGGTGTGGAGGACACAACACACACACACAAGGAGGGGTTGTGACAGCTTGCCAGGGGCCAAGACAATGTGGCAAGAAAGGAGCAGCAAAGCCCACCTCCACACTATCCATGGCGCAGAGCTGACATGAGCTCTCCCACGCAGCGCTCCCAACGATGATGGAGACTTATTTAAACTGACCTTGGAGGGGATATTTTTGTGAACACATCTCAGCCTGCCAGTTTCTCTCCTTCTGCCAGTCTATAATGATCATTTCAAAGAACAATGTGAGAGACGTTCGCTCACCACATTGCCGAGCATGTGGATGTGATGGAGAGGAACTAGCCAGAGACCTCCAGACACAAAGGGAGCTTTGAGCACACTGGTACTGCTGCACGCTGCCTCAGAACTCTGCCAGGTCCATGCCCAGGGGTGTCCTGCTCCTGCTTGGAGCTACAATTCCGTTATCACTAGCAGAGGATGATGCTGGGAGTCCTTGTTCCTATCTCATTGTTCCAACCAACACACTTTGTTCCTACCTCCTCTCAGGGGCATAGAATTCATCCTAGAGGGGTTTATGCATCCTTGCCAGCTAGAAAAGGCCACCCAAAAATGATCAAGCCAGGCAGGTTTTCTCTTAATTGGAGACAGGCAGCAGAGAGTACCCAAGACTGGTCTTGGCCAAGAGCAAAAGTCTGGGAGAAGTTCCTGCTCCAGGAGCTGCAGTAGAGAGATGCACCTTTGGGAGGAAGGCTGTGAGAGGCTGGGATAACAAGGAGTTAAGTCAGGCCTCTGTCTGCCACATTGCTGTGAGCCATGTTCTCCTCCACTGGAGAAGAGGTTGAGGTTCTCCCCTGGAGCGTGCGGGAGGAAGGCTCCCTTGGCGTCGCGGCAGCAAGGTCCTGGAAAAGGCTCAGCTCCCTGGACGAGTAGCAGCGGATCTGCAGCCCCAGTGATGCTTAGACCCTGGGGACTGCAGAGGGTGCAGAAACACCGTGGGTGCAGCCACCACCGTCAGCATCACTGGCAGGACCATGCTGGCACACAGCCCCTGGGTCCTGGCTCTTCTCAAGGTTTGGCTGCATCTCCCCAGTTCGGGCACTGCCTGCCCCAGGGGACCCTGACACTAACCTGGCCCAGGCACTGCGGGGCCCTGGAGCTCAGCACCTCCGTGGAGTGAAGGGATGGTGGGGATGGAAGATGCTCATGTCTGCCTAAGAATTCCACCCCAAGACAAGCAGTTTTTGCATGCAAAGGATTGACATCTTGACAGGATTTCCCCCCTCCTCACCACAGATGCTGCGGTTTCCCCCATGCTGCTTCAGCTGAACTGACCAAGGGGTGGGAAGGGGAGTCGGGGCAGGGAGTGGGCTCAGCCCAGGGGTACCACAGCCCTCCCAACCCCTCCCTGCCTGCTCTGCCCTGCAGCCCACCTTGTCACAGACAGCATCCACGGTGGCCGGAGAGGGAAAAAGGGACCCAGGGGCTTTGGATTTTCCACCCAAGATGACCAAGAGTTGTTCCTGCACCCATAGGACCTGGGGCAGGGTCCCGGAGAATGGGGGAGTGAGGCCAGATTCAAGGAAGCTGTGGGAGTTCTGCATCAGGGCTGGGAGCATCTAGTTGGGGGGAGCAGCCCCTGGAGAGGGGTCTGGATGGAGAGTGTGGGTCTTGGGGCTCCTCCCGAGCTGAGAGGGGATGCTTGGGGTCCTGCAGGACAGATATCTCTCCAAGAGGGGGTGATGCCCGGGTCCTGGGACTTGTCTGGGTCTGAGATGGGGGGTCCTGCCGGACAGATCCCTGTCCGAGAGGGGGTGATGCTGGAGTCCTGGAGGGAAAACCTGGTTCCCGGGGGATGGGGTTTGGAGTCCAGGTGCTGGAGGGGAAAGTTGTTCCCGGGGGATAGGGGTTGGGGTCTCGAAGGGGAAACATGTCTCCCAGGAGATGGGTTTGGGGTGCTGGAGGGTGAAGTGGTTCCCAGGGGCTGGGTTTGGGGTGCTGGAGGGGAAAGTGGTTCCCGGGGGATGGGGTCGGGGTCCCGGAGGGGGAGGAGCGGGGCAGCCCCCACCCCACGCTCACCTGAGCGGGCCGCGGCGGGGCAGGAGGCAGCCGAGGAGGAGGAGGAGGATGAAGGCGCCCATCCCGCCGCAGCCCCGGGCGCTCGGGCATGACCCGGCGGGCGGCGGCGGCGCCCCCGCTCCCGAAGCCGCCGCACCGGGGCCGCTGCCGCCGCCCCCCGCCCGCTCCTCATAGTCCGGGCTGGCGGGGGGCGCGCCCGCCGGCCGCGGGGCCCGGGAGCCGGGCGGAGCCGCGCCGGGAGGGGGCGGGCACGGCGGCGGGGGGCTCGGCACCCGCACCGCCTCCGCCCACCGCCCCCGGGGCCGCCCAGCAGCAGCGGCCCTAGGTGAGGGACACTCCTGCGGGGGGAGCGAGGTGTGTGCGCTGGGGAGGGGTGCGCTGGGGGTCAGAGGTGTGTCGGGATCAGAGGGTGAGGGCTGAGGAGTGCTCCGGGAACGAGAAACATGCTGGGATCGAAGGATGTGCTGGGCTAAAAGGGTGCTCCGAGAAGGAGAAACGTGCTGGGATCAGAGGATGAGAGCTGAGGAATGCTCCCACGATGAGGGATGTGCTGGGATCAGAGGACGTGGAAGGCTAAGGGATGCTCCGGGAACGCGAAATGTGATGGGATCAGACGGTGTGAAGGGATAAGGGACGCTTCAGGAATGAGCTGGGATCGGAAGATGTGCAGGGCTGGGGAATGCTTCGGGGATGAGGGATGTACTGGGATCAAAGGACCTGAAGGGATAAGGGATGCTCTGGGAACAAGAAATGCGCTGGGATCAGAGTGAGTGTTGGGCTGAGGGATGGTCCGGGAACGAGAAAAGTGCTGGGATCAAAGGGAGTGCTGGGCTGAGGGATGCTCCGGTGTTGAAGGACGTGCTGGGATGAAGGGCTATGCAGAGGTTGAGAAATGCCCTGGAGGTACTGCCCATCTGAGCAGCCGGGAGCAGCCGGGAGCAGCCGGGAGCAGCCGGGCTCCTTCCTGCCTCTGCCTGGCCTGGCAGGCTGGGACACAGACCCGGGGGGCTCAGCCCTCCTGCTGGGACCGCTCTGCTTGCCTTCCCAGAGGCTCAGCAGATGGACAGTTCTGTCCCTGGGTAGGGACAGGTGAGCTCCCTGGGGAGGGCAGGAGGGACAGTCATGCCGGCGTGATGGGGGGACCTGCAATGGCTGTCAGAGAGGGGAAAACCGAGGCAGAGGGAGAGGAGCTGCTTGTTAACCAGGGCGGCACTGGCAGAGCTGGGATTTGGGCTTTTTGGCTGCCTCTGCCTTGTGCCCTGGGGCCACCCAGCCGAACAGCAGAGCTGCCTCTAGTCCCAGGCAATCTGTGATTAGATTTTGAGGAAGAGAATACTATTAAACGAAGAGAAAAGAGTAATAATGAATAAGAATAAATTACTCTGGTGGATATTTCATTCAGGTTGCCATTGACCCTACCGTGGCCCATCTCATTTATTTGTGTTAATTACTGTTTGGTAATGGCTAGGAGCCACAATATGAAGTTGTTGCTGCAGAGGCCAGAGGAGGACGAAGAAGAGAGTGTGGTACCCCATGTGCCCACTCTCCCCAGGACAAATGAGGGGCTCAGGTCTGCACCAGCTTCTCCTCAGCAGAAAGTCAGCAAAGGATTTTGAGGGGTCTCCGCTGGGTTTGCTGTAGGGTGGTGTGAGTGAGAGCTGGCTGTGTGAAGCCAAGCCTGGGGAGCCTTGTCCAGCAGGGAGAGGACAGGGGCTGTAGGCAGCAGTCACTTAGCTGGGAGGCAGCGTGCAGGAGCCCTCACCCCCACTCATTGGCTCTCTCAGCACCAGCAGCTGGGAGAAGTCTCCTCTGATTACTGTTGCCATTAATGTTTCTGAGCCCTGGTTTTTGGAGACTCAAGGCAGGATCTGGAGCCCAGGGGCACGGTGCAAATGCATACTGTATGACAGGTCCTCTTCCAGACACTGTCCAAGATAAGTCGACCTGACACTGTTGGGAGGAGGGGAGCCAGCCACATCCCTTTTTTCCTCTGGGGAAACTGAGGCACCCATGTGGGTTGCCAAGGGACCTGGGGATGGCTGAAGTGGCTGTGGAGCCAGTTCTGCAGGTGACCATGAGCAGGGGCTCTAAAGGTAATCAGCTACAAGCCTTGACCACATCTGGTCAGCAGGGCACCAGGGCCAAGCTAACAAGGCCCCTGGAATGCGGCATTGCAGCTCCCTCGTGGGCAGGGCTGTGGGGGATGGTGCAGCCATAGCCCTCCCGCCTGCCTTGCAGCTCTGCAGGCAGCCAGAGCTGCCAGGAGCAAAGTGGTACTGAAAAACTCTGAGAAAATGAAGGCAACAAGCATACCATTGGGAACGTGAAGGCAGTGTTGATTTGTTGCTGACTGGGTCAGGAGGATGGAGCAGGAGCTGCAAAAGCATAGCCCAGGCACAGCACCGCATCCCGACCAGGGGATTTTTGGGAGTGACAAGTACAGGCTTCTCCTCCATGTTGCTCAGATTGTGACGTGTTTTTTCTGTAAACAGCGAAGATGCCAGCCAGCAGGCAGCTGCCAGTGATGGGCTTCCAGAAGCATCTGTCACCAGGCTGCCCTGTGGCCACTCTTGGTGGGAACAGCAAGGCCAGGGGGGTGAGGATCTTGCTATGAGCTGGGGTTTGGGCAGTGGCTGCCAGCTTGGCACTGACATGGCCCTCCCTGGGGATCCTCTGTCCCTGCCCTGAAGCCATCCTCATCACAGTGTCAGGCTCTGTTAAGAGGAGCGATGCAGGCAGCAGAAGCTGGTGTTGCTAAGACAGGGAAGGAAACGTGATGTCTTTTTTCCCTTTCCCTCTGCTTTCTCTGAGCCTGCATCAAACTATTCCCCTGAGGCCAGACTCTTACCTGCCGCAAATATGCCTGAATCCAGAGCATGGAGGAGCACTGTGCCAATCCACACCAGCTGGATTGTTGTACTGGTGCCCACCTTTCTCCAGAGAAGCTTTATGATGAGTGCTTTCCTTTCCCAGAAGGACCAAAAATCATCTCAGGGCAATAAATGCATGGCTAAGGGATGAATAACTGCAGTGGTGCTTTGGTAGGGAGACTGGGGCCCTGCAGGCACCAAGGTGTGGGCAGAGAGCCTGAACACCTATCACATCTTTGTAGGGCAAGTGGGCACTGGGTTCAGGTATAATCCACCAGTGGGACAGGGCAGGACACACCCTTCAGTGGACCAGCAGCATCATGGGGTGCTGGGAGGATTTGGGGCTGCTTCTAGGGGAAGGTGGCATCATGGCGTGGGAGGAGGGCACAGGGTGGTGGCAGTGCTGAGGAGCCCAGTGGGTGTTTGGTGCTTACACGGCAGTGCCAGTGGTACCCAGTGCCTCGCAGAGCTGGGAAGGGTGACCCAGAGGAGATTGCAAGGTGAGCTGAGACATTGGTCCCAACTCCAGCTAATGTCACTCTATGATTTTGTGGCACTTTTCCAAGCTAAAAATACCCCTGCTGTTGGTGCGGCGCGGGGCGGATGCTGCACGTAGCGGCTGCGGAGGGATGCTCCGTGCTGTGGGACCAGCCAAGGACAAACAGCCAGTGGGGCCGAGGTGGCCCGCAGTGGCCATGGGGCTGGCCCTCCTGCTCCCCAAGCAGCTAGGCACAGAGGTCACCTCTCCTCTCGCTCCGAGGTCACCTGGCACCTCTCTCCAGAGCTGTGCCAGGTGCAGCCACTCAGCCAGCAGTCCCCAAAATATCATGTGGGGACAGAGCAGCCTCTCTGACCTCTCTGAGCTGTATTTCAGCCCAGCACTGGATACTTTACTGATCCTGGAGGGTCACACTGTCTCCTCTGGATGCTCCTTGGAGTGTGTCTGGCCCATTTGGGGACCAGTCTAGCTGGGGATGCTGCAGCAGGACTCTTTTCCCCCATGAAGAATGTGAGGCCTGAGGAGCTCAGGCCATCATTGTGGCTGTGGGGCTGCTGCATGTGCTAAGGAAATGTGCCCCCAACCCCCCCCCATACAGCCAGGGGGGTGGGGTCAGGCTGAGGGACCTCACCTGTCCCTTTATGTTTGAGCTGCTGTGGAGCTGAATTTGGAACACATGAGCAGGTGGTCGGAGGGGACAGGGTTGGCAGTCCTTTCCCAGGCTTGGAGGCAGTCCCAGCACAGCAGGATCCATCTGGGATAGCTTCATCCACCTTCACCACCCTCCTCGCCATGGGGGGCAGCTCAGCCCTGCGCCACTCTGCTGTCACAAGCGAATCGCTGACAGCCGGCCAATGAGAAATGCAAGATTTAGCCCTGGGCCCATGTCTGCATCTGTGATGGGACTTTTCAGGGTGATCCAAAGGGATTTGGTCCCCTGTCCCATCATGCAGCCTTGGGATATATCATGCCATCCTGGTGACTGCTGTGACAAAGGCCACATGGGCAGAGTGCAGCCGCTGTCGGGGCTGGATGCGCTGCAGGGTGGGAGCCAGCTGGGGGCTGTGGGAGGGCCAGGGTCTGTTGCTGCAGCTGTGCTGCCGGTGGCTGTGCAGCTCAGCGTTGCCTTGAAGAGCTCTTCTACGCTTGGTTGTGTTGGTCGTTGCCTGCACAAAGGCTGCCTGAGCTCTGCCCAGCATCCTGAAGATCTTGGGCATCTTCCTTGTGGGCTGGGGGATGTTTCAGATGTTGCTCTCCTGAAAGCTGTCAAAGAGAAGAGAGTCCAGCACTTGTTCTTCAAAACCAACCCCTCATCTAACAGGAGCTTATCCATGGTCTGACGTATTTCTGATATTTTATGGCAGGGTCTTAAGGAAATAATTTCTGTACATCCACCACATCATGTACAAGCAGGGGACTCCCACCTCGGCCTGAAGACATGGCCTAGATAGTCCTAAATTGCCTTTTCTCCTCTGTTGGCTGTGGACCTTTTGCCTTCTGGCACTCACAGTGCTCTGTTTTGGGTAAACTACGTGGATCATATTTGCAGACAGAGCAAGCACAGAGGGAACTGCAGACAGAGGGAAGGTTGAAGCAACAGTACCGGCTGATCCTGTGACCTTGGCAAGCTGGGCACACTAAACAAGGAGATTTAATTTAGATAAGTGTCAAGTGAGATTCTTGGGGCCAGCAGCAAAGCCTGGCACAGATTACAAAACCCTCAGTGGGTGCCTCGCTCCCCCAGGGTGACCTGGTCCTTTCTCATCTCTGTGTGCCCTCTCTTTTTCCACAAGTCACACCTGTGCTGCCTGCCTTGTCCCCAAGTCACCCTGTGGTGCAGGCTGGTTCCCTCCTGAGGGTGGGGGTGTAGGAGAGGAATTACAGGGAGGAAGCTTGGACCAGAGCAGAGCTCTGCCTTGGCTGAGGATGCTCCCATCTCTGCTCCCAGGAATGGCCCTGTCTGGGGAGGATGATGATCTGATGGAGCTGGGATCTGCTGATGGGAACAATGCTGGGGATGACAGCTCTGGCCTGACCCCTGCTCCAATTGCCTCTTGAGTTTCTAATTACTCTGAGGAAACTATACTGGATTTTGACACTGAAAACTCCCCCAGCCCCTAACTGTTGCCTCCTCTAGGCCCCGCCCCCAGGCCTGGGAAGAAGAGGAGCTGCTGTGCAGAACTGATACCTCAGCCAGTGTTGGGCTAAGGACTGATGTACTAGCAAAGGCGAATGGGAGATGTTGGACAGGGTCAGCATGGTCTCTCGGTCTCCTCCCCACTTTGGGATAACCAGCTCTGTGCATCCTTGGCCACAGTTGCCATGGCGATGTGCATCCCTGCTGCAGCAGGAGTGCTTGCAGAGTTTGACGAGCTCTGTTTGCTGTTCTCACCTGCACAGTTCTCCTGCCCTCAGCCCCAGTGGTCTCCAAGCATAAAAGCAGAAGGAGATCACCAGGAGCCGAATGTGCAGTAGCAATGTGTGTCATTAACCGCAGGCTGCCCACCTCGCTCTAATTGGATGGGATTTTTTTTTTTTCACTAGAGACCCCCCGGAGGGACAAGTTTGGAAAATGAAGCATTACACATCTGCGACATCAGGCAGAAGGCAGGGGGGAGAAGGACTAAGAAACCAACCCCCTGTGCCCCCTCTGCCACTTCCCCCCGGCACAGCCACTGCAGTGGAGATGAAGGATTTGTTTAATTAGACGGCAAATCCTCCCGCTCCTGCACAGATGGAAGCAGCAGTGGCTCAGGCAGCAGCTGCTCCCCGGGGGAGTATTGACTGCAGCAGTTGGGGTGCAGGGATGCCACGATGGCATCTGCATCCCATGGAGCTGGTGAGTGTCACGGTGTCAGCAAAGCCGTGGCTGTGAGGAGACAGCGTGCTGGGTGCCACCACAGTGGTGGTGGTCATGTAGCTGCAGAGGATGGCGCTGTGAGGAACCTAGTGTGACCCTGGGCTCGCTCCCCCACTCCATTCTCTGCCTCCCACGCTGTTATGGGTGCTGGGGTGGCTGTCCTGGGGTCCCTGCTGCAAGTAGCATCCTGGCAAAGGCATCGCATCCATCCCCATGTCTCAACACCAACTTGGTTCTCCCTGTGCTGCCAGCATGGAGATGCTGTGCTGCAGCATCACCTCAGAAACTGTAACAATTGGAGCAGCAAATGAGTCCCCTGTCCCCAGAGACACCCTGTGAGAGGAGCCTGCATGGGTTGTTTCTGCCTGGCTCAGCTGCAGGAGGGGATGCAGAAGGCTTGGGCGGCTGCTGTTCTCCAGTCGACTCTCTGAGAGATGCCAGTGCCTGCAACTCTGCGGAAAGGCAGCGGGTGGTGGGTGGGAAATGTCTGTATCTTTCACATCTCTTGGGCCTGCCATTGGGTTTGCTCTCCAGAAATGCTGCAGAGTGGTCTCTGTGGTGGGGGCAGGAGGAGCTGTGACAATAATGGCACCCCAGCAACTCTCACTGCTCTCCTTTTGCTGTCCGGCCCAGCCACCACCTCCTCAGTGCCCACTTGCTCATCCCTCAGGGCAATCCCATTGTGGCTGTCACCTGCTGGCCATGGGAAGGGTCCTGCCAGCCCAGGAACAGGGTTCAGAATGGCCAGGTCAGACCCTGTTTCCTAGTCCCTGGTGAGGGCATCACCCTGGCATCCATGGCTGAGCTGGGGCTGGCATGGGGCAGGCAGGAGAAGCAGCATCTTCCTGGTTTCTGGAGGGAAATACAGGGAAAAACTCCCTCTCTTGGTAGAAGTCCAAGGCAAAACATCACAAGCACATCCTTCACTGCTCAAGGACTGTGTTGGCTAATGCAGGACCTCCCTCAGCATTACTCTCCTTCCCCTGGGCTCCGGGAAATCTTGAGACAAGTTAGCAGCTTCTTGGTCCTTTCCAGGCATGTGAATTCACCTGAGCCTTTTAAAATGAGTCCCTTGGGCAGCAAGAAATAAAGAGGAGGGCCCCAGAGCTGAGCCTGGCCCTGGCACTGCCTGCACCCCCTCTTCTTGTAGATCCCACTTCAGCTTCACTGAGGCAAATACAAATAGACTAATCCTGGGCTGTGTTTGCTCTTCTCAGGCACCGTCAGCTCCAAGGAGGCAGAATGACATTTGTCTTTCTCTTACAGGATTTTCTGAAAGGTAAATGAGAACAGTTCAAGAATATGACCCCATGAACGGCAGAGTGAGAGAGTAATGAACAGCCTGGAGAATATTAGTGCGAGACGTCTGTTTACCCTCCTCTAGGAAGAAAATCAAGGGCAAAGGCAGAGGATGTGAAAGGCAAATCTGCTGGAAAACCAGCCAGGGGAAAAAAATCCCTCACCTTCTCCCCAACCCCACAATTAAACCGAGCGAGGAGCTTGGTGAGAATTTGCAGGGGAAATCAGAAACTGAAATAAGAAAGCAACTTGAACCAGCATATTATCCCTATTTTCTGAAGTAAATAACAGGGCTATTTGGTGGGTAAAAGAAGCATCCAACAAGCCCTCCGGCGCCTAGGCTGCCTCTCACATCAGCTGGGCCCCGGGATGTGCTGCCAGCAGCTTCCTCTGCTGCTGATTCCCCTGCAGGCATCAGCAGCTGTGCCCGCATACCCATGCCACGCTGCCACCCTGGGCTTCACAGCCTGTGAAAGATGTGGGGAGAGTGGGGTGACAGTGGGACTCCTATTTGGATTGCCTCAGGGATGCCGGATGCCCTGCCCTGAGCACAACTTGGGGGCTGTTGGCTCCTCTGCCCCCCAAGCCTGCTACTCCTGTGCCAGTGAGCCCAGACGCAGCACACGGGCTGGATGAGACCTTCCACATATTAAAACTTGGTGTTTTGAAAAAATCAGGTTCCTGCAGGGGAAAACCTCAGCCAGATACCACAAAAAGGAGGTGTGAACATGTGCTCATCTTCTCCAAAGGGTGCCTAGGTGGGGCAGCTCAGCTCAGGTGTAATTGCAGCTGCCCAGCACCTCCGTGGCTGCCACTGAGGTCGCAGATAAAGTCCAGCAGCTGATGTAGGCGGGAGGTGGGTGCTGGTGCCAGGGAGAAGGGCTCTGTCCTCTTGTTATCAGACAGAGCTTTGTCACACTGCTGGCAGCACTGCTTGTGGAGGGTCCTGCCATCCTTGGGGCATCCCTGGGGGGGCTCAGGGTCTGGGATCCTGCTGCTGCTGACCAAGGCTGGTACCCACTGCCCTCCCCTCAGCAGAGCCCAGTGAGGGGTTTAGCTCACTCCTCTCCCAAAGAGCCCCTGCCCTTCCTCTGTCATCCCATGACACCAGCCTGTCCGTCTGTCCTTCAGAGTGCCTCCTGTCCTCTGACAGCCTCTGCCAACCTCTTTTTTTTTTTAATTTAATTTTTATTAGTACATTTTGCAGCCTTGCGGCAACCTGGGAATACAAATAGAACAGTGAGTGCAGCCAGGCCTGGGCAGCGGCGAGCAGGGCTGGCTCTGGTGGGAAGAGGCAGCTGGACAGATGCTGCCGGTGCCGTGACCTTCCCGCAGTTGCCATCTCCTTTTCGCTTGGATGGGGCTGCCTGAGAGAGCAGGAGATTTTGCACAGCAGGAAAATCTCTGGGCAGCCCTGACTGTTGCAAGCAGCTGCCTAGCTCACCCTGGCTGCAGAGCTGCCCTGGGGCACTTGATAGCAGGACACATCTCAGGCTCCCTGGGCAGGGGGGTTTTACCCCACTGATGGGTGAATGGAGGCAGTGAGGCAGGTGAAGAAGGACAGTTAAAATCAGCAACAGATAATGAGAAATTCAGCCTGGCCAGGGAAGCAGCTGCCTATAAATAGCAACAAGCAGTGACAAGATACACCGGGATTTCTCCTACTGCCCCATGTATAATGGATAAGAGCACTGCACGTGCTGTCGCTGGCTCCTCTTGGGTGCACCGGGGCTGTATCTGCATCTTGGGGGTGCAGGGGGTAGTGGCTTGCTGTGTTTTGCAGGGTTGGTACCCACTAAAGCATGTAATTTTGGCCACAGTACTTCTTTGAAAACCTGATGCAGTGCCCAGGGCAGTGGAGGAAATGGGCCCATGGGGGTGTAATCAAAGAAATCAACTGGGGGGTCAGGAGGAAGCCTCCCTGAAACTGAGGGACTGCTGTAGCTGGGAGAGAGCAGGAAACCTTCTCCCAGCTGGCCCTCACTGTGAGTGGCCTCCCTGCTGCCTCCCAGCTTGCCCTGGGGACTGCTGCCTGAGTGCTGGGTGTGTGCCGGGGGGCCAGGGCAAGCAGGAGGCTGTCCCGTGCTGTCAGTGTGATGGGAGTGGCTGTGACAGGCTGCCTGTGGTGATTACGGGTGAGGTGGCTGCATATGGGGATGAGAGCAAGGAGGATGCTCTGGTCCTCTGTCCCATATGTTCCTGCTTGCTGTCCCATCTCATTTCTTTGCTCTAACGTGGTGTAGCAGTGAAGATTGGCAGCACCCGTGTGGCTCTTCCTTTGCCATTGCTGTCACCAGTTGGTCCCTCCAGTCCCAAACTTGCATTCCCCCTGGCCCAGGGAAAGCCTGAACCTGAGCCACAGCTGTGAAGCACAGAGAATGGAAGAGAAAAACACACAAACATCCCAAGGAGGGATGGGGGAGTGGGGATATTTAGAGGTGTACATGTGTGTTTTCCTCCAAACACTTAATTTTGGTGCAGCCTGTTCCTGCAGCCTTTGTGCAGAATGCAGGTGGCTGGGGAAGGAAAGCCTTCTCCATGTCTAACCCCTGGCACACCTCGCCAGGGGCAGTGTGACAGTTCTGGGCTCTATGAATGACTGCAGGTAGCTAAGCCCTTAATTGCCCTTTGAGGGAGGTTTTAGAGGCAATTGGCCACTGCCCAAGGGTCAGAACAAATTGCAAGGTGATCCACGTTTATTTATAAGCATGTTTATTTTTACCAGCCTGGCATGGCCCTCTCCTGGCCAGCCAACAGGGATGCATCTTCTCTTCCGTGCCTGAGGAATAGCAGTATTCTCTCTGGCAGGGACTAGCCGACAAGGAAACTTTTATGTGGGCTGGCAGGCTCTCTGCACGCTGCCCTCGGGGCCTCATCCATGAAGGGACTGAGCTGCACCATTGCTCCAAGCATGCAGAAGTACACAGTTACACGCTGAGGATTAGCAGGATAGGTTCTCATAACCTCTCCAACTGAAAAGCAAAGGGAGAGGAATGCAAGAAGGTCTTTTCAGCATCCCCATGGCCAACAAATTCCCCTGGGGCTCTGTGCCCCCCAGTGCAGGCAGATGGTGCAGTGTTTGGGCATGCCATTGACTGCCCACCCAGATGTTTGGTGCAAGGTACCCACCACGCTGGTGGAGGAAAGGCAGCCCCAACCACTTTCCTGCACTCTTTTTTTCTATCCAGACTTAGAAATACAGAAATACTCTTTTTCCTGTCTCTCTGTTTTGCAGCTCTGTTCAGGAGCACATGCAGGAGCACTGGTGCCTAGTGCCAGCGGGTGATGCCAGCAACAGCTCTGAGGGGTTTCCATCCCAGGAGAGTAACACTTGCTGACAAAGAGTGCCCAGTGACCGAGAATTTGAAGCCACTTTGTGCAGAAATCACAGATCCTCCTATTTGCCCACCTTCTCCCCAATGGGATAAAGCTGCCTATTCCCCCCAGGGTGTTCAGAAATTGTACAGTAAGCAAGACAGGAATTTCTATGAAAATAAAAAGAAGGGCTTATATTTTTTCCCCAATGTCATGTTTTTTAATATTACATTGTATTTTACATTATATTTATTGCATGTGTGCATCACATTTTTTTCCTCCTGGTGGCCATGAGTCCCCCAGTGCTGGCCTGGGATGCAGGCTGGGTCTTGCTAGTTTCCAGAGGCCATAGGGTTCACAGGTTATTTCCAAGGGGATGTTGCAAGGCTGTCACCCTCCCATGGCCAGTACTAGGTGACCATGGCTATGTCACTGCCAAGTCACCTGGAGGGCTAACAGAAGTGCCCAAGGATTCTTCCCACTGTGGTGGCAGAGGCTCTCCCTGCTCTGTTGTCACTGCCCAGCCCTTCTCATCCCATGGCTGGCAGGGGACACGAGGCAGCCCCTTGCCACCCTGCCTTGCAGCAGGAAACTGAGGCAGGGTTGGGGGGCCAGGAGCTGGGTCCTGCCAATATGGGGTGCAGCTACCCACCATGAAGCCTTTGTGAGCACCTGTACAGCTGTCCAAGCGGTGCCTTGCCTCAGCCCATCTGCAGGCAAGACAAGAATGGCTGTTTGGGTGGGTGAGGAGGGGGCAGGGGTCCCCACAGGGTGACCCACTCTGCTCCTGGCCTGCCACAGCTCAGGGACCCCAGCCCAACAGCGTCCCCAGCCCCAGGGACAGCCAGGCCCTGCCACCTTGCTGCCTGGCACAAAGCGGTGCATTGAGGGACACAGCAGGGCTTTGTCCACTCCGTGCCCGCCGGGAAGGGGCCGGTTGCCCTCTGCAGGCTTCCCTGTCCCTGTGCTGGCTTCACTCATGGAACATTGGGCACCACAGGGAGCTGGGGTACCCATGGGAGCAGGAGCACCCAAGGGTGTTGACTCTGTGTGCTGCAACTCTGGAGCCATACTGGTCACCTGGAGATCCCACAGCTCTGCCCACCCAAGCACTGTTCCCCCATGGGAGCCAAGGGGCCAGGGAAGGGCCACATGATCCCCGTCAAAAGGGAAAAAACTCAGTTTCGAGTCCCCAAGGCTGAAAGCAGGTCCTTGGGATGTGGAACCCTGTTACCCACCGGCGGGAGGTGACAGAGGGCCAGAGCTGGCCGGGCCTGGGGAAGAGGACCCAGAGCCACCGATGGGGGGGCACGCCATGAACCCCCTGTCCCCAAAGCTGCTCTCTGTTTTGCAAAAGCCTTTTCCCCCCAAAGCCCTGAGCATGACCCTGAGGCAGCTTTGCCCACGCAGCCTCCGGGCACCGAGGAGCTGGCAGCCAAGGGGTGCTGGGGGGGGTGTGGGGGGGGCGGGGTCCTGTCCCTTTAAGGGCGGTGGCTGTCACTCACAGAGCCCTTTTCTTTGCTGAAGAGCGGGGCAGGCGCCCAGAGGGGAAAACACAGGGCGAAGGATCACCAACCAGGCAGGCAAGGGCTCCGCAGACAGCACCAAAGAAGCCAAGCGGGCGGGCGGAGGAGTTGACCAAGTCCAGCACGATGGGTGAGTATGGGGTGAGGGTGGCGGGCAGTCAGAGAGCTGATGCTGGTGGCTCTGAGGACCCTGTCCCAGAATAGAGCTCCTTTAAACTTTCCTCTGGCACCGGTCAGGTCCCAGTGGCCCCAGAGTGGCCGTGCCAGCCATGGGAGCTGCTGGGGGAGGTTGCCTTGGTGTGGCGGGAACAGGGTTTTCCTTGCCAAAAGGGTTTCCTGTGCTTGGATGCTCATGTGCTGTCTGAGGGGACAGATGCCATCCCCACAGCCAGTCCCAGCACAGCCCACAGAGATGAGAGCGCCTGCCCAGGGCTGGGAGGTGCATGCAGGGAGCTGAGACCCGTCATAGCTCATGCCACTTGTATGCCAGCAGCCTTGGGAAAACAGAGGCACTCCTTGTGCCTCAGTTTCCCTAGCGATACACCAGAGCTAATACTTACCTGCATACCCCTGGCATCGGGGAGGGCTCTGTTCCCAGAGGTGGCACGAGCTGCCAGCACCCTGCATCCTCCTCCTCCTGTCTGCAGCGTGTTGTTTGGCTCCAGCAGCAGCTGAGCCTGGGTACAAGGCCTGGGATTGTGCGGCACAAGGGCTCTTTCTCTCCTCCCTTCCCCTCCCCAGGCTTCTCCAGCGTGGCTTCCCAAAGGGATCCTGCTAGGCCCTGTTGCGTCCCAGGACCTGCAGCCTCTCCAGGAATGGAGCCACTCACAGTGCCTCAACTCTCGGCATTGCCAGGCCACTTTCCAGGTGGCCAAAAACAAAAATAAAAGGGCATGTTTGGCCCAAGACCCCTCTGGGTGCGCAGGGCTGTCTGCTTCGATCTCAGTGAGTTTCAGGCACCAGTGCTGGCCAGAAGGAGTGTAACCGCCTTGGACCTGCCACATCCAAGGCAAACAAGCAGGAGGGGTCCCAGTGCTCCCCCATAGCGCTGCCTTTGTTCCCTGTTTGCTCTCAGTGCAGGGAGCCACTGGGGTGGCAGTGCCAGGACAATCCCCCATTGTGCTCAGTGCCATTGCGCGATCTTGTCCCAGTGAGGAGGGGAGGGCACTGCTGGCCAAGACCCCACAGCTTTCTTGTTCTTTGAGGGAGGAGAGATGCACTGTGGGATTCGTGGAGGGAGCGTGGGTTTGGGAACGCTTCCCACGGGTGCCCTCTTGGCATTTAAGGCACAAGTGCTATGCCCTGATGGGGTGTGCCCAGGCAGCTGCTGTGCCCAGGACAGTGGAGTGATGGAGCCCGCATCCTGGGGAAGGGGAGCAGCTTCCCTGCACAGAGGTGTTTCATAGCCAGGGCAGCAGGTTATTGCAGCTTAACTGGAGACAAACTGATGCACCAGAGTCAGATGCTGGTGGGTGCCCGTCCCCACATCAGGCCAAAGAGTGCCTGACTGAGCACCTCCAAATCCCAACCATGATGAACCTGAGATAATGATCCTGCATGTTAGAGCCACAACGTGCAGAAGGAGCAGGTGCCTCTGGTCTCACTGCTGAAAAAATCCAGCATTTAGGCAATCCAGGCAGCATGCTGGCATGTGCCCTCGCTTTCCCTACCCACACACAGGTACACGTGACCTCTTGTCAAGTATCTGTCCCGGAGGACAAAAACTATTACACAAGCACTGATGTTCAGGGAACAAACACAGCTCCTCTCCACGAGCACATCTGCCTGCGTAACGGGGCTGCTGCAGGCCGAGCTGCCTGCAGGGTGCCAGGAGAGGGGCCAAGTGCACCCCAGCTGCTACCCAGATGCTCGCCGTACTCAGGGTGTGTGCTGACTCCTCCCAAGCTGCCCCAAA
Organism: Dromococcyx pavoninus; assembly: GCA_033558185.1. NCBI lineage: Eukaryota > Metazoa > Chordata > Aves > Cuculiformes > Neomorphidae > Dromococcyx > Dromococcyx pavoninus. The sequence continues at coordinate 2,361,104 of JAUMJL010000389.1, read as the reverse complement.
GCCAGGCCTCATTGGTAGGCCTCCACTGGGGTTTGTCTCTGTGGGGGTGCTGACTTCCCCTCCATATGCGATGGCAAAATTAAAATGCAGGCAGCTGGTGTCACCGTTTTCTGCAGCCGGGCTGTGGGGGCAGCAAGGAACCCATTAGCAGCTTGTTTGCTGGGTCCCCATGGCTTTACGCTACATCGCTTTGTATTTCCATCTTGTTTCGCACAGGTACGCACGGCGGGCTTGCCTTGGCTCCCTGCCTGCCTCGCAGCTCTGGTGCCCTGTGCTGCCATCCCTGGGCATGCTTGGGTGTGATCCTGCCCAGCTGCTTAGGGACCTGTCAGGGAAGCTGCTGGGTTTGGCTCTCCAACACTGCAATGAATCTCTCCTGGACTTGCCTTTAACCTGTTTCCCTCCTCTTGCTGGGCCCCTTCCCCCCGGCAGTTGTCTGCTCTTGAGCTGCAGGCTCCAAGCGCTCCCCGTCCCAGCGGTCCCATCCCACCTCACCTCTTTTCTCCCTAGGTTTGCTCGAGTGCTGTGCCAGATGTGTCATTGGGGCACCCTTTGCTTCTCTGGTTGCCACTGGCTTATGCTTCTTCGGGGTAGCGCTGTTTTGTGGCTGTGGGCACGAAGCTCTCACAGGCACCGAGCAGCTCATTGAGACCTACTTCTCCAAAAACTACCAGGACTACGAGTACCTCATTGACGTGTAAGTACCCTGCTGTGGTGCATCGTCCTCTTGCCAGGGCCCTTCGCATCTCCGTCTTGCTCTGTACTAGCAGGAGGTGTCCAGCTGAGCTGGCCAGGGCGATGCTCTCACCCGGGCACCATGGAGACCCCAGGCTGTGTTTGTCATGTGCCATTGCCGCAGCTGCATGGCAGGGTCCAGTTTCCGTTTCGCTCCTGTTTTCATGTGACCCTCACTAAGTGCCCTGGTTAGTTGTGGACCTCTGCACTGGGAAGGTGCAGGGGAGCCACGGCTTTGCTCTGGCTCATTCCTTGTGCAGCTTCACCCTCCATTTCAGTCCCTGTAGGGTGGTGTGGGGAAGGTAAATTGTGGTGGCTAGGCTACCCTGGCCATTCCCCACATGCAAAGCTAAGCTCCCTGGTACCAACCCAGCACCTGAGCATCCTTGCCTGCTGCTTTCCCTGGCAGCATCCACGCTTTTCAGTACGTCATCTATGGCACGGCCTCCTTCTTCTTCCTCTATGGAGCCCTGCTGCTGGCCGAAGGCTTCTACACGACCGGTGCCGTCCGGCAAATCTTCGGGGACTACAGGACCACCATCTGCGGCAAGGGCCTCAGCGCAACGGTAACTGGGGGCCCGAAAGGGAGGGGAGCGCGAGGCCCCCAGCGAGCTCACTCGTTGCAGCGGGTGTGTCAGTGTTTGGGAAAGTGGCTAGGACATCCTGACAAGGTGATCTTAACCGGGGTTTGGCACCCCTTCGCGCGCCTGCAGCGGGTTTGCCACGCTTGGCGTGGCTGAAGAGCAGGACACTGCGGTTGTCCGGGTTTTGGGGTATCCCAAAGGGAAGCACAGCCCAGCCACCCTACCCCAGGCCTGCTGTGACCCCTGGGGACCAAAGCAGACCAAATGGCCACATGTAATAAAGCTGCTTCGTGTTTGAGCATCAACAGGGAGAGCCATGAGCATCCCCACGGTGCCGGCAGTCCAAGTCTCTGTAGCACCTGGTGTCCCCGGGGTTGTCCTCTCTGCTGTGCTTGAGGACCACAATAAAGTGCTGGCAAGGGGAGCTCGTGGCCTGGGGGAGCGGAGGCGAACGGCTGCGGTTCCCTTGGGAGCTGGTTGGGGTGGCACTGCGGGGGGAGGGCAGAAGATCCACGTTTCCATGTCAAGGCGGGTTTTGCAGCTGCCCTCCTGCAGTGGCCAAACCCTGCTTGGCTGCGGCCGCGGTTTTTCCCCCCCACGGGATGTGGCAGCCATCCTGCTGCTGCCACCGGTCATCCCCAAGCATGTGTAGCCAGCCACAAACCTGGGGCTGGTGCTGGCCCCGTGAGCCATGGACAGCCAGCTCGCACTGCTGCTCCGTGCTGGCTGCTTGGGGATATGCTGGGTTTGGTGGGTGGTGCGGAGCTGGCTGCAGGCAGCACCTCAGTCCTCTGCCTGCCCCACACCCTCTCCTGCCTGGGGACCCTCGCGCTCCCCTGTCTCTGTCCCTGTCTGCTTGGTAACAACGGCTCTGCCCTGGCTTGTCCTGCCCCTTGCAGTTTGTGGGCATTACCTACGTCCTGACCATCATCTGGCTTCTGGTCTTCGCCTGCTCTGCGGTGCCCGTCTACATCTACTTTAACACTTGGACCACCTGCCAGTCCATTGCCAACCCCAGCAAGACCACAGCCAGCATTGGCACCCTGTGTGCAGATGCCAGGATGTACGGTGAGTGTGAGGTTCACCGCCCAGGAGCCAGAGCTCAGGGCAGAGGAAAGGGGATGGAGGAACGGGCCCAGGCAGATAAGGCTGGGATAAAGCAGGTGAAAGTGCTGAAGAGCCCCAAAACTTTGGGGTGTGCATGACACATGTGGCTGTGAGAGGCTGAACAAGGCAACCAGCTGGCAGCTGTGCCTGCCTCACCTCTGCATCTCACCAGGTGTCCTCCCCTGGAATGCTTTCCCCGGCAAGGTGTGTGGTTCCAACCTGCTCTCCATCTGCAAGACCAGTGAGGTGAGCATCTACCATCACCCTGCATGTGCTCCCCTCAGTGGATGGCCTTGGCACTGGCCTCCCTGGCCAGCACACAGGACCCTGGGAGCTCACCCCCCTCTTCCCTTGCAGTTCCAGATGACTTTCCACCTCTTCATCGCAGCCTTCGTGGGGGCAGCTGCCACACTGGTCTCACTGGTGAGTCGGTGCTCCCCCTGCCCACCTTTTCTACTCCACCCAGTGAAAATGTGGGGGCAGAGGACAACAGAAGTGGTGGGCACAGATGTGACAGAGCCTGTGCTCGTGTCATTTTCTGGAACCTAAGTGCAGATGGTGAATTCAGGCCATAAGAATATAGAGGTGGCTGCTGGAGGGGGGTCTGGAGAGGCCCTGTTGGGGTGCTGGGCTTGGGGGGATGCCACCTCGAGTGCACTGCAGTGAGGACTGCTCCTCTACTTGCCTTCCTCACTCCCAGGAGCTTCATTTCTCCTCCTTCCCCCTCGCTCACTCTCTTCCCACCCACAGCTCACCTTCATCATCGCCGCCACCTACAACTTTGCCGTTCTCAAGCTGATGGGCCGAGGCACCAAGTTCTAGCCCGTGCGGTGGAGCCCAGCCAGACCAAACGCCCTTCTTTTCTCTAACCCCGAGGCTTTAACACTGCAGCCACCTGACACCAGGTCTCCTGCGTTAACTCTGCCTTCGCCGCTGACTCCCCTCCTCCCTCACATCCATTGTGCTGAGCGTGACCAGGAAGGAGAGCTGCCCACCAACGGACATCTCTTCATGCACTTTTCTCTCTCTGCTCATCCATAACCGGTTCGCTCTAGGGCCAAGCCCATCTAAACCAGCCAGAGAAGAGGAGGGACTTACTCCAGTGTCCCAATGTTGCCTAGGGATGAGCAAAGGCCTTCATGCTCCTGGGAGGAGGAAATCTGTGTAGGTTGCTCCATGAGTAGCAAGAGGCTACCTAGAGAGAAAAGGAAGTTGTCCCAGTCCTGGTACCACTACTAGAGACTCTCCTGGAGCTGCCTGCTGTCACCACCTGTGGATGGAGAATAAGAAAAGGAATTTTTGTTTTTCCCTTAGCAAAGAAAAATGAATTTACCCCAAATTGCCTGCTGCAGCCAAGGCAAAGGGAGTTCAGGGCAAGGATCTTCCCATTGAGGAGAAGAGAGTGCTGACCCCAATGCCCTAACCCAGCTGCCCTTATTAAAGCCTAATGGAGTTTGGTGTCTCTGTAGACAAGGGGGTCTCTTGGCTTTACCCTCTGGGCAACAGAGATGCAGCAGATAGGTTTGACTGAGAGGAGAGATCTCTGTGCAGTGCCCTAGGAGTGTAAAGCCAGAGTCACCCCTCCATAGGCAGGGGATGACCCTCTGAACTGTGTGCCTTCACCCGCCCTGCCTTGCAAGCACCGTGCTCGCTGCATGCTTTTGTCCCTTCACAATGGTGCTCTTCTCTGTGGTGACATTTGCTTCTCTAACCTCCGCTGTGTCGGAGAGCTTGATTTGTTTCTCACCTGTGTCAAACATAACTTTCCCTCATTCTGTTCCCCTATTCTCCTCACTTTTTTTTTTCCCCATGTTTCCTGCAAGTCAGGACAACTGTCTTATGTCTGCCAGGGTGGGAGGGACTGGCAGCATCTTGCTTCCAGCCCAAACACATGAAGGGGTTGAGGAGGGAAGGAAAAGTAGTGGGTTGAGGGTCATAGGGTAGAAAAACTGCCTGTGTCCAGATCCTTCCTGGTGCCAGTTCGGTCTTTTCCTGTGGAGGGGGGTAGCAGTGCAAGGGGTTTGATGGAGATGACGTCTCCCCTGTGATTGCTCTCCACAGCAGCTGGAGGAAAGCCCTCTGGCTGGGTAGCATGGGTCTGGCTGGACCCGTCAAGATGCTGTTTCCAGTTCTCCCCACCAACTGGTATTTTGTTTTTCTTGTCCCTGCCTCTCCTTAATGCTAATATTAGTGTTTATTTATTGGAGAAACTACTTTCAGTGGCAGACTGTAGCTCCATCTTGCATGGATTTTTTTTTTCTGTCTGTATTATTATTATATAGTTTTTAAGTGCCGATTTCAGCAGGGGCAAGGATAAAGGAGCAGATCTGCTGAGCAGAGCGTTCGAAGGATCCTTGTCACTGAGAATGCTGAAATAGGTTGGCCAGGCTACCAACGCACATGGGCTGGGGAGGGGGAAGATGCTGAGAGGGACAGCAGGGTGGGGAGAAACGAGTCAAGATCTGGAAATTTGCCTCAATGCTATCTCTCTTGCGGGTTTGCTGGGGGTTTTTTTGGTATCCATTTAACAAAAAATAACCAGATATTCCTTCCCACACTTGTCCCCAGAACCCAAACACACACACACGCACACATGTGCGCACACACACATGCAAAAAGACAGTTAATCAACTGAAAGTGTTTCCTTCATTTCTGATCTAGAATTTCAACTTGTTAACAAGCAATAAAAAGGAGCAAGTTTTTAAAGACTTATCTTACAAGATGTATTTTATAAAAATTAAAGAAAATAAATTAAAATTAAGAACATTCTGAAAAAGATATATGTCTGTCCATCCTTTTGTTTTTCTGGCTTTCCCACCCCCACCCCAGCCAAAAAAAAAAAAAACCAGAGAAGGGGAGGTTGCAGAGGAGAAGGTCCTGGAGGAGAAGCACTCACCAGCCCCACATGTGGGCCGGCAGCCTCTGCAGGATTTTGTTATCCCCTCCTTACAACCCAGGTTCATAACTCTGACTGCAAAATCTTTGTTCCCAGATGGGGAGCCCTTAAAATCTCAATTTCTTCCCCAGTCACCCAGAGGAAAGCTGGCATCTAGTAGGAGCCACTTGCTCATGTTTTGTGATGTGCTGCTGCCCTTCAATACTCAGCCTGCGCAGTGACAGCTCCTGCCACATCTCCTAATGTGGCACCTACAGCACAACCACAGCAAAACTCATCGGCACAGCTCAAGCAAAGCTTGCCAATTTGCATCAGGCAATGTATGGTAGAGCACGCCCAGAGCCAGGCAGTATGGGTGATTCTCTCACTTGCAGAGAGCCCTGTGTGAAATAGGATGGTCTTGGTTAGGCACGAGGGCGAACTCAACTATCACAGGGCCCTACATGTCCTGTCCATGCACGCTGGGGGTGGCTGCGTGTTGCTGCAGGGTCATTAACAGTTTGCACAGTGCTGGTGTGTGGGGAAGCCATTGGCTGATGTCTTTCTGCCCCTGATCAGATGAATGTTGCCCTTAGACAAATGTTTCCACAGCACGTACTAAAAATTATCAACTGAAATACTGCTTCTCTTGGAAATTCATCCCAGAACATGTGCTCAGGAGCCTCTGGGGAACAAGGCCACTAGGGATGCTCCAAGCCCTATGCTCAGACTCCAGCACAGCTCCAATTTGCAACAGATCTGCCCGAGAGGCAGATTTCAGGCATGGCCAGGTGCCCATGAGCGGCCCTGAGAGCCAGCAGGCTGTTAGTTACGCACCGTCAGGTCCCTTACTGCTCTTCTTAAATGAAACTCTAGCTCAAATCCCACCCTCCCTCAATTTCAGCTCCCTCTCAGCAGGCAGTGAGGCTTCCTATGTGACCTGGCTCGGGGAGCTTTAGCTCACGCATTGCTGCTGCCCCAGCTCAGTGCACAGCTGTGCCTGCACCCTAGCTTTGCCCCAGCTCACAAAAACCCATGGGGCTGCAGCCAGCATCAATGGGACCCTTTGTTCCCTGCATTCCCAGATGCCATCTCCCTCCTCTCCTCATGCTGAAAGGGCCCTGTGTGTGCATGATCAGACGCTGGGCAGGAACGAGCTGGGGAACAAAACACCATCTCTTTCTCCTGGTAGAGACTGGTGCCCCCTGGCCAGGGTGAGGGTTGGGGACAGCAGCACAAGGTAGTGTGTGAAAGCAGCCAGCATGGCCAGGAGGCTGGGCAAGTCTGAGGGCTGAAGGACACATGCAACCTCTTGTCAGTGGTGCCCTTGGCTGTGTAATATTGCCACTCCTCCTGGGCACATGGGATTTGCCCTCATAGCGCCTTTCCTGGACACCCAGTGCCCACCAGGCTGGGAAAAACAGGGAATAAACCCTGCCTGGTATCAAACCACATCTCAGTAAACTGCCCCTTCAAGGAGGGGAGCCGGTGCAATCAAATTCTTTCCCCCTGTCTAGCAGCTGAAACGCGGCTGCAGTTTGCTCCCACAGAGGTTGGACCAGAGAAAGGGACCCTGGAACAGGTCCCATGGGCTGTTGTACCAGAGAGCAGACAGGGTGACTCCCAGTCCTTCATTCCATGCCCTGCCACTCTGGGAGACGGCCCTGTGCCACTGCCAGGGAGGGACACTGGGCAAGCAAGCCCTTGGGACAGAGAAGCCAGAAACTTCCCCTGGACAGGGAAAGGAGAGGGGAGGGACGGCTGGCCAGGGGTCCCCAGCCCCTGATGCTGAGGCTGATGCTGCTCAGCCGCCTCTGCATTCCCGGTCCTCCGTCTCCTCCCCGCGGCCACCGGCAAGCGGTGCTCGTTTACATTGGGCTCAGTCCTGCACAGCCCAGCAAGGGAACAGCAAATAAAAGCCACCGCAGACACCCAGGTGCTGCCATTCAGAGCCCGTGTGCAAGCCCCTAAATCTACAGCAAATTCCTCGGGAGCCGCCAGGTCTGGCAGAGTCTCTTGCTGCGCTGTCTTAGCGAGGGCTTGGGCTCAGCGCTGGGGAAAGGCTGTGCAGGACGAGCTGAAGGGCTCAGGGAAAGGGGAGGCAGTGCGAGAAGCAAGTCCCTGGCTCAGCCCTCCGCCTGCTCTAACTCAGCAGGGTGGGCAATGGGTACGCCAACCGTGGCAGGGCACCCTCGTGGTTCTCCTCACCCAGCAGCTCCCCCAGCCCTGTCCTGGCTTCAGCCAAGGCAGGGAAAGGGCTGCAAGTGGTGCCCTGGCAGGCACAGTAGCCTTGCCTGCCAGGGGCATGGCATGGTACTGCCACCCATCTGTGCTAAAGGAAGGGCTCACCTGCTACCTCGCAGGCACCCAGCTGGCTTCTCTCCATTTCTGTGCACAGTTTGGCTCTGCTAAGGAGATGCCCGGGGACAAGGAGGGAGTAGCAAATAGGAAACCCTTGTGGAAAGGACTAAGAGTGAAAATAAACACAGCACTTGGCTGTTCATGAATCCCACATCCGCATGTGGCCACATGCACCAGCACCTAAAGCAGGGGTCTCAAACTTACAGCTCCCACCATTCTGCTCCTCCTGCACTGTAATGTGCGTCACACACTGCACACCTGCCCAGCGCTGGCAGGAGCGTAGGGACAAGCAGCTTAGCACTGCCGCTGGGTAGAAACAAGGTGTTGGGCCAGATAAACCAAGGTGAAGGCTGGATTTGGCCCTCAGACCGTGAGTTTGACACCCCTGCCCTAAAGGATCCCTTGAAGCCACCAGGAAAGAACTGCTCCACCAGTCAAGCAAGCACTGGGGTCAAGAGGTATCTCTGTCCATCCCCAATTGTTTTTGCTCAAGCAATCGCCTCAGCAGGTATCCCGCATTGTCTCTCACTGACTACGTGGATTTTCCCAGGCCCCAGCCTTCCAGTCAAGGGACTCTGATTCACCTGAAGCAACCATCTCCCACCTCAGCAGAGCAGAGAGTGCTCCTCACTCCAAAGCAGAGCATGCCAGTGCCCCAGGTGCCAGAGCTAGAACAAACTCCCTGATATGAACTGGAGCCTGGAATGGGATTCATAGGCTCCTGAAAGGGTATTTTTAGACTCTTTATATCTTTTTCCTCATCCTCAAACACATGCAAGAATGTTCAGTCCCCAGAGATCCTGTTCCCATAAACCTCCCTATTGCTGTGAGGAGTCAGCTTCCAGACCTAGGGAGGAGCTGCACTCGGGAAGCACAGGGTGTGTGAGCAGGCTTGGTCACCCAGGGCATCTGCAGCTATCTGGGGCTCCTCAGTTAGCAGTTCTGGAGAAGATTTCAGTTTCCTGAGCCCACCAAGCAGCTGCACAGCCTTACAGCTGCAATACCTGGCCCAGAGCAACAAAAGCCTCAAGAGGGTCATGGAATGGAGTGATATACTGGACTGGGAGACTGCTCGCTGCTCCTCCTCCTTTGCAAATATACACGGATATGCTACAGCATCTGTTCACACAGAAGCAGCTCACTCCCTTCCTTTCAAGACACTCCTTTGTCCTCCAGGGACCCATCCTCTCCCCAACCCATGGCAAAAAACACAGAGCCCTCTGCTATTGCTGCAGTGGCAACATGGGGTATCAGAGAGCAGCCTCACTATTGCTCCTGCTCCATATTTTCTTACAAACATCTCACATCAGGGGAGTCTGTGACTTGGATGGTTTCAGACAGACCCTCACCAACAGGACACAGCCTCACCCAAGCTCTGCAAAACCTCCGAGGCTGGGACCACTTCCCACTGGGTCATGTTGGCTGTCTGGTTTTGGTTGTGTTTTGAAACAGCTGAAGTAAGATGCTGGAGGCACACAGATACTCTGGTCCACATTTAAAAAGCAGGCCTTCCAAGGACTTGAAACCCTGGGCACCCTCTGGAAGTGCAAACAGGCAATCAGACATGGGAGAAAAATAAACTAAAAGGTTCTGCCAACAGAAACCGCAGGCACAGACTCTGCAAACACACTGAAGGCTTCCAAGAATAAGTGACCATCCTGGCAGGACAGCGGAAGAGAACAGTCCCCATATGCTGATCTCTGTCTCAGCATCCTATGGAAATCATGCCTGGTTACAACCCCCTGGAGCCGAGGGATGCGTTCCAAATCACAGGAAGAAATTAAAGGGATGTATCCGGCTTGCTGCTGAGAGACCAGGCTGAAAATCAAAATGTAGTGACAGAAGGAGACAAATGTGGACTATTTCTGTTATGAAAGCATTTTCTGACACAATCTTGAAGAGACAAAACTTGTCACTGGATTCAGCTGGTAAATAAGTTACAGTCCTTCAACTACTGGTCTAGCTGGGTACGTTCAGGAACAACCAACCCCTTTGATCCCCCAGTGACTTTTCTCTGTCAGACGCTATAACCACTCCAGTTCCACATCCCTCAGAAGAGGAGCTGATTTGAACCTTGACAAATCAAGAAGGCAGCCGCTTTCTGAATTCACTACTGTACATCCATGTTTTATTTGCTTAGGTAAAGGTAGAATCTCAGTTTTACAATTCCAGTTCTGTAGCAATAGCAACAACTGCAGCAGCCACAAGTGGACACAGGGAGAGGATGGCCGTTAGCATCAAACTTTGCAAGAGAGAGATCAAAATCCTGGCTCCTTTGGAAATTGTGCGTATCATGTAAAATAAATTAAACTATTCAAATATATTAATCTATACTCTTTTAAATGGATTTTCAAAACACATAAGCCTAATAAAATAGTTTTTTTAAAAAAAGTGAACAATCCTATGTCCAGCAGGAACAAAAGATGCTGCGCAGCAGCCTCCAGCAATACCATCTACCCAACACTTGCAGAATGAGGCTCCTGAGCTTCAGCGATTAGCATCAACACGCACCCAGGGCACTGCAAACAGTGTGCTGCACCTGTGCCTCCTACTCTGCAGTTTGTTCTTGTCTTCTCCTACTGGAGATGCCAGTCCTTACACAGATCTCATAAGACCCATGCTGGGGAAGCAGCAACTCCACCAGCAGGGAGTTCCCTCAAGCAGCCCCTTAGGAGGGCCAGGCAGCGCACAAGGGCCTGAGCCTGTTCTGACCCTGCACCCCGCTCTGGGGGAACATGTCTGTTCAGAGATTTATTTCAGAATCACAGGTCACGAAGTCTGGAATCTTGAAGGAAATATCAAACAGTGCTAAACCGAAGAAAAATCTAGAGACCTGGGGAGGTCAGACATTGGTAAATAAACAGTAACAGTAATTTCAATATCCTGTAAAAATCTGTTGCACCTACAGAGGCAGAGATTTCTCTTAAACCTCAAGGGACTTGGTTCTCCAGAGCCTGCAAGCACTCCCTATCTATTTCTGTGAACATGAATGTTCAGCCCTGTTTAAAAACCAGATCCTTCTAAAGCACTTTGCATTTCAGTCCCTTCCACATGTAGCTGCCCTGCAGAGGGCAGAATCACCCTGAGTTTCCTCTGAGGAGACTCCCTGCTTGCTCAGAGTCTGCTTGGCCATGGGGATTAGGTGTCACCAGCCAGCACAAAGGCAGATTGCCCTGCTCTGAAGCACAGCATAACTGAGGCTACTCGATTTGAGCTACAAAATTCACCATCCAGTAGTTCCAGAAGTTCCCCATCACAGTGGGAACTGCATTTAGCAGCTGGCAGACACATACTCAGAGGAGCTCTCCTCATGGCAGGCTCCCACACGCTCACGGGGAAACTCATAGTTTTGGATGAATGCTTGCGTGGGAATCTGCAGGACATGAGATTGTATTGGTAAAGACAGCAGTCAGCAAGAACTCATCTCTTTCCTACACAGATAACTTGGGACTAACACTTAGCAGGGCGCAGGAGCTGAGATCAGCAAAGCCTGGCGTCTTTTTCTAGGTTCCCTGCCCCCCATTTTTCAGCCACCTTGAACAGAGGTGGAACCAGTGCAGATCTCTCACCAGTGGACTGAACATAGCAGCCATTAACAAAGGCCCCTTAACTGTGTTGCTGTCCTCTACCGGTAAATTCTGCTATTACAAATAAATTCTGGAATTACAAATAAAATGCACTGGATTTCTCGTTAGGCAGTAAGGGCCAGGACAATGACGTGAGTTACCTGTACTGAGCAGTACTGCACCTGACACAAATGGCAATAAAGTGAGGTTCTATGTTGCAGCAACCAGATGGGAACATCCATGCTTAAGCAACTGAAGAGGCTGATCTGCCAGCTAATGAAGCACAGTGGTCCCCAGCCCCACACATGTGGATTTAACAGCTGACCGTGCACAACTCCCCCACCCACCCACCCACCATCCAGTCTGCATCTGGACACGGCAATTATTTGTGACAGAAACCGGACGACATTTCACTCAGATCTCCTGAACTCCCGAGTAACTCTAAACCCTTTGACATGACCTGGTGAGTGTCCACATCAGTACTTTTCATCCAGGGCTTCAAGGTATGACAAGCGAGATCCAGTGTTCAGCCTCCAGAAGAGACAAGGAAACATATATTAAACAAGAAGCAGACCATCTCTCCACAAAATAACACTCATACAAGCCAAAGTTAGAGGTGAGGAAAAGCAGACCAGAAATAGGCAGCTACAAAGAAGCAATGCTGCCACATTAAAACAGGTCCATCTCTCCTTCATATGCTGCTTCATATCAGAGCTCTAACAATTCTCAGCACTACTCAGTCTCAGGACAAAATGCACTTATCCCACACAACAAATACACACATCTCAGCCACTCCAGTATTTGGCATTCTCACAGTTGTATGGGCTAGAGTCTCTACAACAGGTTTCATTCAGTATGCTGAGCAGACTTTCCTTTGGCAGTAAGGTCATGAGTTAAGGGGGTCTAGTATTTTTTTGAGTTCAGGACTACAATACTTCAAAGAGTGCCTAGAGCACTCTCAGCCTTGTTCTGCAGGCAGTCCTTGGGACAGATCAGATTGCTACTGTCTTTAGCGAATTTAAAGGACTTTAACCCAGTCCTTTAAAACCTGCTAAAACACGCAGAGATGGAAGCAGGACTATGCTCACATGCTCTTTTAACAGCTCCCCTCTGCAGATACATACTCTGTGCCTGAAAACTCTAGCCAGAATTCAGACAGTGAGGCAACTCCCCAGCGAGCAAACAACTCATTGTCCTTGTGGTCACTCTCCTCAGAGTGCCCCAGAGCTGCCCGCACTTATTCCAATCCAGCTGCCGGCTCGAGTGACGTTCCTGAAGCAGCAGCCACTCTTAACAACAGGAAGACCCTGATTTGGAGCTGGAGTGCAGGTCAATGGTGTGGCCCAGCATGCAGTGCTCCAGCTGCTCCTCCACCGCCAGCACCTGTCGCACTGCCTCCTCAAAGGCCATCGCCACATTGGTGTCATCCTTGGCACTAGTCTCCAGGTATGGATAGTTACCATTTTCCATGCACCAGGCCTGGGCCTCCTCTGTGCTCACTTGTCTCTCAAGTTTGTCTATCTTGTTGCCTAAGACTACAAAAGGGAAGTGTTCAGGGTCCTTCACGTCAGCATAATAGACAAACTCTTTCTGCCAGTTACTGAGGTTCTCGAAGCTCTGCCGGTCATCCACGCTGAAGGTCAGCAGGCAGCAGTCTGCTCCCCTGTAAAAGGGGGTTCGCAGGCTCTTGAATCTCTCCTGTCCTGCAGTGTCCCAAATCTGGAGGGTCACAAAACGTCCGTCCACTTCCAGGTCCCGGTTTAAGAACTCCACACCAATCGTGTGGAAAGCCTGCGAGTCAAACTTGTTGGTGACATACCGGTTCATGAGGGAACTTTTCCCAACTCCACCATCCCCAAGGAGAATGACCTTTAAGAGCAATGACTTCCCGCTCATTGCAGTAGGGCGGAGGGGTGCAGTACCAAGGCAACCTGCAGGGTTCAGAAACAGTACAAAACAGCTATTGGACTCGTGGATTCTGCAGAAAGTTGCACACAGAAGAACACAATATGGCATTTCCATCCTCATTTCTGAACAAGTTTTGCATATAGGATGTAATCACTATAATAAGAGACATAATCACTAGAATAAGAGACATGAAGAGCGAGGAATTGGACAAGCTTTCAGGCACACAAGTCCTCTAACAGGTCCAGAATGGAAGCAGCACTTCACCACTGTAAGTGCAAGGTCAGAATAACTGTTGAGAGTTTAGTATCAATTATATCACTTTTGATTAAAACTCTGTATCTGAAAGCTTGCCTGGCTTTTCCAAACATACCATCACTATTTAAACACCTTTTCTGGTCTGTGTCCTCAGGCTGTCACAGAAACAGCAAAATCACCAGGGATCACTAGGCCTTTCTTTCCACTGTACAATCACTAACTAGCTAAATAATTTATCCTATCTGACTTGCTCTGCTGGAAGGCTATAAAAGATGCACAGGCCTAACATCAATAGAAGTCATCAGGCAAACCAGTTCTCAATCACGCCGAGAATGCTGATTCACCTTCCAAGCGGAGCTGCGTTTGTTTTCTGTGCGTGATCTCTACAGCTCAGAAGGGGTTTCCCAGTTTCTCTGCTGCTCTTTTCTGGCAATGCTTTTTGCAGCCCAGTTTGCTCAGGCACAGGTGCAAGTTCACATTGCAACACCCCAACCACAGGTTCCTTTGTCAGCAGTCCCAAGAGAAAGGCCAAGTGGCAACCAGTCCTCTCCCTCCCAGAGACATTCTGCAAGTGAAGGTAGAGGCCTGACATGGAGTAAGGAGTTGGTTTGGCTGCTGTTTGTACTGTACCTGCTCTAGAAATACAGCACTTCTGTCTCCAGCACTGTCCAGGGAACACCTTCCTCCAGCATAACAGTCACTAAAAAACAAACATCAGTCAGCACAGTTGCCAGAGCTGCGCTCTGTGTACTACCTTTCAATTAGTGATGTGGATCCAGGCTGGAAGAATAACAGCAGAGCTCTAGGAAGCTAAAAGTGCGGTACTGATGGCTGGAGTAAGACAGGCAAGAAGAAGGCACTGAGGACACTGCGTCCCTTGCCCTAAATAAAATGGAACACAGTATCACAGTATCACAGTATGACAAGGTTGGAAAGGACCTCTGAGATCATCAAGTCCAACCTATAACCCAACACTAACACCAACCATCATCTAAACCATGGCACTCAGTGCCACATCCAATCTCCCCTTAAACACCTCCAGGGTCGGCGACTCCACCACCTCCCTGGGCAACGCATTCCAATGGCCAATCACCCTTTCAGTAAAGAACTTCTTCCTCACATCAAACACAGCCCATTTCTGACGAGAGCAGAGCCAGTACATTATGGATGCTAAATCCAAAATAAGAAAATAATAAATTGAAGGAACTCTGGCATGAGTGCACAGGCTGTGGAACCTGTGTCTCCCCTCAATCCAGAGGATGTCAATAGCTTTGATCTGCTTGGCCTGCCTACCCACACACTCTGGAATCTGTTCTGAGGATTGAACATGTACCTGAATCTGTTAACCAGGAGACTGAGCCAGCTGGCAAGAGCCTGGTATGAAAAGAAATGGGATCTGGCTTGCTTACACCTGCTACCAGCATTCCTGGGAAGGGTGTGCTGCTACTGATGACACCACTGGACCAACCTCCAACCAACTTCAACAGGAGCATCCGATACTGCTCAGATCAGCACACATTTCCAGGACAACACCCACTTTATGCATTAACTGCAAGGGGCCCTGTTCAGCTTTGCTTCTGCCCCTTTGCAGCTCTTTCAACCAGTGCTTACCACAAACCCAAATCAGAAACTTCCGCTTCAAGTTAGTTTCTGTGGAAAGCACAGAAGCTAACTAAAGGCTCACCAATTTCACTTCCCCTGCAAAGAAACACCCCAAATCAAGAACAGCCAAACTAAAGCAACGGCCCATGGGACATCTGAGAGGCACCTGTGAAATCCAGTGGTTCTAAAGCAAAGAACAAAATGCAAATGTCACAAGAGACAAACAGGAACTGCAGCATAGCTCCCTGGGGCTGTTTGCTTTTGGAAACTCATCCCTGAGCAGGTGTGCTGTTCAAAACCCTTGCTCTTCCTTTCCCAAACTTTTGCTGAGAGGGGTTTAAGAGGGACCCTGCCCCCTGACACATGCTATCAGCCCTGATAAAGAGTTTCCATTTAAAAATGGTTCATTAGCAAGTGTCCAGCAGACATTTTAAAAATGACTAATGGGTTATGCCAGGCTACTCCAGGTCAGCAGACCACTGACAGCCGTGACACAGCTACGACAGTGCTGTTGGCAACCTCTGCTCACTGAACAGCCCTTTGAGACCTATTTCAGAGCTAACCCCGACTGGTAGCGAGACCGAACCCCCTCACGCAGGAGGAGAGCACTCGTCTGCAGACAGAAACAGCGGGATGCAGGCCTGGGAGCTGCCCCTGCTCCTCTGGCGCTGGCTTCTAGCCCGGCAGCAGGCGAGACCCTTCGGCTGAGCCCTGCCTGGCCCACAGGCCCGTACCCCCCCACAGTCCCGGGCCACCCACAGAGGGGACCCACAGCCCGGGGCTCCCACAGCCCCAGCGGACACAACCACCGCCCCCAGCACCGTCACCCCGCACCCTCCAGCCCCGGGGTCCTCCAGCCCTGAGTCCCCAGCCCGGCGCCGCCGAGCCGCGGCACAGGGAGGACTCCCCCAGCCCCGCAGTGCTTGCCGGGTCCCCTGGGAAGAGGCCGGGGGAAAGGGGCTCCCCGTCAGCGCCGGGGGAGGGGTGGTGTCTCACCCTCACGTCCCTCCGCGCCGCCGCCGCCGCCGCCCACCGGTGCCGCCGGGCGCAGGTGCCGCCCGCAGCGCGCATGCCTCGCGCACGCGCCCGGCCCACGGGGCAGGGGGCGGGGCCAGCATCGCACTGCCTCCGCCCCGATTGCCCCCGCCCCTCTTGACTCCGCCCCCTCACGGCCTCGCCCCCTCACAGCCCCGCCCCGCGCCGGCCTGTCCCCGCCCACAGCCCCGCCCGCCCCGCCCGCGCCTTCTTGCGGCTGCCGCGGCGCGGTGTCATCTTACTGCGCCTTCCGCCACCCGCCTGTCACCCCACCAGCCGCCGTCACTGCCCCCCCTGCTGTCACTCCTGGTCCCTCCAATGCTCTCGTGTCTCCCCACTGTCCCCGCCTGTCCCCGTTTTGTCGCTGCATCCCTCCTTCCTCGGGATGGAGCGCAAGTGTTGTGAGAAGCGGCTGAAGGAGCTGAGGTTGTTCAGCCTGGAGAGGAAGCTGAGGGGAGACCTCACAGCTGTGTACAGCTCCCTGAAAGGAGGGTGTAGCGAGGCGGGTGTTGGTCAGTTCTCCCAAGTGACAGGTGACAGGACGAGAGGAAATGGCCTCAAGTTGCACCAGGGAAGGTTCAGGTTAGATATCAGGAGAGAATTTCTTCACCGAAAGAGTTCTCAGACACTGGCAGAGGCTGCCCAGGGAGGTGGTGGAGTCACCATCCCTGGAGAGGTTTAAAAGATGGGTAGATGGGGTGCTCAGGGATGTGGTTTACTAGTGGACAAGTGGGGTTGGTCTCAATGATCTCAAAGGTTTTTTCCAACCAAGTGATTCTATGATTCCTGCCACCTCCCTGTCTTCGTGTCATCTTCCTGCTGTCAGGAAGGTGGGTGCAGTGGGAACCCCTGGCAGCATCCACACAAAGAGCCCCTAACAGGATGAAAGATGGGGAAAGACTTTAGCAGGGCCTGTAGTGATAGGACAGTGGGTAATGGTTTTAAACTAGTAGAGGAGAGGTTTACACCAGTTATTGTGATGAAATTCTTCATGCTGAGGGTGGTGAACACTGGCAAAGGTTGGCCAGAGTGGTGGTAGATGCTCCATCCCTGGAAATGTTCAAGCCCAGGTTGGGTGGGGCTCTGAGCAATCTGATGTTCTTGAAGATGTCCCTGCTCACTGCAAGGGGGTTGGAACAGGATGACCTTCATGGTCCCTTCCAACCCAAACCATTCTATGATTCCAAGATGTCACCGCAGGCTGGCCGTGGTGGCTGTCCCCAGCCCCACACATCACCCCATGCCTGTTGGGTGTGCCTGGAAGCCTGTTCCTTCACCCTGCCAGCCATTGTATGAGGGGGGAACACAGAAATAAATCAACAAACAGCTCAAATTACTTCTCCTTGACTCCGTCAGCATTGAAGGATCAAATGGCTGGCAGCTGCCTGAGGGAGTGTGACTCCCCCCACCCTCACCATCACCCATGGGACCAGGGGAGAGAATGTCAATGTCCTAGAGAAGGAGGTTTCTGAGAAAAAGCATCAAATGCAAACTTCTCAGATCATTGGAAGGAAGAATAATGGCAAGGTCAACGAAGCCTGCAGCAGACAGCAAGGGGAGAGGACAGAGGGAGGGGGAGGCCAGACCCCTGGGTGGCTGCAGGAGGGTTTGGGGAGCAGGAGCCACCTGCCCATCCCAAGCATCATCAGCTCTGCTTCTCACCAGTGCTTGGTGCCCACCCAGGGACAGCTCCAAAATGTGAGGACACCTCTTGCTGGAGGCTGTAAGATGCCCTGGGCATCTTCCTGGGGGGGTGGCAAGAACAGGGACTCCTCGCGTGGACATCCAGGGCTTTTTGGTCTCCCAAACCTGACACCAGCCCCAAGGCTGAGTGCATGCCCTGGAGGTGCATCAATTCCCTCCTCCCCTCTGGAAAAACATGAGATGGGAGGATTTAAAATAAGCCCAGGATTATAGTAATACCAGCCTGGGTGATCTGTCAAAGGAGAATGAGAACAAAAGAAGCGTAGGAGAGTGAGGAGGGGTGGCAGTGTGAGGGCCTGAGGATGCAGGGTGTTGGCAGTCTGCGACCAGGGGAGCCCAGGGAATACGAGGGTTCTCCCTTGGGGGGGGTATTTGAGGCACTGATGTACACACAAATGCCAAGGCCAGAAGAGCAGGGTGCTGCTGGCACGGGCCGCAGAGCCAGCCTGCACACCAGCTGGGGCTTCCTCCAAACCAGTCTGGTGTTCAAGGGGCCCCATGTTCCCCTGGGCTGAGCTGCAGGTGCTAGAAGCTGTTGGAGAGTCACCTGCCCAGTCTGAGCAGGGATGTGCCTGGGCAGGTTTGGCTCCCAGCAGACTGTCTGCATCACTGAGCTGGGAGACAACCTGCTTGGCATTTGTAGTGGGTTGACCTAGACTGGACACCAAGTGCCCACGGAGTTGCTCTATCACTCCTATCCTCAGCGGGATGGGAGTAGGGAGAAAATAAGGTGGAAAAGAACTTGTGGGTCAAAATAAAGGCAGTTTAATATAGCAAAAGCAAAGGCCACATGCAAATGCAAAGGAAACCAAAAGATTTATGCTCTGTTTCTCATGAGCAGGCAATGTCCAGCCACTTCTCTGTTCCAGGGAGACTTTACTCAGGTAGCTTGCTCGATTGCAGCACGTGCTTCGCATTCATGAATGACCTATGTCACGACTTCCATGGCCAGGTCCACCACTCAATCACAAACCCATCTATATGCTACATTTCTTCCTAAATGTTCTGATATTTCATGGGCCCATTGAGCTACAAACAGCCTTTATGTTCCCAGGCCAGGTCCACCTCAGCTTCTTCATTTTGGCAGCCTTCTCTACCTGTTACTTGTTTCGATATTCTTCAGTGGCACAGTTTTGGAAACAGTATACATTTAGACAGATGTTTTCTACCCGGACAGAGATGTCCTGTAACAATGCAGCAACCCAGGGTGGTTTACCCCTGTGCTGCCAACTGGCCTTCTCCTACTGCTGCAGCCACCCCCACAGGGCATTAGCCTCCATCCAGGAGTCAGGATAGAGACAGAGTACTGGCCACCTTTCTTGTTCAGCAATCTCCAGGAATTTCACTTCTGCAAACTGACTTGACTCACCTTCTCCTTCAGTGGCTTTAACAATTTGTTGTGTGAGGCACCACACAGCAGCTTTCCACTTCCGATGGTTTCCTACAACACTACAGGATCTGTCAGTAAACAAAGCATAATGCTTTTCATCTTCTGTAATTCATTATATGGTGATGCCTCTTGGGCATGAGCCACGTGCTTAGGCAATACTCTGAAATCTCAGCCTTCTGGCCAGTCCATGATCTCTTCAACAATTCCTGGGTGGCTGGGTTTCCCCAGTCAGGCTCATTCCATGATCAATGCTACCCACTTACTCCCTATGAGTTGCTGTGATCAACGAGATAGGGACTATGACTCTGTCAGCTCACGAGGAAACACTAACTTTCCTCAGGCTTGTGGGATTCTGGAGAATGCATATTCCAGGTTATAATCAGCTTGTGAGCCCTCTCTGTCAAATAACCCAAAATAGGAACTATTTTGAGTGAAGCCTTGAGCAACAACAAGCCTTTGAGTGTATCAAACAGGAGATCACTTGTGCAACAGCTCTCAGGCCTGTCCGGACAGGAGCAGCTGTGCAAAGGTACTCTACACTGCAGTTGAGAAGCGTGATCTCACTTGGAGCCTGTGGCAGAAAACAAGGGAGGAAGCCGAGGTCAACCATTAGAGCCAGAGATAGTGAGGATCGGAAGACCTGACTGAAAAAGAGACACTAGCAGCGTATGAGGGGGTTTGAGCTACTTTGGAAGTTGTTGGTGCAGAAGCACTTGGCACTGCAATTGCCCATGCTACACTGGATGTTTAAAGGAAACATCCCCTTTTTGCATCATGCTACCGTGATTTCAGTTGTCCTATGCCTGGGAGATCACTGATCACCTTATTGTGTCTCTACAGCAACAAAGCTGACAGCTGCCTTAGGTGGCCCCTTCTTACCAGCTGTAATCCCTCTCAGTTTGTATACGTGGGCTTCCAGCTTAAAGGTGGGTTCACCACCACACTCCCTATTGTCCCTCCCCTGGTCACTCAGGAAGAATGTGCAGACCACTTGGCATGCGCCTGGGAATCCTTTTCTCTCTGACTAGGGCAGGAGGGAACTGAGTCCTTGGGGTGTCCCTGGCAGCCAAGACACTGGCCTGTAGGGTGGGGAGGGGCAGAGATTTTCTTCAAAGTTTTGGAGCAAAGAAGACACTCTTCTCTGCAGTTTCTCCATCCATATCCAGGCAATACAAGGCTGCCAAGCTGTTAGAATATGATGCTAATCAACACTATGAACTTGTTGACCTCCTTGGCCACTGTTTCTTTTTCACTGCTGGGACAATAACTGTAGCTGTTGTTGTTTGGTTCCCTGTCTCAACCAAAGCTCAGTTTGGGCCCCCATCTATACTGTCATGTCCTCAGATATAGTTTGCACTCTGATCTCAGTCAAGTATTCTCAGAGGTGCTTTGGGTCTCTGCCTTAGCCATGGTCCTCTGAGAGTGCTGAACTGGGACTCGGTAGGTAGAGGCCAGGCCCCAGCACAGTGCTCGAAGCTGCTGGTTTCCATCAGGGTAGGAAAGACACCCTTCTATCAGGTGGTGCCTCAGCTTGCCAGGGTTTCTTGTCCATGCAGGCATAAAGTCCCAGGCTATGGGAGGTGACAACCACCCTGGGGCCCTGCCCAAGCCCTTCCGCACACCCTGCCACCCTGGAACCGGCTGCCTCAGGGCATGTTTCAGTATCACCTCACCCAAAAGCTGTCTTCTCTTACAACAGGACAACACCAGAGTCCACAAACCTCATAATATGTCAACAGTGTTAATTAGTATTAAATAGCTCACCTAAAGGTGAGCAAGGACCTTGGGAGCCCGCCTAATAAAATCATCCACATCAATCCCTGGTGGGAAAAGGGAGATGTATTCCCTCATCCTCTCCACAAGATAGCTCCCCAACACAGCAAGGCCACCAATGCCAGGGCAAAGCACAAGGCTGTTGTTTGTATTAATGTGTTCTAAGCTCAGCAAAATAAGCAGTGGAGCCAACAGACTCCGTGACCTGCACAGCAGCTTGCTAATAATAGCTACAATAGCTATAGCACGCTTCATACAACACTGCCTTTGTCTCAGTCCCCACTTTGGGCACCAAAAAGGATTGTGGTGGGTTGACCTTGGCTGGACATCAGGTGCCCACCAAGTCACTCTATAACTCCCCTCCTTGGCGAGACAGGGCAGGACAAAATAAGATGGAAAACAACTTGTGTCAAAATAAAGGCAGTCTCATAAAACAAAAGCAAAGGCCACGTGTGGATGCAAAGTAAGATAAAAGATTTATTCTCAGCCAAAGATTTATTCTATACTTCTCATCAGCAGGTGATGTCCAACCACTTCCTGGGAGCAGGACTATGGTATGTGTAGCAGTTGCTCTGGAAGACAAATGTCATAACAACAAGTGCCTCCTTCTTTCTCTTGGCTTTTCTTGCTGAGCAGACATCAAATGGTATGGGATATTCCTTTGGTCAGTTTGGGGCAGCTGTCCTGGCTCTGTCCCCTCCCAAGATCTTGTCCACCCTCAGCCCACAGGGTGAAGGGGGGAAACATTGTAGAGACAGCCTTGATGCGCTGCTCAGGAGTAGCCAAACCGCTGGTGTGTCATCTACGCCTTTCTAGCTACCAATACAAAGCACAGCACCGTGAGAGCTGCTGGGGGGAGAATTAACTCTATCTTAGCCAGATCCAATACAGCATCTTGGAGAAAAATACATTTTATAAGTGAAAGGAGACCTCTGAGGAGACTAACCATGGCTTGATGGGTTGCTAACAGTGCCCCATGGCTCCACCACCCTGGTGTGGTTACACAGCCATCAACACAACCTGGCATGGCTTGCTCGGCCAAGCAGTAGGAAGGGGGGTCTGAACCTTCTCCTGAGGAGAAGGATACAAGGGGAGAAATTAAATAGGAGGCAAACTGCAGAAGCAAGGCTCCCTGCTGAGCCCCAGGAAGAGAGGAGCAGGAGGGAGGCAGTGGGGAGCTGCTGGGAGGGCTGATGCTTCCCGCGGTGCCTGGATACCTGAGCCCTGGCCTCAAGGGTGAAGGAGGAAAGGGCTTATCTGGGCAAGACCTTGTCTTTGCAGGAAGCCTGCCGAGAGCTGGCATCATCCCAGAGCTGCAGGCAGGACAGAACCTTGCCTGTGGGTCCTACGACCAGTTGCTGCAGGGGGATTTTTCTGGAGATGCGGGTGTTGCCCAGGACCCATGTGCTGGACGAGGAGTGCCAGGGCAGTGGAGGCAGTACCAGGTCAGCAGGGTAGGGACTCTTCAGGGTGCTGCACTCCTGAAGCAAAAGAGATTTTACTCCCCTGGGCTCAGCTGCATACTTACCCAGAAAGGCTGCTACACATGTGCCTGCCTCCGCCTGCCTCCAGGCTCTGGGTATTACGGCAAACATGGAGAAGCCAGCGCCAAGGTAAGGAGCCCTGATACAGCCTCATCCCTGCTGCCAGCCTGTGGCCACATAAAGTGCTGCCAGATCGTGCCCCGATGAACTCATCACACGTCCCACACTGCAGCTGGGGCTTGGACTTTTTCCTTTGTTCCAGCCCTGGTACCCAGCTCTGCAGCTGCTTCTCCAAGGGTTGTATCCAGTGGCATATCCAGCCCATGGCATCAGCTCATGTCCTCACCACCCCAGCAATGCCAGCCTTAACCTCAGCCAGCCCCGATTCCTCCAAGCCCTTGGGTCTGAGCAGTGGCTGCCAAGCAACCCAACATGTATTTCACCTCCAGGACCAACACAGCAGGAGCGAAGCCCCCCGACGCATCCCCCTTTACCCCACACAGCTTGAAATGTGCCAAAGTAATGTCCTGTGTGGTTTTCATGAGCTGGGTTGAAGTCTTGCAAACGTAACACTCACCAGATGCTGCACGAGCAGGAGTAGCTCAGGGGTGCAGCAGTGTCCTTGAACAGCTTTGTCCCTGGTGGAAATACCACATAACTGGTGATGGAGTGGCTGCCAACACTGCAGAGCATTTGGGACCATGGCAGCAGGGATGGAAGCTGCCTTCTCCCTGCCTCCTCCCTGCCTCTGCACTGGGATGCTGGAGGTGCTGTCAGAACCTTCTCTACAAAAAAAATGCAGCCCCGTGAGGTCCCTTCCTGCTGACCTGAGAGTGGTGTGGGAGAGGCAGCGGGGAAAGGAACATGCCCAGGCTGCCCAGCCACCTCTCTGAGACACAACACTGCAAGAGGGAACTTGTCAAGCTCCACCGCAGCCCCAGGGCTGGCAGCAGCTGAACTCCATGCCACCACCACAGCCTTTGGCCTCACCTACTCTCCCATACCCAGCTCATCCCTGGCCACTTATCAGGGATGTTTTGGGTAGCAGAGCAGGTAGCGCCACAGGAGGAAGAACCAGACATAATTTTCCCCTCATGTATGTGTACAGGCAGTCTGAGGCTTTGGGAGACAGCATGAGGTATCTGTTGCAACACACTTATCTGCTGCCCATTGCTCCTGTGCTGGTTCCTGGAAAGTCAGGGAGGTGGCTGCAGTGGGCTCTGCTCAGGGACTCACAGCAATGGCATGTGGTGGCAAAGCAGGCTTTGTGGCGGCAGGGGCAGAGAAAGGAGACAGAGAGGCACATGGAGTCCTGGCTGCCTCTTGGCAAGGAAAGTGCCTGAGCAGAGGGCCAGAGGGAAGGTGCTCTTGCTGCTGATTTGGAGTTGTCACCACCCTGCTCACAGGTAATTTTGTAGGAAAGCAGCAAACGTACCGATTCCCATGCCAACCCCCAGCTCATATCCTGCACTGCACCCTCCATGCCCAGCTTGTACTCTGCACCACAAACTCTGCACACAGCCCAGTTCCCTGTGGGCAGTAGAACTATCCCCCATAGGCTTATCCAGGCAGGTTTGGAGCTGTGACACCACATGGTGACACCAGCACTGGCAGTTGGGCACCCGGGCTTGGGGGCAGCAATGTCCCTGGGGAGAGGACACTGAACTCTGCCTTGTCTGGACAAATTGAGGTGACATCACCTCATGGGTGACACCCACCACAGAAAGGCTTTGATTTTGTTTTTCCACCCCTCGAGGTTTCCTCACATCATGCAGGTGCTTGTGCAGTCGATAGCAGTCTCAGGCACCCCTGGCAGACCCTGGCTGCCTGTGCTGCACCTTGGGTGCTGGATGCATCCCTGCTGCCACCACTGCCATGGGTCTGAGCCCCACCTTGTCTCCTCCCAGCTCCCCAGGGTGCCGTACCGCAGCTGCTGCCTGCAGAGAGGAATAAATCGTGAGTGGGACTACACATTGGGAGCAGGGGAACAAAATGCCTTTTCATGTCATAATCCTTTGTTGTAAAGCACCAGGGGGAAGAAAGATGATAAACAATGTCTCCTGTGTGAGCCAGCTGCTTCCTAAAATAAAGCTCTCCTCTCCACCATCAGCTGCCCTGGCTCGGGTGCAAGTGCAGGCGCTGCCGTACGACACCGGAGCCGTGTCCCCCGCGGGAGCACATGTTCCTGCAGCTCCCAGCAAGGCCCCACGGGCCTGCGGGAATCTGCAAAATGCAACTGGAGGGGTCAGAAAGGAACAATTAACTCTGGCTGCTGTTGGGAGTAGACTGGGAGCCACTGGAGGGCTCAGCACCCCTAGGCGCCAGCAACATGTGCACCGCTTGGAGAAGGCATGCAGGGAGAACAGTGGGGTGCGGGGTGGCTTGGTGCATAACTTGCCAGCTTTGTTTAGACCCGGATGCTGGCAGGAGCATGTACCTCATCAGTGCTCTGGAGGAGAGGGCAGGAAGCTCTAAGTACTCCTGGTTCATCATTACTCAGGCTGAGTCCTCACTGGCTGGGGATGAGTAAACCTGACCTCCCAAGCACTATTTGAAAAGCAGCAAGAACTTCTCTGCTGCTGGGGAAGGTGTTGGGATGTTCTGAGTGTGGCTGCCTGGCTTTGCCAGCTGCCATGCAACCTGCAGGTGAGTCTATCAGTGCAAGTGTCCAGAGGCATCCGGCTCTCTGTGCTGGTGCCTTTGCACCCACTGGTCAGGGCCAGTAGCTTTCCTGCCCTATGGCCACGGGACTCCAGCATGGCACTGCTCCTGCCCCTAGGATGGAGACTGCTTCTCTGTTAACCCAACCCCTTGGTCACTAATTGTCCTCAGGAAATGGTCTGATCTACAGCGCCACACCCTCCTATCTTGTGGTGGCCTTCCATCAGGTGCCATTCCCAAAGGACCATGGTTGTCAGCTCACACAACACTTTGTTTCCCTGTTATTGCTCAGTCTCTTCTGCTGTCGTGTTTTACAACCAGTCACAGAACTATCCCCATGCACACACACTGTATCTTCTCCAAAAAGTCTCAGCAGAGGTTTTCCCTGGCAGCCTGTGCTTGCTGCCCCCTCGCCTCCTCTCTCCACCGCTGCCACCATGGTGTTTGGGCTTTGCACTTGGCAGCACATCCACCCAGGAATGGGAGAACTGGCAG
This sequence comes from Dromococcyx pavoninus, assembly GCA_033558185.1. NCBI lineage: Eukaryota > Metazoa > Chordata > Aves > Cuculiformes > Neomorphidae > Dromococcyx > Dromococcyx pavoninus. The sequence goes on along the minus strand of JAUMJL010000389.1, from coordinate 2,335,569 downwards.
GGAAAGGCTGACCTGAGTGACGCAGAGGCGGTGACAACTTTTTCCCAGGGATACAGGGAGTGGTGGGTGGGGGAGGACCTGCATGTTGGGGAGTTGCAGCCTGTGCCTGGCTGCGCAGCCTGGCTTTGCCTTATCGTGTTTGCTCTGGTGATAAACCCACGCTTTCCAAGGAGGTGTTTGCTTGGACCGACTGTGATGCAGGCTGGGGCTGGCAATTTCCTGCTGTCCAAACCCAGGATTCGCCCTGGTCACCACCACATCTCGGTTCTCACTGCTTTCTGTCGCAGCTCCAGAGGCTGCCAGAAGGAGAGCAGCCAAGGGAAAACCCTGGCTGCCAGTGTGCAAAAGCCTCCCTTGCACTGGGCGACCCAGCATGGTGCTGTGGGACGTGTGGATGATGCTGTACTCTGGCAGGGTGGGTGTACGGCTGGGAGGAGGGGGACACCAGTGTGCCCAGCACAAGGCCATGCACGGGCTGACTCAGGCACCTCCTGCAAGAGAAGGGATTATGGTTCTCCACACAAGTGTACATGGGGCCAAATCCTCTTCTGGCTGAGTCAGAGAGGATCGAGCAGCGGTGGGGGCAGAGGCCCATCCCAGCCGCAAGCCCTGATCTGAATTCACCCCATGCTGCTGATCACCAGGTATTTGCCCAAATTCCTCCTGCGGGTGAGTCAGCCTCCTCCTCCCTTCTCCACAGCACCAGCCACTGCTCACCACCCGATCAGCGATGGGAGGAAACCACAGGATGGGCCCCAGCCCGTGAGGGGCATGGATATTGCCAGGGGAAGCTGACAGATACAACTTACCTGGTGCCAGGTGAGGGAAAGTAGCATCAAGCCCTGCCAGGAAGGCCCAGCTTCCTGGATGGCTTTGTCCATGCATGGATAGTTGGTGGGGTAGTTGCTGCTGCTGAAACTACCCATTTCTATGGAACATCAGCCTGGGAGGCATCCTGGCCTCCCACACCACCATGTGTCCGCCAGTGCTGGGGCGAAGAAGGGAAGGTCTGGAGCAGAGAGAGAGGGAAAGTATTGATATAAAGGGCTTTTCTGTTAATGGTTCTCTCCTTATTGGCTAATCCTCTGCTGGCAACAGGGACGTTTTGGGCACTGGGTTGCAAAACAGCTTTCTCTTTATCCTCAGATCTGAGGATACAGGGTTTGGGCAATGTGGCTTGTATTTCCCCATGCACCATTCTGGCAGGGATGTGGGTAGGGGAAGTGCCTGGGCTGCCCTCATTTTGGGTGCACAGCTGCATCAGACATATGACCCAGCAAGAGGGGTTTGTTGGGGCTGAGGAGCTGCCCCCATCTCCAACCGATGTCCCTGGGGCCAGGCTGGGGGAAGTCGGCTCTTTTAGGCAAAATCTCTGCTGCTGCCTGTGCATCACAGGGTGAGAGAGGGAGAGTTCGTGAGCACGGCAGTTCTGGGGTCGGGACACTCCTGCTGTGACCTTGCAGAGGTCCGAGTGACTCAGGGAGAGATAAGTCGACCAGTGGTTTTCCATGCCCTCCGCACGGCCCATTACAGCATGACTAAGAGTGTGCAGGAGGGAGAGGCACTGGGGCGGTATCGGGAGCAGCCAGGGTGCTCTGGGCAGCAACCAAGACCTCCCTATTCCCAAATGCCCCACTGAAGGGAGGAGATCAGCTCTCGTGCATTGTTTTCATCCCAAAAGATTCACTTGGTTCAGCTCATGCTCTGGCTTTCAGAAACAGGGAAAGGGCTCAGACTGACTTTACCTCTGGGTTTGACCTGACTCCCAGCCTGGACACATCAAGTGGTCCAAGTGGAAACGCCTGTGCAAGAGGGGGAAATAGTGAAGTAGCAAAAAGGTGCTTAACCTTTAGTGGCCTGTGAGCCCTGTCTGCCACTCGCCAGCTGATGGGACCTTTTCTACCCTCTGCTTTCACAGAAGGGTCCAAAGAGGCCCCCAAGCCCCTTCCCAGCACAGGGCTGAGTGTGACCCTTCTCAGTGAGAGAAACCACCAATAAGGGACAAGCCCTGCCAGGGTGAAGAGTGGCTGCTGCCACTCTGGCATCTCAGCATCCTGCCCTGGCAGTTGGCACTGGGAAAGGGTTACCACATCCAGGATAGGGTGCTGTCCTGGGGATACCAGGCTGCTGAGGGTCCACAGCCACCCTGGCGTGTTCTGAGCTTCCCAGTGCTCAGCCCAGTGTAGCAGCAGCCCCAGCTGGGCCTCAGCACCACATCCCACCATCCTCACCTCATGGAAAACCCCACACACTGCCCTGCCAGCACAAAACTACCAACCTCTTACCTTCAGCTCTTTCAATTCTGCTTTTTAAGAGGTAAAGGCAGTTGCAGCCACACAAGCAGTGTTATTTGCAGCCCGTGGCAGGCAGTGTGGGTGGAGGTACTCAGCAGATAGGCACCGTCCAGACAGGCACAACCACCCCGTTTGTCTGCAGCTGACCAGGCTCACCAGGGAACACCAGCCAGAACTGTTAGTTGGCAAGTCTGCCTCCACCTCCTCCATAAGCAGCCTGTTCAGTGACCCTGCAGGCGCTGAGGAAATCCTGGCAGCACCCAGGAAGCCTCAGCACAAGCTTGGAGACACTATCAGCCCCCAGGTCTCCCTTCTCACACTGACCTGGAGGCTGACTGCAGGACACATGGATCTCCACTGTATCCAAGTGCATTAATCCATCCTTACAAAGCTGCAAAAAACCTCCATCAACCAAGGGTAAGGGTTGAAGTTGGCTCAAAGTGAAGAGCCGTGCCAGGAAGTGAGGAGAGAGTTCTACTCCAAGAACCAGGTGGACAGGGCCAGTCTGGCCACAGTGCCAGCAGAACCCCAGCCAGCATCTGCATTGCCAGCACAAGCACCTCCGGCCATGCAGCTGAGGAGCCAGTTCAGCTCCACAAGCGATGTTTTAGGCAGGGGACACCAACCTCTTTGAAGCTGGAGGCACAATCTGCAGGTAGGCAGGAAGGCCTAAGTCAGCCTCTACTTGAACACGCACCAAGAAATCACCAGTTGAGCCCCTAGCCCAGCAATGCTCCCAGCTCCGGTCTCCCCCAGCCCACCAGGGACTCACCCTGCAGGGAACCATCCCATATAACCCTGCGAGCTACACCAAACCACAAGTGCTGCTGTAGCAGCACCATGCTGAGACCTTCCCACCCCTCAGGCCAAGTCAGGCTGCAGCCTGAATGTTTGCCAAGGAAGGAGCCACAAGTCATAGGTAGGTCATTAGTTTTTTTATTTTATAATAAATTTCTCATTTTTCCCCCAAGGAAGACAAAAAACCGTGAGTGAGGCTACAGAACACCATCAGTGAAGAGTATGTGAGACAGACTTGGGTCACAGGCCAGGCCAGAAAGGATCCCCACTCCCTCAGGCAGAAGGGGTCGGTCCCCAGGAGCCTCCATAGCCCTTTCTCATCTCCCCACCGCATTAGAGCAAGATCAGCGCTGTCAACAGGAGAACGCTGAGCAGCAGAGATGAGACTGGGTCAGGCTGTTGATGAACTGAGAGGGGCCATGCTTTGTTCTCCCCACCCTCCAAAGCTGCCAGCAAGGTGGGACAGTGGGTTAGGTGATAGAGCTGTTTTCTATACATGTACATGATGTAATTCTTTTTTAAAAAAACACATGATTTAATTCAAAGCAAAAAAAATCAAGTGGTTGTTCTTCCTGCCAGGCCATCTCAGTCTAGGAAGACTTCACGCATTCCTTCTCCTGCTCAATGGCTGTAAGAGAATAGAGGTCCATTAGTGGCTGGTGCTTTTTTGTGGGAACACCCACTAGAGAAGGTTGCAGAGCAATCACTGGAGGCTCTGCCACCTGGTTTTACAGCTTGACTCCAAGTGGTGGAGATGAACACTTCAAGTCAGGGGGTGGTAAGACACACACATGGGTGATAGCAAGCTCTCAGCTCTCCCCATGGATGCCAAGCTCTGAGGCAAGAGCTCAGAGCCACTGCTCTCTGCACGATGGTGGCACCGATCACGCCCACGGCCCCAGAGGGGCACCCTGAGCCATCACCTCCTGCTCAGTGTTTTTTTTTGTGGATCAGAATTGGGCTGCCTCAAACCTCCCCTTCGCCTCTGGGCACCTTGGGGGTGAGACCCGCACACAGGACCCCGCTGCCCCATCCCACACTTGCCCCCCTCCAACCCAACACCGGGGCTGCACTCACTCTCCTTGGAGGGCAGCGTATTCTTCTCCTCCGTGTTGGTTTTCTTCAGCTTCTTCTTGTCGAATTTCTCCACCTCGGACAGGTCCGGCTTGTCGCACATTTTGCCTGCGAGACCCCCCGTCCCCCGCGGTCAGCCGGCGCCCCCGGGCTGGGGATCGGCAGACAAAGGCGCCAGACAATAGCGCAGGGCAGTACCGGCACCGCCCGCTTCCCACTCCCGCAACCCCCATTCCCGCCCCGGCCCCCCCCGCAGCCCCCTCTCCGTGGTTCCCCGCACGCCCCCACAGCGAGGCAGCCACCGCCCTACCCGGTGCCGCTGTCCCGTCCCGCACACTCCACTGCACGCCCAGGTGAGACTGGCGCGCCCGCCCCTGGGCGCTGCGCTTTATAGCCCGGCCACCGCCCATCCCGCGAGCCCATTGGCTGCCTCCGGCCGCGCGGGCTGCCGGGAAATGTAGTCCGGCCGCTGCCAGCCGCGGGGGCGAGGGAAGCGTGGGAACTACCGTTCCCAGCGTGCCCCGCGGCGGGGGCGGCCAGGGAGAGGGGCCGGGGGCGGCCAGGGAGAGGGACCGGGGGCTGCGCGTGTGCGGCTGAGTGTGTGCGGGTGTGGTGGGGAGTCACGGGCGGGGCTCACGCTGTAACCCCCCCCATACACGCGCGCACACACCCGCCCCCCGATAGGGCACAGATACAGCTCACACTGTGCATTCGGCCCCCAGGACAGAGCCACAGGTCGTGCTATACATCCCCCCCATACACCACTTCATACCCCCACATACATACATACACACACACACAAACACACACACGATGGGCCAGGGACGCAGCTCATGCTGTAAACCCCCCATACATCGACATACACACACACTGTCCCCACCCCCGATGGGGAGGAATGGACACAGCTCACACTGTACATCCACCCCCATACATGTACATACAGACACATACACACCCCTATAGGGAGGCACAGACACAACTCACACTGTACATCCCTCCATACACACACACATAACCCCACAATGGGGCACAGACACAGTTCATGCTGTACGGCCCCCCCCACATACATACACCCCCCCTCAGTGGGGCATGGACACAGCTCACGTTGTACATCCCCCCCGTACATACACACACTCACCTTGGCCCGCATGGCCCTGCATGTGTGCGTGCACACCCTTTGCGTACACATGCTCCTCACACACCATGTCTTGCACACACCTTGTGACTGCACGTACACACATACAACACCTGCCCCACATACCCACCATCTCGCCCAGACCCACCGCCATCCCTGCGTGTCAGCACCCCTATGGGAGCAGGTGACCCCAAGGTCACCACCATCCCCACCCCAAACCCTCCCCAGAAGCAGGTGGCCTGCAGCCACCGGGACAGCCGTGCCCCATGCATATGCCCAGGGATGCACCCGCCACTGGTCACCCCCTACCATGCTGAAGCAGAACTTGTTTAAAAAAGCAAGCCCTCAGGATAAAAATAGCACTGTATTTTTGCAGCTGTGGAGGAGATTCTTCACCACCACACATGGCAACGCTGGCTCCAGCCATGGTGTTTCTTGGGGAGATGCAGTCACTAAATCAGCAGAAGCATGCTGGGTGTGCAAGGAGCAAACCATGCTTGCAGGCATGTAGCAAGGTAATAGGGTACAGAAAGCCAGCACAGACCAGGTTGGGGTGTATGTGGAAAAAATACCTTTTGGTGGAAAAAGTTGTGTGTAAGTGCAGGCAGCCTACCTGTTCCCAGCTGGGCTGGGGAGCAGGAAGGGTAGTGGTGGCCCAGGGGGAAGCTGCACACTGACTACCAAGACGGGGAGAGGTTGGAGGGCCAGAATGCCTGGGAGCTCTTGTAGTTGGGTCCTGTAGGTGCTGAAAGGAATGAGGGGCGAGGCGGGGGGAAGCATCCTGACCTCCAAAGGCAGGCTTAGAATTGTAGATCTGTTTAGGTTGGAAAAGACCTTTAAGATCATCAAGTTCAACCCTAAACCTAATGGGGCCAAGTCTACCATTAAACCATGTCCCTAAGTGCCACATTTACACATCTTCTAAACACCTCCAGGGACGGTGACTCAACCACTTCCCTGGGCAGCCTCTGCCAGCGTTTGAGAACCCTTTTCATGAAGTAATATTTCCTAACATCCAATCTAAATCTCCCCTGCTTCAACTTGATGCCATTGCCTCTCTTCCTATAACTTGTTCCTTGGCAGAAGAGACCAACACTCACCTCAGTACAGCCTCCTTTCAGGCAGTTATAGACAGTGATGAGGTCTCCCCTCAGCCTCCTTTTCTGCAGGCTAAACAGCCCGTTCCCTCAGCTGCTTCTAGTAGGACTTGTTCTCCAGCCCCTTCACCAGCTTTGTCACCCTACTCCGCACATGCTCCAGTACCTCAATGTCCTTCTTGTAGTGAAGGGTCCAAAACTGAACACAGGATTTGAGGTGTGGCCTCACCAATCCTGAGTACAGCGGGATAACCACTTCCCCAGTCCTCCTGGCCAAACTGTTTCTGCTATTGATGCTATCAACCTTCTTGGCCACCTGGGCACACTGCTGGTTCATATTCAGCTATCAGCCAACACTCTCAGGTCCTTTTCCACCAGGCAGCTTTCCAACTGTTCATCCTCAAGCCTGAAGTGTTGTTGTGACCCAAGTGCAGGATCCAACACAGCCTTGTTGAACCCCATACAGTCTGTGTTGGCCCATTGATCCAGCCTGTCCAGGTCCATCTGTAGAGCCTTCCTTCCCTCAAGCAGATCAATGCTCCCACCATACTCGGTGTGGTCTGCAAACTTACTGAGGGTGCACTCGATCCCCTTACCCAGATCATTAATAAAGATATTACACAGAACATTGCCAAAGCCCTTGTGCAGAGATCCCTGCGTTGCAGTGAGCAGGAACACGCTGCAGAGTGCCAGAGGCAGCAGCTGCTCTCACACCCGCCTCCACCTCCTCCTGGCCTGCCAGACCATGGGCTTCTCTCCAGGCTTATCGGAGATTTTGCAGAGAAAATCCCCAGCAAGCCTGAGGAAAGATTTGCTTTGTGTTTTTTAGCTAGCAGACTGCTGCCTTGGGAGGGGGGCTTGGTGTTCTCCAGCGACAGCAGGTCTTGGCCGGAGGTGGCCCTTTGCAGCAAGCCCTGAGGATGCGGACACCTCCCTGCTCCAGCCAGCAAGCAGGCTCTGAATTAAAGAAATGCCAATGTTGATGTACACAGAAAACGCAAGGGCCAAGATCTAAGGCCAGATCCTAAGATTTGGTTGCTACTCCAAGGGAAGTCTGGATGGCAAACAGCCTCCAGTTCCTGTCCCCCACAGGGAGAGGAAGAGGCTGCAGATGAAGCCCTATCCAAGCTGCTGTCAGAGCTTTGATTTGGTGCCACAGCTCCCTGGCAGGGCCAGGTTTGGAGGATGCCACATAGCCAGGAGCAGCAAGCCCAGCCAGGGCTGCCTCATAAGCACCCTTCAAACCCCCCTGCAGAGCCTGCATCACAGAGCCCACCCCAAGCTGAGAAAGGGTTCATTATTCCTGCACAGCCAAAAGGAAACAAAACATCCAACCAGTTTCAAAATGGAAGCAGGAAATCCTTTTAGCCTTTATGCAAATAGTCAGACAAGTGTTTTACCACGTGTTTACACTCCAGCTGTGCCCGCCTTCCCCCTTCCCCTGCCTGTTCTCCTCACGCTTCTCCTTTGTGGATGCTGCACAATCTGCTGTGGCTTTTGTTCCCCACAGACAGCGACTGCAAGAGGACCTGCTCTCTGTCCTCCCCATGCACAGCCCCTCACCAGCATATGCTTCACCCACCCCAGCCAAAGCACAGCCCCAGTGGGATGTGGTGCATCTCCTTGACACTGCAGTGCTTGGCAAAGCCTGGGGTCTTTGTCTGGGCACTAAGCCTCCACGGTGGCTATGCAGGCAGGGGAAGGGGAGCTCGCCCTTCCCCAAGGCAGCTACAGTCACCCAGGCACTGCCACAAACCATGGCCAGAGCAGCTTTGAAGCCAACCATGTACTTGCAGCAAGCAAGGTGCAGGACTGCCACTGGGGAGCTTAAAAAACCCATCTTGCACAAAGAACAAGGAGCTTATATCCCAGCATGAGCTTTTTTCCCCCGACACATGTGCAAAGCCTCCCGTAACCACACAACAAAATGCATGAGAAAAAAGCAGGTTATTTCTGCGTTCAATAATTTAAAACAAGAACTGAGACATCAACAGACAGGTGGAAAGCAAAACCATCCCTGATGTGAAATAGAAAAAAACAACTGCCAGCCATTTTAGATGAGTTTTAAATCTCCCGCAGAACGAGGCTGCCAGGGCTCAGATACAGCCTTGCTAATGGCCATTTCCAGGAACGCTTCATGCCCTTCTACAGGAAGGAGGGGGCAGAAGGTTTTCTCTGTCTGATCAGAGGAGTTTTTTCAGCCTTCTGATCCTCCTGCATGCAGGGACACACACAGCACCACCACAGGCAGCCCAGGACCTGAGCCCCTCCAGCCCCCCTGTGAGCCCAGCTCCCCTGCACTGCAGGGTCACAATTTGTTTTATTCCTGCTCATTTTTAACCCAGCCTCCTGCCATCCCCCCTTTCCTCCACCAGGGCAGGAGCCCCAGGAAGGCAGCCAGCACTCAGGCTGCTGTATCTTACACCACACCTCATTCCTCCCATGGATTTCACTGCTCCTTGCAGTTTAGAGAAGAGCTTTCTGTTAACCCTTCCTACTTTCTCCTTGCCCAACAGCAGCAAGGGAAGCTGTTGCTTTCTCTAGATCACAGAAACACTGACTCAAGGAGATAACTCATCTGTAGGCTAGTAAGGCCCAAGGAAAAGCAGGAGGGAGCTACTGGTGAGAGCAATCTGAGATATGTCTTATATTGCTCCAAATAGCAGACAAGGCCTGCTGCCTGCACAGCAAAAACAGTGAGCCCAGCTTTCACCCTGGCTTAAGGTATCCCCACCCTGTACTTTAGCTTCAACTACCCATGCAGGGCTTTTGACTGATGCATTCCTTCTGGTGATTTTACAGCAGGCAATAGCCAGGAGGCAACTACTGGTACCAGTATCTGCATACCTGCAGCCATGCTCTGGCTGTGTCTATGGCACAATGAGCTGCTGTCCTGCTCTTCCAGCACTCCAACTACAAAAGCACAGCCAATTACTCACTTGGGATTTTCTCCTGGGGAAATAATGACTTGCTTTTTACGGCATTTCCTCAGCAGCTACGAAAGACACCACACAATTCACCTTCAGAGCACTCTGCATGTTAAATGCTCACTCCAGCAGCTCTCTAGGACAGGCTGGAGAATCACCTCCACTATAGCAGGCAGATAAAACTGATGCTGCTGGAGCTGAACTTGCCTAGGGGCAGGGATGAGCATCCCTGCATCACTCAACTTGGAGGAACTCCCTTCTCTGCCAGTCACACCTCAGGGGCTTGGTTTCCTCCCAGCCCACACTACAGCAAAGCCCTTCCCACAGCTGTTTGGTACTACATCCACAACTGTCCTGAACAGAGAGTGCTTTAATTTTAACACATGTGTAGTAGAGGCTTGCTAATAGCACAACAGTCACCCCCAATCAGTCAATCACAGCCTGCCTAGAAACAGGTTTTGTAACTAGTATTTAATTTACAGAAGGAACTTTGATAAAGTGTCCAGCCCTTCTGATGTGAAGGAGGTTTCCAGAGCAGAAGAGCTTTATCTTCTTGGAACAACTCTCATGCGGTGTATCACCCATCCTTTTAGGAGCTATAAGTCTGTGCCAACCCTCAGCTTTTATTAAAATAACTAAGAAAACAATATATACATACCAATAGCAATGGCTACATCTGTACAAACTTTTGGCTGTAAAGCTCATGTTCTGACTCTTCTCTAAAGAAGGTGAAATCTGCCACATCCTCACTGCTATTTGAGGAGAAAAATCACCGTTCACTTATTCACTAACCACTACTGAAATATGTTTCAACAGATCAATGAAAGTAGTGATGCTCAGTGAAAGTCTAGCTGAGCCCACAGTTGTGTTTCCTGAAGCAACATTCAGTCTAAACCTGGAAGTCTGCTGTGAGGCCCAAGACCTTTCTCTAGACCTGCCACCTCATCCTTCTGACCTCACTCGTACTTTCCCAGTCTACAACACCCAATGAGGAAGGATCATGGTTTAGTTAGAACAAGTGCTTCTCAGGACATACTCCTGCTGCCTCTGATCATTAGCTTTGTGCAAGATACTTGCAATTCTTCATTTGCAATTGGCTAAACTACCTGAACATCATGTGATCAGATCTGCTCACATACATAACAGAACACTACAAGAGACTGCACTACCACCTCTAACAATTAACCCTAGGAAATCACATACAGACAGTCACTACCCTCTAAGAGAATGAGCTTGGTGCCAAGCTTGTTCCTTACACGCAATGCAAGCACAGCCAGGCTGAACCTTGTCAAGTCAGCCCACTCCAAGAAGGTTAAACTACATGACCTTCCAAATAACATTACTCCATGATGTACCTTGCAAGCGTCGCAACTTAGAAGACATCACCTTTGTACATTTTTCAGAAGTATTTACAGGCAGAGGCCATGGTTTTTAAATAAAAGTTTAATTCCTTCATCAGGTCTTAAGTTTAAACACAAATGCTGCTGAAAATCCTCACACCGCTGCTCTGATGTCCTGACTCTTGGCTCTCAGGGCACTGGCAGTGTGGCAGCAGGGGCTTCAACACAGGAGGCAGGAATCAAGACTCTCTGTAGAGCTCAGTGCAGGATGCAAAGCAAAGAAGCAAGAGACACACTTTCCAGACAAACATCAATTTTTATACAAAAAGAAAAACCTTACACTAATAGAATTGTTAATGTTGCCACAGGACGGGAGTTCTAGAAAGGGAGAGAAGTCTTCAGTAAAAGGCACAACTGAAGTTGTACTTCCCAGATCTTAACCATGTTTTTCCATTAGCATCACTTATACCCCAGCTCCATGCCTTGCAAAGTCATGCTGGTTACTCTAGCAAGGAATCTGAAGTTCCTTCTTTTCTCTTTTTCCCTTCCTCCAGCTCAAAAACAAATAAGAGAGGAGTGTTTTTAAAAACCAGAGCATAAAACAGCTTGGTCTATAACCCTATAAGAGTCCAGGAGAGACTTAACAGTTTACTTTACGATTGTCTGGCACAGTTACTAAGTATTCAAGTTTCAGATGACATTTATTAGATCTGGGAGCCTCAGCCAGCTCTAGTTTTGGTATTTCTTCTTTCAGGCACTTTGCTGCCTGACAGGTTGGTGTTAGATCTACAGTCTTCCCAGTACTATGTACCACCAGCCTCTTCAACCCATTGCCATGAGCACTCATTAGCACCACCAGATCCACTCCAAGGGCTGTTTCATGTTTTCTAATCCTGCAACCTCCTATGCTCCCTGGTTTAAGACATTTTGCAAGGAGCAGCACTTCCAAAGCAAGGCAAACAGTGACCAGGTCAAGCAATCAGAATATGTCAGTAACTTACAGGACAACAGGACTGTAGGCAACAAGAGGCTAAGACAGCTGGACATGAAGCTCTTGGGTATTAGGTCACCTCAGCGTCTCAGCAGGCACTTGCTAGATGCAACAACCAAGCTACTATGGGGCAAAGAGGCTCAGTTTACTAGTGTACTGGTAAAAAAAATCAAGGATTTGCACAGCAAGTCAAGGTGCAGCTATAGTACAGGACAGCAGTCCTTTAATTACTAGCAAGGCTAAAAGTAAGCTGTGAAATTGAAGAACTGGTTTTAGCCTACACTAGAAACTAAAGCACACAACCACCATGAGTCCTCCATATAAGAGGGAGAGGAAATCTTGTCCAGGATGTACCTTCACCACTCATGAACACAGCAAGGCAGTTCTGCACAGACTATGCTCTCACCTTCACTTTGCTGTGAAGCCAAAGGGCACGGAATTCCCTTGATTAAGATGAATTCCAGTTTGCAAGTTACACCGATCTCCTTTCATAGCAGGAAGCTGTAGCAGAACCACCTCCCACTTGTCACCCAGGGCTTCACCTATGGTCAAGCTTGGCCAACATACAAGCCTTCCCCATCACTCTTCAAGGGCTTGTCAGGTATAGAGTGGTAGAGACAGCCAGTAGTCCCTTGGGCTCTTGCTGTAGATCCAGATCAACATGTCTTAGGGAGCTCTACTTTCCAAACAATTTAGGGTGTGCATGCCAGATCATCTAACCCTGCCCACAGACAAACCCTCTCCCTCCCCCTACCCCAAAACAATTGTGGCAATTAGCCATGTGTCAGTCCTGCTCTCCACAGATCTGCAGAATTGAGTCAATGCTACTGAGAAGTCCCAATGCACAGGGCTGCTGGTGGAGTTGGAGTGTTTAGAAATGAGCTTCCCCCACCCCATCTTCCCAATGTTGGGATCCGAGCCAGTAAGCCTGACTTAAGCAGGAGGAGCTGTGGAGAACTGCACTGGAACAAACAGTCTTCTACTGAACTTTACAACAAGCTGAACAACTTTTGGTTTTAAAAAAAAAGCCATACAAGCAGCAGCTGGCATCTGTTGTTATAAAGGGACATGGCTGAATAGGTAGGAGACAGATTCCCCATTATGAGTCCTCCTGATGGCCTCCGCAAGGATCATTGAGATGTCAATCACCTGGAGGGGAAGAAAGATGCATTACATCACTGAGAAAAGACATCAAGCCTGGAAGAACAGCTGGTAAGTTAGGAAGAACTTAAAGAGTAAACTCATTACCCAAATTTATAACATGCCAGATGCAGACAAACAACTGCCACACAAGATTGGGATTTAATTACATATAACTCTGAAGATATTCGACATACAGCACTATGAGATTTAATGTCACTGTTGATCTTTGCCAGGATGACAGTCTGTCACCTTTCTTTGCTAAGGCTCCCTAAACTCAGTATCTTAACCTTAGGACTAGCTTATTCCCTTTGTATAGGCTGCAGAGAATTTAGGGGAGGTTTGAACCAAGATCAGATTATTTCCCTGGAGTCACAAGGCTTTACCATCACTGCCAGCTGCCTAAGACAGATGAAGCTCCTGTGCTGCAGCTCAGCTCCCAGTCACGGTGCTGGCTCCACCTGCTGGGATACTCAGCTCACAGGAGGGAAAGCCACATATCAACACAGCTCTGGCTCTGAACCCCTGCGGCTGAAACATTTCAATATACATAAAAGAAACTAAGTGAAATCCATATTTAACATCTCTCCCAGATTGCTGGCATCCTGAGGAAGGAGTGGAAAATCTGAAGAACTGCAGAGCAGAAAGAGCATGAGACCTACAACAAATCCTTTGGTTCTGTATTTCCTGACACTGAACATCAGATGTTAGTGTAAGGGTGAGGAGTTAATCATAGAATGGTTTGAGTTGGAAGGGACCTTAAAGCCCATTCAGTTCCAACCACCCTGCCATGGGCAGGGACACCTCCTACCAAGACCAGGCTGCTCAAAGCCCCATCCAACCTGGTCTTGAACACCTCCAGGGAGAGGACATCCATGGCTTCCCTGGGCAACCGGTGCCAGTGTTTCACCATCCTCAATGAGGGCCTCTGCCATTTCTGGCTACACCTATTTACACACTGATTACCACTTGCCTACACTAATCATAGTGTAGAGCTTGGAAAGAAGCTTCAGATGTGCTCAGTTGCAGAAATATAATCCAGAATTTAGTGCTAACAATAATGCTACCCAATAGCAGTTTGAGGTCAGCTTATAACTTACTTTCAATAGCAGCTTGAAATTCACTGCACCTTCAACCAGCTGAGTTTCCTTTTCACCAGAACACCACTGTTGGGGAACCTGCTACACTTACAGCACACTTTCCAGAACTTCTCAAAATGACTGTGTCCTATACAGCTGTGCTGGGAAGCTAGCATTTAGGATGTTCTTGGCTCTATGTATGCTACAGCAGTACCTGAAGCTTCTGATGGTCCTATCAAACCTGAACGCTCAGCCAAAGCTGCAACTTCTAGCTGTCCATTATCACAGTAAATCCTCACGTTCTGCCTAGCTCAAGTTGCATAGCCTATTTGTTTAGCTCTGGAAAATTCAGCCTCAGCCTGGGAAACAAAATGCCACAGTACTTATCCTAAATGGAAAACCCAAGACACAGTAAGCATCAAGAGACCAGCCTTTAGGTGAATTACTGAATGGTAAACTGGTTCTGTTTATCTTTAGCAAGTATCTGAATACTGTACTATGGAGCTGTGTCAACAGCTCTTAGTCAAACCAGCAAGGCACATCTGTGGGATAAGACCACACTCCCTCTCCAACTCACCTGCACTGCTGTGACCAGACACGAAGCATGCACTTTCTCCAGACGAGACTTACTTTGCTTCACAAAAGGAAGGGACACTCTGCCTAAAGGGCAGGGCATTATGTGATAAGATACGCAGCTGAAGCTGATATTACCAGCTTCAGAAGTCACCATCCAGTTCTGCTTCAGCATTACCTGCCATCAGCATATCACTCCTAAACATACAGGTACAGCTGCTTGCTTACATCATGTTCCCCTTAGACCAGTGATGTGATCTGATCTAGGTAAAACAAGCCCTGAGAAAAACTTACTTAAATGAATTGTTTAAGATGAGCTGGATTAAAAAAGCCACATTTTATCAGTGTAACAGGCTGGCTAATCCACAGCAATAGGAACCAGAGAACTAGTCATCACTGTCACTGATTCCAGTATCAATGAAACTGCTGTGTTATACAGTACTACAGGGTTTTCTCCACCAACAGGAGGACAGATCACTACTAGTGACAGAGAAGAAAGTAGATGCTCACCTGGATTTTAGGGCACTGCTTCATCTTGTCCTCCTGGGGTATTGTGTTTGTGACTACAACTGCCTCAAAACAGGCATTGTTGATCCGAGAAATCGCCGGCCCAGAAAAGATCCCGTGAGTTAAGATGGCATAAACTTTGGTGGCTCCAGCTGACACAAGTCTACAAGGTGGTGGGGAAAGGAGAAGGATGAGAAACTCTTAGGAAGTATTAAACTGACATTAGTGCAGGGCACAAGGTAAGCATGAAAGGAGACAACCACCATATGCTTATGTGACAGGCTACCTTTGATTCCCCTCTCCAGCCCACCACTATTTGGAGGAAGAAAACAATTTAACAAGTACCACAAAATCCACCACAGGCAAAGCATTCATTGGAAAAAATATTGTTCTTAGCCCTGAGACAACTGGAACAGATTTCTGCCAACACAGGGTAGCAGATATTTAATACCAGCTGTTGCATATGCAGGTGTTTCTAATGTAGAAGGATTGAAAGATAATCAAGGCTTGAAAAGAACAGAAATTTAGATTTATGACCTTAAGTTCATGGACCAGACAGCACTTAATTCTACCTAGCACAGTCAAGAGAAGGTCTAGTGGAAGACAAACTTTCAACACAAGCATCTTTCAATTAAAATACCCACTATGGTCTTCCAGCTATCCCCACTGAGAACCTTAACTACATTTTTTACTTTTTTATGACATGAGATAAATAATCAAGAAACTGTACACTACTTTGAAACTTGACATGCAAATAATCTGATTAACTCCTTCCATAGCGTTCACTAACAAGAGGTTTCTGGTTTAGGAAAGAATCAGTCAGCCCTACTCACTTGTCTGCAGCATGACAGATGGTACCACATGTGTCTGCCATGTCATCTACCAGAATGGCCACCCTGTCCTTCACATCACCCACCAGCACCATGCGATCCACCTCGTTGGCCTTCTTGCGCTCCTTGTGAATGAGGGCAAAATCTACGTTCAATCGATCTGCAATGGAGGTCACTCTGAAGAGAGAACAATTCCCAAACAGCACTTAACGCCACACAACAGCTTCAATCACATCTCTTAGAACTATCAAGCACAAACTGCCTCTGCAGTAAGAGAAGCTGTCATCTCATCTGTTACTGCTCCCAAGCAATTCATAGAAGACACTCTGCCATCTTCGTTTCCCTTCAAGCAGTTAAACTGCAATCTCTGATCTAATCTCTCCCAATGACAGCAGTGAGATTAAGATAAAACAGTCTTTCATCTTACCACTGTAAACTAATTTGCATTTAAAGCTTGAAAGAGACCTTAACTAGCAATTCTGGCAAACCCGAAGTGATCAGAATGGTCGGGAAGTTGTCATCTTTATAACACTACACTGGAAAGGCTGAAGTTGTGTTACAACAGCGATCTACTTGCATTCATATAAGCATTCAATTGTCAAGCATACATGAGCTGTCACAAGGACAGTGGCAGGAGTACACATCCAAGAAATACAAGCCCACCACCTCATGTTTACTTCAGTTCAAGTGACCACAGACCAACCGTAGTCGAGGGACCTAATCTTTACATACTGACACTGATGAACAGTAAATAATTTATTATTATTATGAGTGAGAAGGAACAAATATACATGCCCCTAAAATTCTACACTTGATGAGTAGATTCCTAATTTCAGGGGATCAGATTCATCACCCTGGGAGTCCTACACAAGATTGTTAAGCTAAACTGTTTATTGAAGTCCTGCAGTCTCTCCATAAAATACTGCACCAGCTAAGATGGACACATTTCAGTTTAAGTGGCTTGTGAAGGTGTTTTTGAGGAGTTAGACCACAGCTGGCTGACCTGGCATTTTACATACTGCATTACACAACAAGCTACAGAAACAGATGAATATACAAAAGGTCTTGTCCAGTACCTGGGCCACAACAAAGCTACAGCAACCTACAGCAGTAGTGCCTCCTGGCTGTTTGTAACAGACAGCTTATAATGCTCTAAAGTACGTGAATCAGGTCAGCACGCATCAACATTTTGGTGTGACAGTCCTAGATTTAAGACTACAGCTGCGTCCCTTTGCTGTTCACACACAGCCTTTACACAGAAGCATTAAGAAACAGCCTGGTTTCTCCTAAAAAGCACCTGAGAACATTTTCAACTGCCCACAAACTGGTAAGTTTATCTGCAGAAAGATGGGAGATTGTCAGACAACCAAAGCAGAAACAGGCTACAACATATGCTGCTGCTTTCTGGAAAGGAATCAATCTTCCTTGCTCTCAGGAAAGAGGAAGAGTAGCAGCAGGCTTAATTCCCAGCTATTTAAATCAAGAGTAATAAAGTAAGAAAATGGCTCATTAGACTAAGCTCAATACCGAAAAGAAAACAGCCTGGATAAAAGCGTATCATCAACCAGCAGCAGTAGCCTTGCCTTGGCAGAGGGGTACGAGCTATGATTCCACCCTTCAACCTGCATGATTACCCTTCTACAGGAAACTGATAAAGTCCAAGGGATGTAGGAATTGCCCCATTCCTACTATGCAGCTGTGATCCTAGAAGCTATTTAATTCTCCATGTAGCCCAAGAAACCTTATAAGCATTTCCTAGGAAGAATATCTGACAACTCTTCACTAGCTGCCACAGACTGCCTTACAGACGGTGGGATGGCAGAGGGAACGTGTCTCTTAGGAATAAGGTCACAAGCAATCTCAGGAATTCAAGTAGATATAAAAGCAGCACTTCAAGCCAGCTGTCTAACAGCTTACCTCTTGGCTCCACCAGCATCTGGTGAAACAATGGTGCAGTTCTTCCACTCTGCAATATTCTCTTTGATCCATTTCAGTACAGCAGGCTCAGCATATAAGTTATCAACCGGGATATCAAAAAAACCCTGCAAGGAAGAAGACAGGAACAGATGTAGCTGAGGGTCACGTTCCAAAAAAACAGTTGGAAGAAGCCTTCTATATTATCAGGCATGCAGCCACCACCTTCCACATCTTTCAGTTTTCCTTTCTACTCTCCTTAATGCAAGGGCAGTAGCCTTTGGGACACACAAAATAGTAATGCAAGAAGTCTCTGAAGCCAGAAGTAGTTTAGCAGTAGTTTAGTTTATATCTGACACCTGCACAACACAGACCTAGTTCTACCCTAAGGGGTTACAGAACACCAGCATCAAACACACTCATTTTGAAAGCAGCCAGCTGCCTGTTTACAAAGTCATTCTTTAAAGATCATTACCTGCATTATTTACATGTACAGGAAACCTGTGAAAAAGGCTTGAGTAGCATTTGTTTCTAAACTAATGCAGCTGGTTCCACAACTTTGTACTGACCCAGCAGACTCTTCCAGGTAAACCTCAAAGGTCACTAAAAGCCACAAGTTAATCCTGAACAGGCAGCTATTCTACAGGAATGCTTCAGGATGCAGTGGTAACAGACCCTTCTTATGATCATTCCTGCTGCGCTCAGCAACTACAGGAACCAGGCTGAAACCAGCAGATGCTGGAAGCTTAGATACACAAACCTAAATGTTCAATTAGATCTCACCATTGTGCTGGTGAAAGGTCAGCCCTATGGCATACATCAGCTCCGAGCCTCTCAGGGAAAAAGCATATTCCCTTGGACTTCCTTTTTATCTCACAATCTTTCCGAAAGCCTTCTCAGCTGTGCCCCAATAGGTTGTTTTTTTTCCTGTCTGAGACAAAGTATTTCTGGGCAAATGGCTCCGTTTTCAAGTGTTAAAATGACAGCCAGCCCACCTATCACATCAGGCAATAGATATCTTAACCTTCTGGATTCAAAGTGTTTGCAGCAATACAATAGATACGCTCCACTACACTCCTCTCAGTTTCACTGATTTGGTTGCTTGGTTTCAGAGTACTTGCTCAAGGCAGAAAGAGACAAGACTGATAATTTAACAGCTTGGTCTCGCTCCTCTTCCTGATACACTCTTGCCACTTCTCTTAATCAGCTCTAGTCAAAACTGCAGTTGCTCTGTCAGACTATTCTGTCCACTAAGCCAGCAAAATCCATGAATAGTTTTCAATTCACCAGCTGCTTGGCAGAGAACCAAAGCCAACTTATGAGGAAGGGTGACACTGAATAAAAAAAGCAGGATTGCCCATCTTGTCAGCAACAAGCTATCAGATCACTGCCATGGTCAACTGAGCCCTCAAAGCAGCTGTGCGAGTACACCAGGAGGCAACTATCCTCAGGGCAGCAGTATTACCAGCCACTGTGTCTGACAGCCCACTTCTCCCTAACAATTCAGTAAATATCAGAAAGCTTTACTTAATATTGAAGAACACTCCAGATAAAGCCATTCTCCATCTCAAATACCTCAAAGGACCAGTTAAAAAAAATCAGTGTCACTGCGTGGTGATAAAGGTGCATGGATCATTTACTAGCTCAACACTCATTTATACAGGACTCATTATGCTTAGCCTGGTCAAGAAGAGCTATAATTTCATTTACAGATGAACCTGTTACCCATCTCCCCATCCTTTTCTGACTGATTGTACAAGTCTCTTCCAGTCCTACATTCACAAGTCCTGATCAATGCTAAAAAGCAGCAGATTGCTGAAAAACCTGCAAAGCGGTGAAGAGGCTGGAACTGGAACAAGTAAGTACTTCTCCGATTTTATCTCCTACCTGGATCTGAGATGCATGCAGGTCCATGGTGATTATATGATCTGCGCCTGCCACAGACAGCATGTTTGCAACCAGCTTGGCAGAGATTGGAGCTCGACTCTAGTACAGGAAAAAACAGTATTTAAGACTAGTTCAACGCCTTCATCATGATGTCAGTCTTCCACTTCTAGGCAATGATTAATTCAGAGATACCAAAAGGAGCATTAATTAACATTGCATCTTTTCATCATCTGATGATTACAGCTTGGTGCATTTTCAAGAACTCAATCGTTATGGAAAGATGAATTTGCAGTCCAATGCCCTGAGGTTTACAGAAACTAAGCTTTATCTCTTCCCCTATGTATTCAGCTTCATCGGATCCCAGTCCGGCTGTCAGGACTTTTAAGGTGTGCATTCATCTCCCCAGCAGAAACCTTCACACATCACATCCCTTACCTTGTCCTTTTTGTCCTGCCGAGCGTAAGGGAAGCAGGGTATGACAGCCGTGACTCTGCTGGCTGAGGCAATCTTACAGGCATTTATCATGATAAGGAGCTCCATCAAATTGTCATTGATTTCACCACAGCCACTCTGCACAATGTAGACATCCTCCCCTCGGACACTCTCACCTATTTCCACACTGGGAACAGATGGGGAAAAGGGAGAGTTGTATCCAAACACAGGTTAAAACACAGCCAATAAATATGTCTCCAGAGCAACCAAGGGACTGCATTCCCAAGGGTCTGTGGGTGACAGTGTCATATAACCGAGGGTGTGGAGCAGGAACACTGTTGCTTATTTGTTCAGTGACTATTTTACATCGCTCACTGATCAAATTTAATGGTTCAGTCAGGAAGGCTAAGAGCACTCAGCTCGTACTTTTGGTCTCAACACAAGCTAAGCATGTCAACATCCCAGAATAGGCCTTGTTCCCCCTGCATCAGAAGTACAACCACCTCAGCTAAAAGCAGCAGTGTACAAAGGAAGCAAGGATGATGGCCAGTCAGCAGAGAAAGCTGTGCCAAACTTCTACCAGAAGCTATGCTGCAGCAGATTGTTAGATTTAAAGTCATAACAGCTATTCACTGGCTTGAACAGAGAAGCCCTCCAGCGTTTCACTTTGGAAAGGCTTCTGGGGTTAATTTCCTTCTGGATGTAATGCACACTAATCCCTGCTGATGAAGAGACTGAACACAAGCCAAAGGTCCTGTTTGCCAGCAGCAAACTGCCAGTTTCAGCATGTGTATCGAGACACCTGCACCAGAGGCAGAGTTGGAAAGGAAGCACCAGTCTCAGGTCTGAGGTTTCATACAGCGCGATGCTTCCTGAGGCCTTTCATAGGAACGGATTAACTACTAAGCACTTCCAGCATTTCAGTTTAGAGAAGCCTGCCACAGCTTTGGAGTTAACCCAAAACCGGTTGAGTGAGGACAAAGCTCTTACACTGCTTCTTTCCTGTTGCACTGGAGATGCTCACGCACTCTGCAGATTGCTGCCACTAACTCCAGTAGAGAAACAATCACCCAACCCACTGCTAATGACATCATTTATAGAACAACTTAGGGTAGATTTCAAATTTTAATATTTCATTCTATGATCATCCTCCCCTCTTCGTGTTCTTGATGACCATGATGTATTTATGGTCTTACAGCTCAATACCTCAAATTGCTGCCATCTTTACTGCACACTGACTTACAGAATGCACCAATCTATCATTAAGAATTTCAGCTAATAGGAGAACTTCCCACTAGGTAAGTGTCTGAATTCACAGTAGTTATCATACAAGTGTCATCTCCAACTGTACTTACAGTCTAATAGCAAGCTGAAACAAGATATTTATTATACAAAAGCATGAATGAGCTATTCTGTTAAAACAATCTTTTTCTGGGAAGCATCTGTTAACAGCTTATTAGGGTAACTATGATGTCTATTAGGTCTTGAAGTCACATTACCTGCTGACATAAGGCCCTGCTGGTTAGCCAGCTGGATGGATAAGAGCAGTTAAAGGGCAACGAGAACAGAGCAATGACAACAGCTGTAAATCAGACTCTTGACAGTTCTCCTCTACAACCCTCTGTACTGCCTCTGAAGTTTGCAGTTGCAATTGATATTCCCACAACAGAAACATAACATTCTGCCTCACGTGCACATCCTGAATTCTCCTGAAAGAACAAATCACTGTATATAGAAGAAAGGAATGGGTTGGAGCAATCATTCCAGGTTCTTTGCATCACCCTGGGTGGTGCATACATGGTCAGTGTGCTTCTCTAAACCAAGCTTTAAGAGCACTGAGTAATTTTTAGCCTCTCCTTTCCTTTTGCTTCTTCAAGTAGGATGGCAGCAAAACTTAAACAGCTCAGATCAGAGACAGAAAACAAGATGAATTTTAGGTTTCAGAGCTCAGGGGGGAACACAAAGCACATGACCGCAACTGTATCAGGGGCTGCACGGTGCTGTCAGCCTCTGATCTTTCCTGAAGAACCTTACCAATACCTTTAAGGCTGATAATACCTTTAACTTCAGAGTGGTTTAAAGCAGTAGCTTAAGCACAAAATGTCCAGCCTCCAGTCATCACAGCCTCGACTACAAATGGAAGAGGCCAGTCAGCATGTGGAGCGCCGGGAGGTGCATTCCCATCACCACCCAGCTTTTGGGGCAGTGGGTGCAGGGTCTGACTGACGAGTGCTCCCGCTCCAACACAGTGACATTAAGCCCGTCCCCCACACCTGGGAGCCCCGCACCCCCGAGCACACCAGAGCCCGCCAGAACGGGACTGCGGGCAGGAGCTGCGCGGTGGCCCCTGGGCTGAAGGACGCCCGCGGGAGCCCCGGCCCTGTCCGCGAGGGCAGGACGGGATGGGCTGGGGCTCTGGGGCCCGGCAGGAGCGCTCTGCTCTCCGCGGTCTCCAAGCGTGGCCCCCGCCGAGCCGCTCCCACCCCCGGGCCCGCCCGAGGTCCCGCGCAGGCTGCGACCCCCCGAGCCCCCCCTTCCCGCGGGACTACAGTTCCCAGCATCCCCACACGCCTCAGGTCGCCACTCCCGCCCCCAGGACTACAACTTCCAGCATCCCCGCGTGCACACCCGCGCAGCTGTAGCCCTCAAGGCCGCGACCCCCGCCCCCCGGCTACAACTCCCAGCATCCCCCGCATGGCGACCCCCACCCGCCGGGATTAAAACTCCCAGCATCCCCCACGCGGACACGGCGCTGACCCCGGCACGCCGCCGCCGCTCGGCCCACCGGGAGCTGTAGTGCTGCCCCGCCCCCGTCTCACCATGTCTCCTGGTTGCTGAACTTCTTCGTGACCACCTTGCCCAGCTCCAGGCCGAGGCGGTCAGCGATCTTCTGGGACAGGTCCTGGTGCGAGCTCCCGCTGAAGATCTTAATGTTGGGCATGGTGGCGGCTGCGGCAGCAGCGCTCCCCTCCTCCTCCTCCTGCGCGCTCTGCCTCGCGCCGCAACCTGCTGCCGGGGGGGGACCCACCCGCCTCCTGCACGGCGACGCGGCACCGTGAGCGAAGGCCACGCCGACAGACACCTACTCCGCCATCTTGCCCCTTCCCGCCCGCTGCGTGGGCCCTTTATGGCCTCCTCGCCCCCGCGGCCCCGCCCTGACACGCTTCCCATTGGCTGCGCGGCGGAAGGGGGCGGAGCTCAGCGTGCTGCCCGCCAATAGCGCCAAAGGGCGGTGGGTGTGGCTCGGCGCGCTCCCCGCTTCCCCGCCCACCGCCCAAACAACGGCCCTTGGTGTGGGGCCGGGCCGTGGCGCGCGCGGCCACTCGCTAGCCCCGCCCAGAAGTGGGGCTTATGGCAGGAGAGGGGCTACGATTGGTCTTCGCATGGCCGCCTGACCTGCGATTGGTCAGGACGCCCGCAGCCGGAGCTAGCTGACAGCCCTGCCCCACGTGGCCATGAACAGACGTTGGTCGCATGATTGGCAGCACCCCCCCGGCCGCCATGATAGCTCGGCCCCCCCCTCCCGCCCCCCCCAGCGGGGACCCCGGGGCGAACGAGAGCGAAATGGTTCCACTCCCCATGCAGTGAGCGCTGTCCGCGTTTCCCTGGCCCTGGCGGGGCGGAGATTACCTCAGCATGCCGCCTTCCTCCGCCGGGGGCGCTGGCCGGGCAGCTGCCGCACTGCCGCACCGCCCGTCGCGCTGGGAAGGCCCGGGTGCGCGGCCCCCCCCCCATCCCTCCCTCCCGGCGCCTTAACGGGCGCGCGGGCCCACCCCCCCCCTCCGCCTCACCGGGTGCTCGTCCCCCTCCCCCCAACCGAGCGCCGCCTGAGCCGCGCGAGGCGCCGGACGTTATAACCCCCCTGGCCCCGACCTCCCAGCGATGCGGGGTGCGGGGGGGCTTTGCGGAGCCCCAGTGATACGAGGAGTCGTTACTGTAACAAAACAGGGAATATTTTGATTTAAGCTTAAGTAGAGCGAAGTTTCCCGTGCAGCATCAAAAGAAACATTGCCAGCAGGGCGAGGGAGGGGATTCTGCCCCTCCGCTCTGGTGAGACCCCACCTGGAGTCCCGTGTCCAGTTCTGGAATCCCCAAAATAAGAAAGATGGAACTTAAACCGGGTCCAGAAGAGGGACACGAAGATGATCCGAGGGCTGGGACACCTCTCCTATGAGCACAGGCTGAGAGTTGGGGTTGTTCAGCCTGGAGAAGGCTCTGGGGAGGCCTTACAGCAGCCTCCCAGAACCAGAAGGGGCTACAGGAAAGCTGGGGAGGGTCTTTTTTCCAAGGGTCTGTAGTGATAGGATGAGGGGGAATGGCTTTAAACTGGAAGGGGAAAGATTTAGATTAGACATTAGGAAGAAATTCTTCGCCGTGAGGGTTGTGAGGCACTGGCACAGGTTGCTCAGGGAAGCTGTGCGTGTCCCATTCCTGGAAGTGTTCAAGGCCAGGCTGGATGCAGCCTTGAGCAGCCTGGTGTGGTGGGAGGTGTCCCTGCCCGTGGCATGAGAACTGGATGATCTTTAAGGTCCCTTCTAACAGAAACCGTTCTATGATTCGCTGTTTCATCTAAGTAAATGAGACAGTGTCCCTCTGACACTGTGCATCTTACAGCATGTTTTTTTTCAAATAGTGTTTTCCAGACACTGTTCAGAGAGATAATGTCTTGTGCTCAGTATGATAAGTGCTGAGCAGATGTGTCTTCTATAATCACTTCTGCTGGCTGCAAAGTTCCAATTAGCACAGACTTGATTGTTGTGATGTTCATAATAACGTTAAGATTTGTCCTTGGAAAGTAATAGAATATGCATCAGATTTCTGGGAAAATTTATACATACACATGTAAGTGGGAAATATATTCTGTACTCAACTCTTGTCTCATTATGCATGATTGATGGAAATCATTCCCTCATGTGCCCAGCACTGAAATAAAGGATGCTGCTTTCTTAAACTCCATAATGAGTCTTAAAGAGTGTATTTGCTGGTATTTTCAGTATCAGCAGTGCCTAGCACTCGCCATTCCACAACTCCCACAGTGAGTGGGTTCTCGTTGGGAGAGCTCATAGCTTTTCCAATACAAACAGGCTGTGCAGGGTGCAGGAGAGCAGGGAAAGGGAAGCTGCGCGGTCTCCCAGCTGTTGGTGTCAGCACTTTGGTTGAGCCCATATGTCGACATTATCAAGTTGGAGGCAGTTCTTAATTTTTGAAGGATAATGCTTTTTTTTCACTTGGAGATAAAGCATTTGCTTTTTTTATCTTGCAAATTTCTAGTCTTAAAAAACCCCAATAATTGATTTTCTTTGCCCTTCAATTATGTTGTGCTTGGTCTCTTTTCCTCTGGCTGAATCACCAATTGATCCCATTGCAAAAGTGAAATCACAGAATCATTAAGATGGGAGAAGACCTCTCAGATCATCCAGTCCAGCACCACCATGTCTACTAAACCATGTCCCAAAGTGCTACAGATACATGTTTTTGGAAAACCTGCAGGAATGGGGACTCCACTACTTCCCTGGGCAGCTTGTTCCAGTGCTTTACCACTCTTTAAGTAAAGAATTTTTTTCCTAATATCCAATCTAAACCTCCCCTGGTGCAACTCGAGGCCATTTCCTCTTGTCATAGGAAAAAATTGTAGCAGGCTTTAAGTGTGAAGAGGCATTGACCTCTTGGATATACAGGCAGTACGACTGTTTTCACTGCAAACTCAATGAGAAAAAATCCCTCTGAAGGTGTAATTGCAATCAGTATTTTCTGCACTTGTCCTTAGAATTTACAGCAATACTTCCTGCTGTTTGTTTTTCTGTTGGAAATCAACTTTGGCAATATTTTGAGATTAAAAAGTCACAATTGTGGTGGATACCCTGAATTACAAATACAGAAGTGTTTTTTCCTGTCTTCTGGATCATTGTTAAAAACCCATGTGGGTGCTATTTTAACAGGTCATTTAATTTAATTCCTGAGAGGTTTTTTTACATTTATAATAGAGGTTTTTGCCTAATTCTGTAATTAGTCTCCCATGAACTTTCAGCCTCTATGATTACATTCAGTAGATTAATTTAGCTTTTGCAAAGATAAACATTGCTTAAAGGTTTTAAAATAGACAAAATAAGCCACAAAAAGCTTATTCTGAATTTGCAAGCAGTGATGTAATTCCTACTCGGTTGACTTGACTGTCTCATAGATAATAAACTTCTGCAATGAATTTGTCATCGATAAGTCTTGCTCTGTGTTTTGCTGCCTTGCACTGCTCACAGCAACATTAAATGGCCACAAGTGCCGTATAAGAAAAGTCCCTGCTCCCCTTCCGTATTTCAGCTCCCACGATGTCTTTGTAGGTTAAACAGGGCTTTAGTTGAGAGGACAAGAGTCCACCTACCTTAACACTTTATCACTATCGCTTGCAAAGCTCTTACAACAGGATAATCTCAGGGATTTGACTGAGGAGGTTCTTAATGCATCAGTCTTAGTTAAACAAAGCCAAAAAGCTTGCTCATGAGGCTCCTCAGCTGCAGCTTGGCTATTAGTAGCTTGCATTGCCAGTAACTGAATAAAGGGACAAGGAGAGTCAGCTTTGAAGAGGGAGCTGTTTATCTGGTTCTTGGGCTGAATATGATGAAGGGAGAGACCGTGTGGTTGAAACCCATTGGCCTGCAAGTCAGGTTGTCTGTCAAAGAATGCTCAGGAAAATAATCACAGATTAAGTGAAGTTTGGATGTGAAAGCCCATTGGAGTATCTCAAATATCATGTGGACACCCTTTTTCAGAATTAAAGCACCTAATTCCAGTTGGCTTGCTTCATTCTGAAAGCAAAATACAATAAATTGATTATCTATATCCAATTAAGTATTTTATTTAATTTTTCTATGGTTTACAATGTAAATGCATGTGAGATGGTTTTGGTGGCAGAAAGAACAAACTCATAGGCTGAGCTGCTGTATTCCCTCATGTTTTGGAAACTGTGAAGTAAATTACTGTCCAACTAAGGAGAATCTGAAGGCACGTGGATGGCAAACCCCCTTTTTTATTTACCTGGTTTTTAAGCAGCGCATGAACTCCATTAAATTTCACGGTGATGTCAATCAAGACAAGTAGCCCTTGTCCCTCTCTTGGCACTTTCCTGCATACAACTGCCACCCAATTACCATGAGCCACTTAACCAGGGACACGTTTTATGCAGAAAGCCTGTGGCTGAAGGTTGGTTTTTTTTTCTGTTGCCTTGTGACTGCACTGCCGCCTAGCCCAGCCGGTTCTGTTAATGAATGGCACTTGATAGGAACAGCACAAGGCTCTGCCCTTTTCCTTCA
The DNA here is from genome assembly GCA_033558185.1 of Dromococcyx pavoninus. NCBI lineage: Eukaryota > Metazoa > Chordata > Aves > Cuculiformes > Neomorphidae > Dromococcyx > Dromococcyx pavoninus. The sequence continues at coordinate 2,308,247 of JAUMJL010000389.1, read as the reverse complement.
TGGCTGAAAGAAAAGCGGAAGCTGGAAAAATAGTGGAGGTGAAAAAGGAGCGGGAGGCAGAAAGAAAAGCAGAGGCAGAGAAAAGTTGGGAGGTTGAATAGGAAAATAGAAGTTGAGGAAAGTTAAGGCTGAAAAGGGTAGGGAGGGCAAAAGTAGATGCAAAAAAGGGGTGGGAGGTCAAAATATGGAGTGAGACTGACAAGTGGTGGGAGACTGAAAAGGGATGTAGAGGTCAAGAACAAGTAAGGACTGCAAAGGAGGGAAGGCCAGAAAGGAGTCAGCAGCTCTTGGTGCTGGGACTCTCAGCCTATGACATACACCAGCCTCACAAATGTCTTAATGAGGCTGCTTAGCACCTGGAAGCTGCCTGTGATGGCAGAGAGCATGTGGGTAGGACTCTTGTTAACGGCTGCCACGAGGTGGCAGGGTGCCCAAAATTCCTTGAACTTGAGGGCGAGCTCCTGCTTGTATTCAGCCAGATGGGAACACTACCAGAGTTACACAGGATATAGCTAAACCAGAGCACATCCACAAGGAAAAAAGCACAGCATTTGAAAGGAAAAGGAGAAAACTTTTGGAAATAAATGGTATCTTCAGTTGTCCGCTAGAAACAATATGGACTTAGTGATGAAAATCTTTTTAAAGGATCCTGACCTGTGTTCCTGATCTTTCTACTCAGCATTTTTATGGTGCCCTTCTAAGGACCCCACTTAAAAGCATGAGGATGAAGTCCTGTTGTTTTAACAAGAAGTGAATATTAATCAGATTCAGGGATATTTCCAAGGTGCTTTTCAAAAGTGGGATTTATTGGAGCATTTTAAATTGTCCTGGACTGTGTGTGTAGACCCAGTGCACATCCCCAGCCCTTTCATCTCTGTCCCCAGCCCTTGGCATGTGCAACAAACCTCAGAGAGGCAGCACTGGGATTTCTGCACTTTGAACACAGTGTGTTTTCTTCTTAATGACTTTATAGCCCACTCTGTATCTGCAGGGCAGGTGACGGCAGGGGATATAATCTCAACTGGGCTGTAAGGTTGTGCGGTGGCTGCAGTGAGACGATGCATGGGCAGGTTCCTCATCTGCTCATGTCCTGACATAGAATTACACAGCATGACACAAAATCCTGTGGAAAAGTTTCCTAGGATGTGCACAGACTGTTATCATAAGGCTGGGTGATGTAAAAAAGCTGAGATATCTGTCTTCCCTGACAGACTTCTGCCATGTCCAGTTAAAGCCATGGGTGGCCCAGCCAGCTAAACCTTGTCTGCCTACATGAGGTATTTGTTACGATGTTTTACACAAGAATCCAGACACTATGCTTTAAATGAGGACAAAATTTAGACATTACTCATTTCTACTTGACTGTCATCTCCCTTGGGCGTGATGAAAGCAGCACTGGGTCCCAGCTATTCAGCTTATCACACTGTTGTATCTGGGGCTGCAGTGATTCCTGTGTAGTCTTGCCAGAACCTTGGAGAGGAAGAAAATCCCGACAGGAGAATGTGGCTGCTACACCACAGGGATTAGAGTTCAAAGTGCTTTAAACCGTGGTGCCCTGTTGTCTCCAGCTGACAATGACCAGCAAAGTCCACAGACACATAAGCACTTTTATCCAAACCTATCTTGGAACTAGTGCTTGAGGTCTGCTAGTTTTCCAGCTCCTGCTTTAACTTTAACCCCTCAAAGCCAGGTCTTCTCTTTCTCTCATGTGGGTTGGAGGGATCAGTGATGGCCCAATTGTTGTTCCTTTTCTATCCATTGTCACTGATAGAACGCCAGTGAGGACTCCTTAGGAGTGGACATCATTTAGAGAAGATTAAGGGAGAGAACAGGTTATGGGAGTGCAGTGACATCAGATGGGCACAAATGCATGTTGTGGCTGAGTGAATCTCATTGGAGCTGTGAAGGCCCTGGAGGAAACCTGCACCAGCTGAAATGCTACAGCAAAAAGAGTGAAGGCAGTATGAGAAGGGCACTAACCACTGGCATTGCTCTGAGAGGGTGCTAAAGGGCAGATGAACACAACCTGCCATGCTCTGGCAGATTGCTCTTGTGGGAGGGAATGGAGAAATATTAATGTATCTGTATACTCACACACCTGCAAAACAATATTGTCCTTTTCCAAGAACCATATACTTTGCTTTAACTTGCTGGAGGTCAGGGGCTTCAATCTGAGCAGATGCTGATGCTAAATGAGAAGGCAGCAACCTGCAGGTAGATAAATTGGATGGACAGTGAAATAGGGACTAGATTTGAAAAAAATATTTACTTTTAGTTCTCTGTGCTGTGTAACTGAGATGCAGTTTTCTGAAAAATCTGTGATTCGAAAACATTAACTGGAATATTTTACCAGAATAATTTTCTGTAAGAGTGCCCAACAGAGTGAGGCCACAGGGACAGCACCTAATACAGCAATAGTAAAGTCAGCCTCATTATCCTTCATCCTTCTCAGGAATGTACCAGTATAACCCCTCCCTTCACACAGGGACATCTAACTGATCTTGGAGCACTTATTGTCACCACTGTACCAATAACACTGAGCTGTGAAGAAATGACTCCTTTCTGGCAGGGTGCTTATTGTCCAGTAGATGGTACTAAGCATCAACTCTGAAACTGCTCGTTAAACTGCCTGCTGTCGACAATATTTTCAGGCTCTGGGGGTCGTTAGAAAACCTCTTGGCTTTTCCATTTTTTGATCCATACCCAGCTTTATAAATAGATGGGTTTCATCCCATTCAGTGTCAATCATCATTAGTTAGTTCAGTCTGGGAAATGGTGTGATTAACCCTAACCTTCTCAGCCTGGAGGCACACAGAACGTGTCTTGATGGCTGTTGCATTGCTTCAGACAACACTTTCAACCCCTGTACAGAGAATGACCCAGTTCCTAATTTTTTACATGTTGGATCTTTATCAGACTTGGCTTTTATAGTTCCTGGAGGCTTTGGGGCACATAGAGGGCACACATCAGTGCCTTCCTCCCTGATCAACAGAGAGCAGTTCATTGTGCCAAGCAAAACGTGTTCCCAGAGGGAATGGGATATTGGAATTGTCATCTAGCTAGGAAACTGTTTGTCTTGCTGAGATTTCTCATCGGGTCTGGCATTAATCTTTGTCTGGGCTTCCCCCTGCAGACACACCAGAGCAGTTCCACAGGGCAGCAGAACAATCAGGCTACTGCTGGTGTCACCTTTTCCCAGGCAGGAGAGCAAGTGCCAAGCAGAGGCTGCGACTTGGCTGGAAGCACACCCTGGAGCTGGGCAGTAGGTGCTCAGCTTGGCTCATCTGAAAGGGATCAGACAGGAGTTTGCTAACAGACAGAGCCAGGGGTTAAACATGTCCCAGCTCTCCCCTGTTTTGGAGCAGGACACCGGCAGGACCACACTCTGCCCAGCAGTGCCCAGCACCAGTGGTGAACAGGTGAGTGCCGTTGGAGGGGAATTAAGCCAAAATGCCCATTAACAACACAAAAGTGTGCCAAGTCAAACAGTTAATTTCAGACCTGCATTTTTGCTGCTTCATGGCTTCTTCATAGCCTGGTACTTAACTGCTGTGGAGTCCAGTTATGTTGTGGAGTCCTTAAGCTGTGCCCTCCCAGAGTGGAGATATGTGCATTTCTATAGCAACCAAAATAGGGGGTTTTGCTTATGAACAGTGTTTTGTATAGCTAAGAATAGCCACATTTCCAAAAAGTTCTTAAAAAAAGACACAAATGCTAGCTTGGATATTAAGAGTAATATATTTAATCTTTCTTGTTTGTAAAACAAGACATAAATTTGTATATATATAATTTATATATTTTTATTTATATATACTATGTACAGACAATAAAAAAATTTTCCTCTGTATTAGACTGATAGATCTATGAAGGAATGATATAGGCATAACAGGGAGCTCGAAGAAACTCCAAGAGTTTCGTAATAGATAATTCACGGGAAAAAGAAAAACACGGCTCCCTGTCGGCCTTCAGCATTTTAACAGCCTTTGCCCACCACGGACTGAAATCCGAATTGGCTTTTCCATTGTATATTTGCTACATGGTTCAAAAAGCAGGAGGCCATCCTCACAGCAAGATCCTCTCTGCCTTGCTGACAGCAATGGCCAAAGTCCAGGACAGCCATGGGCCAGGGGAGGTTATTGCACTCGGTAGAGGATGCGCATGTCAAAAGCACATTGTGCATTTCCATAACTCCTATGGAAGAACAAGAGATTTCGAATGTGCATATTCATAAAAAAGAAATAATAGAGATGGGAAGCAATTGGTCATATGGAGATCCCTGATCATCCCCAAGCGCCGGGGCAAGCTGGCTGGGTTTGACAACTGGTCTCACTCCTTGTGCTGTGAGGCCGATGCCACGATCTCCCTTTCCAGCCGGAAGTGGGTGCAATAGAGAGAAGTGCAGGGACCCAAGCAGGAGCCGCTCTCCCTGTGCACGCATGAAGTGCAATGGGTGGCAGGGTAAGGGCAATGCAATGTGTAACCTTACATTTTTCTCTTCACTCTGATTTAGAAGGTGGGTGACTGCAGTGAAGCACCAATTAAGGTGGCCTGATTGATTAGGTCTGGAAGCTAGACTGGGAGGAGGAGGGGAACCTCAGGGTGCGCAGGGAACCAATTAGGAATCATTTTACCATTCACCTGAAGTGAAAAAAAATTCCAAAAACCCCAACTCCAAATAAATAACCATCACAGGGTTCTAAATAACGCTTCTAAGGGCAGTCAGTCCAGTGGAGACAGGAAGAGGACCCCAGCGCCCTGGCAAGGAGGGCATCTCCTTTGGCCAACGGCAGTAGCACTGCTGGGCTCAGGGCAAGCTGTGGCTCTTGGACAAAGATGACCTGGGATTCCTCTCTAATAGGCATGGTGAAAGGAAACAGTAGAGGGTTGAGGCTGAGTCTTGGAGGCACAGACCTGACCTCTGGAGAACAGTGTGAAAGAGGTCTCCTCTCAGCTGATAGCCCAGCTTCTAGCTTGCAATGGTCAAAGATCCCTGGGTTCCCTGCAGGGTCTAGTGTGGACACAGCCATCCAACAGAGGAAGGGAAGCATAGAATTGTAGAATCATTTAGGTTGGAAAAGACCCTTAAGGTTACTGTTACCCTAACACTGCCAACTCCAACACTAAACCATGTCACTAAGCATCGCATCTACATGTCTTTTAAACACTGCCAGGGATGGTGACTCCACCACTTCCCTGGGAAGCCTGTTCCAGTGCTTGACAACCCTTTCTGTGAAGAAATATTTTCTAATATCCAACCTTCCCTGGCACAACTTGAGGTTGTTTCCTCTTGTCCTGTAGCTTGTTATTTGGGAGAAGAGACCAGCGCCCGCCTTGCTACACCCTCCTTTCAGGTAGTTTAGAGACTAAACAACCCCAGTTCCCTCAGCTGCTCCTCTTATGAGCTGCTCCTCTTGTGCTCCAGACCCTTCACCAGCTTTGTTGCCCTTCTCTGGACGCACTTCAACACCTCAATGTCTTTCTTGTACTGAGGGGCCCAAAACTGAACACAGGATTCGAGGTGTGGCCTCACTAGTGCCAAGTACAGGGGGACAATCACTTCCCTGCTGGCCACACTATTTCTGATACAAGCCAGGATGCTATTGACCTTCTTGGCCACCTGGGCACACTGCTGGCTCATATTCAGCTGCTGTCAAACAACATCCCAAGTCCTTTTCAACCGGGCAGCTCCCTAGCTACACTTCATCGGTCCTGTAGCGCTGAATAGGATTGTTGTGACCCAAGTGCAGGACCTGACACTCAGCCTTGTTGAGTTCCTTACAGTTGGTGTTGGCCTATTTATTGAGCCTGTCCAGATCCCTATATGTAGCCTTCCTTCCCTCAAGCAGATCAACACTCCTGCCCAACTTGGTGTTCCCTGCAAACTTACTGAGGGAGCACTCAATCTCCTTGTCTAGATCATTGATAAAGATATTAAACAAGACTGTCCCCAACACTGAGCCCTGGGGAACCCCGCTTGTGACCTGCCACCAACTGGATTTAACTCCATTCACCACAACTCTCTGGGCCTGGCCATCCAATGAAGAGTGGATGCCAGTATCTCCAGAAGAATGCTGTGCGAGACAGCGTCAAAGGCTTTACTGAAGTCTAGGTAGACAACAGCCACAGTCTTTCCCTCATCCATTTAGTGGGTCACCTGGTTATATAAGGAGATCAGGTTAGTCAAGCAGGACCTGGCTTTCATAAACCCAAGCTTGACTAGGCGTGATCATCTGGTTGTCCTGCATGTGCTGTCTGATGGCATTCAAAATGATCTGCTCTGTAACATTCCCTGGTGCTGAAGCCAGACTGACAGATCCTCCCAACTCGTGCTCATTAAGTCCTCGCCTTTTACACAGGCAGTACCTGTGCTCAGGACTAGGGCATTGATACCTAAGCTATGAGAACAGAGCCTGCCAGAGTGGCCTAGCTCATTCCCAGGATTATGGCATCCTGCCCATGCTAGGACTACTTCCCAGGCCCTAGCACAGCAGCAGGGAATTGCACCCCATTGCTGATAATGAAGTTGCATTTGTGGGCGAGGAAGACCCTGGAGGCAGAAGAGCTGTTTACGTGGCAAGACACTGGTTTGGCTCCAAACTGCCCAAGTGAAGCCAGGAGATCTTAGCTCAGTTCCTACTAACTCACTGGTCCATCACACACCATGACAAAGGTCTTTGCACAAGTGAGGCCCAGAGCCACGTGAAACCAAACTAGTGTGGAGATGGGGTGAGTGCGCCCTCCAAGTACCATCACCAACAAGATAGCATGGGAGAGCAAGCAGAGCAGCTGCTTCAGAACCCTAATGAGCTGATTGCACAGCTTGTGACAGGACATGAGTTTACCCTTCAAAACCACTACCAACACAACCATCCATTCTACACAACCATCCATTCTGCAGAGAATAAAGAGTGTCTTCACTACTGCAAACCCCAGCAGATGTGGGCCTGTAGACACGCATCCTCACCAGACCTATGCGATTTGAGAACCTCTAGCACATGGCCCGGCACATGCTGGCTTGTTGGATTTCTTAACCGGCTTACTTATTGATCAACGTCTTTAGGGAGCGTGTGAGGGTGCTCATGACAGTGGCAACTGTGGCTGACTGGCGGGCGAGCTGCTCCACCGTCTGCTGGTGGCTCAGCGTTCTGGCTGTAGACTCCTCTGCAGCCTTCAGGAGGAAGGTGTAGTTTCTCACCACTTCCTCCACCTTCGTCAGCAGCTCTTGGCGTTGGGACTCTGAGCGCACGATGTACACCAGCCTCACAAATGTCTCGATGAGGCTGCTTAGCACCTGGAAGCTGCTCGTGATGGCAGAGAGCATGTGGGTAGGACTCTTGTCGACGGCTGCCATGCGGCGGCAGGATGCCCGAAACTCCTTGAACTTGAGGGCGAGCTCCTGCTTGTATTCAGCCAGCTGGGAGATGTAGGGTTTGCAGTCTTGGACATCAGGGCTCACCACACACTGCCTCAAGATGGTCAGGAGCTCATTGGTGTCCAGCTGCACTTCCAGAAACCCATTAGGAAAGCTGTAGGCATGGCCTCGAAGGGTGTTGATCTTTGCTAAGCTCCCCTCAAAACTGGAGGTCCTTAAATCTATTTCCTGGGTCTGACTGTCATTGGGACTGCTGCAGGCCGTTGCATCTAAGACCTGAAGAGTCCTGCTCATGACTGGGACCATCTGATTGTCCAGCTTCATTCCTGGGAGTATCTGCATGGGGATGGAATAGGACAGCTCATCCTTCTCACTCCCATCATCTGCAACATCACATTTCCTATAATAGAAGCAGTACCGGATGGAGCAGCAGTTCTCATCCTCCATGTCTTCATCCTGAAGATCAGCAGGGCTTGGATACATCTCCTCCTGGACAGAGAAGACTGCTGAACCCTTCTGGTTCTTTTTCTCCTGTGCTACCTGAACATAGGAGGGCTCAGCCACTGCAGAGCCTTCTTGGATTTTGCTCTTCAGAACAGGACAAAGGATGCTGGGCTCAGGTTCTTTCTGGGGGACTTTCTGCTGGGTTGTATAGATGTTCTGGTAGATGTCAGAGGACAGGGATGTCCCATCAGTCTTATCTATTTCACTGACACTGTAGCGACGCAAGAGCTTCCTGTAGTGTGGAGCACCCATGCACTCCCCCCGGGAAGTGCACGTTGTCAAACAGGACATGCCATTCTCTGGATCTGACCGGTAGTCCCTGGACTCTAAACTTGTGGATCGTATCCGCTTGCCTTTGGAAGGGCTGCTCACACTGGTCAACCTAATGGCTTCTGCCTGCCTCTGGTCATCAGTAACTTTATCCGTCCCTCGCCTCTCCAGCTCTGGCACCACCAACTGGTTGGGGGGTGGCCTCACTCCCCTGCAAATCCGTTTGCAGTCGCAGCTGCGTCTTTGCTCCCTGGACATTCCTGGAACTTTTTGCACAGGACTGCTCCTCAGCTGGCAGCTGCAGCGCCCGGGGGCAGGAGGGTGCAGATACTCCTGTGGTGGGAGGTCACCTTTGCTCTTTGGCTTGAGTAGCTCTTCAAGAAATTCCAGCTCGTACTGCTTCACTTTCTGGAGCTGGGCCTGCCGCTCGTCCGTCTCCTTCTTCAGCCGGGTTGGAAATGTTGCAGAGAACAGATTCCTGAACCTGAAGGGAGCTTTTGTAGCTTTGGGTTTAGCTGGGACATCAGCATCTTGTTGGGTCATCTCCAGGACTTTCTCTACTTTTTTGGAAGGCACAGTGCTGATCTGCAGGCTCTCGGACCTGGGTACCAGCTGGATTGGCCCTTTGGGTTCCTCACTAGTGCTCCTGAAACCACTACCAGGTGATGGAGAGTGCAAATTGCTACTCTCAACTTTGAAGCTTTTGGATGAACCTTCCTGTTGTATTTTCTGTCCTTGGTTTGAAGGAGTTGTGTGTTTCTGAAAGACAAGGCTCATACCTTCACCACCTGCCTTCTGGCCTGGCTCTCCACTTGTATTTTTTACTGGACCATCTCTAGTCAGTTTTTGCTGGTAGCTTTTAGAGGCAAGAGTCTTACCAGGCATCATTTCCTCACTTGCTGAAGTAAGGTGGAAAGCTTCAATCTTACTGCCATGAGCTTCTTCAGGACTTGGAGAAACTTCACAGTGCTGCTGTGGAGAGAGTTGCTGCTGCTGCTGACAGTTGCATAATGTCTCTGCAGTTTGTGGACCTCCTTTCAGTTTCAAAGGCTTGCTGCTGGCTGATGCACAGCTGCTGGCACCATTCACGCTCTGGTCTTCTTTTGAGGCTGCTACCACCTGGGGAGCTGAACCTTTTGCATTTGCCACTTGCTGCAGAGCAGCTGAAATGATGGCTGGAGTTACACCACTTTTTTGATCCAGGAGGACCTTGGAGCTTGGCTGGACCTCTTTGGGGATCTTCTCTTGTAGATTCTGTGTCTGGTCCTTGCTTGGGGCTGCTGTGGCCTGCAGAGACACCTCAAAGGCAGCTTTTGTGTGGCCTCCACCTTTGCATTCAGAGCCTAGCACTGGAGCCCCCCTGTTTTGCTCATTGATCTGGGGGGTTAGGACTGGCTGGACAGCCAAGGTGTAGCTCTGCTCAGCCTGCTGCTGCTCCTGTTTGCTCTTGCAGTTGGTAAGGTTGGGGCTTTGGTGAGAGAAAGCTGTCTTCAATGAAGGGCTTGGCTCCTGGTGGCTGAGGGGGTAGGGTGAGGTGAGAACAGCCTGGGCAGCACAGCTCTGGATTCGGAAAGGCAAGTCCTTTCTGCTCAGGAAGTTTTCTTTGTTGATGTGTTGAGCAAGGAAGTAGGCTGCATTCTGATGCTGCTTCATAGCAGAGACCATCTCCGAGACATCAGTTAGCTCGGAAGAGTTAGTTTCATGGCCAGAATCCAAGGATGACTCAGGAGTGATGGCAGCCAGGACAATAAGACCTGAGGAGAGACACAAAGAAAACACCACAACAACAGTTACACCACACTGCTATGCAGAGGGGAGGGGAACTCCATGTGGCAAGAGGGTCCCAGGAATGCAGGACGGGGTAACATCAGAGAAACTTTAGTGACTTCCTGCAAATAAGGGTTAATGTTTTTAAGACAGATCACTTGTCAGCACTGAGCTGGCTTGCTAGCTCAATTCAGCAAGACCTTTAGGCCCAGGAAAAGGTCCTAGAAAGACTTCCAGTGTTAGTGATAGCAGAGCTACAGGGACTTGTCAAGATGAACAAGGAAAATCAGGCAACAGCTCCTCTGCCATAGTGAGTAGGGCAACAAATGTGGGAAGAGGGACAAAGGACTGTGCTGCCAGCAGGCTGGTCCCAGAGACACCCTGTGTTTGACCTGTGAACGGCTCACACACTGCAAAACCTGGGAACCAGTGAAGACTGAGGGCCGAAAGTACCAGCTGAGCGGGGTCACACCAGGGAGGAACTCTTGCTCGCAGTACTGCTTTGTTAGTGCCTCAGCCCAGCATCGTGGCACATGGACCATGGCAGGTATGGGATAACCAAGACTCCTTCAGCCACTGTCAGGGCAGAGTCCCACTTCAGCTTCTTAGAAATCTTGGCTGCTCTTGCTCGAGCTTGTTGCCACAGCTTAGTATTTAATATTATAGAAGCTGCTTCACAATGACATACAGGGTGTGAGAAGGAGACTAAATGGAAGGAGGTACCACAGGAAGGGAAGGCTACAGGGAAAAAAGAAAATCACAACCACTGAAATACCTGCTGTCTGCTGTGGTGGGGGATGCGGACAATCCTCTGAAGCAGCCAGGGCTTCCAAGGCCTGCAGGGTGGACACCAGGGCATCGTCCAGCTCTTGGGCATGGTCTCGGACCGTCCGTGGCTGCACGTTGTCTATCAGTGTGACAGGGATCTCGTCGTAGAGAATGCCACAGAGGTGCCGGCCCTGCTCCTGGCTCTGGGCAGCCGCCCGGCGCTTGGGATCATCCTCATCTGAGCTGTTATCTCGGAAGCCGGGAGGAGGGGCGGCGATGGCGGGGAGCAGGGACGTTGTCTCATCTTCTTCCTCATCGCTCCCAGGAGGGGGAAGTGACATCAAGTCCACCATATTGTCCCGAGTGCTGCCGGGCTTGCCCCCCTTGCATGAGGCCAGGCGGCTCTTGATTTTGGCTTGGCAGGACTCACAGTAGAAGTGCGAGGTGTCGCTCCGCAGGTGGGTGTCTATGGTGTGTGCCCTGGCCCTGCTCGCGTGCCTGTCTTGGTCAAGGCCATCCGGGTCGTACTCATTACCTGCCCCGTTGTAGCCTTGGCCAGAGCTTTTGGACGTGGGATCAGATTTGGTCCTGGGACGAGTTTCCTCAAAAAAAATCAGGTTTTCATTGATATCCGTCCTGCTTTCCCTTTCCTTCCTCTGCTCTCGCATGTGCAGGTAGCAAAAGCTGATGAGCTCTGAGTCCGAAGCCCTGGTGGTCGGAGCCCCGGCTGCTCTGGTGCTGGCGGCAGAGCCACCCACCAAGCCGCTCTCTTTCTTTCCCGGGTGCCCTGCCGCAGCAGGCCGGTGGGGGTTGTGTGCGTTGATGTAATCTGAACCAAAACCACAACAGGCACATTAGCAGCAGCACCCGGAAGAAGGGAAAACAACATGTGGAAGCTCCTGCTCACCCTGGAGAAGCATTCACGTGGTCTCTGCCCTGCATCCCTTGGCATGCCAGACTGCAGTGGGACACACATGTAGGACAGACAGGCCACCTGGCTGGTCTTTTGAAAAAACATCTACACCCCACTGGGCCTATCTGCCAGTAATGAGTGCAGGAAGAAATGTCCTGCACACACATCATGGAAGCATAGAACGGTTTGTGTTGGAAGGCACATTTAAAGTCCAGCCCTCCGGCAATGAGCAGGGACGTCTTCAACTGGATTAAGTTGCTCTGAGCCCACGACCACTGCTACTGAAGAAGCTGACATGCCTTTTTTCCCTAAACCAATAACATCTGGATTCCCATTAACAGAGAGTTGTTGAAAGTGTTTCAGTGAGGTCTTAAGTGTGGCTGGGGTATAGCGATGATGGAGGCCAGAAGAGCCTAGAGGGTGGCTGGACAGGATTTGGAAGCAGTTGCGCTCCAGCCAGCAAAAGCCCTGTGACACGCTGATGGAGCAGATCACCTCCTCGTGTTGTTTGCTCCATTGAATCCAAAACGATTGTGTGCTATAGAGTTTAATCATATGAATTTTCTGAAGTGAAATATGACATTTAGGATAAAAAAGAATTGACCCTAAAGATGTTTTTTGTGAAGAATTACATCAATGACACCTTGGACCAGCAGTACAACTCATCAGTGCCTTTTTTGCAAACAACCTTTAGACATCAGAAATATTGTCTCTTTTCAAGACTGACCACAGCAAATTCCTTTAACCCTTCCCAACGGGCCTGTTTCCTAAATGCCTCAGCTTTCTTACTGCTCTGGGCTGGACTCTATCTACGTCGGTTACCTGGGAAAACTTCTTGTTTCTGTGCTGTGTGACAGCAGCAGGAAGAGGAAGCAAAATCCCAGTAGGTTGCTGGGAGGCAGAGCTGGGCAGAGACAGAGGAGGGCTGGCCAGCACAGCGGGCACTGAGGCACGGGGATGTGGGTGCTGCATCACTGAGCCACCAGTCATATCCAGAGGAAAACGGGAGCAGCCTGGCTGCATGCATGAACAAGGACCTTCAGACTTTGCCAGTTCATTCACTATACAGCAAGAAGGAATTGTTGTCACCATTTTTGCATAATGTTGGATGGACCAAGCAGTTTTTCTCAGGAGACTGCTAAATGTGGTGTAATATTGCCTTTCGGGGAGACATCCAACACAGGCTGGCTGACTTTAAGCAACACACCCCCTCCCAGTCCCTTGTCCTTTGCTGCCCATGTTCCACACGTTGTTTAGAATCATAGAATCATAGAATTGCTTGGTTGGAAAAGACCTTTGAGATCATTTAGTCCAACTGTATCTGTCCACTACTAAACCAGACCCCTGAGAAACTTGTCTACTCGTCTTTTAAACACCTCCAGGGATGGTGACCCAACCACCTCCCTGGGCAGCGGTTCCAGTGCATGACCACTCTTTCAGTGAAGAAATTTTTCCTGATGTCTAATCTGACCCTCCCCTGGTGCAACTTGAGGCCATTTCCTCTCGTCCTATCACCTGTCACTTGGGAGAAGAGACCAACACCCACCTCACCACAGCCTCCTTTCAGGCCATTGTAGACAGTGATGAGGGCTCCCCTCAGCCTCCTTTTCTCCAGGTTAAACAACCTCAGTTCTCTCAGATGCTCCTTGTAAGATTTGTTCTCCAGCCCCTTCACCAGCTTTGTTGCTCTTCTCTGGACATGCTCCAGCACCTCCATGTCTTTCTTGTAGTGAGTTTTCTGGCTGCCAGTTACTGGATCAGGCTGGCTCTGAAAGAGCCCTCTGCTCCTGCTGTTAACCATTCCTCTGTGACAGCCTCCCCTTGCTACCTTGTGAGATGCAAATGGCTGAGATGTTGTTTGAACTTATGGGGAGTGGTCCAGCCCTCAGAAGGGGCATCTGTTTGCATTAGGGGTTGAATTGTGCAGCTGTGCTGAGAACGACTGCCAGGGGGATGCAGATTCCATCTTACCAAGTATAAATTAAATCAAATAAATCCTAATTAAATTAATTAGTACAACAAATTGGACAATTTGTGTCCCCAAACACACATTTGTATTATATTGTTCATCACCTGCAATGCTAAAATCCCAACCAAAACAATCTCTCTCTCATTTATGGACATACTGGTATGTAGAAATGACAGCTGTATGGGTGAACACGAGGCTGCTGCAGCTGGGGATGTGCATTCAGTGCTGGGCTGCGACGGGGTGGCACGGACAACAGCAGAGGCTTCCCAAAGCCATACATCTCTGGTGGGTCATGCTTGCAGCCTGCCCTCCTTGGACAGCCACGCTTGCTGCCCATGTTGAGCCAGGGCCTGTTGCTGAATGGGGCCAAAACCCTAAAATCCAGCTGCTGGATGTTCTGGGAGAGAAGGTCCTTAATGAAGAGTTAAAAGAGCAACCAAGGGTATGGAGCTGCCTGGCTGATGATGGTTGCTGGTGGTGGTGGGGAGAGGAAGGGGCAAGGAGGAAAACTGTCTGTGCAGCTCCAGCATGGCACAACCCTTCTGGCAGCAGGCAAGGATCTGGCATATGGCTCCACAGGGAAATGTGGAGAGATGGAGCGAACTGACAGCATCCGGACAGAGCATGCATTTGTGAAAATGTCTGCAGTTCAGCAGGGGGTTTTAATGGGCCTCAGGGAAGATGGATGTGCTCCTCTTCTAGACAAAAAAACATGGGCCAGGGCTTGATTTTACATTTAAGATTCTGGCAGATCCTGCCTGCAGCCCAGAAAGTGAAAGCCTGGGCTAACTTGATTCATCCCAGTGGGGCTTTCGTATTGTTCCTGCAGAGATGTGCTAATGATCAGCAGTCCCTGCTCCCTGTGATCTGCCCAGCTCCTGACAGCTCAGCCTGCAGCTCTAGTGAGACCAGAACTGTGAGCAGACTTTGTCTTCTCAATGCACGCTAAATTCACTCCTTCTGAAGAATGCCTGAGCCACTAGGCTGAGAGGGCTGGGTCTGTGGGGAAACGGTTCCAATCCACTGGTCAGAGAGGTTTTCATTGCACCCCTGAGGATAGACCAGGCCACCCAGAGAGGGTTAGCTCTTTGTTCTGAAGACCATGGATCCTTGCTCCATCACTGTCCTGCCTGCACCGAGACTTGTCTTCACACTCACTCCAGATCCCTGTGGAGTGACATTGGTTTCTGGAGATTGTCAAGAAAAGAGCAAGATTTGCTATCCCTTTTGGCACAGGTTTGGACCACAAAACAAAATCTCCCCAAGGAAAAATCCTGGTATCATCACTGTTGCTAGACTGTGGAAAAGCATTTCTCGCACATGCTGAGATATCACCGGAGCAACCAGTACCTGTGGCACTGCCAGCTGCCCTCTGAGCCCTTGGAGATGTTTGGGGATGCTCTCCACTTCCTACTGCATTCCTCTGACTCCCCACAGCCATGTGCCCCATGCGTCCCTGTAGCCCATCTGAGGGTGACACGACCTAGGAAAGGACCACTCTGATGATGGCCAATTAAGTTGGAAACACTCTCTGCTCATAGCAAAATGTGACTAAATGTGTTTCTCTAGGGCACCCAGAGCAGAGACCACAGTGACAGCTGTCAATAAGAGGCGCAGGTGAAGGAATGAAAGGAAAGCATGCGGTATACTTACACCAACATCACCTGCCAGGCCTTTCCTGGATTCACTGAGGTTGCTGCAGATGCCTTCCTGATGCCTGTTGTGAATATGTCCTCCCACACGTGCTAAGGCTGTGTCCGGGTGCCCTTCCTAGACCTCAGAGGCAGCAATTCCTTTCCCAAGGAATCTGCTAGCTCTCAGCACTCCTCCCACCTCCCCCACTTAGTTCCATTTGGCGACGCAGTTTTGACACTGCCAGCTAAACTGAAGATTTGTCACAGCTCTCTGGAGCTGCAGTGTCACTCGGGAGGTCTGGGGGAAACCTTCTGGAGTCAGCTGGGTTGGTATTTTGCCCATCCCCAGCCACTGATCCTATAGTTTATATTTCCCTATATAAAACATATTCAATGTGAACACCTGCATGGAACACCTGTATGGAACTCATAGTTGGCTCTTGTTTGAAATCTTGAGAATCATTAATCATTTTGAGGGTGACTGACACCTGCAATCCATCCTCAAGGAACAGAGCATCGGTACCTGGTGGAACAGAACCTGTCTTTAACTTTTCTGTACTCCTGCTGTGCCCAGACCAGATGTCTGCTTCCTGCATCAGGCTGGGCACCTGAAAAGCTGAGTCACCAAGGTTCCTTTCCTGATTTAAGGAAGCAGCACAGCAGCCATGCTTGCAGAGCTGCCCATGCAGCCCAGACCCTCGATGATGAAGGCAGCAGTGCCCAAAGACAGCAGGAATGCAGTCCCTGGCTGAGTGCACACACTCGTGTTGGTCTTCAGAGCTGGGATGCCAGCCAGGAAGCGTGTGCTGCATCCCTGCAGCAATGCACAGACTGTTCTGCAAGGACCCAGCATTTAGCCGGCAGCATCACAGGTCTTTCCAAACAACACCTCCTGGATCTGCTTTAGGGAGCTGCCAGAACACCACTTGCAGAGAGAGTTTAGGGCCCAAGCTGATACCACAAATAAAAACTTTTCCAAAAGCCCTTTTTCTTAAGGGCTTGTCCTCTGGCTTCTTGTTTTCTGGTTAAAAGAGGTCTTTACCAGGAGGAATGCGTGCAGAGGGGATATGCCAGAGAAACTCTTCTCCTTTCTAGTGTTGCAGAGCCCTGGGTGGAGGAGGAGGGGGAGGATGGGGAAGGAGCTCACACAGAAAACAGAGGCTGAAACGTACCTGCCTTGATAATCTGAGGCGGGGGCGGCTGGGAGGGGGCCCTGGAGAATATCATCTTCTTGGAGTCCACCAGGAGACGGCAGTAGCCTGCGATCAGACAGGCGAAATTGGTGGCTTCAGGCCACTCCATCAGCAACACCAGTGGCTGGAAGGCAAGAGAGGCAAAAGCACATGAGGGCCACACCGCTCAGCTGACATGGGATTGCTGCTCCAAAGGGGCTGTGCTGGGGCCTTGCACTGCTGTAACACTGCAGGAAACAACAGCCAGGCGCACACCCTTGCTACAGACCACCCAACAAATGACTATGCACAAGAATGCTTCCCTGCAGCTGTAATCCCCACTTGCTGACTCCCTTAAGGATGATGAAGGAGGTGGAGCCCTGCAGGGCATAGGCTCTGCATGGCAGGGCCCCCCCTGCAACAGGCTCTTGATCCATCTGCATGTCAATGCTCTAAGCCTACCTCCAAGCACCAGTTTCACCATCAGGCCCTGGGAAGCTCAGGGAGTTTGTGGAGTATCCAGCTGCCAGAACCCCTGTTTCATTGCACCACATCACCCTCCCATAAATTAAGACATCTGCTTCCAGCAAGATGCAGAAGGGGCAAAACCCCATTACGGGCTCTTCCAGCCACCACTCTGAGCCTGTGCATCTTATTTATATCTAACCCTTTGGAAAATTAAGTTTGTTATTAGGACCAGATGGTGTCTTCTCTTTTAGGAGAGCATTTATTCACACACTAAACAAGGTCTTTGCTTTAAAGAGAAGCAAATATCAGACACGATCTGTGGGCTACATATAACCTCAGTGTACAATGTAGCGACAGACACCGTGGCTCCCCGACTCCTGGCTTGTCCCAAGGAGAAGGTTAGCCAAGCCCAGGGAAGCTGCAGGGGTGGGATACAGTCTCACTTGCCTGATGAGGTCCCAGGCACTGCTGGAACCCAGCTGGGCACAGCAGCCTGCGCCAGCACAGCTTGGTCAAACAGCCCTTTCTTGGTCTGAGCCCAAAGCACTGCTCAAGGCAGACCCATGAGATGGAAAAAGAAATGGACAGTGCCTTCAATAAAGTTACTGCATGGCAGCTCTAAGCCTCATCTACCCATTGCACAAAGCACCCCTACCTAAAAGGAACTTTGTACCCAGGTACACGGTTTATCCGAGGCAACTGGGGGTGTTTATCTACAGCTGTGGCTCCGGCTGTCCATCCTGCCATGGTCAGTCTCCTGCACACTGTCAGCCCTCCAGGACTCAGAAGAACTCATTTACCATATCCAGGGCAAACTCATCCAGTTTTAAAAACCACTTAAGGCTATGCAGTGTGAAAAGCATTAAAACTACTTTGGTTTTCTTGTTTTATAACCACAGGAGGTTCCTGGTGCCCCTTGGCCAGTTCTGTGCTCCGCTCAACACTTGCGTTTTTAAGTCACCAAGCCAACTATGGCAAAGGAAGACTTGGCCTTTCAGCACATCATGCCCTGGACTGTACAATGCAATAAACCTGGGTGTGAAGCCATCAGCCCTGGGCAGAGTTCCATGTGATCCCCAGGCTGTGCCAGCCCCTTGCAGGGGTTGATTCCTCCTAGAGTCAGGGTAAAGAAATTTCCTCCTTGGCTGCTGTGCAGGAAGAGAAAGGAATAGAAAGTTATTTCTGACATGGAAGAGAAATAACCTGACAAGTGAACATGCTCTGCTGAGAGGCTCTGCCCCTGCTTGACAAGGCTCTTTCTGCATCATAAAAAATAAACCTGAGATGACACAGATCAAAGGGAAAGTATCAAGACAGAGAGAAAGGAGAGAAGAGATTCTCCACATAGCTCAAAGAAGGCAAGCATGCAGTGGTGAGGCGGGATAACACCTCTTAGCCCAGATCCAGTCTTGACATAAGTGATGAAAGGAAACCATGTGTTTCATTTCTCTGTATAAAACTATCCTTAAAACAAGTGCCTTCTACATAGGGCTAAGACTTCTTGGGTTTCTCAAGCCATCTGTTGAATACAGAGATATTTGTGCATTTTCACCCTGTCTGTTATTCAGCAGCAATGGTTTCAGTGTCAGCAACAAGAAAGGAAGCAACCGACAAGGGGATGGAGGCAATGGCTGAGTATCCATTACCAGGAGATTAAATTAAGAGGTCGAGGCGTGTTGAGAATACCCTTTCAGAAGGAAAACTAGGTGGGGGGAATTTCCACCATGTGCAAACCACACACCAGAGGTTCACAGCTGGCTCGAGGGGACACCAGTGCTCAGTGGCACAGTCACTGCCTCTCTGTCAGTGCTCGCTGTTCACCCTGTGTGCAGACCTGGGACCCCAGCTGGGTATCAGTACTTCTAAGACCCAGTCCGATTTCCACCTTTGCTCAGATATCTCTGCTTCAGGATGCTGTCACCCATTCAAAGACGGGACTGTAGGTTCTTGCTGGTAAGAAGCAGCCCCTAGATGAGGCCTCCTGAAGGGAGACAGGACTGAGACACACTGGTGTTTCTTTTCCACAAATAAAATACACGCAACGCACCAAGATGCTGCGAGCTCCCTGCCAGGTGTCCGAGCATGCCCAGCCTCCAGACCAGCTTCCAGCAATCCGTGTGTGGTTATGCTGGGGCTAATTGTAGCACTACTCTGAAAAAGAGAAATCTTAATACTGATTAGCATTACAGCTTAGAGAGGGGTCTTAGAAACAATGTCTAACATCCCGGCAAGCAAGCGGCATGAGATGACTTCTCTAATTGTCAAGTGTTCAAATATTGTTATTAGGGATTAAATCACTTCAGGGGCAGCTTTAAGCCATCCACTCATGCTGCCGGCAGTGCTCCAGCGAGTTTTCCATGGCCTGGGAGCCCGCACTGCGGGGGCTCTGTGTCCTGTTGATGGGTTATTGGCTGTTTAAAACGATACCAAATGTGAGCAAAGCTGCTGCAGCCAGGCTGTGTGTCGCCTCTGGCCTTGGTGGCTTCTCTGCTGGTCACTAACAAAGGTCTGGCTGTAACCTTTTCCCACATGGAGTTACAGGACTGAATCTCTCCCACCCACCTAGGTAATTTTGCTGAGATAGCAGCAGCTCAGCTGCCTTCCATACTTCCACACTGCTGCCACCTCTCCGTGAAAGTGGTCAACAGATTTGAAAGTGATTTTGGGGGTCAAGAGGCAAAGAAGTAACACAATCACAGCAGCTTGTTTTCTTGGGAAATCAGGCCACAAAGAGGAGGTGTCAGGGATGGCAGCTAACAGAGATGTTATTTTTAGACATCAGTAATCTTGGTCACCCTGTTCCACGCAGGCAAGGCAAGTGACGTCTTGGGGAGACAGCCAGGCACAGGAGAGCTGAGCAAAGGCTGACTTTCTGAACAGTTGCATGAAAAATTTCCGACTGAAGTTGCTAAGGGTTTTAGGTGGTAAATTCAGAGCAGTTTTGCAGGGAGTTGCTCTAAGTAACAACAACACAGGACTGGTCTGTGTTTTGGGCTTCCTTGTGATACCCGTCTCTTGCAGCGAACTGGATTGGCCACCTTTCCTTTGGAAACTTCCTGCAAGGAGCAGTGAGGGCTCATGCCTGTGGTTGGTATTGGCCTGGCTGCCAAGGGGCTGGGGCTCATGCAACATCCCTGCCTCATCCTGCAATTTTTTTAACTCACTGGTCAATCTCAGCCAGACCTGACAAAAAAGCAACAGCCTGAAAGAGCATAAATCTTCATAAGTTTTCTAAAACCAGCGGTGCAGTAGAGCAGAGAAACCTCTGTGAGAAGCTGGAAGGCAGGGAAGAATGCAGCAGGATCAAAACTGGTGTCGTTCCACTAAGGCCTGCTTTCTGCCCCATTGGCCCTGAGTTTTTTGAAGGTGGCCACAAAATGCAACACCTCTTTTCCAGCTGTTAATTAAGAGATAGTGTTAATCACTGACAGGGAACAAGTTCTCAACTAGGATAACCCTTTGGTTCTTCTGCCATGCACTGATGGTGTGTCTCATGCCAACCAGCCTATCCATCCTCTTCCTCTCCTCGCTGTGACAGCAGTGGGGGCTCATAACTCAGTGGCCCCAAGGGTTCCGCTTTCCTGAGATGTCAGAGCAGAAATGCCTGTCTGATTTTTGTCAGGGCAGCAGCACCTGTAGGATGAAAGCTGGTTTTACACAGACATAAACTTACGGGATAATCCTCCTCTTCTAAAAATGCCAAACTACAGAATCCTAGCGGGATGCACAGGTAAAGGTTCACTCTGACCTGTACTATGCCAACATGAAAAGCAGCAAATTTTAAAGAGAATGCTCTTTCTATGTCTCAATGCTTAATACCAGCCTGAAATTATTGATGTTCTGATCTTTCACTTATACTGGTTTTCTAGATTTTCAAGTCCTAATGATAAAAGGACATTTTTTTTGCCCACTTAAAATTTCCTTCTTGGCAACCAGTTTCTCTGGAAAGTAAAACAAAATACATTTATACTGGGTACAACAGATGAGCTTTCCATTAGCTTATTAAGGATATAGTGCTTTTTCTATTATGCCTTCCCTTTAAATCAAACTTCAATGTCCTTCTGGAGGATATTCTCTTCTCCAGACAAGGGTGAAGGTTTAATAGAAGAACGCCTGGAGGAAATTTTATGGCCAGGGTTATGCTAGAGGATCTTAACAGTCCTCATTTAAATTAATTTATGACTCGATCTATGTATGCTGTAACCCTTGAGCTTATGTGCATTTCCTTTTAATCACCCTCCTTTATCATGTACTTTGGGTCTTACCCTGCTTCCTTTAATGCAGTGCAGTAGAAAGGTGGGAGATGAATTTACATAATTTATGTTCCCTTGTTTACCTGAGGTGCACTGCCAAGTTTATAGTTAATAATATAGGCATCCAGGCCTAACGAGACAGCAGTCAATTTTTCACTTTGTACATTGACCTTTCCTTCCCTCCCTTTAAGCATTATTAACGCAGATCTATCAATACCAGGCTGCTTGTGATTAGGACCATTATTTCCCATTTGTTGATCAATAAACCTTCTGCCTTTGTTAGCAGCAGACTTTCAGGTTTCTGCAGTGGCGTCTCCTTCCTTAGGGTCTGAGCAGCTGCCACCTCTGCCAGGTGAACGACCTCCCTGTTCTCTGCGTGGTCCCACAAAATGTCACAGTGGATGAAGAGGTACTTCTATACATTGCAAACTTGTGGGTATTCCCTTCTCTCCACTTCGAGGGTGGTGCTGTGTCCCAGAGAAGTCACAGGTCCAGCCTGCACCTTCCTATCATGCTGCTGCCGCTACCCTGGCTTTCATCTCCCCTGCCCATGGCTACTCAAAGGGCTCATGCTCTTCCCTGTGGGATTCTTAACAACCAGAGCCTGCTGCTGCTTTTGGCATCCTCTACATTTCCTATTTGTTGGAGCAAGTTCTCAGCACTTCCAAGGTTGCGGCACCATCAGGCTATGCTCATGCCCAAGATCTGCTTGTTTGCTTTTTTCTTTTTCCTTTTTCTTCTCTCTTTTTTTTTTTTTTTTCCCTAATAAACAAGCCAAATTTGGCTTTGCAGGCTTGGAAGCTCATCCTCTCCACATGTTGTCTGACTCTTGTGTTTCTGGCTGGCTCCCATCCCGGGTGCCCGCAGGCAGTGCTATGGGTGGTGCTGGGGCTGGCACCACACACTGGAACTCGATTTGCTTTACATTCTGCTAGAAAGGCTGTGTGAGGGGGGGAACCTGCATTTGCACTTCCCACCCCAGGTACTGAGCCAAAGGAAATCTCAATTCCTCCCTCTCTCCCACGAGATGACAGCATTTCAATGCAAATAAAGACGAATTCAGCTTAGGGAACCAGAGCCTTTAGATCCATCATCACTCCAAAGCCTCGCTCTTTATGTAGGAGAAATCTGATGGGCTTCAGCCCCTGCTTGCACAATGTAATGCTGTCCTCACCTGCCTCTGTCACTCTGATGGGGCTCCCCACCATTTTCAGCCTACAGTTTGTCAAATGCAGCTACGGCATCAGCCTCGGCACCACCAGCAGGTGCCTGCCACGCTGGGCTCGTGGGCGCACCTCTGGGCTCAGGGCTGGCTGCAGCCCTGCTGGTGCTCGCTGACACTGGCTCCAGCAGGGAAGGCTTGGAGGTCGAGGGGTCACCGTCCCATCGCCAGTGAGTGCGAGGGGTGGCCGGCAGGCAGGACTTGGCTCCTTCCAAGGGGAGAGGAGAAGGCTGCACCCCGGCTGTGCATGGCGGCTTCTTCTTTCCATGGAAGGCTGGAAGCACGCCAGGGCCCCTGGGACACCGACATCATAGCCAGATTCCAGGCGCAGCAGCAGCCGGGGACCTTTCTGTATTAATTTTCCCTTTGTTTCCCTCTGCCGAGTCTTGATCTGGGCTAAAGCGCCGGCTGGCTGCAGGCCCTGCTGGGAGACATGAAGTCAATTACCCTGATGCCTTTGATTGAATTGTGCCTGGTGACAAGCCAACAGCCGTGGGCTCTGGCCCCACAGCCCAGCACGGGGACAAGGCACGGCCTGGGACTGCTCCTCCGTTAAATCACAGGCATTTGTCCAGGCTCAGGTGATCTAGCTGCCCCCGAGCATTCCCCTTTCATTCCCATTCAGACAGCTTTGACAGCTTTTTTTGCCAAAGTCAAGAAAGTTAATATAATAAAAATAAAAAGCCCAGCGTCATGTAGCTGTGTAAGTCAGAAAGGAGAAATGCTCCATTTATAAAGACATTTCAGTAAGAACAAAACTTTTGCTTCTGCAGGACCTGTGGAGCCGCAAAGCCAGGGGTGCAACCTAGTGGAGCCATCCAGTTGGACATTGGAGCTGGCTCCAATCTGCCCATGGAGCTGAGCAGCAATCCCTGTGTCTCCTGCACAGGAGAGCTTGGGTGAGTGTGGCAAGGAGCAGCCCCTCTGCCTTCTCTGCATCCCATCAGTGCTACCAGGCTTGCCCTGGTGCTAGGCAGGAGGTGCTGACACTGCCCTTGCCGGCATGCTGGGAGGTGGATGAGAACTTTGCAGCCCTGCACTGAGGAGGAGGGGAGATGCATGCCTGAAACCACAAAGCTGAGCTGGCTCAGGACCACTGGCTGCTCTCAAATGCCGGTCCCAGCACAGCCAGGAAGCTGAAGGAGGAAGCCTATGGGAGATGCAGGCCTGCAGAGCCCCTAGACCACCAAGGCACACTGCATTTAATGCATAAAGATCACAGAAGACAACGTGGACCACCACCCAGTCCCCAGCAAATCTATACGCTCAAACACTGGCAAGTCCAGAGCAAAGGAGGAAGAGTGGAGAAGTGATGGCCCCAGAAGCAAGGCGACTTTGCCAGGTCAGAATGACCACACAACCCTGCAAAACGCCCACACTGCTGCACTGCAGCTGAGGGAGCATCGTCCTGCCCCCAGGCACGTGCTGTGACTTTCTCAGCATTTCCAAGCAATCCTGCCCTGCTCCCTCTGTGGCTGTCGAGACAAAACCTGCTGTTCTCCTCCCAGCAGCTCCCTTGGGCATTGCATGCAATAAAAATCCTTTTTGGACCCAGGAGCAGAGGCCTGGAGACTTTTGTTCCTCTGTACTGGGATTCTACAGCTTCTCTACAAGGGGTCCTGCCAGCATTTGCTCCCAACTTGCCACCTTCACAGTGGCCAACAGCTAAAGAAAACAAAGCAGAGGCATCAGCCCTGGGTTTTTATCCCAAAAGGGCTGTTTTAAACAGGAACTGAAGCCCAGGATGGAAAAGCTCCAAACCAAACCAATTAACTACTCAATGAATAATTTATATGACAAACACCATTTCTTTTCCTTCTGAACTAAATACAAATGCTTTATGATCTCCTCAAGTCTGCTTGTTACCTGCAAATCTTCCCCAGCTCCTTCCTGGCAGGTATGGCTGGGCCATGGTCGCGGGGAAGCAGTGGATAAGGATGTTTGGGAGGTGCTGGCTGGTGCAGTTGGGGTGTGCAGACCTCCAGGATGATGGCTGCTCTGTGACCTGATCCCTTTTTTTTTAACCCTTAGGATCCACTGCACAACATCAATAAACCTGGCGCTTAGAAATTCAAAATGGCCTTTCTGCACGAATCCCTTAACTGTCAGTGAACAGCTGCCGTTTCCACAGTAACCTAGTGAGCAGCTGTGACAGGCTGCCACCACCCCACCGATCCAGGCTGGCTCATCCGCATCCCTGCCGTTACCTGGGGAACGCACCAGAGCTGCCCCAGCACCAGCATCCCGCAATGCAGCACCAGGCATCACGGTGCAAGAGCCCCAGGGAGACCCCCTGACCTGCCCTGCAACTCGCAGGGCTCCGACAGGCTTCCAGGGGAGATACGGATCTGAGGGCATGTCCCCAGAGCAGCCAGGACACTACTTGGAGCACAGCCCTCTAATGGTTTACAGCTCACAGTGGAAATAGATTTATTTGCAACCCAGGGTTTTAGCCAATGATTCGTTCAGTGCAAGAGAATAATTGCATGAAAGCAGATTAGCACTGGGAGGTAATGATCTTTTTGCCTGCTTTTCTTAGCCTGCCTCATCCATCGCTGTCCTGTGTAGGATTAGCATACACCTCATTTTGGAGCAGGCATTCCAGCTTTAAAACCCAGCCCTTTGGATAACGGTTAAATGAAGACAGATAACAGCAGCCTCTGCACTGTTGAGCCTGCTGAGGTTCACAAATGGGATGCTTGCTCCACTCCAGGCAGGCAGAGAGGCTTTTGGTGGCTGTAGGCAACTGCCTGGGACTGCTCAGAGAGATAAAGCTGCTGTATAGGTACCTGTGCCTGCAGAAAGCTATATGTGAGCTGCCTTTTCTCCATCCAGTGGGAGGCTGGATAGAGGGGACACAGGAAAAGTCTGCTCCTACAGCAGGAAAGGGTTGCTGGTGTTACGGAGGTAATTACACGCTGCAGAGCATGACTGAGGGGAGCGGCACTGCGGGATCTGTGGAGAAGCTGCGTGGGAATTGCCACCTAATTTATAGCAGATGGACGTCAGCATCACCTCAGCCTCCAGCACATCTGCTGCTCCTGCGGTCAGTCTCAGCCGCGCCAGGGAGACCACTGCCCTCTCCCATGCCAGGGAGGGGATGGTGGCACCAGAGGGGACTGTGCACCCCACCGTGAGCTTGATGTGCTCCTGGGCTGAGCAGCACTGTGTGAAGCAGAGGTAACGCCACACATCTCCCTGCACAGTATTTGTGCAGCTGGCGAGATGGCCATGGAGCTACGTGAGAGTGGGAACACGCTGTGCTCTGAGCATTCACAGTGAGCCAAGAGCAGTTGGGGTTGTGACCTGGCTGTTGTTAATGTATTAATATCATGATTTATACACACAGGTCTGAGGGATGTGGGCACCAGGCGGAAACAGAAGGGTTACTCATGGTGCAGACCACATCCCTTGGTTACACCTGCTCCGTGGTAAGGAAGACACTCAGTGGGCTCCTACATGGCCCTGGCAGTCACAGGGGCTGGGCAGGGAGGGCTTCCACCTGCCTAGGCTGCAGGGAGGGAAGTTTGAGCGGTTTGAAGGGTAGGAACATGCACAGCAGGACACCAGGACTTCACCTGGGCAACAACTGACCTCAGCGGGATGCAGAAGAGGCAATACTACAGTTGACCAGACAGTCACTGAATCAGAAATGCCAAAAATGGGCTTCATTGACAAGGCTGTTGGAGGGAACAGTTGAAGCAGAGGCGATGAAGATGAGCTCTGGCAGAGGCTACTGGGGTGTTACTACAGTTCAGCAGACCTACTGGATCAGGAACAGCAGCAGCAGGAAAAGAGACTTGGAGGAATTAATGAGTTTGGTGAGAGGAAGTACTAAAATCCACCAGGAGAGGAGGCAGCAGGAGAATCCTAAACAAATCCATCATGATTACATCTATGAAGCTAAGGCTGAAATTGAAAGAGCAAGGAAAGAGTTGAAGAGAAGGCTGAGGCTTAGAGACCCCTCAAAAGATGAGTGGAGGCAGCCAGAAAACCAGCTCAGCTTCATCAGTCTCAGGGAGAAAGGGGAGAATGTGGGGGCAGCAAAGCTGACCTATGGCCAAAGGCTCTGAGGGCTTATGCAGATACAGTCTGTCTGCTGTGCAGCGGTATTTCTATGGCCCACTGTGGTCACAGCTCCACTGTGCCAGATGCCATGGCATGAGACAGCCTCCGCCAAGCACTGCTCCTGCCTAATCAAGCCCAAACTCGATCCTAACTCTGTCCTGTTGAATTCAAGGTGGGAAGAGATGGCAGGAGAGGGCTTGGCACTTATCTGTCAGATCACTGTCTCTCAACTCTTGTCTTTCCCCATGTGGCAGGAAGAGCTGGGCAGAGGGAGGCAGTGAAACTGAGGATTCCCTGGAGCAGGCACACAGGTACCTCCTGCGAGTCTGCTGGAGGTGTGTCCTAGCTTATTAAAAACCTGAGCAAAGGCCAGTGGAAGATCTCCTTAGGATCTTGAGGCTGCTGGACCAGACACCAACAAGTCAGTAAAGCTCTTCCTGACAGTCCTTCTGAAGGGTTTGGGACCCATGGGAGACAGGAGACTGTGAGGAGTGAGGAGGGCCAGACCATTGGGACGGACTGCTAGAACCAGCTCTGCACCACCCAACAACTAGCAGGGGATGGCAGGATTATGCTCAGGAGGGCACGTAAGCCAAGGAGTGGAAAGTCTGCTCAGTGTGCTGATGGAGAGCATAATGGAGGCAGCTGGCAAGATACCTGGTGGGTGGTTTACTGGAGCCAGTGACACCCACACCCAAGGATGCCCAGTGATGTCTTCTCATCCTCTGAGCCTGACACCCCCTGTCCCATCATTTCCAGTTCACTCAACACTCCTGTGTGGCTTGACGAGTTCCACAAGTGCTGCTAATGCATAAAACCCCACTGATCCCCTCCAGTACCTGCATCCAGCCCAGGTATGGCCACGGACGCCTCCTCTCCAGCCTTGAGCAGAGGTGAGGCACTGTCCTGTCTCCAAAGGGCCCTGCTACCTGTCTGGCCCCTGTCTGCCTCAAGGATCCTGCTCGAACTGTTGGGTAGGTGCTTGGGTTACTGCCAAAATGCCACCAAGCCTGCACTGCACACCCACAGCATCAGTCAGGGGAAACACTGTAGACCATGCACCCTGTGACCACAGAGTGAAACGGGCCTTTGAGTCACTAGGAATCTCCAAGCAGATGCTCCAACATACACTTGTGTCCTGAATCCCCTCAAAGGTGAGCACCAAACCCCAAATCACAGCCTCCACACTAGCCCCTCTTCCCAATGCCTGCCTCCACAGCACCCATGCCTACCTTGGCATCCAGGATGCTTGTCTCCACCCGGGCCACCCCGTGGTTCTCCCTGAAGAGCTGGATCTTGCTGACCTTGCTGAACTCTGACAGCACAGTTGTGAGGTTGGTCTTCAGGTCGATGACGTGGCTGATGCCATGCCGGGGTCCTACCAGGAGCGTGGTGGCTGGCTGCTTCTCATCCTGGTAGCACGAGCACATGGAGAAAGAGAGACAGATGGACAGGGTGAATAAACACACCTTGGGGCCGCATGGGCTGTATGTGGCTCTCTCCATGGAGCAAAGCCTCGGTGTTGGCAGCTCAGCTGGGTCCTGGGTGGCTTTGCAGAGCAGCAGGTGAAGCTGATGCCATGATCCCTGCTTCTCTGAGCCTCTCTGCAGAACTGGGAATGGTGTGCAGGATGCGAAGACTATTTAAAAATAAAGCACTGAACTGATGGTCCACATGAAATATTCAGACCTGCTGGTGTCACTACAGAAAAGTAAAAGCATGTTACAAATCTGCCTGATCTGACATTGCCACTGACAGAAGGAAGCAGAGATGGGAACGAATATATTTTAGGAAAGAAAAAATACCAAAGCATTGACTGAAAACAGAGACCTTTCTTGCTCTGGTCTTCCAAGGAAGGATGCTTCAAGCCAGACCTGGAGGTGAAGAGGAGCTGGGCAGACCAGGGCAGAAGACAGTATGTGATTATTTACCACTTACAAGTGGTTCAACTCCCAGCCTGGCTCAGAGTCATTGCTTTGGTGCCAGAGAAACGAAAATAATCAGGGCACTCACACCAGAGCTGAGCTGCCCAGCACTGCCCAGCCAGGTGGTGTCAGAGGTAGGTTCTGACTGCTCAGTCATGGCAATGACATTTGGTTCTGCCATCATCAGTTTTGTACAGGAAGCCCTTTGAGCTGCAAGCTGAGGAGTTCTTAGGTGTGGTGGAAGCAGATCAGATCAAAGGGTGCAAGAGAAGGAACCCAGGATGCAAAGTAAGGGAAGCTAGGGAAGTGCTGAGTCCTTGGGTGGGGGTAAAGGGAAGGATGGCAGGGAGGTGTCAATTACATGGGCACCTGTGGATGGGAGGTGGAGTGAAAGGGATGGAGAGGTGAGCCAGGCAGCGGGGAGCTTTAGCAGGACCACTATTCTCCTGTTTGGCTTCGTGGCTTTCCTCCTGCCATGGAAAAAGTGAGGTGGCTTGGGTGAGGGGTGGAGATACTTCTGATGGAGATGAAGAAGTAGGCTGTAGCAGTGGCACCTTCCTGAGAGTTGTCAAGCAGTGGTTGGGCTGAACTACTGCTGATGGAGTTAGGCTACTCCCTGCATGGACAAGCAGGAATTATGGTGGCCTTTGTCAAGGGCGGTCTTCTTCTAAGATGGATGGCAGGATGCTGCCAGGGCAGGACTGGGCTATAACCATGTGTCTGAAACTACTCCAACTTTATTGAGGTCATCTTGTTGCCCAAAAGGCTGACAAGAACGGAGCTGACCCTGACTCTGTAGAGCTGAAGATCTCACCCACTGTCAGCAGAGAGACGCTGAAGGCTTTTCTGAATGGGCTTGGACTACAGCAGAGCAGAGCAAGAGACCAAGGGAAGTAATTTCTGTGGGACTTCTCCCCTTCAGCGCACACCCTGGACCAGTGCCAAGCATCTCCCAGCTTGTTCTGAATTACCGTACCAGTCCCACTGTGTTGAAGAGGACTCCAGCAAAGGTGGGCAGCTCGTTCAGGATCCTCAGGTACTGCAGCTTTGCTTGTGCCGTGGAGACCTGACAAAACACATCACACGGGTGATCACCACCAGCACAGAGGCAAAGAAATCCAAGTGCAAACTTGGGAGCTCCCGAGCAGGCAGTAGCTGTGCTAGCAGTGAGCCTTGGAGCTTGACAAGGGTGGAGAGGATCTCCACTCCCCCGTGGTCCTGAACAGATGCCGGGAGGTAACTCAGAGCAGAGGCACTGCCAGGGAGAAGCCCAGATGCTTGATGTATAATCCCCCCAGGGAATGTTCCCCCTAGGACATGTAACACCCCTGGGGAACTATGACGGCTGCAGGGACCGAGCAGCTCAGCAGCCTCCTCCAGAGCTTTCCAAACCCAGAAGCAGAGATAATGATAAACAAAGGCTTAACTGATGTGTGTTGCTTTGGCCAAGCTGAAAGCTGTCTCTTGGCCGATCTCACCCCACTAATCCTCACTGCAGTCCCCAAAATCCAGATCAGCTGGAAGTGGATTCAAGAGAGGGAGCAGCTGCCTGGCTGTCACCATGGGATTTATCTCCTGTCCAAGAGGAGTTAAGCAGGAGTCCCTGAGCAGCCAGGGACTACAGGATGGCTGGGGTGGAGGGCACACTGCCACCCCACCAGCCCTGAGCTGTGGCTGCACGGGTTGGGCTCACCTTGGTGCTACCAGGTTGGTTCTGGTGGGCTTTGAGCTGCTGCGAGAGGGATTTCCGGAGGCTCTTCTCTTTGATGAGCTGCAGGAGTGAGGGAGGCAAGAAGGGCTCCAGGCCCCACTCCTTCCTGTGGGGAGGAAAGCCTGCCTGAGCCACCTGGCCAGAGACCCTGCCAATGGGCATAGAGGGCCACAGACCAGGGATGCTGTCCGAGAGCATCCTCTTGCCATCAGAGGGAGGTGGAGCTGCACCAACACTTCTTTGGTGTCACAGCCACAGCAGAGGCTGGGTGTCCAAGGGGATGGGACCCTCGGCTGGTGCCATAGCCACCAGCACCAGGCTGGGGAACACAGTGGTGCCAGGCTCTGCGGTTGAGCCCAGCTGCCATTCACTTTCATGTAAGGTTAAGGGATGCTAAGCAAATCCCAAAACCTCTTTTGGGGTTCTCCTGGGGTGCCATCTACCCCCTTCCTTCCTGTGCCCACCGAGCAAGGCCAGCCTGCACAGATGGACTCCGTGTGGGCTGAAGACCACCAGGAGCCACAGAAGGGCCGTGCCAGGGCTGCATGGCTTGGTGATGGACTGAGAGTATGCAGCCACAGTGTCTTCTCCTTGCCTTGGATGCCAGGTAGAAAATCAGCCTGGGTTCCCATGGAAATGATCCTGGGCTTGCAGCAAAAATCCCCGCCAGCCCTGCGTGTGGCTGGATGTCTGCATGCAAGGGTCTTACATGGCCCATGGCGGGGCGAGGAGCTGCCTGTTGCTTCTGCCTAGCCGATGAGCCACTGGCCAGTGCCAGGGGGGCTCCAGGGCATCTCACACTCAGCCCCCTGAAACTGGGCTGGGAGCAGCCCAGTAACGCACGGGGTTGTGAGTAGGAGCGCAAAGAGGGGACCCAGAGCAGGGCTACATGGCCGCATGGAGAGAGGAAGGAGGACTCACTCCACGTTCTTGAGGGAGACCTTCTGGCTGGGGCGGGTGGCCGAGACGGTGATGTAGATGTGGAGGGCAGCCAGGCCCAGCAGCATCTCTGGCTTGGGGTCTGTGCCAAAGCGCTCTCTGATCACATCGTTGCGGCTCTGCAGGAGGGAGGAGAGGTGTCCTCAGACAGCCACGGGGACAGGGCACCCACCACCTGAAGGATGCCTCCATGAGGCCCAGTCTGGGCAGATGTGTGGGCCACAACCACCATCAGCTTCTCCTAGGAGCGAGTTCCCTACCTGGATGTACAGGTACTCGAATGCTGCAGGATCCCGGCGCAGCAGCTCCACTGGGTCCTTGGGGAAGAAGCTCACACGGAAGAGGCATCTCATGCCATGGTAGTGTGTCCTCTGCACAACCTGTGGCAGGAGCAGAGAGGAGCAGTGAGCCCTCTCCTCCCCTCAGAGGGAAATTTGATTTCTCTCCTCCATACACCATCTGATCCCTTCACCCCAAGAACAGCACAGCCTTCTTTGGTGTGACAGCTTTGCCTAATGCTGTAGGGGTGTATGCTGCCAGGGTTAATGTTTCCTCCACAATCCTCATTTTATCTCTGGTCCCGGTGCAGCACCAGCTTCCTGGCTCTCCCAGACAGACCAATGATGTTGATGAATCCTGTCTGCAGCTGCCCAGGCTGGAGTGCAGGGCACTTTCACAGTGCTGTCAGGGTAGATGGGTAAAATCCTGATTATCTCTCTCTTTGGCCACCCTTTGTACTCTTGAGCCTGCAGGACCATGCCAGAGCCAAGGAGAGGCTACGTCACCCCCGCACAACCCTGGCCAAGCCCCACGCAGGTGGGAGAGGGGCCTCCCTGTACCCCAGCCACTGGCCATCCCAAACCCTGTGCCCTCCCAAACCCAGCAGCTTACATGAGCCAGTGGCTGCTTGTCCTGGAGCAGCAGGAACCGGTGGCTCCGCTCCGGGCTGGAATACTCCAGGACCAGGGCAAAGTGCTCGATGTGCCTCAGAGACAGGCGGTCCTGCAACGTCACCATCACGTCCTGCAAACAGGATGGATGGGCTTGGGTGCGAGGCACTGGCTCCCTCCCAGGGTGGGAACTGACACCCCACAGAAAGGCCCCCTCCTCCCTGGCACCTGGGGCCAGGGCAGTGCAGGACGAAGCTATGCAGTGCTGAGAGGGGCTGTGGTACTCAGGCACTACCAGGCAAAATGACCTCGCAGCAGGAGGTGACCACAAACCAGACCCCCAGCGCCTTGGGTAACACAGCAGTGTTCAGGAGGGGATTGCAGGGAGGTGGCCTCTGGCAGGGGGACTCACAGGATCTTCCGGGGCAGGCTCCCAGCAAGGAGAAAAGTTAGGAGTGGGAGAAAGACAGGAAAAACTCATCCCTGCCAGCTGCAAAACGTGTCACCCAGAGAGGCGGAGGGGCTATCTATCATGCAGTGGCAGTTTGCAGCCAGTCGAGTGCTGCTGCGGTGTTTGTGCATGGAAGCAGGAGACAAGGAAAAATGGATTGGACAAGCGGGAGGAGAGAAGCATCACAGTGCCGTGGGGGAAGCGGAGGGGCCCACCTTCACGGTGGTTCGGCCATCAAACGTGAAGGATTTGATCTGCCCATTCTCCAGGAAAACCTTCAGCACGTTGGGAATGAGGAGGAGAGCTTCTTTCTTCAACATGTCCTGGCACACAGGGTTGGCAACAAGGGGAGGTGAGGAGGAAGAGGGGACACGGGAAGATGGAGGGAGGGTGGGGAGAGAGAATGAGCGTCAGTGACGGAGCGGTTACAGCTTCTCCTCCACTTCTCTGGGCTTATGCACTGAGGAACATTTCCCTTGGAAATCCAGTGTCTCTGCTGAAGCATCGAGAACGCAGAGCTGGAGCAATTCAGAGCTGCCTGACAAATTCACTTCCCCAGCTGCAGCGGGAACAGAGCATCTCCCTGTGCCCGGCACATTCCAGGCCATGCCCATGCCTGGCAGGCTGTCCCACTCCCCAGAGGGTGGCCCAGAGGGGAGGCAAGGGCCAGGGTGGCTCAAAGCTGATCCCACTTTCCTGACCCTAGCCCACCTCAACCTTGCACATGCCCTGTTGGGTGAAAGCTTATTTTATTTAGCAAGAAGCATTTAAATCAGATAATTACTTAATTGATTTTGCTTAAAAATAGAATTTGCTAGAAGCGTGTTACAAGGGTTTTTTCAGCTTTTTTTTTTTTTTTTTTTTTTTTGTGTGTGCTGCTTAATAAAACCTCTCTGCAATTAAGAGATAATGGCACTGGGCTGGAATGCTACTGCAGCAGAACAGCTTTCACTGCCATGCAGCAGTGCCCTCTTCACCCTGTCCCATGCATGGGTGCTCTTGCAAAGCCTCTGGCAATGGGTTGGAAACCACAACCCTTCCTCAGGGAAGGTGCTGACATTGCCGAAATGTCGCCCTTGGGTGCCCAGAGGGACTCATGTGTGACCAGCTTTCCAAGGACAGTTTCTGGGGCTCCATCCAGATGGAAGGACCAGGAAGGACCATAGTATATCCCCCCAGCACTGACCCAATGCCTTGACTGTGCCCAAGGGTATCTTCCCTGCAGCGCTGTCCAGGCCAGAGGACTACTCTCACCTGTGAAAACCAAATCAGGGGAGAGGAGCCCTGCAGCCTTTGGCTACCTTGTGTGCTCCAGCACTGGGGATGCCTCAAGGAGGTGAATCACGGAGGAAGGCAGGGCAGGACTTACTGGGTTTGTCTCGCCGACTGTCACCTGCTCTGAAAATCGGACCTTCGCCGGGTTGGACCTTAGCTTCGCCTTCTTGGCTGCGCTGATGAAAGCAGATTTGGGAGACTGGAAAGAGAGCACTGCATAAATCACCTGCCTGCCCTGGGAGCCATGGTGCAGGGAAAGCCAAACTTGGGGCCCAGAGAAACCTCTCTGAAGCCAGCATGATGATGGGGAGTGGGGGACTGGGCAGTGAACCACGAAATCATAGAATCATAGAATTGCTTGGTTGGAAAAGACCTTTGAGATCTTTTAGTCCAACTGTACCTGTCCACTACTAAACCAGATCCAGATCCCTGAGATACTTGTCTATTCATCTTTTAAACACCTCCAGGGATGGTGAACATACCACCTCCTTGGGCAGCCTCTGCCAGTGCCTGACCACCCTTTCAGTGAAGAAATTTTTCCTGATGTCTAATCTGACCCTCCCCTGGTGCAACTTGAGGCCATTTCCTTTTGTCCTATCACCTGTCACTTGGGAGAAGAGACCAACGCCCAAGTGCTGGTCTCCAACATCCCCCTCTCCAAAGAGTGGGTGAGAAGCCACCCTTCACTGTCATTATACAGTGCTGTAAACAGGGTCAAAACGATGAGCAGCAGCCCCTTGAAGTCACGCCAGCACCCTCAGTGTGATGGGACAGGCTGCACCCCCAGCAGCCACACGTGCCTGGCACCCCTGTGTAAGGCTGAGCTCCAGCAGACACAAGGCAGGACTCCAGGCAGCACTGGTTCTAACAGCAGAGATGAACCCCTCGATGTGGGTCTGCAGCTGTGGGGAGGAACGAGGTGGTGAGGAGATGGGAGATAGCAGGACTTCAGGCAGCCCTGTGGGATGTTCCAGTGGCAGTGCTGGGTGCCAAGGAGCCTCTGCCTGCACGTGCTCCGGCATGGAGGCAGTTGTGCTACAGAGCTGTGAGTGTCTGAGGGTGCCAGTGTCAGCCGAGTAGCTTGTTCTGGATGGTGGCCATCCAGGATCAGGAGAAAAAAACCTTTTTGGAGTGCAGCACATGTCCTGCACTTGACAGAGCTGTGCTGGGCAGTTGCATCTGCTTCCTGGAGAGGAGCATAGGAGAGCTCTGCCACTTATCTCCTTCACTGACATCAAAGGGTTCAGTAAAGTAGAAATGATGCCTTGCCACCATCGCTGCCGGCATCACGGTTCCATCTGCTCCAGTGGCACAGGTGCCGAACCCCAGTGCACCATCACTGCCCGGTGCCAGCACCACCAGCAGCTGTGCTGCTCGAGGCCCACAGCCTGGCATTCCCATCTCCCCAGGGACTCCACGGCTGAGCCTGCCAGGAACAGCAATGACACATCCCTCCCTGCCACCTCTGGCATGACAGGTCACATCATCAGACATGTCTGATGCCCTCAGCAAACCACATGGGTTTGGGGACACTTTTCCTTCCTCCCTCCTGCGAGGAGGTAATGATGGGACAAAGGGATGGCTGTGTGCCCATACTGAACCTGAGGGCCTGTGGCATCTCTCAGACCCGACAGCTTGCAAGAGCCTTGGGGTAGTGGGATACCATTACAACACCTCAGTTGAACTGCTGGAGTGGTCCCCCAGGACATCCAGGGACCCCACCTTGGTCTCCCAAAGGGCTTTTAAGCCCTGTCCTGGCTCCCCTGGGGCTGGCTGTAGCCCTGCTGGTCTCACCTGGTGGGTGTGCAGGACCGTGAGGATAATGAAGTCCTTGGCCTTCCTGTGATAGAAAGGAGAAATGAAGGTGGATGGGACCTCATGGTGGTAGACCTCACCACCTGCATTTGGCTATTGAGAGAGCCCATCCCACCCTCCTCAGCCTGATGGCGGCCAGGACATTCGTGGGCTCTTCCAGGTGCTTGGTAACAGTTGTGGGTGCTCTCCCAGTGCTGCCTATCCCTTGGCCAGTCAGGAATGGGGAACAGCCCTGCTCTTGCCCTGCACTTGCCCTGCTCAAGCTGAGGCTTCCCCGTGCGTGCAGTGACCACAGGTGACAGCAGAGCCCAGGGGCGTGCACTGACATCCCAAGGCTCTGGTTGGGGCACAGCAGCCTGGCAAGAGCCCTCTCCCAGAAGGTGATGCGGGATGAGTGTTGTCCTCACCTGATGAGCTCGATGAATCTCTCTCTGGGGGCTTCACTCACGTCCTCATCGTTGATGGCCAGAATCTGGTCTCCAGGCAG
The DNA here is from genome assembly GCA_033558185.1 of Dromococcyx pavoninus. Taxonomy (NCBI): domain Eukaryota; kingdom Metazoa; phylum Chordata; class Aves; order Cuculiformes; family Neomorphidae; genus Dromococcyx; species Dromococcyx pavoninus. The sequence continues at coordinate 2,272,374 of JAUMJL010000389.1, read as the reverse complement.
GAGTTTATCCTCAGAGGGGCCGCCTGCCAGGACAGAGGGTCAGGGCCAGCCCAGGCCTCCCAGGGCTGTGGGGTGGGGGGGGAAGCAGGAGGGTCCCAAGCACCTCCAAAGCCTTTGCCCATGTAAGTGGCTGTGGAGGGCACCCCGTAGGGCCACTAGAGAGGATAGGAGCCCAGGTGCCACTGTACTTCTTGGCACCCGGTGGCCATGTCCAAGGACTCCCCCCACCACATGCCCTACCTGCTGCCACTGAGCGAACCACCACTGGCCTCTCGCTGCCAGCCACGAAGCCGAACCCGTAGCGAGGGTGGCGCTGGACTGTCACCTGTCGGAGCGTGTCCGAAGGCAGATGCCCACATTCCATATCATCGCCACCGTGCTCCTCCGGCATCACATGGCTGCACTGCAGAGCGGAGGGGCAGGTTGTAACGCACCCCATCCCAGCAGCCCTCCCTGCTCGCCCCAAGCACTCCGCCACCACCTGCAGGGCAGTCCCAGTCCAACTGCCCCCTGCATTGCTGCTGGCACGGTGGGGGTTCCGGCAGCCTACTGGGACATGTACAGGCCCCCCCATCCTCCCTTGCAGAGCAGTGCTGCTCAGTGCCTGTCCCTGCCACACTGCCAGTAGCTCGAGTAGGGGGACATTCATGGAGATACCCTCTGTGGGTTAATCATGGCCTCTTCTCCCAGCCTCTCACTGTACCAGCATCTCACTGTACCAGCATCATTAGATGGGAGACCTGTGAGGGATAAACTCCTGGTGGTGTGACTCTGGCCGTTACCTGAAGGATGCTGCCACCACCACGAGGTTCAGAGGAGACGCCAGCCTTGGCATGACCAGAAAGTTGTCTCTCTGCCCAGTCTGCAGATGTTTAAGAGCAAACTCAAGGGCTGGCTGTTTCATGCCATGCCACACAGCTGCACAATAACAGCAGAAACAAGTTCAGTCTAAAAAGAGGGATTAAGGCAGGCTCAGCTGTGGCTGCTGGCACTACGACTGAGTCTTTGCCACCAGCCCTGGGACTCCTCAAAACACTGACAGCCAGAAGCTGGGAACACCCAGCCCAGGACAAGGTCATGCCAAACGTGCCCTTGACATCCCAGAGTAATGCCAGCCGTGGCTCCGGGCCACCCGGCAGGGCTGTGAGCCTGGTCTCAGGGAGCAATCCCAGCACCATCAGGATGGCAGCAGAGTGCAGCACAGATGGCAACGTGCATGGCCACAACCAGAAAAACAAAGTGATGAACGTGCTGCTGTTTCTGTGCTGCTCATTGCTTCTTCCTGTCCAGACTATTTAGTCTGCTTAAAAAAGATCCTTCCTGGCCTCTGGGCAGCACATCAATTGTTCCTTCTCCTTATTAGTATTTGGCACATCATCCATCTAATGCAATCTGTCTGCATTTCCAACAGCCCCCGGCTGCTCCCAGCACCGCATGTTGGCACTGCTGCAGAGGGAAGAGGGACGGCATGCGAGGCCGAAAGAGGACGAGAGCTTCTTGCAGCTCCACACCAGCACATGTGCAGCTTCAGGCTTGAGCACATCGCTGCTAGGAAAGACAGCCTTGTGCTGGCCCTGATTCCCAGGTGACCTGTCCCAACATCCTTTCAGGCAGCAGGGTCTGCCCTGTCCCTTCTGCCTCATCTCCCACGGGAGCCAGGAGGGTTCTAGGCACCTCCACCCAGTGTCAGGGAGTGGATGAGCTGCACTTCGTGGTGATGGGATGCAACTACCACCAGGGAGTTCACCCTGACCCATCCCAGGTGCCCACATGGATGAGTGCCTGTGGCTTTTCCCTCCCTCAGGCATCAGCATGTGGCTGGAGGAAAAAAACAGTGAGACCCAGAGAAAGGAAATTATAGAATCAAAGAACGGTTTGCGTTGGAAAGGACCTTAAAGCCCATCCAGTTCCAACCCCCCTGCCATGGGTAGGGACACCTCCCACCAGACCAGGCTGCTCAAGGCCCCATCCAACCTGGCCTTCAACACTTCCAGGGAGAGGGCATCCACAGCTTCTCTGGGCAACCTGTGCCAGTGTCTCCCCACCCTCATCAGGAAGAATTTCTTCCTAATGTCTAATGTAATCTTCCCCCTTCCAGGTTAAAGCCGTTCCCCCTCATCCTATCACTCCATGCTCTTGTAAAAAGTCCCTCCTCAGCTTTCCTGTAGCCCCTTTCAGTACTGGAAGGTCACTATGAGGTCCCCCTGGAGCTTTCTCTTCCGCAGGCTGAACAACCCCAACTCCCTCAGCCTGTGCTCATAGTAGAGGTGCTCCAGCCCTTGGATCATCAAGGGCTATGGATCACGTTATGGAGCAGAACAGTGCAGGCTTCTCCTGAGGTCGGGGGCAGTTCCACACCCTCCAGTGGTCCCACCCAGTGGGTGCGGGGCTGGCTCCATTGCCAGGAGAGTGCAGCTGCAGGGAAGCACCGGGGCGATTGTCTCCCCTGCGACTGGCTGTGCGCTGCCTCATTAGCTGCTCTGCTGCTCCCATGAGCATTTAAAAGAACAACAGCAACAACAAAAAATCACACGATTCAACCAATTTTCTCAAATGAACGCTATCCAAAGCTATTGTCTGAGGCTGAAAAGGGGACTGAATGTAGTGCTGCGTCTCTGCACGCCTGGCATGGCCAGGGAGAACACTTGCTGTTTGCAGAGAGGGAGCAGAGCCAAGAGACAGCAGAGCCTCCGAGTTGCTGACTTCCCAAGAGAGACCCCCACCTTTTGTTCCCCTCTAACTACCCATAGCAAGTCCCATCCAAAAAAGCCCCTGCAGTGCATGAACGTGAGGATGAACTGCAGGGCTCAAAGCACTGGGATGTTTCAGAGGTGTGGCTGGGGGATTACTGCAGGAAAACCCAGGCAGGGGTTTGCTCATGAAGTCACAGCCACATGGATGACAAGTCCCAAACCACAGCTGCCCAGTTAAAGCCGTTGTGTCCCCAGATCGGTCCTTCTGTGTGCAATCTGGGAGTGGGTCTCACCCCTGCTCCTCCACACGGAGCCTGCAGTCAAGTCACGACCCTCCAATGACTGCCCAGCCTCTCACACTGCTGAATTACCATCAGAAAAAGTTAGTGGAGAAATCTCTGCAGCTTAAACAGACAAAGTGAAAAGAAAGCACATCCCATTGCAGCCACAATCAGTCTGTCATCCAGCATTATAGGAAAGAGAGGAATAAAGAGCTGGATACTGACAATAAAACTCCTTTACCAGGCTCTTAAGCTGTTCCTCTCCTGATAAGACCTTGAAGCTGCAGAAGCATTACCAGGAAATTAAATAAAAGGGGACCAGTGTCCTCATAAGCAGAACTTATCCACTCCTAGAGAAACAGTAAAGTTCTTGGCAGCAGGTACAATATGACTTCTCCAGACTGTGGCTCTGACTGTCCTTCCTGTGGCTCTCCCACACTGAGCTTGGGGCACGACATGTGCTTGCCCTGGACCAACAGCAGCAGGTAACGATCTTCCTAACACCGGAAATTACAGCTTGGCTGCACCCCAGGACTGCAGGTGCCATCACTTCCCTGAAGCCTGTTTTTTGTAGTCCTTCTAATTCTCAGGCAGAGAAGTGTGCTGGGCTGCAAATCTCTCAGCCTTGCTCTTACAGCAAGGAACTGGGACTATGAAACAACCCCTGGAGCTCAGCAGCTCTGCCTTATCAGCAGCATCCCAAACCCAGCCCCACCTCAGGATCAGCAGCCAGTGATTTGGGCCACACTACTTGGAAAACACTTGCCACCCACCTTGGTGGGTACAGAGCAGCGCCAACCCCATCCCACCACAGGCAGCAGATGGCTGTTCATGCCCATGTCCCCACTCTGCCTATGTCCCTGGCTGCCTGCTGCCCACCCCCAGCCCAAGAGGCTGTACCACGTCCCCTTGCATCCCCAGGGACCACCATGGCACAATGCCACTGAGACACAATGCCACTGGAAAACGGCTCAGCACAAGGTAAAAGGACTTGTCCGAATAAACCCCCCTGTGCCCATCAGCAGGAGCCCACCATGGATGAGCCCCTGTGGGAGGATGTCTGCTCCTCACCTGGCTCTTCACAGTGTCTCAACTGACACAGCATGAAGATATCCCCTCTCTTGGGGCTTGGACACTTATCTTCTGTGCTCAGGGCTCCAGCACCAATCCGGTCACACTCTGCCGCCCAAGATAAGAGAGACATCAGCTCTGTCTGGTCACTCCCCACCACGATACACTGCCAAGGGATGTGCCTTCAGCTTCCTAAGCACCTTCAGACCTCCACGCTACAGAGCAGGGCTGAATCCACAGCCCTCATTCCCCCGCCAGACAGATAAAAGCAGAGCAAGTGTTACTCCAAAAGCTGATGCATACATTTTTAATTTCCTGCTGCAACTAATCTCTGCTCCCTCTGAGGACTGGTTTTCTCCCTTAGTTTTTAGTGCTGACTGACCACCTCTGCCAGAGGGAAAAGCCACCAGAACAAACCAGTACCACCGGCCTGCGAAAAGTGATGGTCTTCATTTACCCAGGACACTTGCACCATTTCCAACTGCCTCTAAACAAGATGGCATCAGGTGGAAACACTTTTGGCAGCCAAAGAAGGGCTTATGGCTGAGTCCCAGGACAAGGAGCGGGTATGGAAAGGTCTCAAGCCTTTCGTGGAGGGGCACTTTGCACAGGCGGTGCTGCAGAGGCGGGTATCAGCCCTCCTCCCCCTTCCTCTGCTGCCATGAATACCCTGAGAACAAACAGAGCTTATGGATTCCTGTCTCTCCTGCTGCAGAATCGGGCCTGGCTCCTTCATCTGCTGGGCTGCAGTTGGTGAACGGCTTGCAAGGCATGTGGGATCCTGAGCACGTGTGGCAGTGGCAGGAAATGCTGGGGAATGGGCCAAGAAGTGTTTTTATGGGGAGCATAAGGCAGTTCCTGGCTGCACACTGGTTTCCATCGCAGATGGAGCTCACAAGGCTACCAGGATGCATGTGGACCAGTGGTGGGACAAGAGCAGAGCTGGCCACCATGGGCTCCACCACGATGGGTATCTCTGCTCCATCAGCCCTGCACATCTGCACCCAGCAAGCGTCTGGTCACCTTGGAAGATGCCATTTGGACCCTGTTAACATTTCAGACATCCCCTGCAAGGGCAAACAGATGCTGTACTTTCAGACCACTGTGAAGCTGCTCAGACTTGCAATGCACACAGAGGAGGTGTTTGATGACCTGGTAATAGCTGCCCTTGCTTTGGCTGCAGATAATGGCTGGCTGAAGTGATGAGGGCTGGACAGAGGGTTCCCAGCCCCACTGAGACTGATGTTAAAGGCAGCAGAATGATCCAGGCCTTCATGGCTGAAGTCCTTCAGGGACCTAGCCTGGAGAACTGCAGCTTGCGTATGGCTTTGCCATATGGCCCAGGACTTTACCCAATGTGCTCCAGCTCAGATTTGCTGTCAGTATTAGGAAGCAATTTAAAATCAGTAGAGCTCTTCAAACGGGTTAGCAAGGGTTAGCTTTACCATTGGCACTGGGTCTGTCCTGAGCTGGTAGGTGTGCCAGGAATGCTGCTGGTACAGAGGTCAGGTGCCAGATGGCAACTGTTTGAGGGCAAAAATACTCTGGGCTTTCAGCGCAGGAACAAGCAGACGGTGAGCAGTGTCCCTCAGCACAGTCAGAGCTGAGCTGATGGAGAAGCCAGCGAGCAGCCAAAGGCAGCTGTAAATAATAAAGCAGCCGCAGCCTGGGTCTGGGCAGCAGCCGCAGCTCTCTGCTGCTCAGTCTGCAGCTCTTAAAATGGTCTTGGCATCTCAACTAGAGATGAAAACAGACAGAGGGGTGGGGAGGGATGGGGGGAGGTGGAAATCCCAGGATCAGTGATACCCTGGGGGTTGGCAGAGAGGGATGGAGAGAGGCTCAGCTCCCCTGGCAGGGAGTGGGAACAGTTTGACCTGGTGCTCAGTGCTGCATCTTGGAAGGTGAGAGGGACCATTCCCAAAGTAATGCTGCCTATTAACAGAAAATACAGTCTGAGCATTGCTAACAAAGACCCTGCACCCCAACTTCCAGAAACACTCAGGCCAACAGAAGAAACAGCTTCTATGCAGGGAAAAACTGTCCTGAAACAAGCCCTGTGAGACACATCCAGAAGTACCACTGAGAATTTGAAGCTTAGCTTGGATCACAACTTCCACAGGCAAACACTCACAAACCTTATCTTCCCCATCTAAGACTTGGGCTCTCCAGCGTGGAAAGGAGAAGAGGGCAAGGGACTGTGATGGGGCCTCTAACATCAGCCTGACATGGGGCAGGGAGCCAGCACCACACAGAACTGAAGGGCACCAGTGAAAGGAGGTTTAAGATACAGAAAGGCAAGACTTTGCCACCCAAGAGCCAATTAATCCCTGGGGCTTGCTGTCACAGGATGTTGGAGACGTTGTAAAATTCAACTGGGTTTGTAAAGCAATTTCTACTACTAAAGCCAGAGGCCTCCAAAATTCCCATGCTATAGTTTACCAAAATGTGGGAGAATTTACATCAAGGAAAGCCTGACTGGGATGAGCCCTTTCCCTCAACACACAGTGGCAGAGAGGACCTGAGTCTGCCTCTGCAGTACACCAATGGGGTGTGTACCCACTTGTGTGTGTCAGGTCACTGGCATGGGCTCCTCGAGGTGCGCGTGAGTGTGGCAGAGACGGGACCCCGTGTGGACGTGCCCAAGCGCTTCACTGGGTGCCTTCAGGAGGCAGCAGGGCTCCAGAGCAGGTGATCAGCAGCGGTGCTGTGGGGCATCCGGTACCTGCAGGAGCAAAGGATGCTGAGAGTGAGATGATAAAGGTCTCTGAGGTGTCGGCACAAACAGCCTGGCCATGCCCACAGAAACTGGGGACAGGCTGGGGTGCTGTGTAACCTTTCTGAATGCTCCCCAGAGACAGCAAGCTGCCTCATTTGTGTGAATTTCCACACTGCTGCAGCCACCATTCTCAAAATGTGAACTCTTTTTACCTGGGGGCTCCCACCATTTTCTCCTCCAATTTTCCCTAAGATTTTTGGCTGTTTAAGGGATTTCTGTTCTCCTCAGCTGGAGAAGCACCTTGCTGAGAAGAGGATCAAAGCAAAACGCTTTAGCAACAGAGTCAAGGCCAGAAGTCTCATGCTTCTGCCTCATCCAGGAGCAGGCAGAGGAGCCACTGCCCTGGGGCTGCCTGCAAAACTGAGCTGAGCTGAAGAGCCTAGGCTGGAGGAGAGGGACTCAGGACAGGCAGGGATTCCCTCACAAGGCCCTGATAAATCTTCCTGTGATGAGAGAGGGATGGCAAAAGGAGAGCCCATCTCCTCTTTAGTGCATTGAGCGTGTGCCCTGAGCATAGGCTGCAAAGACACAGCATGGGAGAAATTTTAGGGTATTTTTCTTTCCCTTCAGGGATGCCCAAGCAGCTGGACACTTATCTAGGGTCTGGGAGAAGCTGGCTCCCAGCTCCTCCTCTGCTACTGCCTGTCACAGTGACCATGGGCACGTTACCTTGGTCCTCTCCTCTGTGGTGCTCCACCGGTGTCAGCAGGCAGGAGCCCTCCTCCTGAAGCCAGGGTAGGGCTGGGGAAGACGTTACGGACTCGGAGGGATTTTTATTTCTGTGAGGACTATAGGAATACAGTAAATAGACAGTCAACACTAGGCTAAAACGAGATGAACACGTAAGAGGATTAATCAGAGATAAGGAGTGATGGTATAAAATTTGCAGCACTTTGTTCCCTTATTTGCGTGACACTTCAGCTGTGTGAAGGGGGCTTGGAGTGGCACCAGTTCCCACCACGGCCTGGCCACTCTCTGCTGTTCAGTTACTGCTGCTGATTGAACCACTCAGCTCCTGCAGTCCCTGATTTTAACATGGGGGATCTTCGTGTTGTATTAACTTTGCCTTCTGGCAATACTGGAGACAAACACTCTTGGCCTCATGGGGAGGAGGGGGCTTGTACTGGGTGACAGGTGCCAGCCCCAGCCATTCCTGCCCCTTTCATGGTGCTATGGGCAGTTTGACCCCAAACCAAGCCTTTCCTGCAAGAGACCGCAAATGCAAAGCATGTCCGCAGAGCCTTGCGCTCCCTGGGGACAGGCTCTGGCTGCTGCTCAGTGTGGTGACTCCTCTTTGGTGACAAGGCAGCAGGAGCATGGCTCCCCCACACCTGCCCAGGCACCAGGTAAGGGATCCCATGGCTCCCTGCCTTGCTCTGAAGCATTTGCAGGAGAAGTTTATTGCTGCATACAAAGTCCAGAGAGGAGTTAAAGAGAGAAACAGACCCTTTCCATCTCATTAGTGAGAGGGCATAGTCTGTGTGTCCTCTCAAGCAGCAGTGAAGAAGATTCAGGGAGGCTGTCAGCTCCTCTCTCCCACTGCTGCAGAAAGAGGCTTGAAAATCCAATCAAGCACTTTCCTTTGGGCCCTCATGAATCCCAGGACTTTCACTTTGGATTTACAGAGAGCAATTTGCTCAGCTGATGACTTGCTGGAGGTTTTCAGGACTGCTATCTCCACCCAGCACAGCACAGAGCAGAGAAGGGGCTGAGAGAAGGGATGCCCAACGGAGGCGGCAGCAACATCCTCAGCCCAGATGGCTGCATGACAGTCCCTGGGGTGGAGAAGGAGTGTGGGTCAGGCCCAAGTGAACTCACCCAGCACCTCCCAGTGTGGTCCAGTAATCCACAGCTCTGCCCTGCCAGCCTGTCCAGGGTGAAAGCCCGCCTTGGCATAGAGATGGCAAACCTTGGAGTATTTCTGGGAGCACAACATTGGTGAGAAGGTTCCCCAGGCCATGACAGGGGTGGCCCATAAGCTTGCCTGCATGGCAGTGGGGACTGTCCCACCAAACCAACACTGTCAGTAGTCTCAACCAATTACACAGGAACCTGCTTATGGGAGGTGACAAACACCGCATCACCGGGTCCCCCTCCACCGCTGCCTTTTCTGGGAGCCCTTTCCTTGCTTCAAGGTTCAGTAAAGCTGGTGTCAGATAAAGGCAAAACCATTAAATAAAAAAATGCAAAGGAGCAGGGGGAGCCTTTGAGCTCAAGTCTTTCAGCCTGGGGCTGCCAGCATTTCTAGCAGAGAGGATTAATTTATACTTCTTTATAATCTCTTTATAACCTATTCTGAGCTCTGCTGCCTGTGCCAACAGGCTCCTGGGGGCACAGGGTGAGAAGGTGACTCGTCAGGCTGCAGCGAGTGGGCTGGCAAGTGCAGTGTGCTTCCCAGGTAGCCAGGCCTATATTTAGAGGTACATCCATGCACACATACTCTGTTTTCTACACGTGTGTGTACAAATGTTGCACCGAGCCAGCATCCTCAGTAGACAATGTCTCTCTGTCTGTCGACAGGAGACATGTGCCTCTCACCAGCCGCATGCCCCCTCGCCCACGAGTCACCCGAAGGTGCTCACCGGGGGAAATGGCGCAGGGATGTGGAGCTGCTCCTGCCGTGGCATGAGCTGACACGTATGTCCCAGGGGCCCCATGGGACGCAGGCACCTGGAGTCCCTGTGGGATGCACGTGCACACAGCCCCCTGTGGGACACGCAGCGGGTGCTGGGATCACCCAAGGGACTTCCCTTCCACCAGGCCAAATGCCACCCAAGAGCTACTGCCTGCCCACGGCACAAACACCTGCCGGCTGACTGCCCACTGGGACACGGTCCCCAGGCTCTACCAGGGTTTCCAGGCAGCATCCAAGGTCACACTCACACTGCTATGGCAGAAGAAGGAGTGCAGATGCCAAGTGCAGCCTTTCAGTCCCTGGCATTCCAGGTGGGACCAAATAACCAGCAAGAGCGAGACGCTCATTCCCCACGTGCTGTGGAGGTGTCCCCTGCTGCCAGCAGCCTGGTCTTCCCATGCCAGCAGATGCTGCTCCATGGGACCACTGTGCTCCACGGCATTCATAAAGCACTGATAATGCAGAGAAACACCCCGATAGGTCTGTAAACCAGATTAAATGATTTATAAATTATAATGTCATAAGTCTGCTTCCCCTGTCAGATGAGGGGGAGCGACAGCTCAAGCTGTTGCTGGCAGTTGAGCAGCGACCATCTCAAATGAAGCCAGCACACCAGCCACGTTCTGTGCATGGCTCCCAACAGAGATGCTGGTGTGGCTGCTGCTGAAGGCACAGTAATGCTGTCAGGCATTTACGCACTGAGCTTCATAGCAGCAGACCTCAGAACTCCTGCTGCATAAGAATCCGATGATTTTCCGAATTTCTGCTGTAGTTATTAGCTTGATCACCCTGTGTGAAACAGTTTCTATTTGAAACCAGCCTTTTATTTAATGGGATTCGCTCAGTATTTGCCTCCTGAAGTTTTCACACAGATCAATCTTCTCCCTTTCAGGTGGGAAAGGCAACCGAGGCAGGTTTTACCTGCCCTGGCACAGGACCCAGCTTGGCGACTGCCAGCAATTTCTTGGCTTCATTTCTCACGCATGAGTTGATGACGTTTCCAGAAAAAAAAGGGCTTAGGCTCTGAAAACCCATCTCCTCTGGCAATTCATTATTTGTTAGATCATTCCAGGCATTTAAAGGAGCGTTTGGATAACCAAATTTACACAATTTAGCCCTTAGTGTCAGCAGGTTCAGAAGGAGAGCCCCTCCGCTGCGGCCTCTTTTGAATATGCAAATCAACCATGCACATGGAGATTCATTTTGTAAAGTGCAAGCTGAAAAAGCAACGCCAGTTCTCATCTGTTTCTGGCTGACATTTTATTTAATAGGCTATTCATTTGCCCCGGCATCCCCAGCAGCAAGTAACAACCGCCTCTTCAACCTCCCATAACTCACCGCGAGCACTGTTCCCAGAAGCCAGGCACCTTGATGGGATTTAACCCTCCCAGTCCTCCTGGGAGCAAGCCTGTTCTCTGCCTGGCAGTTAATGAGTCCTTGGGCAGTGGTTTCCCTGACAGCTGAGTCCTGGAGCAGGCTGATTGCATTAGCAGTGGTGAAGGTGTTAGGACAGCCACCTGCCCTGAGCTGTTCAATGCTGCATCCCCAGCACTGGCTTCAGGAGCCCTTGGATGGCACCATGTCTTCCAGCCCCAAAATGGACAGATATTCACCAAACCTCATCCCTCAGGCTTCATCCTTCCAGGTATATAGAAGCTTGAACCCCCTTTGAACTGCTGGGACAGGGGTCCCCTGAACTCCCTAGAAAGCCTGGGCTGAGCTGAGCCCAAGCCAACCCATGCAGAGTGGGTCTGAGCTGTACGGACCTTCCCCAACTCCATGGACTCTGGAGTAGGCGTTTCCGTGTGCTGCATCCCAAGATGTGCACAAGCCCACCAGCAAGTGAAACCCTGGGGATGCACACAGGTCTGCTCTGAGCCCCCACCCAGGACCCCTATTGCTGTCTGTCCCGCGTGGGCTTTTAATCGCTCCCTCCTAACTCTTCTCTGTTCACATGCTACAGTGCTCCTGGGTGATCTGCAGGGGTTTCAGCACACCATCCACTGGGTTGGACTTGGTGTCTCAGCTCCAGACAGATCTCAGAGGCCGTACTCCCAGTGCTCCCACACCAGGCTTACCCAGAACAGATGCTAAGCTTAAACCAGTCTTGCTGAGGGGAAAAACCCCTCTGGCAGAAGGACAGGGTGACGTCCAGAAGGGTGTCTCAGCCCTGCAGAGAAGAGGACAGGGCTGCAGAGAGGGAGCTGGACAGAAGGGCAAGGAGCTGGCTCTGGGAAGGGAATGTGTTCTTGAAGAAGCCAGCTGCCCTGAGAGACCACAATCAGCACAGCTCTCCCCACCAACCGCACTCCTCTTTTTTTTTCCTCCTATCTTTTCCTCCAATTTATCTTTCTGACACGTTCAATGATGCTCCTGCAGACTGAAAACAACAGAGACAGAGTTTCAGCCAAGGCAATTTTGGAGCTGAATCAAAGCTAAAATAACTAGGCATGGAGCAGCTAAGCAAAGACAACTCAGTGAGAGGGGACAGAGCAGTACGGGTGCCCTGTCCCCCTCCACAGCTCTGACCACCTGGTTGCCCAGCACAGGGGACAGCAAGTCGCACCCAGGAGCTTGCTGTGTCTCCATCTCCCCTGCTTGCCTACGAATCCCTTCTGGTCCTGTTAGCATCCTTTTCCCCCCTCCCGTGGATGCAAGCTCTCACTCCAGTGCAAAGCCAGCCCTCACAGCTACAGCTGAGTAAGTACCTGCTTGCCTGGCACACCAGCTCCGTGCTCTGCATAGGAAGCACCAGCTTTTGCTTTTGCTTTCCTGACCTCACAGCCCTGCAGAGCAACCCAAATCTTCCAATCTTCCAAGCAGAGGTTTTTTTTTTCCCCCTACAGATGCTACTCTGCTGCTATGTGAAGGAGCTGGGAGGGATGGACAGACAGACAGACAGGTGGGGAGGGGTGAATGATGAGCTAATTTCTGACGAGCAGATATCGTTTCTGGACGTCCAAACAATGAACAAGACATAATCTTCAACATGACCCAGCTTGGAAACACACACTACTTCCCAGAACCACTGGTGGGACCAGTGTGTTCCCATCGCTCAGCCACTGTCCCACAAGGGAGCTCGCCATGGCTGCTGCCCCAGCGCCCACCCTAAATGAATTTTACAGCCAGGACAGGTAGAGCCAGGCAGTTCCTGAGATGTGGACAGGCTGTGCGTGCTGAAAAGCAGCCAGGCAAAATGGGGGTTGATGCTCTGCAGGATGAGCTGTGTGTGGCTGACACATTGCTTGGTCTCTTGCAGACCTCCTGAAAGCAGCTGTCAGAGCCTGCCTTGTTCCAGCTCCCTGCCTCACCAGACACGCCGGTAATTCTGCTTCGCTGTGCATGTTCCCGGTTTGTTTCTCTTTGACAGTGAAAAGGTTTGAGCACCAGGAGCCTCATTGCTCTTGGAGAGCATCAAGAGCACCTGGCGGAGCAGAGAAGTGGAAGGCATGGGAATGCTGGAACCCTCTGGGCGGTCTGTGATGGTACTTTGTGCCCCAGAGCTCCTGTCAGGGGGACAGCTACTCACATTCTGGATCAAGTTCAGGGGGCTGGGAAAGGTACCAATAAGTTCTTCTGCTCCTTGCATTTTACGTGTGAAACTCCACATACAGCTCCAGGTTTAACTGTGAGTCTGGGCAGGAGCTGCCTCAAGCACCTTCTCTGGGTGAGCCCCATACCAGCATCTCCAGCCCCTTCCTTCCTAAAGCACTCCCTGAGCCTGTCAGGGGTCAGTCGCAACTCCAGCCCCAAGGAACCAATGCCATCCCCACCTATTCCCCAGCCAGGGCAGTGTGAGCACCATAACCTGTGGCAGCCAGGGCTTGCCCAAGCGGGTGCAAAACCCCTCACTGGGGAGGAGTAGAGGAGAGCCTCAGAACAGGGCATGGCACTGCTTGGCTCCAGCCAGAGCCCTGCTTGCCATCACCTCCTCAGACCAGTGAGATGTTAAGACTCTCCTCATCTGCACTCTCCCCTCAGCCAGCTCCATCGCTCTCAAGGATACAGCCCAGTGCTGATTAACACAGGGCTGAGTATCTTCCTGAGGACAGGCAGGCACGTGGGTAAAGTCACAGCCCTTCTCACTCCTTAAACACTGGGTGAAAGAGTTGCCCACGCTGCCTTTTTACGATAAATGCTGTAGTGTGGAAGCCAGAGAGTGACAGCTCTGAAGATGGCACGTCAGCTCCGGCTGTCCCGGGAGGACCTGTCAAACTGTCACACAGCATTAGCTGCAACACGTTACCACATGGCGCCTGGCAACCCGCACTGCCACAGGGCCGTGGCACCCCTGCTGTGCCACAGCACCCAGAGCCCCCAGCGGGTGGGAGCACCTCCTCCCCTCCCTTACCTCGTTGACAGACCCCTAGCCAAGGGCCACTGGCCACTGCTTTTGTCACCTGGCCCCTTGCATTCTCTCTCCTGCAGCAGGACACCCATGGTCTGCTGCCCACGGGCTTTGCAAACCATGATGGACCAATGTGATCAGGTTGAAACAACCAACTAGCTGCTGCCCAAGCACCGGGAGCCAGGGCTCGCATGAGGAGCAGGGGCTGGGGTTGGGGATATGGTGGGGGGAGGGACGGAGGTGCCGTGTGACAGCCCCAGGCCATCCATGCTGCAACAGCCCTCTGGAAGCACGTTTCTAACGAGGAAGGTGGTGGTGGCATGGAGAGCTCAAGATGGGGCAAGACACCTTGGTGGGGTTGATCCCTATCCCTTCCCTCACCACATGCTGTCTGCCCCTGTCTCTACCCCCGAGTCAGCGCAGCATGAAATAAACATCTGCCTACAGCACCACCACTTTGCTTTCACCAAGGGGGATTTAAATAAACTTGTTTTGTGTCAGGTCGAACCCACTGTCAGGCAGAGGCTGAGCCTCGGAGTAGAGGCGGCACAACCCAGCACGGCAACAGCAGCTCCCTAAATCCCTGTGCCCATCCACACCAGCTGTGTTAGCATTCGGAGAGCCTCACAGAGCCAGGACCTATGCTGCTTCTCATCTGCAAGTGAAACCCACTGCCTGTGGCCTCCACAGCTGTCACCTTGGCACTTTTGGTGAATGACAATTGGTAGCTGCTGGCAGAACACATCGTATGACTTTGTCTGTCCTGAGTCACAAGAAGCAGGAGGGCAAGCTGAAGCTTGGCCTTGGGAGCTCTCCGCCTCTCCCTCTGCCTGTTCAGATCACTGCTTTGAGGCAGTGCCCAGCTCTGGGCAGCTGTGAGGCCAGGGTTAAGCATCACTGGCTGTTTGGACACCAGCTGGGCTGTGGATAACACAAGGAGCAGCTGCAGTCCCGCGAGGCCAGGCCAGGAACGCCTCTCCCCCTGACACTCCTAGTTTGGCTGAGAGCATCAAACCTCTCAGAGATGTGGACAAGGAGCCACCAGTCCCTGCTGCATCCTTGGCGAGCTCCAGGCACAGCTTCTGCCATTTCCTACTTCACTGCCCAGATAAAAATCCTGCCAGCCTATAAAAAAAGTAACCAAAATTATAACAACAATCAAATGCTCTCAGCAGATGAGCAACCTCCTGGCTGCCAGCTGCTCATTGTCACAGGGAGACAGGAGCTACAAGTTCTGTCCTGGGGCTAGGATGGATATCCATGTGGGAATGCTAATGGGCAAGGAGCGGGAAGAGACAGGTTGGGGTGTCAACTCCAGCTCTGATGCCCAGTGACGACTGCAGCAGTGGCCAAGCCCTTGTAGCAGGGGAATGTTTTTCTTAACAGCCCTGTGCAGTGAAGCACACAGGATGGGAAGCCACCAGGATGAGTGGAAGGAAGGCCACCAAGGCAGACGGAAGAAAGTCCACCAACCCAAAAGGCACCCTGGGAGAAGGTCAGTCACAGCCCCCCAGACTGTTCCAACTCAGAAAGCCACCTGCTGGGCAGAGGCACCCTAGGAAGATGCGTGCAGCCTGCCTAGCTCCAGGGAAAGGTGGTTAGCACAGATCTCTTTCCTTGCTGAACACGCTGAGATGCTCTGGCACCCTCTCAACACTCAGCTAGTCAGCTCCTCCAAGCCACAGAGCAGCCTCTGGTTACACCTGACTGCTGGCTGGGAGCTGCATGGGTACTGCGGAGGAAAGTGAGCTCACAGGCTTCCCATGCTTGTGCTTTACCACAAAATCAATTATTCGCATTGCAATTAAAAAGGAGAGAAACATAACCCTCTGACCCACAGCATCTGCAAATCCAGTGCACACTGCAGAGCAGGGAGGAGCAGATCTCCTGAAGACATAGTTCCCAGCCAGCCCGTTTGCACACTGGGGATGAATCATGTAGCAGTGCTTTTGGTAGTGACAGGTGGTACCACAAATTTTCAGTTCAGACATGAGATGCTCCCAAGTCCTTGGTCACCTTCTTACAGCCCTGCCAGTCCTGCCACTGCAGACACATTCGTCAAGGTATTTTGGAGGGTACAGTCAATGAGAGTCTTAGGGTCTAGGGGCAGTTTCCAAATAACGCCTAGGGCCACTGAGACAGAGATGCAGCTTTATTGACTGAGAGATGCTCCCCAGTCTCCTTGGAGCTGTGGCTGGGGACATCGCTTATATCCTGCGTGGGACTAGGCAATCGGAGACTTATCTGTCCCAGCTCCTTCACAGACAGGCAGGAGCAGGGCTCTGCAGCCAGATCGCATGCAAATGGGAGACCCATAGGGGTTATACCCGGCCTTTGCTCTTCAGGCCAAGCAGAGCAATTCCTGAGGAAGCAGCCTGTGCTGAAACTTGGGTAACAATTTGCCACCTTCTCAGCAGAGGAGACTGCAGGAGCTGTGGTTAGCATGAGTGAAGTTAAAGCCATTTCCACAAAACCCCTCTGTTGAACAAGTGCCAGGTGAAGGAGCAAGTGATGAGATGCTGTCATCTCGAACTGGCCTGGGAGACGTACCTTCCCCACATGCCACTGACTCTCTGGCTGGATGCCAGCATGATTTCTTCTGACCACACACCTCAGCCTTGCTTTATTAGTCCTATAAAACCCACAAGCAGCGGCTCACACACGTCAGCATCCTGCTGACACCTCATTTGCAAGAATATTGCCGGTGGCAGGAAAACACAGGCAAGTTATTAGTATCACTGTTAGCCCAGACTATCTGACTTGGATCTCATCCTGCATGAACAGGTAGCAAGGAAAGGCATTGCCACAAAGACATCTCCTCTCAAAAGCTGAGACAAAACAAACCCCGGCACCTCCTCTTACAGGGTCAAGGGATGGGAGCTGAGACCAGAGCACCTGGCTTCTCTCCCACAGCCACAAGGTCTTTCTTTCTCCCCACAGGAACCCATAGTTCCAGATGGCCCCAAATCTGCAGGGAACACTTTCTTCCCTTGCCCAACTCAGGCCTGGGCTCCCTCTGGGACTACTGCATTTTGACTGAGGAAAGAACTTTAAAAAAGAATAAATCAGCATTTTATTGCTGTTAAGCAACAGTGAAGTACACACTGTGCTGTGTTGGCTGCAACTGTACAGATGCCCAGATTGACAGTTGCAGTTAACAGGGTGGGAATGCTGCTTGCAAGGTCTTTTCTCTGTATCCCCACCTGAGGCAGGACGAGCTATCTAATGCCTTCTCAGAAAAGTCTCTCTAATCAGTAGAGTTACAGCAGGAGCAGACCCAAGGTTCTTCGGCTCAAGTTCTCTGTACAGCCAGTGAAAAGAGGAGTCTCATGAGAGCTGCTCGGAGGTGACACGGCAGCAGCCAGGAGAAGAATCACCAGCTGCTCCGCGCACGGAATACAATTCCCATTAAAGGGGGGGGGGAAGCAAAAAACAACTGAGCACCAAATCACTTCAAAGCATCCTGTCTAACCTGAAGAAAGGATCCTCTGCCAGCAAGAGCCCACAGCCTGGGAGATGCTGTAAGCACAGCCTCCCGCTGTCCTGTGTCCCACCACCTACCCTGCTTGTGAGATGGACACGAGGTGCCTCTCAGGGGGCTGCAGAGAGAAACCTCTGTAGGGCCCATGGGATCCATGGGGTCTCCATGGCAAGGCACTGGGTGTAGAGTGCTTTGAAGCACTACCTTGTGCGAGAGGTACCTCGCCTTGTCCTGGAAAGAATCAAAGCTGGGGGGGCTGCAGGGTGTGGGGCAAACACTGTCACAGCATCCCAGGCCCAGCCAGTCCTGGGTTTGGCTGCCTGTGGATGGGGGGGACACCTTCTGCCAGGGCCAGACACTGGGGCCAGGTGAGAGCTACCAGGAGGAGAGGGCATGGACCCCTCCACAGCCAGGCCCCCACACCCCACTCAGCCAGGCTGTGCAGCTGGAGCATTTCCACAGGGAGAAGGACCAGGGAAGGAGCCACAAGGGGTTGTTAACTGGGTGTCCCACTAATGAGAAAGGAAATTAAGGACTTCCCAGAATGGCTGGCACTGGGATCCGGATTTAGCAGCATTGTTCCTTGGGGATTGCAAAGACAATGTAAATTCCTGAGGTATTAAACCTGAAGAGGATATCAAACTAGCAGGGAGAGAGTAGAGGCCAGCACTGTAGGAGGGACAGTGATTACAGAATCACCTGCCAGCCTCTAGGAAGATAAATGACACGAGATTTTACACAGATAAACCGAGACAATATAGCTGGGGAGGACGATTGGTGCTGAGCAGGAGCAGCCTCTGATATCTGACTGATGGCAGGGCAGAAGGAAAGTCTGGAGGGCAGAGCAGGAGAGAAATAGGAGCAGAGTTTGCTGGGAGTGATACTGGCACAGGGGAGCAGCGACAGACGCAGTGCCCCGCTCCCACCCAGGGAAGAAATCGGGGAACAGTGCAGCTCGGCACGCACCGAGATTGGTGCTGCGAGAAACCTCAGCCCCTGCTTAGCAGTCAGGTCAGGTGGCACCAATGGTGCCCGGGTGCCTGGAAGAGGACATGCTGTTTTTTCTCTTGTAGTCAGACAGCCCAGGGATGGTCTAACCTCTGCACAGCTGACCAGGTTGGTTTCTGCATTGCTGCCTGTCCCAGACCCACAGGCATCCCAGGACTGGCAGACAGCACATAAAGGCTTTGCGAGAACAAGGCGCAGAAATAATTCAAGACCAGAATAGGTTCCCTGTGCTTAACGGCCAGCAAACCTGAGAGCCAGCTTGCAAGCCTGCAGAGAGCTGGCTGCCTGCCTCTACTTCACCAGAGCTGTGGATGGCTAAGCCCTCAGAGCTGGGCATTTCCCTTGCTTGCTGCCCCATCCCAGCCAGCCAGCAAGAAGCCTCCTCCTCATGGCCTTTCCAAACTTTGCTAATGCTGGGCAAGACCAGGCTTTGCTGCTTTCCACTCCAGTGCAAATTCCCGGGTCCCAGCCCCCAGCCGTCTGCTTCCCAGTTCTCCTTGTCAAGGGGGGAGCACGCACACCCTACCCAGGCTCTGGGGACAAGGGCCCGGGCTCCCCGTTCAGCTGTTGCCGTGTGGAGACATCTCCTCAGTCTCTTGGAAACGCTGCTGCATGGGAACTGCCGCTCGGGGAGTGAGTCACGCTGCTGGGCGGACGAGGGCAGCAGGCGGGCACACCAGGCACCAGCCACCGCTCACCCCCCGAGACCCTCCACTTGCCAAGTGCTGCACAGCGGTGGCAAGGGGCAGAAAGCCAGGATGTCCCCACGGAGTGGCATCTCCTGCGGCTGGGTGACTGCCACATGCTTCCTGCCCTGCTGCTTGGGCAGCTGCTAAAGCGCCATTAAGTGTTTCCCAGCAGTTGGTTTTCCATGCCACAGTATCAGGAAGGGCAGCCCTGGGAAGGCAGCTCCTGCAGAGACAGAGATCTCATGTCCTCGGATGCCCCCAGCTTGGAGGCTTTGAGGATAAGGGGAAACTGAGGCACAGGGTGAGGAAGGGACTTGCAGCAGGAGATCACTGATGGTGCAGAAGCCTGTGGGTGAAAGGCTCTCCTGAGTCTCCTTGCACTGGGGAAGGCAGCCCCCAAACCACAGGGTAGCAGCCCAGCCACTCCCCTTTGGGGATCACCTCCTCACCGGACTTCAAAGATATCACAAGCTCCCCAAAAAACAACGGGATGAAAAGCACCTCTTCTGAAAGGGAGCAATTACCACAAAATACAGATTATGCAAATACCTTGGTTACCAAAACAATGCTCCCTGAATGCTGAGTAGGAAAGAAAAAATCCATCTAGAACAAAAATGAAAATTCATTAGCCAAGAGCTGCACCAAGTCTCTCTGAAGGGGCCTCCTTAGGTAGAGGGGCTTCAGGAGGCCACCACAGCCCACTGACTGTCACACCAGAGACAGAGATGGTGCTCGGCACTTCAGAGCCATTACTGTTTCCCTCCTTGGAAGACTGAGGAAACCAAGGCACAGAAGGAGAAGGCATTTGGCCTCCAAGACTCATCATGCAGAGACAGAGAAGAGGGTAAGGTGCTGCTGCCAGGATCAAGCTGGGCATGGAGCAGGGCACCCCACTGCTTCCCATTCTCCTGGGCAGTTGGCATTCATGGCATGATGGGTCAGACCTGCCAGAGTAGGCTTCACCTGGAGCAGAGGTGTTGAGAAAGGCAACAAGAGCATGAGGTTGGCAAAGGAAAGCTATGAGGGCTACTAGGGATAGGCTGGGATGGCAGCAGGCACCACGGCAGGCAGGAGGCTGATTAGGGGAGGGCTAATGGAGGACCAGTGAGTCTTCATTCAACAGGCAAGGACTGCCCTGCCTCAGCACACGCTCCCTGGCATGGAGCAATGATGTTCCAAGGCTGATGTTACCAGCTCAAGAGGAGCACAGCTCAGCATGCCACCTACTGTCACACAGCCCTGGCTGTGCTCCTCTGCTATGGGTTTCTTCCAGCCTCAGCCACCATCACGGTGGGTCAGTTTTGTAAGCCCAAGCCCTCAAGGGAGCTGCGTGCTTGGTGCCAGAGCCACAAGGGTGAACAGGGCTACCCCACTGTGAGAGCAGAGTGGGCCTCGAGCACGGTGTCGTCCTTGGTAGTGGTGGAGGACCCTGACACCTGTTTCAGCCTTGCACACAAGGCAGCTTTGGAAGGATCAAGTGCTGATTTGGAAGGATGGAGGGTGACATATGTGAGAAAAGGGCCATCAGGCAGCACAGCAGTAGCAGCACTGTTTCACACTTGGCCACTACATTTTCCCTGGTGTAAGGGGGTCTAACAGGGACAGCTGATATAGTACAGCTGTGCCACAACCACGCAGCATCCCTGAGAAGGAACAACAGCTTTTCACAATGTCACTGGAACCACCATACCCTTGCATGCGTCTGAGCTCCCAGCACACTGGTCCCTGCCCTGCCCATGCTCACATCCCTGGTGGGATCCCTTGCTGAGTCCCACTGACGTTGCACGGGGAGGAAGGACAACTCATGACGCAGTAAAAGCATCGCGCGGCTGGCTCTGCTGGCAATCTCCTATCCCCATGGAGCAGAGAAGCCATAAGTCAGCGGGAATGCTCTTTGCATCATGTGCACGCACCAATGCCAGGCAGATTTATGGCGGCAGTGCAGGCACTGCCGTGCCGGTTCGGCAGCCCAGGATCCTCTCCTACAGCCAGTGGCAGGAGCGAGTCCTCAGTACAAGTGTCTCTGTGGGCAGCACAGGTGACCCCTTCCCACTACCAGAGACAGTGAAACATCTCCTCCGGTGCTGCAGGGTGCTTGGAGGTGCTTCACCCACCTTGAAGTGCTGGAGGAGATCCTGGACGGCACCAGATGGCCAGACCCTCACCTGCCTGCTCCTGATGGCTTGGCTGTCCCAGCACATGGGACCCTGCACCGCGAGGCAGCCCTTGGTGCTCCCAGTCCTGCAGGAAGACCCTGCTCTCCCTCCTCTTGTCACAGCCCCTTTTTGGGTGCCCTTCCAGCACAGCCTGTTTGTGAACAGTGTGGTGCAGCCATTCCACACACAGCTGGTGCCACATGTAGACCGGTGGCATCACTTGCTCAGGAGGTACATTGCTCCTCCAGCTGCTGCCCTGGCACAGAGGGCTGCTCTGGGAGCTCCCACAAAGCAGGACAGAGCCCAAGCCAAACCACCACAGGGAAGAGCTGCAAAGTCAGCTGAGCCTTTTCCATTTCCAGGGTGAAATGCCTGCCTTAGAACTGGGACTTTACTCACTTGGACCATGACAGCAGCTGCATCTTCAAATCTGTCTCTGGATTTGAGTGCCCCAATGATATTTCCAGAATCCAAGAGTTTCGTCCCACACCCAGGTAGAGATGGATCTCCCCTGTGAGCTGCTCTGCAAGTCCCTGACCAAGCTGCCCAGCCCCTTCCCAACCCTGTCTTGCCCTCAGGCAGCAGAAAGCTGTGTTTGGCCTCTTGGCACTTCTGCAATGCCAGCATTTGCTCACAACAACATATGTGTTGGATTTGCTTTTGATCAGCAAAAAAACACCTCCTCCTTATCTCCCCCCGCCCTGAGCTCACTCTACCTTAGGTGAGACAGAAAGTTAAATTCGTGGATGAAGCAAGAAAAGCCAGATGCCTCCTGCTATGTATAACCACAGCAAACAGTGCTGGCACTTTGCAGATCCCCTGTGGCATCAGTCATCCCACCTGTTACTGATACAGCTCCTGACTTCTCTCAAATAGTTCTTTACTCTTCCCCAAATCAAGCATCCTGTGCTCTGCTGGGGGAGCAAGGGGCTTGCTGGACGTGCCAGTCCACCCAGCAGGACTAACCTCTGTTTCTGCCCACTTAAGGTGGCACAAACCTGGCCTTGGCTGCTACATGATCCTGGGGATCAAGTGACTGGATTCTTAGTGCCTGGTTTCTCCTCCTCCCATGCAGCACTCCACTCCTGCCTGCAGGCTGCTCCACCACCTTCCTTCCCCCTAGCAACCCTGATGGGCCACCCCCAGCATTCAGCCCCACTACTGTGGCATCCCTGCATCCAAGGGATGGGTTTGAGGATTTGCCAAGCCTTTATCTTAACATGGAGCTGTAACACACCAGCTGTGGGAAGCTGGAGGCAGGGACGGTGGCAGATCTGCTCGAAGCACTGCTGGTGCTGTGAGAGCAGGACACTGCTCCAGCATGCTGGCACTGTGGCTTCTCACCAGAGATAACTCACGGAGGAGGGTGCAGGTCTGTCTGGTGAGATCAGAGCTCCAGCCTCCGGCACAGACAAGCAGACTTGTTCCCAGATGCCTATCACCTCCCAGACGTACTCACTCTGCCAAAGAAAGGGCTTAGCCTTGGGGACCACAGCTCACATTCTGGTAGGTTCTGCTGTGGGGTCTCTCCTCCCTCAGCTCAGGCGCCTGGGAGTTCAGAAGACCTGGAAGGTGCCCTGATGAGGCTGCTGGCCTCTCCTGCTGATGTCAGTTGGCTGCAAGGAAGCATCCCAGCACTCCTCTCCATGTTTTTGCTGATGGAGAAGAAGGCAGACATCCTGTTATGCCTCCTCCTATGAAGATACAGCAATGCCACAGGTGCTTTCTGCAGACAGCCAAACCCCTCAGCTGCCCACACCCCACCCATCTCCCCAGGCCAACAAACAGCAGCCTGTATTTTTGCTGCCCTCAGGAAAAAAAAGCTCAGGAATCCAGGTAGTAAGATCGCCCCTGGTTATATCTGAACTTTTCCAGACACCATCACGGTCCTCTGGAGTTGTCTGGGGATTTTTGCTGCCCACCCACTTGGAGACACCCATCACTCGTCTGACAAAGAGTTGCTAGATCACTCCCAGTCCCCAACCAACACGTAGCACTGGGATCTCTGTTTGTCCCTGGGATGGGAGAAACAAGCACAGGGCTGAAGAGCAGCCAGCCCTGGTAGATACCATCCAGACACCATCTCATATCTTTACCAGAGAGACCTAGGTCCAGCCTCAGCAGCGGGGAGGAGGGATGTGACAGTCAAAAGAGGGTGGTTTTACACACCAATGGCAGCACATTCCTGCCAACCTCCTGGCCCACCTTCCACCAGCATTGTGTCAGCCTCCTGGGACCATTGGCAGCAGCAAGAGAAGCATTTTCAGCTTGTGCTTGTAAAGGAATGCAGGGAACAACCTCCAAACTACTCTCTGTTGAGGGATAGATTGCTTCAAGTACCTGAGGATAGTGCCTTCCCACTGTTCTCACCACTTGAACACAATGCTGTGTAGGAACTCTCAGTACTGACCAGTCCACAGTCTTTGCATAGGTAAGACCTCCCATTGCAGCCCAAAGTCCATTGGAGCAAGCAGCAAAAAAGATGAAGAGAGGGAAAAGGATGCTCAAATGTGGCTGCAGAGTATTCCAGAAGCAGGCTCAGGATGCAAGGTAGCATTGAAACAGTGGAAATAAAGAAAGGCAGAGCAAGGAAATATGACCTGAAAGAAGCAGTTACGCCTCCAGAGAAGAAACTCATGGCAGGGCATGGACTGAGGCCAGATATCTGCACAGGGAGATGGACCCACCTGATCCACCCAGTGGCCTTTTCCTACCTGTTCCCAGATGAGCAGAGCACTTGCTGTCTGCTATGCCACAGCTGGGCAATGGTGTAGAACAGACCAACTCAGAAAAGGTCCCAAAGCTGGATGGAGGCCTGAGACACAAGTTCTTTGGGGCAGTGACCACACCTTTTGCATCCTCTGCATCTGTTCCAGCACCGAACCGAAGAGCTGGCAGGACAGCAGGGCTCTGTACCCAGCCAGCCTGTAGCACCCATAGGAGCAGCCTGGGAACCAGAGCTCCCTGCAGTCTTGCTGGGCTCTCCTATGGCTCAGCTGAGACATGCCCACAGATTTATTAATGCACTTGTGATACGAGTGATGGCAGAAGGATGTTGGTTCCACCACATTGGCTGTCCTTCCTGCATCCTCTTTGGTGTTGCTCCTTTTGATAATTCGAGTTAATATTACATGTATCTACCAAGAGTCCTTCTAGACCAGTAGCCTCCGAGTTGCTTGAAAACCGTTTGCTGCAGTGACTGAAAGCCACTTTCAGGAAGGCTCAATGCCAGCCCGCTTCCCAGGGCTGCCAGCACTGGGAACCTGGTGGAACAACGATGCTCTGGCATGCACTGGGAGCTGGAGGAAGTAGAGATGAGATGGGAGCAGCTCTGACGCACAGGGGGTGAGAGAGTGAGAGAGCCAGGAAAGGCTCAGGGACTGCAGGGCTTGTCGGAGGACTCAGAGATCCCACAACTGCGTTTCAAAATGTTCCCGGCCAGAGGCTAAGGGCAAATTTCCAGACTATAGCTAACAGAAAATGTGCTTGGCCTTGCAAGATTTATTTGGCCAAATCTGGACATGAAATTCAATCATTAAGAAGTGACAGAGAGGGGTTTGCTTTATAGGCAAGTCTTTGTGTGGCCTTAATCGCAAAGTCTTTTACCAACACCTTTGTAATACTCTATGAATAATTAGGTATTTCTTCCAATTCATGGCTTACTCTAAAATGCTGCTACAGTTTTGGAGATAGTATTTTTTTTTTAACTGTAGCAATGACAAAAAGCATATTTTATTGCAAGAATGGCAGCTTAAGCATATTTATCCATTGGCCAGGATTCTGTTGTATACTTTCCTCTCTAATGGCTGTGCAAACATATACACAGCCCAGATTTACACACAGATTTTTCATACTTTGCTTTTTAATTTACATAATATGTGAAATTTTCTATCTAAAATGGAGAAGAGTGTTGAGCCGTTCCTGCCAACCCACCCGCCGGAACTCAGCGCTCCCCCGTCTCGCACCACTCCCGTTTCCCTGTGGTGAGAGTGCTCCGGGGATCCCACACCTGCCTGTGGGATCCCACCGTTTAGTTGGGTGCTGCTGGGGAGAAGGAAGGCCAAGGGGGATGTGGGTGAGGACCTCAGCCAGGTCAGTGAGGGAAGCCTCAAGAAGAAACGCGAGGGGAGCAGGTTCTGCCATCGCTGGTGAAATGCATCCCCAATACCATCCCACCTGATACTTTCCTCCAGCACCCTGGTGAAGCACTGCCTTTTCTTTTTTTAAAAAACAATATTATGGAATTAGAAGTCTGATTGATATGAATATGTAACAACGCTGCTTTATTAATAGCAGCTGCATTATCAGTTCACTCCCTGCTATTGGCAGGAGATCTGGGACAATATGTGGTTTGAAAACTAAAGAGAAATGCAACCTGCAAAGGCAGGGGCAGCAAGATAATTTCATTCCTTTTCCTGGTGAGCAGACCAGGCCAACACAAACATGATGGTCACTGACGCATCGCCATCCCACTTCCTGCCTGGTCGTGGAAACAAGCACTGGGATGGCTCCATGATGTGGATGGTCCCAAGCACACCATGCAGCCATCTGCAAAAAGATCTGCAGCCAAGGCCCCCAGCATGGGCAGGAGACACCCCTTTAAGCTGGGGAGCACCACAGCCAGCTTTAACCTCTACAAATTGAGGTCACTTGGTACAGAGCATCATGCAAATCTCCCTGGCACGGGTAATAAACTCCCTTCGCTGTTTGCTTTCCTTACTCTCCCTATCACCACCCTGGAGGCTTAAATGAAAACAAGATTACAAAGGAGATTGGATTGAACATATTTCTGGTGTGCTATTTTAGCTGTAAATTATGCCAGCTTCATAAAACTCCAACTGCTCTTTCCCGAGATCCCTGCATAGATTGGTTTGCTAAGATCAGGCGACCGGGCAAGTGTTGTCTGGAAAAAATGCTTACAGGGTCCACACAAGAGCAAGAGGCTATAGTGCTACATATATACACACACACATATATATATATATGCACATACACATAAGCATGACAGCACCTAAGAACTTCCCATGCCCGTTGATTAGCTAAATAGTGACACACACACACAGAGGTATTCCAAGCCCCTATCCACCAGGCTTAGGGAACAGACCCTACGGATCATCTGTGTCTTTTTAGCTCCTTTGCCAATACAGCTGATGCTTTCCTCAGCCTTAGGTGATTGCAGGAGAGAGCAGAGCAGAGGCAGCACGGTTCAAAGCAAGGCTGGGCTCGAGGTGTGGGACATGGGGCCACGCTCTGTTGTGCAGCATGGAGCGAGCACGAGTTAGCACACCGAACGAGGCGAGCAGGGCTTGCTGCTGTGGAAGCCACAGGGCTCCCAGCCCTGGGCAAGAGAGGGAAGTGAGGCTCTGCAGCACCAGTGCAAAATGGCCACAGCCTGAACTTTGCTACAGCAAACCTGGCAAGAGGTTTAGCAATTCCTCTCACGAGCATCACTGCACCTTGGCTGTGCTCCACGACCCTGGAGGACCGAGCAGCCAGGCTCCCAGCACACAGAGCTGCTTCAGGCAGAGTCTAGCGATGCTGCTCAAAACTAGAGGGACAACGGCTTGGTTCACACTCAGCTCCAGTCCCTGGCCCCTCTCCTATAGTGCTTCCAACACCCGCTCCCCCTGCATCAGGGGCTGCCTCCACACTGTGCTGCCTGTGTTACAAAGACGTGTGCGGTGCAGGCAGCTAGGCAACAGGGACCTTGAGCAAGGTACTACAAGTCCGGCTGCTGCAAGCACTCTGCCACCTCTGAGGGACAACAGCCACTCTGAGCTCCAGGGAGACAAAGCAGGAGAAGCTGTCACAGCCCATGGGAGCCCTCCTCCACGCACTCCCCGTTACCTGGAGTGAGCCGGCGTGAGAGCTGCTGCACACTTTGCCTTTCCCCAAGCAGCCGTGGCAGCGAACCATCTCTCCTGTCACACTCCCACGACTCCACCTGCTCGGAGCTGAGCCATGTCCCACCACACTTCCTGCATGCGTCCGGCTCACAGCCCGCACTGCCATCCCAGGGAGTGGCACAAAGAAAACCCTCCCTGGCAGAACGGATCCAGCCCATCTCATCCATCCTCCTCTCCAACCAGCCCCTCCAGGAAATGCTACAGCAGACTTAGTTTTGCACTTCTACCCCAAGTCTCCCATGTTAAGAATCCCTGGAGGGTCAGTGACCTTTGAGGAGATCACGCAATTAGTGGGCAGACATCCACATGTCTTCTCCTAAGTAAGGACACATCATCCTAACTGCAAACCAAGAGGCAGTGCAAGTTGGCAGAGGTGTTTGCATCGCAACATCACGTATTAGGAAGAAAACGGCAGAAGCTGAAAGAGTGGTCATGGCAGCACAATAATGCTGGACAAACGTGAAAGAGTTCATACACAAATACCCCCGGGTGCTTCAGTTTGCTCTCTGATAGGGAGCTGCATCTCTCTCACGTGGACGTACACTTATGTCTCCACCTGCAACAAGCCATCTCTGCACATTACACTGTGTCTTTTGTCACCGGGACCTGGCACGGGGCTTGTCTGCATGTGTACGTATCTATCAATACCAAACCAGGCTTCCTAGGCAATCAATAATGCTATTTAAGAGATAAATCTCACTATTGACTGGCTGCTGAGGCCAGCTACTGATTCATTTAAAGAGAGAGAGAGAACAGCGAGGGAGCTCAGAAGTGTTCCCAACATTACTGGGCATCAGTCCTGTGTGCTCAGGCTGCGCAGGCGGAGACGGATTGGGCTGGGGATGGATTGGGCCATCTGTTGGGTTACAACATGATGGGGCTGTGCAGGGACCTGTCTTCTAAACAGGATGCAACTCCACCACCAAACACCTCTGTGACCTGAGACCACACCTTCAGGTCTCTTTAAACCCAGCAGGGATCACAAAGTGCGGCTCGGAGAGACACGTGGATTTTTACATAGTTGAGGACCCACACACCTTTGGGAAGAAAAAGCCTATCTGTGAATGTGTACAATGAGTTGCTGTGCAGTGCACAAAGTAAAACTGGACATTGTGTTCCCTGAGCCCAGCTTTGGCTGTGCTGGATTTGAGGCTCCTCTACCATCCCACACCCAGCCTTGATGTGTTGATCACCGCTTCGAGTAGGTTGAAGGGTCTTGTTGGCTGCCAAGCCCTCAAAGGCAGCTCCTGGCCTCTGTGTCTCTATCCTGGCTGCAGGAAAAGTCTCTCCTTATAGGGCCCCTCTGCATATAGGGCCTCCCCCAACATACCTCCAATCCTCCCTTTTTGGGAAAGGAAAACTCCTATCAGAATGGGTCAGAGTAGAGGATGAGCCAAGCTCACCCAACCTTGGAGGGGAAGGCTGTGAAGGAGCCAACCTTCTCCTCCCTGTGGAGGAGAGCCATCCTTTACAACACATGATGAAGAACGACAGAAGGGAAAGCACTGCTGAACCCAAAGCACAGAACTGCCATGCCAACAGGCTGCCACTGCACTGCCCAGAGATAATGCTCAGCCAGATCAGAGATCTGTAGCCCTCCAAGCACCAACGATCTGAACAGACTCCCGGAAGGATCAACAGAAGACAGGCTCTGTTTTAGGTAGGTGCATCAATTGTAAAAAGGTATGTCCTTCAACAACCCAGAAGCATCTTCCAGCCCATAGTAGCTGAGGTCATCATTTCCCTGAGCTGCATGACTTGAGGATGGATGGTGCCACATTTCCTTCCACATTCCCAAGCGTTTCTCCCTCGCTGAAGTGAATCCATGTGTCTGTCTCCTAATTTCAAAGACAGAGCAATTCAACAGTACTGGTGCTGCAGAAGGGTGTTGGATGAGAAGGAGCACATCCAAACAAGCCCTACTCTGCCAGGGAGCAAAAGGCCCCATTACATTGGCTCATTCCCCTCCTCCCATTGCAGCCTCTGAGACATCACCCAGCGATGCCATAGCCAAGCCCTGGGAGAAGGAGGCAGCATTGAAAAGTATCTCAGCCCTTGGAGATTCAGAGAGATTTCTGCCCCACAGATGGAGAGATGGGAGCAGTCCTGCTGTCCCAGGCCCCAGCAATGGTCGGGGGCTCGTTCGGTGCGTGATTCCCAGCTCATCTGAGCCTTGTTCCAGCCAGGCTGGAGGCTCCTCAAGGCAGCAACCATCTGATCATTTTATATATATATCACTTTTTTTCACTACAGAAACGTAGTGCCTGTGGGCTAGACCTGCCCAGGCAAATTACACTGAACTCATGGTACACATCAGGAGAGAGGCTTGCTGCTAATTTCAGTGGGAGGGGGGAAGGACCTGTGCTAAGGCACAGATGAGGACTTGAGGCTTTGTCCTTCAATGTCAGCGAGCAGCAGCCAAGCAAACCATAAAAGCTCCTTCCTGGAATCACGGCCCTGCAATTGGAGGCAAAATCCCAGATCTGCAGAGCCATGGGCAAGTCCCAGAGCCCTCTTCCCGCTTGTCCCCAGCACACGGGTCAGCTCCCACGAGCTCAGAAGGTGAAGCAAAACACAAAAGCAGCTGGTACAAACAGTGCCTTATCTCCCGACCGCTTCCTGCTCGGGGACTTCTGCGCTAGCTTTACACTTTTCAGCTTCTGTTCAAAGCCCAAACTCGCTTACTTCAAGACAGAAATAAGCTCCAGAGCTCGCTACAAGCAGACTGTTGTTCACTGCAAGCATCAGGCTGCCCCCCATCCTCAGGAAGCTTGAGGGCAATCTCTGTCCATCTTAAGTAGTCCGGTGGCACCTCTCCCCTTCCTCAGCCTTATCTCCAGCACCCTACTCCTTGTCTTACAGAGAGAGACACCAAGCCTGAGCCCATTTCAGTTGCATCCGCAGTGTGCTCCCCCCACCTGCCACAGTACAAAGAAGATGTGGGTTTTCATCTGCTCCACAGGCCCTTCCTTAACAAACTATCTCAATTCCCCTATGTTGGGAAAGTCTCCTGGGAAGCCAAGTCAGCTGCTGGCAGCCAGCAGCATTGGCCCTTGAGATGGGATTGGGGACTTTATAGTGGGACAAGCTACAACAGCCAGGGCTGCTGCAGAGACAGCCCTTGGTGCCAGCAGTGCTGAAGCCCTGGAAGAGGCAGACACGCTCCAGCTGTGGGGCACCAGCAGCTCAGTGCTACCCACACTGGAACCCAGTCAGCAGCACCCGTGTCCCCTTCAAGTGGAGGGTCCTGTAGTGATTGCCCACAATGATGCAAAGCTGGGGCTTTTTGAAGCATTGCTGCAGTGCAATGGTGGCTATTGCCATGTCAATCCAATGGGCAGTGGGCACACTGAACTGCCAAACCAGGTGAGCGGACACACTACCAGAAATGGACCCATGCCAGGGTGACCCAGAGAGCTGCTTTCCCCCGAGGGCTCCTGCAGCAGCATTGCAGAGCCCGAGAACCTCAGCTGCTCTCAGACGATGCCCTCACCAAGCATCGGGTACTCCTCAGTGCATGTAGTCCAAGGAGCCCAGTCTTCACCCCACTACAGCCCTGCAGCATCACACCCTGGCTCCAGCCAGCAGCTGTTTACAAACATGAGCGCTGGCTCATCCCCACCACTTGGGCAGCAGTGTGGTGATAGCGGCGCGGGGAGGATGCAGACAGCATGTCAGCAAATGCAAGGCAAAGTTCAGCATTGTCAGGAGGGGGCTGAGACGGCAGCGGGTCCTCAGCAAGCAGCCAGACAGCGAGGCTGCAGACTCAAAGGCACAGGGAGAGAGCACTGTCTGGGCAGGTGATGACCTGAGGGGATATCTGAGCAGTCCCTTCTTAAAAAAAAAAAAAAAAAAGAAAAAAAAATGGTTTTTTTGTTTGCTTCTCAGGTACGGTGTAAACTCCTCACTGCAGGACGACACAGATGCCAGCAGCTCATGCAGGGATGTGGATGAGTATGGAGGGAAGCAGCCCGCCCGGGGCTCTGCGCAGAACAGAGCCAATGCCAGTCCTCCCTTGCCCTTAGCACCTGTCTCCACCCCAAGATGGGCCACATGCTCAACGACCATTGGGCCTGACCCAGAACAACTCTTTCCCTGAGGCAATCTTCTGCTGAGAGAGACTTTCATGTGAGAGAACACACATCCCAGCCTGCCCTGGTGTAAGCCAGCTTTTCTTTCCTCTACCCTTCCCTTGTAGACATGGGGAAACTGAGGCACAGGAAGGTACAAGGTGGCACATAGCTCGCTGGTTGTCATGGGAGAAGAGAAAGATGTGAATGTTTTCAAATTGCTCTTCCCCAAAAGCAAGTCATGCCTCTCTACCAGTCCTGCTGCTGACAAGGAGGAAAACTCATCTCATCCAAATTTCTCTAGAACAGGGAAATGAGGAAAAAAAACCCAAACAAGCCTCCCAAGCCAGGAGCCAAGTGCATTCATCTCTGTTCTTTCAGCTCAATCAGCCACAATCTGTGACGGCAACTGCCACGATACTGGACTAACACTGAGAACATCGCCAGCCAGGAGCATGCCAAGGTGACCTGGGGGGCAGCGGCAGAGCTCCCTGCCCTGGGCCCCACTTTCTCTGTGCAGCCTTGCCCTGCCCAGGCCCCTGGGATGGGGAAAGCCATCTCAGCTGAGACCAGTGCTTGGCAGCACTGATCGATTCAGACCATGCCAGCCCCTCAAACCAGATTCCCCCCAGTGCATCACCTCCTGCATATACGCAACCAGGGGCCACCGAGGCTGTGACAGGGAGATGGGGCAGCGGGACAGGGATACCCCATCACCACCCTGGTGCCTGCAGAAGGCCATATGCACGTCTCCAGTCGACCCTGCAGCCCGGGCTCTTGCAGTAGGAGGAGGCAGAGCTGCACTCCAGCACCTCCACGCTACCAACGGCTTCTGGGCACACGGTGAGATGGGCATCCCACCCGCTACGGTGTGGGAAACATGGACCTGCCTGGCACTGAGGTGTCTGAAAGTGCTGGGGAGGACATGCGAAGTCTCCTGCCTTCTCGCCATCCCCTTGCTGCAGCCAGTGCATCCCGAGGGAAGCCGGCAGAGTCCCGCAAACTCACCCGGCCCCAATGCACACTGATGGCTCCTGATGCCGCCGCTCCTGGCACGCCCGGCGGGAGCACCGCACATCCCACAGGAACCCCGCACACCCCGCAGCCCCGCACACCCCGCAACCCGGCAGGCAGGAGTCCTCCACACCCCGCAGTAGGGAGCCCTGCACAGCTCGCAGGAGCACCGCACATCCCGCAGCAGCTCCGCACCTCGCGGCAGGAGCCCCGCACCCCCCGGCAGGCGGGAGCCTCGCACACCCGGCATCCTCGCCCCGCACACCCCGCCGGAGGGAGCCCCGCACACCCTGACAGGAAGGAGCCCCGCACACCCCAGCATCCTCGCTCGCACACCCTGCACCCCACTCGGCTCCGCGCACCCCGGCCCCGGGCTCACCTGTGTCCCGCTCGCTCGGTGCCCCGCGGCGGGCGGGCCCTGCGGGCCGGGCCGGGCCCCCGCAGCCTCGCACCGCCCCCATCGCCGCCGCACTCCTCGCCCCGCCGGCCCCCCGGTCCCCGGCCCCGCGCTCCCTTTTCCCCCGGCCGGCGGGCGCGGCGCTGTGGGGCGGGGCGGGGGGCGGGCGGAGGCGGGCGGACCCCCCCGCTCCGGGGGGTGTGAGGGCCTCCCGGGGCATCGCCCCCCTTCCCTCCCGGGTGTTCCCGAACGGTCACTTTCGGTGGGGCGGGGCGACGGAGCAGGACCCCATCGCGATCCCCCGGGGAGCCCCTCGCCCACCTGCGCGCCTGCAGCTGCATCCCGGAGCATCTCTGCGGTCCTTGCCGCGGGGTTCCCCGTGTAGCCCCGCAGCGCTGTAGCAGAGCGGCAGGCGGGCATCGCAAGCCCCGCTCTGCTCCCTTTTTCTTCTTCTGCTCCCTTTTTCTCCTTCCAAGCAGCCTGGGTGCCCAGCCAGCCCGCCCAGACACCCGTCTGTAGCGGCACAGGCTCCTTCCTCAGCACCAGCGCTTCTCACAGCCGCTGCTGTGCCTGCCCTGCTCCCCGCTGCAAGCACCTCTGCCTGTGACAGTTTTCCTTGCATGCCACTTGCCTTTTTGTCATCTGCTCGCTGGACATTGTGAGACCCTTCTGCGGCGCTCCGTTAGCTTTTTAAATTAGTATTATTTATTATTTTTATTATTTAATGATTATTTATTTATTTAGCCATTAATTAATTGTTTTTATTTATTTTATTTATTTATATTAGTTCTTTATTATTTTATTATTATTACTTATTATTTTTATCAGCTTCTTTTATTCCTATGTCCTATAGGCAAGGACTAGGTGATCTTCAATGTCCCTTCCAACCCAAACCATTCTATGATTATTATTATTATTATTATTTATTATTATTATTATTACATTCGGATGTTATGCATGATGTGCAAACATTGACACCTTACTCGTCATCCTCTTTTCCAAACGCATGGGATTGTCTGCTCACCCATCTGTAAGTAACTCCATGGTAACCTCCCTCCCTATCTGGGGGGGGGGAAAAATCCCAGGCAACAAATGCTCTTAAGGAAACTACATTATCAATGCATAAAAGGAGGTTTGTGTGCATTTCTCATGAAAAGATTGTGAAACAAGGGCTGGGAGGGAGGTTACCATGGATTTGGGGAATTCAAGTGCACTGTTAGCTGGCTAACATCCTCAAGAAAGAATTTTAGTAGATTTGCAAGCCACGAATTCCTCCTTTGAAAACCTGACTGACTTCCATTATGTCAATTTCCAAATCTCCCCATTGTATTCTTTATGAGAGCTTCAAGCAACACGTCTGCTCTGTACAGAAGTTGGATGTGTTTCCCCGTCTCTAAGCTTTTACAAAAATTGCAGTCCTGCTTGCTGCCTCCCATTTGTAAGATACCAGGGCTCATCTCGGCAGCAGAGTGCTCGGCCCCATTGATAGCTCAGTGGCTCCATGCTGTTCCTCCAGAGCCCTTAAGGAAATTGTGTGTGATCCTGGCAATCCCTTGCTCTCTCTGTTTCATCAGTATTTCCAAAATCCTCTTTTGACATTTCAGTTTGAGACTTCTTCAGCTTTATCTGCCACAGGAAGGGGTGCGGTATGTGAAATTTCCAACATCCTTTGTGGCAGATACTGATGTAAAGAAATGAATTTTGGTTTCATGCAATGCCCTTGTCTCAGAGCTTTTTGCAGCCACAGAAACTGTACAAGCCAGCACAGCACTGACTGCCTTCCTTCTAATGACGTTGGCCTAGTCTTCATTATACATTTTTAAGCATTCAGCATGTCCCAACTTGTAGCTTTTCTCATCCTTGAGGTTTACATTTACCTCACCCAAATCCACATCCTTTCCTGTTTTCCTTGATTGAACAAAACATGCACCTTCTGAAGGATGTCTGTTGACATCTGTCTCCTTTACATGGCTATTTTAAATCTGTGAAATTTTTTTGCCCTTTACAGATACAGCTATGAAAGGAACTTTAAAAAAATATTTCCAGAATGAATATTGAGAAGAAGATAAAACAGAGCTCAAATGGTTTTCTAGATTTTACTATCAGAATTGATTCCATGAAAAACCATGCCTCTTCCTCTGCCTGCCGGGACGTGAAGGCATCCCTCACAAACTATGAGCTGTTCATTGCAGAATATTAGGATTTATTTGTTTGCACCCACCTGATTATACACCTGTGACAGTACTTTTTCTTTCAGTTTGGATGCTTAAAAGCAGGAGCTGAGCGCCTCAGAGCAGCAGCAGCATCTGTGAGAATTTTACTCTTTCAGCTGCTTCTTTGGCCAAGTTTCCTTATTTTTGCACAGCTTATTTTCCAGAAGGCTGTTCTGCAGTAGGTGAGAGTTGGGAAGCAGTGGGAGACTATAACGCATGCAACATGCTCCCTGTCCTGCGCACTGCCTGGGGGTGAAACACAAAGTTATTTCTCTTCCTTGGCAGCCTAAATATTTGCTCTGGGTGTGTTCTTTGCCCTCTTCAAATGTTTTAAGGCTCGATGCCAGGTACAGATAATTCAGAAACCCTCCTCTGACATACTCTAATCTCATGATGGGACCACTACACACATTATTAATATCTTAGCCCATGATTCCCATGGATACTGTGGGCTCGCTGGCAGTGCCAGTGCAGTGCCCAGCTGCATGTCACCAGCTCGTTGTTGCACAATGAGACAAAAAACACTGGGTTTAACCTGCAACACTTGCTGCTCTTCCATGTTTCTACTTGGTGCTGGATTAACCTCTCGTTGAGTTGCTTTATTGCCCTTCCTCCAAGGACTCTCACTGTCCAAGATGACAAGATAAGAGCTTTCACTACTGAGCACAATACTGGAGGAACCTCAGGTGAGGCTCTGCTGGGGATTTCGATGGTCAGAAAGAATAGTAGAATGGAGGTGAGACCAAGATGGCAAATGTACACCACAGAGCTCATGGAAAGCAAGAAGCAAGCTTCAAGGGGGGGTCTTGTTCTCCAAAGAAAGTGCATTCCAGCAGGCACTGCTCCCCCAGCAATGGGGGCTTGGCTAAAGGAAGATGACACCAGCATGTGGCAGAGGGATCACGGAGCCAGTGTGCACAGCCACTGATCAAACTAGTGATGCTGGTGATACCGATTGCTGTTGTAAGAACACCTGGTACAACCCTCACTGCTCCCGGAGCAGCACACAGGGGGAAGAGATGGGTATACAAGGTGTGGAACACAGCAAGTGCCACACTTGTGTAAGGGGACAGCTGAAACAGGGATCTGTGTGTACCTGGGTTTTCTCTCTTCTACAAGAAAAGCAGAGCAGCCCCTCCTACTCTGTCCCTCGCTCCAAGCCAGAGTGAGTAGGAGAAATCACGACTACCTGATGGCTGTTTGGCAGTTGTCATGAAACAAGCCTGACAGTTGTCAAGCCAGATCCTTGTTGCCTGGTTTTAGCTGCGCTGTCACAACATGGCAGGACTCGGGCACAGCAGTAGCTGCTCAAGAGTAAAGAGTCCTCGGACTCCGAACCAAATGAGTTGCTTCTTCCCAGGGCAGAAATGAGCTCAGTCGGGCACAAGCTCTCTTGGTGGGATCTGGGGAGCAGCATTCAACCCCAGCAGCACTGGAAGCTGCAGCAGGGAGCTCGCTTGTATTGGCTCCGGGCTCAGTGGGAAAGCCAAAATGTTGTTGGGGTGGTGGTTCAGAGTCCCTCCTACTGGGTGTTGAGGCAAGGCTGTTGTGGAGTAAATATCCCATTAAGCC
Organism: Dromococcyx pavoninus; assembly: GCA_033558185.1. Taxonomy (NCBI): domain Eukaryota; kingdom Metazoa; phylum Chordata; class Aves; order Cuculiformes; family Neomorphidae; genus Dromococcyx; species Dromococcyx pavoninus. Next base: position 2,236,064 of record JAUMJL010000389.1, on the reverse strand, counting down.
TATAAAAAATAAAATGAGCTTGCAGAGCCCAGTGGGGTGGGAAGCAAACAGCTCTATCAGCGCTTGAGAGAGAACAGTTTATATAAGCAACAGGCTCACCAGCTGAGAGGAGAGCAGCAGCACAAGGGAGCAGTGCAGGGAACGGGGGGAGACTGTTGCCTTTCCAAAGGGTTTGTCACAAGTGGGCAGGGCACATTAGTGTCTGCAATTATTTCAGGGGACCATGAAGATGCTCCTTTGTGTGGAATGGCAAGGAGAGCAGCAAACCCCATGCAGCACTGAACAGGCAATTTCGAAGCTGCAGCTGTGAGGAGGCTTCTTCTCCTTCCCTCTGCCCAGGGTCATTGACAGGCAGCAAGGACATGAAGCTTTCAAGCCACCCACTCCATAGCTTTCACAGCCAGGGAACCTGGGACACACAACCAGGCTGAAGGCACCCATGAGGCAGGCACAGGCACCTTGCGCAGGCTGCGGACCAGGAGTCCCCAGGGTGACATAGTGGCTCCGAGGAGCGAGATGTCTAGTCCAGGCCTGGGGAGGCAAGTCCAACAGTGACAACAGCATAGAGACTGTCATCCTTCAGGTCATCATTTTCCTGCCTTTTCCAGATTTGTCTCTCCCTGTGCCCAAAGCTCATCTCCACAACATGTTCCTCAGCCCAGCCTCTTCCTCTTCAGTCCTCAAAGGCCTCAATTCAACACGCAATTAGGAATGCATTCCAATTACAGCAGAACAACCCTTCAAACTGGTAAAAGAGTGTTCTTCACACAGCAGTTTAGCTAGATGAGTGCAAGTCTGCATGCCCACAGGAGCTCACTGGAAGCAAAGCCCAGTGTTTTTAGAAGAAGATGGGTGATTTTGCCTGTAAAGAGTTATTTTCCTGTTTGGCAGGACTGCAGTCCAGCTGGGGTCTGACTCCTGCCCCAGGAGCAGGACCTGGCCTCACGTTGTTCCTTGTAGGGAGCATCTACAGCAGCTCAGGCACTGCCACACAGATGCCACAAGGCTGCCTTCACATGCAACTGCGACATAGCTTTGGGTGCAAGGCAATGGACACTCACTTCTGGCCACCCCAGCAAGGTGGAGGTTTTTGGCTGGATCTACACAGCAGCTGCCAGCTCAGTGCTATTGCTATAGGAGTGCCAGGGAGCCCTCCTGGTCCAGACAGTCTGGGACAGCCCTGGATTCTTGCACTCCTCCCAGGACAGAGATACTTTGTACCAGGTATGCTGCAGTCACTCACATCTGGGCCAAACAAACAGAGTAGAAAGGCAGGGGCTTGACAGGTATCAAAGAAGATCATTCCCCTGCAGATTTGTCTCTCAGACCTGAAGTCAGCCTCCCTTCAAGGCATCAGCCTGAAGTGGAACTTATCTGGGAGGGGACACTCAAAGTCTCCCATCTGGTATTCTTAAGAAGTCATTACTGTTACACAGCAGATTTTTTCCCCACCATGGGAGGCAGGAAAAAGGATTTTGATCTTCCACTCAGTTGCTGATTTTTGAGAAATCTGCCAGATACCATCTTTGAGACCTCAGATTTAAGCTGGTATTGGGTTTCAGCCCAAAGCTGAGGTCAGGCCAGGGGACCAAGCATGCACTGGAGTGCAGCCATCTGAGGAAGCCAGGCTGAGAGAGCACAAGCCAGGAACACTTACAGCCCAAAGACTCTGGGCAGAGCAAGCTGCTTAGAATCATAGAATGACCTGAGTTGGAAGGGACCCACAGGGATCATCGAGTCCAACTCCTATCCCTGCATAGGACAACTCCAACACCCACATCATGTGTCCAAGGGTATGGTCCAAATGCTTCTAGAATATTGTCAGGGTTGGTGTCATGATTGCTTCAGTGGGGAGCTTTTTCAGTGCTTCACTGTCCTCTGGGTGAAGAACCTCTTCCTAATACTTAACAGAAACCTCCCCTGACATATCTTCCTGCCATTCCCTCAAGTCCTATCATTGGTCATCAGGAGATTAGCACCCACTGCTCCTCCTACCCTTGTGAGGAAGCAGTTAATGGCTGTGAGGTCCCCCCTCAGTCTGCTCTTCTCTAGGCTGAACAGACCAAGTGACTGCAGCCTCTCCTCATATGATTTCTCCCGGGCTCCAAGCCCAGCCCCTGCAGGGATGCAGCACTCAGGGAATGGCACCTCTGAGGTGCTGCCATGGATGCTGTTCCATCAGGAGGCCTGAGCAGGATCAGGCTGGTTGTAGGAGAGGTGGTGGATATTGGCCATTTGCTCCCACCTGCAGCAGCAATTAAAAAGCAGAGAAATGCCAGAGCTGGCTGGGGAGAAGGCAGCTCTCCAGCTCCTCACCTGACTAAATTGGTCCATCTGCACAAAGCTGCTGGGGCTGCCAGTCATCTTGTCCAGCCCCTTTCAAAAGGCAGTGGTAATGGAGAATGGTGCTGGGAAGCTAAATGTCTTTGCTAATTGGACCTGTTGCCATGGCTTTGTTGTTGTTGTCGTTGTTTTCCTTCCAGGCTGTGGTTAGGAACCTGCTGGGGTTATCAGGGCTTTGCCAGGTGCTCTTGCCCATGCTGGGAGACAAGACCTGGAGGGCAATCTGGAAGATGGGCAATCCTTTACCCATTCCTTTCTGAATGCCACTGACAGGGGCTGAGGATCATTCCCCCAGCAAGGCTCACCCTGTGCCAGGTGTTCCCTTGGCAGGGAGGGTCAGTGTCCTCTGTCCCCTTTGTGTCACCTGGGGTTTGGGCCTCATGGTGCTACCAATCCTACTACAAGGAGCTACAGTGGCTTCTCCACTCCTTGCTCCTCCTTCTCTTTCTCCCTGCTGTTCAACTAGTGGCAAAACAGAAGCAGCTGGATCTCGAGGAGAGAAAAAATAACTTTGATTTGGCCAAGGAAAGGAGATGGAGGCATTTGCTAGAGAGCATCTGACAGCTTGGGGAAAGCAGGCAGAGCTGGCTCTGGAGGAGCTGTGGTAATTAGAGTCTGTGTTTGCACTCACTCTTCCATTTAGCACCAGAGGTTGCCGTACTCGAAAGCAGCCCCGTCACTACTAGATTACAGGGCCCTACAGCTCACACCCCATCTCACCCAAACGCGGCTGCCCCAGTATCCCAGCCCCGCTGTCTGCTGGGAGGCATCTGGATAGCATGCAGCCTCCAGGCAGCTCTCTGCCTTTTCCTCAGCCCCAGGGCATCCTGAGACCTGGCTGTGCTCCCCAGCCAGCACCCTGCAGCCGCTGCAGGAGTGATGCAGCACGGAGCTGAATTACCACGGCACACACGCTGCTCATTCAGCAGCAATTTACCTCTGCGATAGCAGGCTTGATTCATTACCTTCCTCCCCGCGCCCTGTTGCTGGAGGAGCCGGCAGCGAAATTACACCTTCTGCTCCACACTCCCACATTCCCTTACTGTCTCCTGGCCAGACTCTGCTGCCTGGTGTTATTTTTAGCTCCTGGGAAATCTGATTTTTTTCTTAATGGGACACGTGTGCTACAAAACGTGCACAGGCAGATCACTCCAGCCGCAGCCTCACGCAGGGAGCTGCTGGGTTATCACCCATCTCTCCAGGCATGAGGAGGGAGCAGCAGATACCACTGCAGCAAGCACCCCTGGGCAGGGACAAGAATGGCATTGCTTTGTCCCTGTGATTCCCTTTATGCGGGGCTATGGCCTCAGCTAGATCTTGATACTCCAGGTTGTGTAGAGCGCATTCCTACTGCATCATTTACCGGTCATGGGGTGAAGAGGGGTCAAACCGCTTCAGCCCCTCCTGGAGGCTGGGGAGCCACGTGTAACTGGGAGGTACTTCAGGGGCAAAATATTGAGATATCAGCATCCTTGGAGTCTGGTGCCAGGTTGCTTTTTTATAATGCTAGTTAATAGCTGCTGGAGCTGCCACTCACCAGTCACCAGGCTCCTGCAACACCAGGAGGGTTCTCCCCTCCAGGATGAAGGAACTGCTGCAGCTCCTCCTTTTCCAGGCCCTAACTTCTACCCCGGGGTAAATCAGGGATATGGGAAGATTTTGGCTTCTTACACCTAGTGCTATTGGATTGCTCTGACATACCCAAGAACATAGCACCTCTCAGGAAGCCTCTGGGTGCTGAGCGGTGCCAGGGCGGAGAAAGGAGGAGGCAAATTAGTCTATTTATTGAAGTGCTTAAATTAGGAGGTGAGAGTCTAATTTTACGCACCTGGAACTGCCCTTCAGAGTGATGAATTAAGTACTGCAAGGGTTTGGGTGTGCATTGCTCCTTTCCTAGTGCTATGGGAGAGAGCTTGTGTCTCTGGGACTGGGGCAGCACCCGGCAGAGATCAGCTCTCACTGCCAGCCTGGCCTGTTGCAGGGGCATTGGAGCTGCTCAGATGTGCTATAATGGACTAGGGACCACTCTAAACAACAACTTTACAGCCTGTTCTGTGACTGAGCCTGGTTGTAACTCGGTATCAGGGGAAACTGTGGGCTATAACCACCCAGTGCTGGCTGAACGTCCCCTCCATGGAGCAGCTCCTTGGGGCTGGAGACACCTTCAGCTGAGTGGTGCACTGCAATCCCAGCAGCAGAGCCAGGCACGCTTCGTTAATGCTAATGAATTAAGTCTTCCAGCACTGAGGAGAAGAAAACCGAGCTGCTCTTGCACCACGGATGAAGCTGGCACACATAGGTACTGAGGTCAGGAAGGGAGCTGGCAGGCTGGACAATTCCACCACCCTCTGCATCCCAGATGCCGGCAGCCGCTCCTCCAGCTTCACACCACCCGTGGCAGGACAGATCCTTCTATGTTTTACACTGCTTCATGATCCCTGGGAAGCAGATTTGCTGCCCATAATCCAGGCAAATGCCAGGCTCTGATGCTGGAGGAGACTTCCACGCTGCCCTGTCCCACAGGATGGACCCAGGGATACCTGTGTCCATGCCAGACAAACCCAAGCAACACGAGGAGATTGAAACCATCTCATGGCTCGTCAGAAAGATAAACGGGGAGCCAAGCGCCGCGCTGGCAGATTCCTGCTCAGCAATTGCACCTTGGAGGACGCTTTCTCTGCAGCTCTGCCAGCCCACTGCTCTCGTTCAAGACTTTGCAATCATTGTAATAGAGTGAAACATTATTTACTGTCCTCATACCGGTTTTCTAAAGTGGCCACAGGCACACAGCAGACCTCTTTCCTTCTGTACTAACAAGAGTGCCTTAATGGCTTTTCTGGCACAGTACAAATCAACCCTAAATAAACACGGGTGCTGGGGGCAGGCTCTAAGTGGTAGCCAGGGCAAAGGTGGGGAAGGGGAGAGCAGGGGTGGACATGGGTCTGGCTGGCGCTCACAGGCCAGGGTCTGGCCCTGAGCAAGGGGCAGTAATCTTGGCAGAACAGCCACAGGCTTCATCTGATCCCTCAGTTCATCCGCGTTTTAAAAGGTCCCATAGTTCAGCTGGGACTGAAGGGCAACCGCTGTCAGACACCAGCAGGAATGGAGGCCACGGCCCCACACTGGGCTCACACAGACTCACCACACGTGGGCTCACTGCTGGCCATTGCTCTGGGGAAGCCTCAGGCACAGCACTGAGTCCATGCCAGGCAGCTGGGAAGCCCCCGGGGATGTGCTTTGTGTCCCAGGGACATACGGGGGCAGGGTGGCTCCCTGGGGCTGGGCAAGACTGGCCAGGCAGGACCTCAGCCCCAGGCTGATGCCAGGAGGGTGGAAAACCCAACAGGCAGCACTGCTTGTACCCAACCTCCAGGGCTCATTGAAGCTTCCTTTTTCCAGGAAATGTGAATAAATCAGCAGCTTCAGAAAAGACAAGGGTGAAGCTGGGCAGCCCCACTTTTCCACCCATGATCCGATCCCATACGGGACCATGATAATGAGACAGGAGAGCGGAGGTGCAGAGAGGTACTGAATCACAAGCAGGCACCGTGAGGCAGGCACACACGTGTCACACCACAGCATGAGAATGGGAAAGCATCCCACTGGAGCTGCCTGCCTGGGCAGAAACACTGCGTTTTGTGAGAGCGTCACAAAGCTGCCGATTTCCTCTGAGGAGCTTCTTGGCCCAAACCTCTGCAGCATTAGAAATACAAGAGCATTTTCCTAATCAGTCAACTCCATCAGCACGGGCAACGCCAGCTCCCCATCAGGTCAGTACGATACAATTACCCTGCACTAAACAAGGCTTCAATGATAGCCTCATCAGGAGAAAAACTTCCCAATAGAATCGGGGAAGGGATATGTGTGCAACAAAACACAAGTGCCCCTATAAGGGCTGGGCTGCTGTGGCTCCAGAAACAGCACCTCTGGGTTAGCCATCTGGGAATGGGGCAAAACTGCTTCCCAGCATATTAGCAAATTGATGCTCAGGGGGCAGAGACATCCTTGTTCCCAGCCCCGCAGGAGGGGACTCCCAGCCCAGCCCTGTCTCATCCCACCACTGTCCCTGCCAGGGTAATTGATTTGCCAAGGCTCATCTTTGAGATGCAGGATAGCTTGATGGAGCTATCCTCCGTGAGTTGCCATGGCGATGTGAAGTGTTGCCACCTCCCCATCCATATCCCTTCCATGGGACAGCACGGTGCCCAGGCAGTAGGTTTCCACTGGGGTAGGTCTGTGACTCAGTGTGCATCCCATCACACACCTCTGGAGCACATTCCTTGCTGCTCCAGGTGTTTAGGGTGTGTGTGCATGTGCTCCCCTCCTCACATGTGTCTGTGCCCTCACAGTGGATACTGATACTCCCGTGTACCTCTGATGTAGCTGCAGGCAGCGGCAGTTGCTAGTTTGGTTCCCTGAGTGTTCTGCTTGCACCAGAGCAACTGCTGAGGCCCTGTGTGGATAGCTGGGGTCCTGTTGCCCTGCAGAAGCCACACTGCACTGCTGTCTTTAAAAGCAAAACGAGCAAAAAACATTTCAGCTCTGCAACACACTCCCAGGCTGTGTGAGAAATGCTTTCATAATAGTTGAAGATATAATGCAAACTGGGCACTGAAGGCCAAAAGCTCTTGTGGTATAAAAAAGATGTTTTCTATAAGCAAGAGCTGATTCAGATTGACAGAGAGGGCCCTTTATTTAGGAAAGTTTAAAACGTCAGAGCCTTCTCACTCCTGTTGCATCTAGATGGGTTATAAAGCTCTGCTGTAACCTGTCTGTCCAAGGAAAAGAATACATTTACAACACCATTTCTCCAGTGTCAGTGTCTAAACAATCACAAATCCACAGCCAGAGGAAGTGTGGTGGTGAAATCAAATATGATTCAGGCAGACCTGGACTCACAGTCAGCATGGAAGGGCGCAGAAGCCAACACAGTCCAGCTCCTGACGCATGCAGCACCACCCTGGCAACCAAATCCTCCATAAGAAAAAACAGAGGCTGCCTGTGGCCTTCCTTGTTTTAATCTTTTTTTTTTTGCAATGAATTAAACATGTTTTAATATAAAAATGAAAGATCAAGGATCAGCAGTAATAAATCCTCCACACTCATTTTCTGTATTAAGCTGGTGTGTACCTAGGGCAAGCGTAATAGAGTCAGCCAGTGATTTATTCAGAGGAAGGAACTGAGGGCATTCAGATATTAACATTCTCAGTCTTGGTGCAGGTTCGTGCCCCAGTTATCTGCCTCTATTAAAAATCCCCCCACAGTGGGAACCCTGCAGGGGTGGGAGTGCTGGTGGCAGCAGGATGTGGGGATCTGGTATGTACAGTGAACCTCTGGCCCTGGGTGCTCCCTGCAACCATAAATCAAAGGGCATTCAACAGGCTGAAAGGACGTTGCATCTGGTGTCAGAAGTGGCCTTTGCCTATCCCAGGAGGACTACAGCTGCATTCCCAGGGGACTCATGGGAGGAACATCACCCAGGAAGGCCCCTTCACTGAGGATGGGGAAGGAGACTGGCTCTGGCAGACCCCAGGAGAGGGTGAAGCTCACAGAAGCAGCTCTAGGACAGAGGGTCATTAGTGTTCTTAGGCTTTCACCTCTTTGCTGCTCACTCAAACGCTCACCACTTTTGGCACAGTGACTCCCACCCTGGGCTGAGGATAATCCTCAGCATCATCCCCAAGACTGGTGTGTTTCCTGGGCCATTTCCCAGGCTCCAGCTCCAGCACAGGAGGGCCAGCAGCAGGCATCTGTATTTCAGGCATGCACTGCAGAGAGGAATCCATGGTTACTCACGTATTTCTATTTTCAGCAGTCATTTTTGGAGTTGTTTATAACTCTTTTCCTGTCTTTTCACCTTTTTTGGATAAACGGTGTCATTTTTTCCTCAGCATGGGTGTGAATTCTTGTGGGCAGTTCATGCCTTTTTGGAGGCTGGAGAGGACTTCTTTTGCTGGCGAGATGTGACTGCAGGTTTTCCTCTCCAGCAGCTCCACCCCAGCAGCAGCAGGTAGGGGGGCTGTGAAGTGTTACAGATATTCCTCGGGTGGCAGGCAGGCTTTTGGGCAGTCTGCTGAAAACCCACAGATTCCCCAGCAGCTGGATGAGGCCGTGGGCTTGGAGATATATGAAGGGAAGAGGACTGTCTGCCGGGCTTGTGAATATCTGGAAGCGTCATGCTAATGATTCCATTGTTCAGGGCTGCCCATCCCTTGGCAGCCTAAAACCGCATGTGAGAGGTTTGTAGATGCCTTTGAATTTTCTCAAGGAGGCACAATCCCCTCTGGAAATTCACTCTGCACAGGTACAGACTTCAGATGCTTTCTCCTTTTCCTTACCTCAAGCAGCACTCCGTGGACACTCTGGGTCTGTGGATCACAAGCAGAAGTCCTTGTCCTGAAGAAAGTGGAAGCTTTTACCTGCTCTTCACGTGGGAAAGAGGAGAACAGCAGCTACGCAAAGGCTGTGAGAGCTCAAGGTCCATCAGTTTATTCAGTGGAAAGCATGAGGTTTGCAGAAAAGCATCAGCACGGGGCTCCTGGCGTTCCCAATTCAACCAGCACAAAATGTTGCCAGGTCTCACCACATGTTTCGCAGTGTTTGTTTTTTTCCTTCAGACCTCAGCCTCCAAAATCACAGGACTGCATGAGGAACTGAATTTTTAATGTGTTCTTTAAGGATTAAATTTCAAGATCTCATAAACGCCCAGGGAGGTTTGGGGATACACACCTAGAAGCAGAGGATAAGAATTCAGAAGCTAGTATTTAAAAATTAATTAATTGGGGTTTTCAAGTCAATCCTGCTGTTTTAGAAGCCTGATTCTTGAAGGAATACTGCTTGCCACAAAGCACTCCATGCTTGGTGTTGGCACTGGCACACGGTGTGAAACCCCAGCAGGAGCCCAGTGCAGGCACCCCACTGCCAGCAGGGAGGGTGTGAGGTGCTGTAGGCACTGGGAGGTCCAAAACTTCCCAGAGGAGGGCTGGGGTAAGGATTACAGCCCTCCCTGATGTGGCACTGAAGGATAATAACATGGCATAATTCCTGCCAAGGGCAGATCGCTGCAAACGTTCATGGGGAAAAGCAAAATTCAGACAATACGCTCTCGACCGGTCTCCAGACCCCACAGGGCAAAGCTGGAACAACCCATCGTTTTACAAAGGAGGAAGTCCACTCTTGAACCCTGCTGGAGCACCTGGCACTGGATTGTACCAGGCCCTAAGTTAACAAGGGGTTGTTCCTTTCCTTAAAGCAGTGGTGGCCTTAAAGAAGGTCCAGAGGATCTTCAGCTTTTGGACCGTGCCTGCACAGCTCCCTGTGGTGATGTCCCAGATGCTGCTCAAAGAAGGGAGACACTGTTCCTGCCCTCAGAGGATGGAACCGGAAGAAACCTCCAATGGAAGAGGCTATGTTTCTTCCAGATTTAAAAATTCTCAATAATCCCACAACTGCAGGAGCTGGGGATTACTTCAGCCACTTGATGTCACAAGATTGATGCCCCCAGGGCTGGCAAATGTGTGCATAGCTCTGAAATGTCCTGTCATTAAATCACAGTTTCCTTCAGATTGTCTTAGTATACCCAGGGTGCTTGGCACTGGTGGGACCTCAAAGCAGAGCACTGCAGCATGGAGAAAGAAGAGGAATACATTATTTTTAGCTGCAAAACATTTGTTTTTTTTTCCTCTTTTACAAAAATGGGCTGAAAACAGCAAGAACAGTCTATTGCATTGAGTTCTCAATCTAACACTTCAAGTGATTGTCATCAATATAAAAACTTATATGAGATCTTGAACACTTGGCTTTGGGTCTGTCTTTCCAGCATTGAAGAGGTAAAGCCTTGGGCTGAGCAGTGCTGTCCTGGGGGCAGCATGGAGGGTACAGGGCTGCAGTGCTTGAAGCAGCTGCTCTGTTTGGCTGGGAGCATCTCTCTGCACCCACTACTTGACAAGCTAAAATGGGTAGAGGTGCCTTTTGATGTTCCTTTTGAATTGCTCTTCTCTCTTCCTTCTCATCTCCAGGGCATATTATTGGACTTCGTAATAAAGCTGGAGAGGGGGTGGAGGATGAAGAGTTCTTTGAGCTTATTGTAAATGAGCAGAATCTTATAATCTCTCTGCTTCCTTTTTAGATTTACCCTGTAATCTTATTTATAGGCTGAATACCAAGTGCTGGAGCAATCAGTTGGTGACCAATAACTTATAGAGGCTCCTTCTTGATTTGCAAGCATTTAAAGTCAATCTGCTCACGTGCAGGCAGGTGTGGAAGCTGCTTTTTGGGTGGAAAGATGCTGTTGTGAGAGTCCAGCACGGTCCCCTCCATGCAGATTGAACCAAAGAAGCTCCAGTTCTCCTCCCAGAAGTCCTCCTTCCAGAGCCGCCAGCCTTGCCCTGAACTGAACCCTCACTATGAGCCAAGGTTTGGGGGTGGGATGCAGTCAGACCTTCCCCAGTGGGCATCGCCTTCCTCTGCCTTGAAGCAGGGTGATGGGACCATGGTCATCACCTCTCCTCCCACTCAACGCAGTGTAAATCAGCAACGCTTCTGAAACAAAGTGAAGTGTTTCAGCCTGGGGAGGTGGGATCAGTCACTGGATCCAGAAGAAGGTGGGACTGGCATGCAGGGAACAGTCCAGCCCTTGCCTGCTGCTGACCAGCACAACTACTCTCCCCCAGGATCACTAATCTTATCGTTTCTTGCTGCCATCTTTCCACATTCAGCTTTGCCCTTCACTTCCCTAAGGATGCTGGCGACCCCAGGGCACTTTCAATTAAAAATAAATAAACAAATCAAATTTTTAAGATGGGCTGCAGGAAGTATGGAGAGAAAATTTGTCATCTCTTTGTTAATCTGTAGTCCAGACCTGGGAAAAAACAGGTGGCTACATTTTGATGCGTGACCACCCTGAGCAGAGGGCACCAGGAAACAGACACTTGCCCAACCTGCCTGCCCACTGCCTCCCCCTCAAGCTCCTGCACTGGCTGAGGGACAGCTGGGACAGTGCCTGCTGGGTCCCAGCCTGTTGTCTCTCACAGCCTTCTCCTTACTCAGCAGCAGCATCCCCTCCCCAGCTCATCCATCACCCTGGATTAGCCATTAGTAAAGCCACCCATTTGCGGGGCTGCAGCTCAAATGAATTGTGTTAGTATTCCAGCTCCTGCAATGAATGGCCTGACATCAAAACCATTTTGGATTGCAGGGAGAAAGCAATCAATTATTTCATTCCTCTGCCTGCTGCCAGAACCCAGGCATGCAGGGCTGAAGCACACTCCAATCCCCAATAGCATTTTGAAACCCCAGTAAAGAGAATGGTCCATTTTGTTTTGCTCCATGCACAGCGAACACAAAAAGGGTGTTATTATAAACCCCATGATGGGACAGGCTGTGTCCCACTGCTCTTGGCCCTGCCTGATGGTCCCTGCACCCCTCCTGTACCACCCTGAGTTCCTCCTCCTCCCTACCCAGGAATGTGCAGCCCTGCTCCCCCAGAGCCACCTCCTGGCACGGGGGGCACTGCAGGCAATCCAGCCTCTCCAACAGGCAAGGAAAAGGACAGTAATTATGTGCAAAAGGAAAAAAACAAACTTAATCGGAGTGCCCTGTCTCGCAATTCACCCACCTAAAGCCATCGAGTTCCCAGCATCTCTTGCTCGCTTCCCCTATCTCATGTATAAATATAGCATCAGTAATTAGATGAGAGCTCTCTGCCCTCTCCCTGGCATCTCATTCTGCATGGAGCAGACGGCATGGCATGTGGTCCTCTGCAGACCATGCTGGGCAGTCAGCTATAGGGCATCTTCTGGACACACGCTCTCCTGCTGCAGCCGCAAACACTCTTACTGTGTGGGGAATAGTGTAAAATGGCTTCAGTCACCCATCACCTCCAACATGACGCAGCATTGCTGGGCTTGCTAAGGGAGAAAGCATCCTCTCTGCCAGATACAGGTCACTCAGGCTCAAAAGAGCAAATGAGGATAATGGTGTAATGTCTTGTTTTGAAGCACTGTGCCCTTCAAACCACAGCCCTCTAGACGGCAATCCCAAATCCATGGACCTTAGGAGAGGATGAAGAGGAAAGATAATTTTCCTGCTTGCTGCCTCAGTTTCTGGAGTGCTGGTGATAGCAGAGCTCTCAGTGGCAGAGCCAGTGTCTGCTAAAGACATGTTGCAGCAGTTTCTGTTCCTGAGGCTCTGTGTAAATGGAAACAACAGGCCAGCACATGCTGAAGCTGCTCCCTGTTCCCTTCAGCTGGTGTTAAATCTAAGAAATAATGATTCGGGGCAAATCACCCTATTTCCTGGCACTCATTTTCAGAAAAAGTCTCCAGCTCTTCAGGAACCAGAGCAGGCACTTTCTCCCCTCACTGAGCTCTGCCTTTCACCTCCATGAAAGAAAGATGCAAAGCTCATCTCACACTTGCATAGTAAGGGGGAGTTTCAGCTGCTCCTTCCTCTGCTTGGTGACTACGTGTGCATTAATGACTTTGTATGTGCTTGGAAGACATTTTCACTCTGTAAAAATGCACAAAGCTAAGGAAGTGTCATACCCAATCTCAACAGCAAGGAAAATGGGATGTAACGTTGTCCTTGACAGTGCATCACAACTCAGCTCCAGCAGCAGGGCTGGGGGACAGCTTTCAAAGCATTCCATGAGCAGCATGATTACATGCCTTTAATACATGCAGGTGTTGAGAAGCAGACTGAACAGAAGGTACCAGCTAAATATAAGGTCTGATTTAAAAGATAAGTAGTGGTAAGTGGTTTCACTGTTTGGGAGCAAGGACCTCCAATTCACTCACTGGAAGAGGCACAACCAGCCCCAGCATAGCCAGTAATTAAAGGCAACCATAGCCCAAAGCACTAAAGCAATGAATGGAGATTACACTCCCCCTGCTGTGACTGTACAACCAGCACTCTTTGGCAGTTGAGTATCCAAAGGAGTATCCAGCTGCAATTGCACTGGAAGTGCTAATTGAAGAGGAAAATTTCTCTCCATCATTGCTTATGGGACAGTGAACAAGCCCAAGGAGCAACCATGGAGAAAGAGGAGAGAAATGCAGATCCTGCAGCTGGAAGAAGACCAGAAATCCAGTTCTGGCAGCTTCACCTGCAGGCTTTTCCCCCAGGTGGCATCCAGAAAAGCCATTTTTCCCAAAATAGTAAAAAAGGCTCACATCAGCTCCAGCTGAACAACACAGCAGCCTCCTAAGGATCTGTGTGCCCCTGACCATCCTAAGTGCCCACAGCAGGGCATTAGCTGATGAACAGCAACACTGTCCAGCTGCCACCCAGTTGCCCTTCACAAGTCCCAGCACTTCAGATCCCCAGCCACCCGGGTCGAGAGGGAAAGCATTTCTTGAATACAATCTTCACTGCGCTCAGTCAGCCTTATCAGGTTTTAGAGTGGGCTGCAGTATTTAAATGAAGTGAACTGAAAAGATTTAAGAGACAGCAGGAGGCCTCTTGAAGAAAATGAAAGGAATAATCTGCAGCAATAGCGGGAAGAGACAACGTCTGAATGGGAGAGGAAAGGGAAGCTGTGAGGAGCAGCGAGTGGCAGCGCTCATCAGGCACTCGCGGCGCAGGGAATGCTGTGCACGTGTTTCACGTGCCAGAGCTGCACTGGCAGCAGTGGGAGCCCCGTGGCTCTGTACAAGTGGAGCGTGTTTGCCTTCGATTTTAGTCTGCTTGAAAGATGATCTTCCACCCCATCTGCAGGTTAGGAGGCCACACAGGGTCTGAGGTACTTGATGAGTCTCTTCAAACTCCTCTTCAGGATGCCTGGTGCCCTTTACTTGAGGGACAGGCAGCTTTGATGCAAAAATGGCTTCTTCATGCAGGGTGAGAAACACCTCATTGGTTGCAGTGAGTACAGTCCCTAGATATGACAGGACCTCAATACGCACAAAACTGAGGTCTCTAGACCTCTGCTAGCCCTCTTCTGGAGAGGGCAGTAGTGTCATCCCTGCTTCACAGCTCCAGGATTTTTAAAAACCAACAAACCAACCAAACGACCTCAAAAGCAAGATCAAAGGAGCCTAAAGCAGCAAAGGGACAAAACACATACAGGCAGTTACAGCAGCAGGGATGCTCCCAGTGGGCACCAACAGCCCACAGCTCCAGAGTGACTGTGGCATGCAAGTGGTCTGACGCTGCCTGGGAACCTGCATCCCATGCCCAGCAGTGGCTGTGACCTGCTGATGAGCAGAGTGTGGGGAAAAGGAGCCAGTGGGGCTGCTGCAGCACACCTGGCTCTAAACCCAAACTCCACAGGGAAGCAGCAGTCTCCAACCACCAGCACTTTTTCACTCACGCCAGCCCTAGTCCCCTCCCTAGGCTCTCCAGGGGAAGGGGCATTGCCTAGGTGCTCTGGCCACACTTGACCTTGGTTTGATACTTCTGCTCAAGCCCAGGCCCACGGGGATTTTGAAACGTAAGCATCACCTCAGTCCCTCCCATCTCAAGGTATATAAAGAGGCTGAAACAATTTGAAACCCAGGGCAGATAACCATGAAGCCTGGATATCAGGTAAATATCTCTGGACATCTAGATTGCTCTGAAAATTTGAAACTGGCTTATAAGTGGGATTGGGGTCCCAGAGTACACAGGTAGCTTGAACAGAGCAGCTTGCTCAGGGGAATTTTACAGCCAAGGTGGGAGCTGAAGGCAGATATAGCAAATCCCAGATGTGTGCTTAGCCTCAAGCTTCTCTCCCAGCCTGTGAGACTTTGCATCCCACTTCCCTGTGTTCTCAGCCACATGAAAGCTGCATCCTGACATCAGCAAAACTAGGAACCTGTCCAGGAGAAGAAAGTAAGGTTGATTTGACTCCAAATGTTGCCAAAAGCATAAAGCCAACACACTGGGAAAAATAAGGCAGGCAATTTTATCCTACGCGCTTTCAACAACAGTGACATTAGGTGTTAATTAATACAAGGGAAGAGCCAATATTTCCAAACTGAAGGGCAATTACTTAAAATGGTGTCTTTAGAGGATCTGGAAACAGTTCAGAACAGGAGCACTGGGGAACAGCTTCTGACTCAGGATTATATTTATTGAGGCCCCAACATGTTTCTTGATGGTTTCACCATCCAGACTTTCCATTTAAAGGAAACCTGAGGCAAGGTTTCCAGCAGCAGTGGTTGTCCTGACTCCTTTCCGCCATCCATAACCATCACCTGGATCAGTGCTAAGAGCCAGTGCCAAAAGCTTTTGCAAACACCTTATTTCCTTCTAGGAGCAAATGAAGAGCCCTGTTCCCCTCACTGAATGCAAGCTCTGGAGCCCCAGCCTAATAATGTAAATGTCAGTCACTGAGCCTCCAGCTGGCTTTTGTGGGCATCTCTGGCACAGTAACGTATCACCAAGGTTGTGAAATATTACATGAGGCATTACAGTCAAAAGAACAAAATTACATATCTGAAGGCCGCTTCCCAATACCCTCAGGATTTGGTTCTGACTGCCCGTGACATAAACAGTATGGATTTACAGCAATCCTGCCCCAGCACAGGCGCCAGTGCTGGCAGGGAACAAGAGGTGGCTCCTGCTCAGTCCCCAAGAGCCTGCATCTCATGCCTGCTGGAGGAGAGTGCCTGTCCACAAACTCCAGCACCGTGCTAGGTGAACAGCTGCACTGCCCCTTGCTAATGTCAGGTCCCTGGTGATGCTCAGAGCCTCCCCCCCAGCCCCCTCCCATTTCAAATGGGAGGTGGGACTTTCAGGGATCTGAGTTCCCTACAGAGCCTGAAGGAGAGGAGAGTGATGGATGAAGGCTCCCTAGTGCCAGGCTATTGCTTTCCTCATAAATCTGTTCCATTTTGTGAAAGGAACAGCCGACAAGCCGGGAGACGGCTGTAGGTGCTTGTGAAAAGCCCCAGTCAGTGCCTTGGTACATCTACTGGCATCAAAGTAGCTTTGAAAGATTGAACTTCACAGACGTGATCTGCCAAAAAAGAAATAAGAAGGCTCTGCCAGAGTGGCAGAGACATCCTGGAAAGCGGGCAGGAGAACAGAGCAGGTACAGAGGAGAGAGATGCTGAGATACTGCCGGTCTGGAAATCCAGTTCCTTGTTAAAATGGAAAAAGGCAGAGCTTTGAAGATGATGCTGAAAGGGTCACACCTCTAAAGGGCAATACTGGAGAATATGGAAACTAACACAGAAAACACCCTGGGAAATTCAAATAAACAGTGCCATACAACAGGGTGAACGTACCTTGAGCAGCAAGCTGCCAAGTGCTCCACTGCTCCATGAGGGAGATGTGACACCCAAGACATCAGGAGCAGCTGCTAGGATCACTCAGCTTCTGAGGCTTATTACGAACTATTTTTGCAATTCTATGCAGTTATTCTGGAGAAAGTTCAGCTCCCACCCTTCCCCAGAAAGGCTCATCTTTTTCTGTTCACATAACCTCTCCATTTGTTTGAGTTGGAAGACGGAGGGCTGGATCACACACCAATTAGGAGAACAGGTTTCCTGGGCTCAGATCTTCAGCCAGCTTCTCACAGCAGCAGAGCCCCAGGACACTTAGAGGCAGGTCTTCAATCCCATCCTAGGGAATGAGGGCAGGAGAAAGCTGTGCAGTGCTTTTCATGCCCCCAGGTGCCATATGAATCTGCCTCTCCTGGCACTGCAACCTCCTGGGCCAGCACGGTTGCTCAGCCCCAGCTTTTTGTCAAGGCCATTGCTGCCAGCCGTCTTGTGGGGCCAGGGCAGTGCTGTGACCCACAAGGCATATCCATGTCTGTGGCCAAGCACCCCTGCCTCAACGGGCTTGAGTTTCACCAGGGGCATCTGATGGAGTCAGTGCTCACCAAAGCTGGGTAAGATCTGGTTTGTTGTAAAGGAAACCACCTGCAGAAGGAGAGGGAGAGATGTTTGCAGAATGGGACTGAAGTGGCCACCACAGGAGGCCACTGGAGTCAAACTCCAACTGCTCACAACACATCAGCCAGAATGAAAGCATCAACATTTCTCTTCTGTTAATAAGGAACATGGAAGGAAACAAACATGTTTGCAAGAAATAGTTAAAACGCACCACTTCACAACTTAATTCTTCTACATCTGTGTTGAACCAAGATCTCCATACACCCAGTCTCTAAGTCAGAGCATTTTTACCTGAAGTTGCCACAAAATTGCCATTTCACACCCAGACTGACCTCTACTTCCTCTACTGCACCTGATGCGTCCACAAAACTTACCATGCAGCATTTACATGGTGGCAGACAGGTGAGCAGGAGGGGGCAGGCACAGGGAGGGTTGCAGGGGGGCAAGCAGACAGAAGGAATTCTTGGGATCAACAATTGCCAAGAGTTAAGTGCTGTCTCAGCAACTTGGACCTGACAGGGTTCCGGAGTGCGATGGATGCTATCCCAGCAGGAAAAGCATATCTGCTGCACAACACCAAGAAACCCACCTCTTCCCTCTAGGAGATCTCTGCCTTGCACATCCCTGTCTCTTCACAGGGTGGTATCTCAACCTGAAAATCTTGGAAGCTGCTGCTCTCATAGCTGCAAGGAGAGGGGCTTTGACACTGTGTAGATATTAAGTGAAGACATTTACAAAGTGCAGCGTAGACATTAAGTACAAAGCCCAGGGCTGTCTATGCCACTCCGAGTCCTGGGCTGCTGCAGAAGATACTCATTACTTCTGTTAGCAGAGCTCAAGCCAAAGAGTCTGTGGGTGAAAAGCTCCTCCTGGGATAGGCAGGGCTATTTCCAGTCCACTTATCACAGCTCTAAACTGGTGCTGCAGGTCTTGCATCAAGGGATCTCGTGATTGAAAGGAGGGAAAGATTTAAGTACTGTTTTTAATCAGTGTGCCCCACGAGGTAAGATACAAGGGCTCCTGATGATGTCGAGAGTGAAGAAAAACCAATGATAGCAACAGGATATTGGGTTAGGAGATCCAGCTCCTCTGGACAGAGGCAGCAGCTGTCCTTGCCTCAGGGAGAGAGGAAAGCAGCTTCGTGTTGCATGCATACGGCTTCAGAATTTCAAAGGGAGTTAAGGTCACACAGGTCTATGTCTTCCTGATCCTAATTCTTTTCATCCTGCTTCTGCTAAAAATGAATCAGGAACAAACCCAATAGCTCTTCTGTTCACCCAGGTGAATTTACCTCAAGAGCTGGTAAGCTTTGCTCTGCAGCCCTGTCTCAGTCCCTGCATGGCCTGTGAGCAGCCCCTAGCAACTGCCTCATTATTTGTAGTCTTAACTACAGGCTCACGTTGTGCAACTAGTCCTTTTGGTTTCTGCCAAGTATATCTTAAGATGGATTCCTTCACTCACAAACCCCTCAAGTATTTTTGACACTAGTTCTCCCACAAAATTATTTCTGCATAAACAGTCACTGCTCTCTGCTTTCAAGTATTTTTGTGCCTGGAAACACATTGACTGAAGGGAAGAAGGTGCCTGCAGCCTCAGCACCTGTCTCTGAACTTGAGAACACCGTTTCTCAACTGTGCCAGACTTTCTCCAGCCTAATTAGGGCTGTCTGAGCCTGAATAAAATCAGTCCTTCCCAGTGTGGCCAGATGCTGCATTGTGCTGCTAGCCCAGAGAAAGAGAACAACTTAGGCTGTACTGACAAAATTCCTAAAGGAATAATTAAACTCAAATAATTCAATTAACATTGCAATTGAGTAATTGCATTTAGAGCATTGCTGTAATTGAGCAATATTTGTATTGTCCCAGCAATGAGCATAGGCGCAGTCACCTTTCAATGGGCAGCAGGAGACAGATGGTGCTAATGAAGTACAGAAGATAAATGCGAGGTCACTAGATTAAGTGCTCTTCCTTTTTTTTTTGGCTAGAGAAGAAAGTCAAGCCACTGTGATCCAGTTGCCTTTAAAAGCCTAAGTAACAGAAATAGAAGAGACTCTGCAGGATTGCAGGAGTCTGCTCTACCATTAATTACTTTTTATTGAAAGCTTACAGCCTGCTTGGCATTGCACCAACACGAAGGCAGCCACAGTCCCTGCCCAGCCAGTCCGTTATCTTAATTGAACGCTGCTTCAGAGTTCAGACATCAGCAGCAAATAGGAAACTAAGACTTCAGGAGGAATTTCTGCCTCCCCAGTAACCTGAATGAGCCTGAGGCAATTGTCAGGCTAGAAATCAGAAGGCTAGATCTCGGCAAAATAAAACAGAGACAGAAAAACTAAACATTCTGTTTCAGGATGCCTCACTTGTTGTGCTATGTGTAGCTGCATCTCGAGGGTCTGCAGGACTGAGACCAGAGGGGATGCTCTGGGTCGGTGAAGATGGCAGTTAAATTATCACCCATGCCACCCCCACTTGCATTGCAGCCAGACTCTGGGGAAGAGCATAGAGGTGGCTGCCCAACGAGCTCTTCTACCCCTCAAAAGAAGAAAAATAGAACAGTGGTATTACAGTGAATATAGAAGCCAATATCTCCTGTTTACATATTAGTACAGGGGCAACAGGTGCTGGGTGTCCATTGCTCCCTTGAGGCTCAAGCTGATGATCAGCCTTGGGAGTACAGACACTTGGGTTCTCAAGGATTAGACTCTAACTAAACAAGACCTGCAGCTTACAGGTTCCTTGCCTATATTTGGAGGTATGGGCATTTAGTGGGAACCCAATTTTATTGTGTAACCTAAGATGCTAGGAACAGCAAGGTTAACAGCATGGTTAAGCTCTTCAAGTCTGCAAAGTCACTGCAAGCACGATACACATCACCTCTAGGCACTCTGATCTGGGTCCTTCACAGCTCTGCTACAGTACCACAAATCTGCCTCTCTTCCTCTCTCCAGGCAATTTCAAGGTTTTTTTTCTCCACTCTCAGAGCTCTCCAAGCAATTTCAATTTGTTTGGTAGATTTAAATTTTTATTTATTTATTTATAAAGAGGCAGCTGATGCTATTGCACTGTTTGCAGCTCCTCTCACACTCAGGAACTTCTGAGCTTGGTGGTTAATTACTACAAGACCTCTATGCCTCTAACAGCGTCAGCTAGAGTGATTTTTTTTTTTTAACACCTTGCATATCAACAAGCAATTAGATGGAAAATAAACCTATTGATGTTCCCACTGTTCAGGAAACTAGAGTGCTGATTCAGGCTCTATCAGATATCTGAAACCATGTGGATGACAGGCACATCCTGCTCTGCAAGACAGCTCTGATCACCAAGGTCCATATTAGATTCTCCTATATCAACTCACTGCAAGACAAATCCATAGAAGCTAGGCTTTGTTAACTCAACTCACAGCTCTCAGTTGAAGTGACTTGTCTACACATAGGAAGTTGACTCAGTTTACCTGCAACTGAAATACATTTTGACAGTCTTTTCCCAGTCACCCACAGCCCTGAAGGAGCATGGAACTCTTTCTGGGTTGGAGAAGCACTGCTAACAAGCCAAGGTCTCTTGCTGCCTGTGACTCAAGAGAACAGCTGGACATCTGTCCCCACACTTGGGTTTGCAGAAAGAAAAATCAGCGGCAGGTCTGTTCCTTTGGGTGCTGAATGTTTTGCTGCAGACCTGTGGCAGAGCAGGCCACAGAACCAAGTTCTGCCTCCTTTTCCTTCAAGACACACAGCAACGCAAGTATGAGAGGGGACAGATGTCCTTGTGGCTGGAAAACCACATGATGGTGACGAGCCTGGATCTGACTCATAGCCCAAGTGATGCTGTAATACCACTGGCCTGCTCTGCCCACCCGAGCCCTGGGGCAGAGCTTTAGCATTCATGTCCCCATTTACCACAGGACCCCTTTTCTCCACCACAAGAACAACCTCAAATCTAGGGGGAGAGTTATCCTTGCTTACTGTAGCAGCTTATCTTCTAGTTAAGCTCTTGCACATAAACTCATTCCTAGCTCTCTTGAGGAAATATTGCCAGCCTTTATTTCAGTTGTGCTTGGGCTTTCTGTGTGCTTTGGTTTTATCAGGTGATTGATTAAGAACTTGCATTAACATGCTCCGGAAAATCCCGATGTGCAACTCCAATAAGCCCAGACACACACATAATGGCACAGTCATAGGAGGAACCCTAGTAGCTCGCTCTCCGCACACTCTTTGAACGCAGGGACTGCATCAACAACAAAAGCAGCAAGATCCTTGCACTGTTTTACACTGGGATGGGTCACCTGAGCTGACAGATACTTCCAATAAACACTGGAAAAATCTCTGCAGGTTTGATGAACCCTGCCCTAGACTTGGGGAGTAGCAAGGTCTCATTCCCTCAGGAAGGTCCAGAGCAGATTCTCACCAAGAGCTGTGCACTGTGGTAACCGATTCCTGAACTTGCTGAAAGCAAACAAATGTTGGGCTGTTAATGTTGGGCTGTTCCAGCATGTGGCATGTTTTCTGGAAAAGGGTATTTTGGGGATCCAAAGCTGCATTCTGGCTTCTGTAGGTGGGAATGCAGTTGCTATCAGCCCGTTTCTGCCAGTGCTCCACAGTTAATATGCTTGGTCAAAAACTATGTAGATACTGGGAATCTTTTTTTGAATAAAAGAATGAGTGAAAATAGTGCTGGTGTCTGTGTGTGTACATACAGATCAAACACAGCTTGTCATCCACAGGCAACAGTGAACTGTTACTCACAAGATTGTAGAAAAAACAGTCACTACCAATCTTAATGTCCAGGCTCCAAATTCCCACGCTTTCCTTGAAGAAACCCAAAAGCATCTGACTAACTCCTTTTGGTCTGAAGGAAAGTTGTGGGAAGAAACAACACAGAATATCTTTTGGCAAGGACAGAGGAACTCAGAGTCCTCCCCTCCCCACTTTAAGTTGAATTTTTCGGTTGTTCTGCTGGTCTTGAAAGGTGGAAAATAGTAAATTGGGCTTTGCAAATAATTATATGATGACTTATTTCCTGTCTGTCAGTGAATAGCACATTTGTACTTGGAAAGGCATCCAGGTTGCAAAAGCCATAACCACTGTCATCTGTCAGAGTCAACAGCAAGTGCCAGGAGCTGGCTGCACAATAACGAATAAGCTGTTCTCCATCTCTTTGAAAGATCCTCCAGATCAGTGGGCCACTGCTCTCGGCTTTGCTTCAGACCCGTTCTGCAGCCCTGGGGAAGTTGTCCTCCACAACTCAAAGCAGGACTCGGCTACTCTGCATCTTCCAATAGCAAAATCTCCACTGCAAGGAAAAAAGCAACCCCTGCACGTCTGCAGGCATGAGCAGCACAGCTCTCTGGTGGTGCGATGCTGTAACACCAGCTTTGACTTCACATGGCATCACACCCTCTGCCTGGAGAAGCAGCTGTCACCCAGCAGCACTTGAATGCTCTACCACATTTTAATCCGGTAACTCGCTTTCTGAAGATGGGTTGACTATGGCACACCCTCTTCCCCCTCCTGTCCTCTGCAGTGATACCTCCTGCCTCTGTGCCCACAAACCTGGATTTAAGTTTCTCCACTTCCTAACACCAAGCAAGCTGATTGCAGGCTGCATCCAGGCTCACGTGCAGGGGATGACTATGTCCCTGCCATACGTTCCAGTGCTATATCGCATTGAAGGTTGACAGTACACCCTTTCTTCCCCTCCAGCTTGACTTACAGTGTTTATTTGGAAAGGTGAAAGCAGCACTGCAGGGCTGTTGGCCTGTGGGGGCTGAGCAGCACAGTGCACAGCAGGCCTACAAGTCAACTTCTTCTCAATAGATATTCTCTGTACAGAGGCCTCAAGTCCCACCAGCTCAAGTGCTCATGTGATGCTTGTCACAGAAAGACCCTTCTCCACTACTCTTTCAGCAACATCTCTCCAAGGGAAGACATGGTCTTCACCACTTCCACACCTGTAGGTACAATGCACAACCAATAACTGTCCAGCAGACAGTCCCACATGTTAGAGCATCTTCAAGAGAAAAACGCAGACATAGCACAGTTGCAAAGCACTGCTGAGGCTGCAGCAATCAGCAGTGTGCTCAGGTGGCCAAGAAGGCCAATGGCATTCTGGCCTGCATCAGGAATAGTGTAGTCAGCAGGACCAGAGAAGTTATTGTCCCCCTGTACTTGGCACTGGTCAGGCCTCATCTGGAATATTGTGTACAGTTCTGGGCCCCCCAGTTTGGGAAAGATGTCAGGATACTGGAATGTGTTCAGAGGAGGGCAACGAAGATGGTGAAGGGGCTGGAGCACAAGCCCTATGAGGAGCGACTGAGTGAGCTGGGGCTGTTTAGTCTAAAGAAGAGGAGGCTCAGGGGAGACCTCATTGCTCTCTACAGCTACCTGAAAGGAGGTTGTAGTCGGTCAGGGGTTGGTCTCTTCTCTCAGGTGACCAGTGACAGAACTAGAGGGCATGGACTCAAGCTTCGTCAGGGAAAGTTTAGGCTTGATGTGAGGAAGTAGTTCTTTACTGAAAGGGTGATTGGCCATTGGAATGCGCTGCCCAGGGAGGTGGTGGAGTCGCTGACCCTGGAGGTGTTTAAGGGGAGACTGGATGAGGCACTGCGTGCCATGGTTTAGATGATGGTTGGTGTTAGTGTTGGGTTATAGGTTGGACTTGATGATCTCAGAGGTCCTTTCCAACCTTGTGATACTGGGGGGGAGTGAATGCAGAGTCAGGGCTTTAAACACTTCACCCCAGGGACCTGCACGCCCTTCAGCTTAGCAACAAGGTCAGAGTCCACCAGGACTCCTCAAAATCAAGTGCCAAGCGGAAAAAGCTGCTGAATAGATTGCTTCCTGCAGTCCAACACCCCATCTTGCTCAGCACTTCACCCATGTAGATCAGTGACACTTTCCTCCCAGTAGTTCTGGGTTTCACATGGCAGGCTATTACCTATTTATGGTGCACTGGTCAGCCTCATCCCCAGTTCAGTCTTGTCCTCTCCAGTGAGTATGAGACCCTGCTTCCAGGTGACAAATTATTTCATTTAAAAAAAAACCTGCCCAGAAGGTACTTTTTCTCTTTTTTTGTAGGGCATATAAGCAAGTAGATTCTCTCTTTTGATCCATATCACACTTTCTTCTATTTTTGTCGTGTACACTGCTCTATTACACAGCGTAAACCTTTGTACCAAGAAGTATTATAATAAACTCCTATGCAAATGGTATTTAAGTTGGTCCACAATGCTTCCAGGGAGAACAATATCAGCAGAAAGAAATCTAGCTTGGTAAATGCTGCCCAAGAACAGCCCTACTCATCCTTTCACTGCACTGCACAGCCTTCATTAACTTACAAATGAATTCCTGCTCTGTCTCATGGCTTTCTTCAGATGTTATTATTCCAGCCTCCAAGGACACAAACAATTCTCTTGATTTAAGGAAATCGGCTGAGATGGCGCTTGACTGTGGCTTAGGGAGGGGTAACAGCATTGGAAAAGATGTTTTATTCAAGAAATTAAAAAAATTACTTCCAATAGAAGCAGAGGTCCAATTTAAAGAAACTCATAACATGTAAGCTGGGGAATTCATGGTCAAAGACAACAACAATAAATGGGGTTTCAAATTGCTTCAGCCATTCTCTTCATTCAGAGCCCATAATACAGCATACATTTTGTCACCTTCATCTTTCTCATCTGAGCACTTGCTCAGGACAACCTTGCGGGTCTTTCTAGATGATAGAACCCTTCTCTTCATCCTACCCCTTGTCTGAAGGTAGCACCTTGCTGCAGAATAAGAACAACTCTAATCTCATTTACCTATTCATCTACTGTTCTTAGAGTAAAGTTGGTTTTGTTGTTGTTTCTTTGTTTTGTTTTAATAAACAAGGCCTGCTGTAAATAGGGAAAAGCATAGAAACAAGGAAGCATATGCATGTGAGCCTAAAACTAGATGTGACATCCACTGTTCCAGGCCAGGGCACAGCAATCTGTCACCCAGACAGTTCCCACACAGACTCTTCTTACCTAGAAAGAGGTGCAGCAAAGACAACGCAGATTTGGGCTGTAAGCATTTATGAACATTCATGAACTGTAGCCACATTTTCCACACTGATTCCTCTTTCATCCACTGTTGATAAAAAGTAATTGCTGTGCACCACCTTGGGCTGTCCCCTGGAGTGAGACAGGATTCCCAGCTCAACAGAGCTACGTGACCTAAGCACTCAGGTCCTCTTGGAGGCCTCATAACTATTCCAGGCACAGTCCTCTCCCACGGCTTCTTTTCACAGAGAGTTTCCAGTGCTGGTGACATTCTAACAAAAGTATCTCCTCTGTCCTGAGCTTTGGGTGGTCAACTGTCTGCTCTGACCTTTCCCTTCAGCACAGTGCTTTTGAAGTCATTTTGATAATTTCTTTCTCCTCCCAGTTGTGCTTTTGCCCAGTACAAATCACTCCTCCAGTTTCACTGTCTCACTCCTTCCCCACACAGACTGCTTAGCCTGTTTCACACTGCCTTACAACAGAGCTCCAGCCCTATATGTCCCCCCCAGCCCTAAATTCCCTATAGCTCTGTCTGCATCCTCCAGCCCCACTGGTGCTCTCCATACTAAGGCTCAGAGCCTTTCCCAGCTCTCAATCACTCACATCAGCAATGGCTTGCAACCCAGATTAACCACTGGCTTCCAAGCAGCTCTACAGACACACCACTATCCAGGTCTGGCAGCAAGTTACTAAAGGCAAATCATGATGCAAGTTGTACTTGGGCCCAGGTGGCATTTTTAGTGTTTTTCTGTGACACCTTGTAGCTCCCCTCAGCACCTCATGTTTTCCCCAGAAGCTTGTTACAGCTCTGACAGTTGCTGCTACCCAAGAGCTGTTCATCCAACTAAGCCACACTGACACTTCAGCCTGCGTGCAGTGCCCGTGACCCAGAACAAAACCAGAAATATTTCTCACCTTGTCAGAGCTTCCCACGTCCAGCTGTTGGCCAATTGCCTCTTGAATCTCTCAGGCCCAGCACAGATAGTCCAAAGCCAAGACAAATGATGAACCTTCCAACCACCTTACTGTTTTTATACAGTAGTAATACAACTTTCCCTCCTCTCCTCCCTGCCCCAAGAACACCACAAACACAGCACATACTATCCCTGTTTGCTGAGCTTCTCACAGTGCTGCTCTGCAACCTTTTAATTCCTCCTGGGTGGAGTCCTCTGGCTCCCAGGTGGCTGGGATCAGCTCAGGTGAGACAAAGTAAAGACTACACAGGTGAAATCAACCTCTCATTCCCCTCTATATGCTTACCAGCTTGCTATGGTGCCACCCCAGGCAGGGATACAGCTACAGGAAACCGAGTCCTCCAGGAAAAAAAGTTATTGATGAGGAGATTCCATCACCTGGGGCCCCAGCCAGAGAAAATGATGGGGTGGCAGACTCTCCTTATTTGGGTGTGTGTGACAGGTGGAACCCACCCAAAGCTCACAGCATTGTTAAGCTCAAGCACCTACACTTACATCTGCTCTAGGTCCTAGTCTGCTTCTGTTCGGGAAATGTCTGGCTTGCCCCCTTCATCTCCTTACAAGTTAGCAAAATCAGATGTGTCCAACTCCATTCCTGTTCTTTTCCCTTTTATGCAGCTTTCCAACAGGAAAAGAATTTTCCAGAATAGGTCTATAGCTCTTTTCTTGTCTGCTGGGCAGCTGCAGGAGATAGGTTGTCAAATACAACCTAGCTGCCTTGGCAGGCTTTGCTGGGTTGTGATACCACTACGTTAAAATGATGTGCATTAAAAAAATGCTGATCAGCATCAGAAAGGAGCTGCCAGGCTGCTGGGATCCACGAAGAAGGCTCACACTTAAAGAGAGATGGTCTCTAAGGATTGTAGGTGGACAATATCCACTACCGTGCTGGCAACTTCCTGTGATCTTCTGTTCAGAAATGAGTATGTGAAGGCAGAGAAGAGATATGTAAAGGAGACCTTGAGATGAGTAAACCCAAAGTGGTCACCAATTTCAATTCAGAGAAATACTCCAAAACGAAAGGCACTCCCATGTTCTCTGTGTCACTGCTGTCCTGGACTGTATCTTAAAAAGTGCTCATCTGGGGCACATTGAGAACCAGAAAGAAACTTTTCAGGCCTCATGAAAAGCTGTAATTCTGAATGATTCTGGCTCTGAATTGGATCATTCCTTTATGACCATCCCTGCTTGCACTGGGAAGCTGTGGGGCTGGCTATGTTTGAAGCATAGACTCAAGCAGGATGTGCCTGTGCCAAGAGGCCCCTCCTCAATTCAGTCAAAACTCCTCCCAGTTCTGCCTTGACCTGCAGCATCTGCTGCTTTTGTGCAGTGGTCCTTCAACATAACTGCCTTAGTGCAACCCAGGTTCTACCTGTGATGCCCCTGCTTGTGTTCCCTTCCCATGCACACAGACCGGGTGCACGGCAAGGAAGAACAAAATGCTTCACCCAGAATTAAGCTGAGTGAGGAGAGATGAATCATACATTTGCCAAGTCCAGCAGGGGTCAAATCTGTCAGCTGCAAGCTGTGAGGAGACTCTGGTGAGAAATGTCTTAATGTGAGAACAACCAAGGGAAGTGAGATAAAGCTCTTAGGAAAGGAGAAAAGAGATCAGAGTTCCCTGAAATGAGCACAGAACAAACAATCAGGAGGGAAAAGGAAAAATGGGGACTGGCTGTTCTGCATCACAATCTGAAAGTAAAAGCTACCTGAAGGAGAAGACAAAGACAGCGAAAAGACACAAAGAAACTATTTTCTGTTTCTGAATGAGAACATCTAGGAGGCCTTGGGGACTTCACTGAGAGGATGTTGCAGAGCTCTGTTCTGCCCACAAGAGCCCAGTCTCACACACTGGGTGTCAGTGCCCAAGGTTAGATGAGAAAGACAGAAGCGATACCAGACTTGTCTCCTTACTTGCTCTGTAGGCTGCAGGGAAGAGATCTTTCTGGGCACGCAGATACAGCTTAGTTATTTTAGATAAACTTTATCTGCAGCAAAGCATTTACTGATAAAGCAGCGTTTCACACAATGAAAGAAGCACATAGAAATTTTGGGTACAAACTTTAAACTGAACAGTGGAAAAATGAAGTTCCTTTTAAAACAAATGCAAGGGCCACATGATGGTATCAACAACAGACCTGGAGGAAGATAAGAATGAGAGCAGCCCAGAAGCTAGACTGCAGGCTTAAGGGAACACTCTAAATGCAAGTTCTCGCTCTCTCTCAGGTGTTTCTATGGAGCAACTCTTCTAGGTTTTCTCTTTCTCAGGCCGTGGGAAGAAGAAAGGGTCTTTGCCTCTGAAGAACAGTATGTGGACAAAGGGGAATGTGCGAAACACACAGAGCAAGATGGGTAACACTATAGGTCTGCCAGAAGGCAGGAACCAGTCAAATCAGGATTAGTTTCTCTGCCACCACAACTAGAGGGTGCACGAACAAGGCAAGATGACGACCTGCAGTTTATCGGGACACTGCTGTAAACAGCCTTCCTCTCATTTCCACAGCTATGGTACCTTCTACTTAACTGCAGTACATTTAGTCAAGATGTTTCTTAGGGAACCAAACAAAACTTGATGATGCTTAATGGCCGCCGTGTTTAACTGGGCTCATAATTTTGATTAATTAAGATGCCTGCAAGTATTGGAGTGGTACTTAGGCAACAGCTTTGATGTTCAGAGGCAAAGGCGGGTTTGCATCCCCTTCAAAAGGACTTCTGTCAGTGCTAGTTCAGCAAAGCAAAACTGTCTTCAAGCTCTTGCAAAAGAGTTAACTCTCTTGCAGCTGGCAGTAGCTCCCAGATTTTTGGGAAGCCTGTCAGCCTGCATGTCCTTTTGACCAGTTTCTTCTTGGGATGCTCTATGGAAAAAAAATAACCAACCTTTTGTCTAGGGCAGGCACTGCCTCCTTGATAGGAAGAAAGTAAGAATGTGAGAGAATCTCCAGGTGGTGATGGTGCATTCAAGCAATGGACCTGAGCAGAACAGCAAATTACCATCACTGCACCAGTGTTTCTACTCTATTGAAATCAGTAGTAGAACTTGTCCTTTTCAGCAGTGGAAAACACAAAGCCTGGCATCCTATGAGCTTGCTCCCTGTGTCTAGTACTGTGTCCAGTTCTGGGCTTCCCAGTTCAGGAAAGACAAGGATCTGCTGGAGACTCCAGCGGAGGACTGCAAAGATGATGAGGGGACTGGAGTATCTCTCCTGTGCTGAGGAGCCTGGGTTTGTTTAGCCTGGAGAACACCGAGAAGGGATCTTATGAATGCTTAGAAATATTTAAAGGTGTAAGGAAGATGGAAGCCAGACTCTTCTCAATGGTGGCCAGTGACAGGACAAGGGGCAATGGGCACAAACTGCAAGACAGGAAGTTCCACCTGAACACAAGGACAAACTTTTTTACTGTGAAGGTGACACAGGACTGGACCAGGCTGCCCAGGGAGGTTGTGGAGTTTCCTTCTCTGGAGATATTCACAACTGGCCTGGACGTGTTGCTGTGCAACCTGCTCGAGGTGAACCCATGCTAGCAGGGGCATTAGATGAGGTGATCTCCAGAGGTCCCTTCCAACTCATACTGTTCTGTGCTCCCACAATTCATATACCCTAACACCGTGATTTCAGCTTCCCCCTGCCAGCATATCTCCCTTTCCCAGCAATACCATCCCAATCCTGCTAAGTCACCACCTTGCCAGCTTCTCCTCATGGAATGGTGTGGATGACCTACTGTAGCCTGCAGAATGGGTGTACAGTGAATGGCCAGTAGGTACAAGAAGTCACACTGGAACTTCTCCCTTAGGCTGTACCAATTTGTATTTCCATTTTCTATTCCACTGCCAACTTTCTTATAAAACATACTCACTTTGGATTTTTGTCTCTTGAATGTAGATAAAATACCCCCAGGTTAAAAAATATTTGGGAAGAAAATAGGACACAGATACCAGTGTGGCATATGCTCATTTCCATAGGAATCTAAAACACTGGAGAGAGGCATGAGCCAAACCTATCATTGTTTTCAGTATCAAATATTGACATTAAATTAAGAAGAACTTGATGATTTAAGACTTAGTAAATTACCACTGCCAACTATAAAGGCAATATTATCTTGTGGACAGAGCACTGGAACAGGGCTCAGAAGAGCAGAGTTCTACTCTGCTTTGCCATGAATTTACTGAATGAATATGGACAAATGTTATCTTCACATGTGCATAAATACAGGTCAATCTTCCACTTTTCTTGTAATTTGTATAAGAAATGCAAAAATGAAGCAGTATATTGTCTAGGGACCTCAAGAGAATCTTTTTCCAAGAAACAGACTTACTGTAACTTCTTGGCAACCAGAGGCAGTACAAACTGAGTCAGGAGGAATGATCTCAGCCTATTCATATATCTGCATTGTTCCCCTTGTAGAGCAGGAATAGGAGACACTTAAATGCAATTTATGGAAACTTAAGCAAATACAAATTGGAGCAGCCCCTCTGTGTCATCAGCATATCTGATAGCTTCTGACAAGACATAACTGAAGTATTTGCTTTCCAGTGCATTAAGACTAAAGCAAAGATTGGGTAGTATTACTCTGACCTAAGCAACGTGTTCACTTTTAAGGGAAGTGTTTGAGATGTCCAGACACCAGCTTAATTTGTCCTAGAGTTACAATGCAGTATATTACAAACATACTGTGAATTCTGAGAACTCTTGTCAAAACAAGAAAAAATATACCTGGAAACTCACAGTCAGTGTCTTGAATTCATCTTCTCATTACAGTCTACCACAAATTTAGCTGCATGGGTACTGTCTAAAACCTCACCAGTCAATTATTTTCCTCTGCTTCTACACTAGAAGAAAGCAGGACCCAAGCCACTGAAGTTTTTAAAGTGCTTACAAAGCATTTATTTAAGTGTACCTGAAGTCCACTAACGTGCAAGGCCCTGCTTTTCCTCTCCACTTTGATCACTGAGCAAATAACTTTGTTTCCTGCATGGTTAACAAAGCTAAATGAATATATTTGCCCAGCAGCTAACAAGAGAAATAACTTGGTTTCCCGTCTCTGTAGCTCTAGATTGGACCCAAAGGCCAAAAAAGAGCTTTTGCCACATTTCAGATCTTTAAGTGATGCTTTGTCATGTGAAGTTCCCCTTATCTCACTTTTGAGAAGTCTCTCGGGACACAATATAGAGAAGGCAGTGTGAAAAGTAACTGGAACTGCTCATTAAATACGTTCTTTTATTAATTAAGAAACATGAAAAAAATAGTGGAGGGACAGCAGGTGAGTAGATGACAGTGAACCACACATACATTGTTTGATATTCTCATGAAGAAGTAGCTCAGAAGAAATTCTGGACCTTGCCCCAGTCCCAGCATTGGAGGCCATGCAAGAACATTACCACTTGCAAGTCAGTAACAAAGCACCACACTCACTTGCCGGAGCCTCATTGTGCTACTTATCAGTCGTGACCACAAAAAATACTTTCTCTGGCTTAGAGAATTGTAATCTCCTATTATCTGATTCACAGAGCCCGCATGAGACTGAAGGAAGCAGAGCACAAGAAGTGGACAGCCTTAGCTTAGAGAAACTATGAGTGCTATGTTCCTCCTGACTCATTCTGTTTCCCCAGGGATATTCCCTTAAACTGTTCAAGGGAAACGATCTACTATTTCATCACCAGTTAGGTTTCAAGATAACTTCAAACTGAGACATTACTTTTTTGCAAATTTCTCCATTTCTCTATCCATCAGGCAAAATTTATGAAATCAAACTCCCTTGATACTCTCAAGGTGACTTCCAAGGTCTCCTCTTCGGACAGAAAACGAGCTCTACCATTCTTGCTGTCTACGTGGTAGGGGAGGTGCAGCAGCAGCTTCCTGTAAAAGAGGACACGGTGAATTTTGATGTCTCAGACCAGGTGAGCAATTGAGATGGCATTTCAAGTTACTCTTGCAATTTGCCAGCGTATCAAGGAATGTTCTTTCAGTATTTCTCGTTCTCATGAGGGTTTGTGGGGTTCCTGCAACACCTGGTGCACAGCTATACAGGCTCTGAAATGTTTCCAACGCTATCCCTTTCTTTTGGCTGTGTCTATGGCAGTGGTTTCCAATGATGGATCGTGGGCTGTCTTCACTGTTCTGGCTTTTGCACAGTGCTGCATTTTAAATGCAGAGGAAGGAGGAGCTGCATCGATAATGCTCTCCTGGCGGTAAAAATCAGAACAATGCCTAGAGCCTGAACGTGTCTTCAGGAGTTTGTCTTCTCTGTAAAAAGAAGTAGTGCAGCCTGATTAGAGATTCTGGCTGATCCAGTTTCACAAAGGCTATGTCTACACTGCAAAGCACACTTCAGGCGTGAAAATGGACTTACAGTTATGAAGTTGCTGGGATTTTAACCTACATTGAAGATTAATTTAGTGATGCCGTACCTGTGGCTCAGGGACATAATACACAAAGAAAGGCTTGATCTTGGACTCAGGAGCTATTTCACAGTCCCTTGCTGTTAGACATACAGCTTTTCCTGGAATGGCTGACAAGCCTTCTGGTTTATCTCCTCATGAGTATGTCTCAAGTCTGGACACATTCAACTTTTCTCATTGACAACAGTTCAAACTTACTTGCTAATGCAGAGCCCAAAGGCTTTCCCCTCTTATTCCAGGCTTATACATTAACAATGTAAACGATGGGCCAGTTTTGGACCTCCACTCTATTGACAGTGCAAACGGAACCAAGGCCACTTCAGAATCAAAAGATCTGCCCAGCCAAACTCTATAAAGCTCGACAAGGTAACATGGTAGTATAAATGGGGATTACTTTAAATTGGGGCTTAAGTCATGCTGATTCTTTTTCAGACATTTTCAGCTGTCTTATAGGAGCCATGGCTGAAAGAGGTACAGTCAAAACACCTTTGCACCACTCTTGCTGAAGGCAACCATTTGCTATAATTTGGAGAAGTCCTTAAAATCAGCCTGTCTGAGAATCAGCCCCAGGACTACAGAGTTGGAAACAGTTCCTTTGAGCCCTCCTACACATGCGGTGAGTACCGCATGTTTCAGTGTTTCTTTCATACTGAGAAGACCTGCACTTACATTGTGAAAGTGGCACTGGTTCAGCCTGTTCCCAAGCAATCATTACATTTATGGCAAACTTTTTATTTCCTAGGCTTGTGATTAGAGACAGCTGGATAGTAAGAGGATAACAGCAGATCCGAGTCATCAAAAAGATAGAATTGAGAAAGAAAAAGAATGCTGAGGTTTCCCTACATCTGCAGTATTGCACTAAGCTACCTCTTTTACTACTTATAGGTTCTGCAAGTCATTAGCTGAACAATTATTCCTCCCATTTTTCCACTTTCAGAAGCTAGCACTTCCAAACATTCTTCCACTCCTGTTGCATCTTTGGGTTAAAACCAAGCTGGGAGAAACCAACTCAGCCTGGTTTTGTCTGTGAGAAAAGTGGCTTTTCCATAGTTAGTCCACTAGGGACAGAATTTATTCAGGCCTTAATCCGTGACCTGCCTCTTGAATTTATTTGCAGAAAACTATTCTTATATGGATTCTCCAATATTCCATTCAGTGCCGCAAGTCAGCCCAGAGAGGATTAAGCTTTCTTATGAAACCACTCTATTATGAAGAAGGACTTAAAGCAAAACTGACATGGAACTTATCTGGAAATCTCAGGCAGGGCAGTTGCACACTGAAGGAAATATGGAGGAAGAAGACTAAGAAGTCTGAGAGTATTTTAGTCAGTTGATTATCTTTCTAGGTTTGAAACAACCCTATAAGAAAAGACCTCAAAGGATATCTCTTTAGGGAAACCTTGTAACATTTCCATCTCTGCGTTCACACTTGGCTATGTCCACAATTTGGTTTTCAACTTCTGAAAATGTATCTGCACATTTTTGACCATCTTCCATTATATATTTTTACAAATTAGTATGGGAAGCAAACTCCCAAGAAGTCCTTCAAGACTATGGGCAGGGTTTTTTTGCCAGACGTTTTGGATTCTTGAAGTCTTGCTGTTTAAGTAGCCAAAATTTACATCTTAAAAATACTTTTGCTAGAAAAGTACCATAGATTCAAAGTTAGCACACCAAAGGCCTATGGATGGACTGGGTTTTTGTCTATATCTATTTCTCATATGCAATTAATAACTTGATCTTCACCTTTAGCTTTGCTTTCCACACAGCATTTGGTTGAAGACTTGGTTAAATCTCCCTTCAAACACGATACCAACTGTACTTCAATTGTCTCTCACTTACTGTTTGGGAGTTCGAAGGTCAAGAATCTTGTCCTGGATATCTAATGTGATGTCTGAGTACTTTGTTTCTGGCAGCTTGATTTTAATCTGAAACGATGGGCAGAGGTAAAGCTGTGATTAGAATATGCAGCCCTACAAGCCATAAAGGATCTCACCTTCATGAATATTTGGTTGCTAGAGTCAAAGAGCAAAATTCTACGTATTTGTATCACAGAAAACATGACAGTGCTAATCATTGGTTTCAATAGCTTAGTGATGTATATCAATATCCTATTTGCTTCAAAATCCTGAGCTGATAATATGCTTGACAGGTATTCTATATCCAGCAACACTCACTGGCTTTTTGTCTTCCAGGGATAGCTTGCTTTTACTAGAAAATCTGCACAGCAGTTCTCCCTGTCCTGAACTTCAGAAACCAGGGAGGTCTTTGATCATATAATAACGGGACAGGATCTGATCCCTGTAAATTTAAAGACTGTCAGTATTGTAGCTTTCTGCTGACTCACATGTTTTCTAATAAATGCAGACAGATGAAAACCATCTCCTTCCCAACCCCTCTCCATTCCAAAATTGTGTCCAAGTTGAAACCTCATCTTAGAGTTACTTTTCATTTCTCTCAGGTCTGCATGTGGCACGTGCATTTGCAGAGATTCTCTTGAGTATACCAGGCCCTTGAGGAGATTCATGAGTTCCTCAGGTTAGCAAGTGTAAATATGATCTATGAGTGCTTGAAGCACTACAAGAAAATCCTACAGGAAGTCAGAGGCAGCAATACAGATTGGTGTTTACATTCTGTCTCTCAAGAAGGCAACAAGATTGAAAATGGCTGAGAAAGAACACAAAGAAGGGATGGAAGATACAGGTTCAGCTCACCACCATATCTTCACAGCAGGCTGTGGAGGGGTCTTTCCTGCTCATCCCAAAGAATACGTCCTCTGTTCCCACACTCTGTTTGAATAAAATCTCATACCTGAGAAAGAGAAGTCATTGCCTAATAAGGGGGCAGGAGACTAAAGGAGATTGTACTTCTTAGAGGACTGTCAACAACCTCACTGCATTGTCTCTCCACCTTTTCAGTCTCCCTTCAGGGCTTCAACCCATCTGCACAGGGTTTCCATTCAAAGCCACGACTGAGTTAGATAGAAAAGGCAGGCGAAGATCAATCACTCCATCTTCCAAGACACTCACTTTGCTGCCTTTACTTCACTAACCAGCCTTTGCAGGATCAGGAAATGCATCCTAAGTGAACATGATACTTATCAAGTAGTCATACAGGGCAAACTCTCGGGAAACAGATTTGAAAAGGATGCTGCTGCAATTACATGTGTTCTGTTCTGTCATTCAACATATTCTTGCATTTAATTCTTTTGCATTCAGCCAACATTTATTTTCTACCCCTCCACATCTACAAAATGTAGAATCATGTACTATCTTGCTCTTGATACTTAATGAATGAGGAAATACAAATTAAAGATTGTATTTAGAACATACATTGCTCCTACTAAATTGAGCAAAATAAGTGGGGTGAGTCACTTCTCTGAGCTGTTGGAAAGTGTATGGGAAGTCTTTTACACATCTCCAGTTTTCATATGCATATGTAATAATTGCTAAGCCAATGAGAAATCTATCTAATAGCTCTGGCTGCACCTGTCTAGCCATCTGTTTTCCTTTTGGGCCATTTTCCTTGATTTAATTTCATGAACTGTTACAAAGACTTATACTCTCTTTTCATCTGTGTAACACAGGTCATAGTTGCTTGAGGCTAGAGAAGCACTGCATTTCACCCAGCATGGAGGGGAAGGGTCAAAAAACAGCAAGAGAAAAGCTTATGTTGTGCCCACAACACAAAAGCAGCATTCTCTGTACCTCGGAAGTGATAGCTTCAAGACCAGCTGTATGTGAGGCTATAGGTGAATACAAAATCATTTTCAGAAATGCTGAGTCTAAATTCAGGCTGTCTCAGTCCCATTTTTAGATCAGGAAATTAAACATCTAATGGTATGACTTATGTGCAGATTAAAATGAGGATTCTGGACTACAAACTAGCAGACAATATGCAGCTTCATAGGCTTCAGTCCATCTGCTCCAGCATTTAGCACTCTAGGATATGGCATCAGAACACAATGAACAGAAATGCAAAGGCTGCTTTGTGGACTGAGCCTGACAGCTTTCTCACCTCTACAAATTACAACTAACATACCAGATTGTACCTATTTCAAGAAGGTTTTTTTACTGTTTCTCTATGAGCAAGGGACAAAGGTTCTGGTTTTAGGCTGCTTCTTGACAGACTAAGATTGAATGACAAGATTCATAAGTTCAAAACTGCCTGCACACAGCCTTCCTTCCTGCAGTACTATCTGTCTATAAAGACCTTAATTCTTTGAAATGCAGAAATAAGCTGGAGTATTGTATGAATTCATGAGCATGAAAAATTAACGCATCTTGGTTGCAGCAGGAAAAGACAGGTATTTCACAAAAATGGTCTATTTGAAAGCCAGTGAATCGTATTGCTGGCCTACTTCCCCTCCTAGTCTGACTTCATGCAACTATCTGATACTGGAAGTAATCTTACGATGGGAAAATCCAACTCTACATCTCTATTATGAGATCAGAAGGTTTCCAAGGGAGAGGTTAAATCACTTCTCATGTATTGCTTTAGATGCAACACCGATATCCTCCTTTTCTCCTTCTATGACACAAACTTTTCAGATGGCTGCTTCACTCAAATGCAACAGATGCTGTTTAACCTGTATTT
The DNA here is from genome assembly GCA_033558185.1 of Dromococcyx pavoninus. Lineage (NCBI taxonomy): Eukaryota > Metazoa > Chordata > Aves > Cuculiformes > Neomorphidae > Dromococcyx > Dromococcyx pavoninus. The sequence continues at coordinate 2,198,920 of JAUMJL010000389.1, read as the reverse complement.
CCATCAATGCTACGTAAAGCCCATGCAGGCAGTCTCAGCTCACTTACTCTGGCTGTTCTCTAGGGTCCCAGATATCATCAAATTCAGATCCTTCTAGGACTTCCTCTGTATTCCAAATAGTTTTCTCATTTTCAGATTTCACTTGAAAGGAACCTGTGAATGACGAAAAAAGCACACTCTTTGGAATATTTTGGAATGTGTCTGTTCCTCTAGGATTGTTGAAAACTTAGATTTTTCCAGGCTTTAGAAAAATCTTTGTATTGAAAGCATTCTAGTTAATGATTAGTCTCCTTCACCTAAGTATCTTATGAATGAGAATTTGCAGAGGGAGGATGATTTCCTTTTCTTTAAATCTCCTTTACCCAACCACTATGACAAAGAAATCCTCCTTTCAAGCATAAAATATCTAGCACTTCAAAATGGGTAAAGTGTAGAAGTATGAAATATTAATCTTTCTCAAGCCTCCAGACATGAGATTTTTAAATGAGCCAAGTCATTCACAAGAAAACCTCCTCCTCACATAGAAATCCAGTTCTTCCCATTCATTATTGAGCACAGCACAGATAAGTTAATGAAGACACATGAAAGATCACAGACAGCATACTATGGTTTATGCCTGTCCTATATGGAAAAATAAATCTTCTAGTAAGCTGGTAAATCTGCAGCTTGAACGTTTTTATAGTAGCATCTCTGGTTATTGATGGAATCCAAAGCAAAAATAATCTATTTGTTATATTCCTTTCCTGCTACATTCATCCTGGTCCTTGTTGACCTTGTGATGGCTCATAACTAAGCTACCCAACAAGGTGAGAGTATTAGCTCCAGGAAGAACTTTACATTAACTTCCTCAAGACTAAACTTGTTTTCCTTTCTTTCCTGAGTACAAACCAAGACGTTGACACAAATTTAGGAAGCTGCAAGACAGATTTAGAGCTTCTCATTGTCTGAGAGTCTGTCTTTCTGTGTGACGTCAGAACATGTCAAGCCAGGTCAAGCATGTAATTGCAGTTTCCAGGTGAAGAATTAGGTGCAGGAAAGAGAATAATTGAAAAATATCTTAGGTGCAGGAAAGAGAATAATTGAAAAATATCTCTTGGTCTGTTGTGGGCAGCACTGAACAAAGCTTCTAGTTCTTCCCATGTGTGGTCTAAAGAGAGTTGTGAATCTTCTGGGGGGAATATGGTATGACTGCATTTCACAGTACACTTCATAGTTTTTCCTCCTCATAGGCATAGGCTCAGCTCCATGTAGTTTACTCCACAAAGATCCTTTCAGGTGAGTACTTAGAAACCCATCAACCTTTTTTTTTCTCTCAGTGATCATTAACAATTTCATGAGAGTACTTATAAGGAGCTTTTTGCTGCTCAGTTATGTTTCTCTTCGGCTTCCGTGCTCTGGAGTTAACCATTTCTGCTTCTCTTCCTATATTTTGCAGTTAAGACTTCAGGAAAAGTGTAATTATAAAAATGCAATGCTATTTCCAACTCAAAGGTCAATGACCACTCTTACTGAAGCAAACCCCATCAGTGGTAACTTACTACAGCTGTTATAGTCTGCTAACCACACAAACACTCCTCCTTACCACTGGTCTCTTTCCTTACTGGTCCAATACCACCAGGAGTCACAGCACTAACAGAACAGTGTGGCTGCAAAAAAGGCAAAAGAAACTTATATCAATTTTCATAGAGCCCAGCTCAGTACCGATGATAATGTCAATAAAATTCAAATGTTATCTGAGGTCAAACAAAATCCTTGCTTGAATTTAAAAAATATTATTCCACAGTTTCATGACTCAACAACTAAATATTCTCTCTTCTTCACTCTTGCCCAGTAGAAAGTGACCTTGACACACTGGGTTTAAGCAGGACTCACAGAAGCACAGTATTACAGACAGATGTGCTTTCTGAATATTAGTTTCCATGGCATTTGGCAAAGTTTCCATGGCTTGCCTCCTACAGAAATATTACAGAAAACCAAGGGTGCTTCATGAAAACCCCATCATAGCATTTGGATTCCTTTTGACAGTAGAGATCATATGAGGCAACAATATTTTCCTCTAATTATGAATCAATTTAGTGCTAATAGACCAATGTGAGGCATTTCTCTCTGTATAAAGATTCCTTGGTTTGATAGAAGTGCCTCATATGCATAGAACATTAAATTAAATCAAAATAGAGATTTTAATTTACCCAGATTGACTCATACTTAATTGATATCCCTTGTGGCAATTTTTCATTTCTGCTTCTGAAGTGTCATTCATTTTATTAATAAGATGTAAACAAATTCTTTCAAAATCAGGATGTTTACTCAAAGATGTACAGCAACAATGATAGTTTTATAAGGCAGGCATTAAGCAGCTGAAGGGTAGTGGAGGAGCATATCTACCATCTACTGAAAGGAAATTCCAAGGGATATGCACCTCATTTATCCTGAGTATTACTACCATTGCCACCACTAGTGCACAACTGCTGGGTCAGCCAGCTGGCTCTTTGTTGAGGAGTGATTTGGAGAAACACTGAGGCACTTGACATTTTTGTTAACCATAACAACAGGACATGTCCAAAATCCTAAGAGATTTGGAAAAGTTTTGAGCCTTCACAGAGGCCTTCTACATTGTGATTGTTGGTACCTGTGGCCCTCCTGGGATATTTCTCCCCAGCACACATGCATGCCTAGATAAAAGCAGCAGTTGCATATTTTAGGGAAAAAGTACATTTTCTAAAAGCAGTGATTTTCATCTAGTTTTGAAATAATTGATATGGAAGAATGGAAAGATATTTCTATTATTAATCATTCAGATCATTCACCTTTAGAATGATTACTCACTCTTCCCTATTCTACAGCCACTGACATATCTATTGTACTTCAATGATCAATTATCTCTACAGTTCCTCTACGCCTGACACACAGAATTAGTACAATCAGTCGCCTCTGGATATTTTAGTCTTTACTCAGAAGTTGAGCAGCCACTTTTTTCTTTTCATACGAAGTATTTAGCTATAACTGCCTTCATCTCTGGCAGACTTCAGGGAAATGCGAGGGAAGTCTAAAGTATCTAAAGCTCTTTCAAATACATGTTGCCATTGCCTTCAGACTGAAAAATCAAATCTCCCTCCCATTTTGTGGTCATAATCTCTCCTTGTTTTCCTGGGGCATTCTCTTTATCCTTTCCCTCAAGAGCTTGTTACCCTGAAATAATCTTATAGCTGTTTCAGTCAACTCAAAAGCCACCAAAGGTTTTCATTCTCTTTTTACTCATGCTGGGAGAAGAGAGATTTGCCTCTCCTTGGTTAACAAGTTCAGGCTATAGTACAACATGTAAAAGAAGCAGCATTCCTTACAAAAGACTCACCACATGTTCATCATCATCATCGTCTTCCTGACCATCATGAAGCAGTTTGGCAAGACACTGCAGAGAAGAGCCTGAGAAAACACCGTCCATATCAATACCCACTGCTCACCTGTGCAGAAAAAACAAGTGACAGATGAAAGAAGAAAAAAAAAGCGCCTTCTGTAAAGCATAATTTTCCTGCCGTGTGTCTTGGAAGGATACAGTTTAGCCAAAATCTTACATAGAATCATAAAATTAATTGCTTGGCTGGAAAAGACCTTTGAGATAATTGTATCCAGCCATACTTGTCCACTACATACTTCATGTCAAAACACATATAAAGGAACACAATCAACCTTCGCTCTCTATGCTCAGGTTATAGACTCTTTTGCTCCACAGGCTTTTAGCTGAAGTCACAGCTCAAGCCTTACAAGTGACAGTAGCTCGGGTACAGCCCATGCCAAATGGGAATCGCAGCTACTGCAGGCAGGGCAAGAGCAGCAGCACCCCTTGGCTCAGGCCTGACGCTGAAAGGTCAGGAAAGGTCTGCACTCCGGTTCTCTGCGCGCTGGCCTTGCTCCAGGCAGGCCTCGGGCAGCCCCAGTTCCGGGCCCGAGCAGAGAGTGAGGGGAACACGGGGTGAGAGGGAATCACCGTGTGAGGGGAACCCCACTCTCCGGCTGCACAGTGGGTCCCGGCACCCTGCTGCGGGCACTGGGGGGGCCCGCTATCCCCGGCAGTAGCGCAGACGCTCCGGCTGGCCCGAACACCTCGGGGCCGCCAAAAGCCCGGCACACCCCGCCGCCACCACAACAACCGAACGCCTCACCATGGCAGCAGGACGCGACGCAACGCCCCGCCCCCCGAGGCGCTGGTACCTTCGCGAGCCACTCAGATCCGGTCGAACGAGAGTGGCGGTGGCGCAGACCAATGGCTGCTGAGCGCGGGAAAGAACGGACGACAGAGGGGCGGGACTGGGCGCAGGGCGGTGGGACATACGACATCCGCATGCGCCACCCCAAACGTCGTCAGTGTGCGCGGCGTGCGGGGGAGCCTCGTGTTCGTGCTCCGGTGCTGCCGCATCCCGGCTTTCTCTCTCGCCGTGATCTCTCTTCCCGCAGCCGCCATGAACCAGTTCAACCTGGGCTCGGGCGCTGCGGGCGGCGGCGGTTTCACGTTCGGCGCGGCGAAGGCGGCGGCCACGACGGGCACGAGCGGCTTCTCGTTCTCGGCCCCCGCCGCGTCGGGTGGCTTCAGCTTCGGGGTCGCGGCGCAGCCGGCCGCCAGCAGCCAGCCCGTCGGGCTCTTCTTCAGCACGCCGAGCAGCGCCGCGCAGCCGGCCGGTCTCAGCTTCGGGACGGCTGTCACGGCCGCGGCGGCGCCGGCAGCGAGCGCCTTCCCGGCGGGGTGAGAGCCTGGGAGGGGACGGTGGCGTCGGGCCTTGGGGAGGTCTGGGCGAGCAGAGCCGTTGTTGTAGATCCGTGGAGTTGCCGGGAAAGTGTCCCGTGGGAACTGTGAGCTGTCGGTGTGGGCTTTCTTGAGTGGGCACTTAGAACAAGCAGTTCCACACTTCAGTCTGGAGAGGGGCTGCTGATGCGTGGGTAACGGAGTGATAAAACTCTGTGTCTGAGCATAAATCATCTTGTCCTTTCTGATCTGAATCTGGTGTGCGTGGAATGTTTCTGTAATTAAGTGGGATCGTTTGTCCATGGGAAAGGCTGTGAACTCTGGGTTGATTCTCCAGCACTGCTGTTGCAGGTTTCCAGATGGGAGCTGGAGTGGGGCCAGCAGCAGAAGTTAGTGGGAGAAAGTCATCTTGTGTGGAGTCAGTGAAAAGGGCGCTCAGGAGCTGTGAGAGTGAGCGGCTTTGCTTCCCCTGCCATCAGTGTTTTTTAGCGCCTGGATGGGCAGAGGTGGTAAAGAGGAGTGAGTATAGAGAGACTTAACTGAGGATTGTAGATGGCAGGAGCGTGGTACAGTTCAAAACCTGAGCAGTTGTCAAAGCTGAAGCATAACCTGTGTCAAGTGCACCTCTGCTTTTAGAAGGGTGTTTTCTGCTGTTGGCAAATGGTCTGTCAGAAAGCTGACTCAGTTCTCGTCATTTTTACATCTCAAACAGTTGGCTTCTTTCTTTCTCTAGGGCAAATGCACCAAAATTAAACTTTGGAGGCAGCACTCCAACTCCAGCTCCTGGGATCACAGGGGGCTTTTCATTTGGTAGCTCTGCAGCAGCCAGCGTGCCCTCAAGTCAAGCAGCAGCCCCTTCTGGCTTTACATTTGGAACTGCTGGCACCAGCACCACCAGCGCTCCGTCGGGAACAACCGGAGGGTTTACTTTCTCCAGTGGAACCACGACTCAGGCTGGAACAGCCACCTTCAATGTCGGCACTGCAGCTCCGCAAGCAGCGCCCATGGGGTTGACCTTTGGAGCAGCCCCAGCAGCTGCAGCCACGACTGCTGCCACCTTAGGAGCTGCCACACAGTCAACAGCCCCCTTCAGCCTTGGAACGCAGTCCACAGGTGAGTGCCTGGGCTTGGAGACGCAGCTGCAGGCAGGAAGGTTTTGTCTTACTTGCTAGTGATGGTGCAGACCAGGAAGGAAAGGCCATCAGCTCTGGGGAGAGGGCCTGTCTGTGTTGGACTAATTTCTGAAAGTCTTTTTACCTGATGAGCTTTTTAGCTCTGATTTGTTTTGTGGATAACACAGCATATTTGTTAGACTGAATATTAATATTTTTCTTACACTGGTACTGCTTCTAACTTGACTGTTGCTGTGATCAGCAGAAACTGCAATGTCTCTGTAGTAAAAGGTTTGTGTTTTGCTTGTGCTGCTTGTTGCAGGTCTAGCCTTTGGGTCGTTGCCTTCAACAGCAACCACGAGTGCACCTGGTGCAACATTGACCACCAGTACCAGCCAGGGCCCTGCTCTGTCCTTTGGAACCAAACTTGGAGGTAGGAGGTGATTTTAGGAAATAATGACTCAAGACTTAGGGAACCTGCTGTCCTTTTGGGAAGTGCGTTCTAAGCTGGAGTCTGGAATTTTGTTACTGTGAATTTGCAGTGACATCAGGAATCTGGCAGTTCTTACAGCCTTTGAACTTGGTCTCCTGTATTTTGTGTAGTGTCCCAGGTGCCAGGTTCTGTTCTGTAATTATCACTGTGGCATGGCAGATGGGAGCCACGGGTTTAAAGGATGCATTGGCAAAGAGATAGAGTTGAGGTAGAGGAGGGAAAATAATGTAAAACTCTTACATCCCTAAAAACCTGGTGTACATTGGTGAATTTGTATGCCATTCTCAGGATGGCTGTGCAAGATCTCCCCTTTTTCTGTTTGTAGTGACATCCACTGCTGCTACAACGGCCGCTACCACCACAACCTCCATTCTTGGTTCAACGGGGCCTTCAGTGTTTGCATCTGTAGCGAGTTCGTCAACACCGACGTCATCGACCACCACGGGCCTCTCACGTAAGTCATGGTGTGCAGGTTTTCTCTGTTGGGGGAATAAATGAGACACATGGTTGTTGCTGCCTGTCAGTAGTTGGGCTGGGATGATATGAGAGAACTGAAAAGGGCAGCTCTTGTCTCTGTTTGCCATCCTGTCCCTTGGTGATTTCTGGCAAACAGGTAAAGACCAGATGGGGATGGGTGAACAGGCAGGGTAGAACTTTACAAAGGGACCCTGTATTTAATGTGTTACAGAAACTCTTACCGTTGTCTTCTGTTTGCAGTTGGTGCCCCTTCCACTGGGACAGCCAGTCTTGGGTTTGGATTAAAAGTTCCTGGAACGACAGCTGCCACAACAAGCACTGCCGCTGGTAAGAACTGGATGGTGAAAGCAGCTGAAAGCTGAAAAGCTGTTGAAAGCAGCTGAAGCCTGACTTCAGTGCTCTGTAGTAGCACAAAGGGCCCCGCTGGTGTAGCAGTGTGTTGGTTCTGATTTCTAATGCCCTCCAATAAGTGAAAAGAACACAGTATTTCTTTTTCTCATTCTCCTTTTTCATCTCCCCAAGTGCAGAGTTTCTTAGGACTTGTGAGTGCCTTTCCAGAGGGAAAGGACTTTGTATGAAGGAAGGCCCATAGTCATTGATGTTCTGGAGGAAGTAAAGGTAATAGATGAGCTGCTCCTCATATAGGGTGCGTGTGCAGGTGGAGAATTGCTTGAAGAGGTGAGGGAGAGTTGTCCTGGTGGGGGAAAGGGGAGGGCAAAGACTTGCAGGGACTGTTAGGGAGAGATGTTTTATGTTTCACTTCTGCAGTCTGTTTCCTCCATCTTGTAAATTTGAAACTGTAGGATTTCATTAACTGTGCAGTTACTTATGACTTTCAAGAACCAGTCCACAGAAAGGGACTTTTGTTGAAGGCATTTACGGTGCACTAGTTTTGTATCAAGATTTGCTTCTTTCCTTTCTTGTCACATGTGGGTTTTACTTTTTGTCCCTTTAGAGGGATGTGTTTGAGCTTCTGTAGCACTGTGCACTGTGTCTATTGGACCTGCTTTTGGTTTGTCAGACAGCCGGTGTGTCCTCCTCTGTTCTTTGACTGGAAACTCTTCTTTCAGGCACTACTACTGCTTCTGGCTTTGCTTTGAATCTGAAGCCCTTAACCACGACGGGTGCCATTGGAGCTGTCACTTCTACAGCTGCCATAACCACACCAGCAGCATCCAGGTGCGTATTTTGTTGTAGCCGAGTGGGCAAGAGGCAATATTAATGCTGGGATGTGGTGGAGAAAGGGGACATGAGTGTGGTCTTGTATCTATTTTGGCTTTTAATCTTGTGTTCTCTACTGCCTTGCATCTCCTCTCAGCATGCCCGCAGTGATGACTTATGCCCAGCTGGAGAGTTTGATCAACAAGTGGAGCCTGGAACTGGAAGACCAAGAGAAACACTTTCTCCATCAGGCTACACAAGTTAATGCCTGGGATCGGATGCTGATAGAGAACGGAGAGAAGGTCAGTTGACATCCAGTGTAACCTGACTTTGCTTGCTTAGGTTCTTCAGGGCCTTCAGAGTACCAGATGCAGCAAGGCATCTAGTGGGACTTTGTACTTGTGAGAAAGATAGATATGAAGTATATCTGGATGATGCTTGTGAAAGACTCCCTGTATTGTCTGTTCTGGTGTGTTGGTATTGGCGCTTGGTTATCTGTTCTGTGAGTGACAGGTTATCCTAGGGTGGAGCTTTCAAAGCCAAACCTCCATTATTCCATTTTTGATCTGTAACTCTTTATGTAACTGTTTCTTGTTTCTAGTGGACATTTGTGTGGTGCTGGTTCCACCCCTGCTGTTTTATGACTTGACTGTGAGTTTGCGTTGTGTAATTAAGTGTCTTGTGTTTCCAGATTACTTCGTTACACAAAGAAGTAGAGAAGGTGAAGCTTGATCAGAAGAGGTAGGAAACTGTGAACCCTTGAGACAATTTTTTTTCTACTTTGCACCTTCTTGTTGGTGCTCTGACAGCTCTAGAATGTGCATAAGCTCTAAGTTGACAGGTGAACGTTTTCTCTTTTCAGACTGGATCAGGATCTGGACTTCATTCTGTCACAGCAGAAAGAGCTTGAAGACTTGTTGACCCCCCTGGAGGAGTCTGTGAAGGAACAGAGTGGGACTATCTACTTGCAGCATGCAGATGAAGAACGGGAGAGGACGTAAGGGCAGAGCTCTGCTTGGAACATGTGGCGAGCAGGCTGGTGTGGTGATGATTGAGTAGAGCTGAGATGTGTGGCAATACTGATCTATCAGTGGCCTTTGTAGAATACGTAATCCTGTTTTATGCAGGGCAGCAGAGATTTTACACATTGGAAAGAGGGGAATTTCGATTGGAAGCCCTTGAATGGGCATGAATTGTAGAAACAGAATCGTTTTAGTTGGAAAAAACTTCAAGATCATGAAGTTCAACTCTTATTCTAATACTATCACCTCCACCCCTAAATCATATCCCTAAGCAGCATATATACATGTCCTTTAAGTAGCTCCAGGAATTGACTCACCCACTTCCCTGCGGAGCCTGTTCCAATGCTTGTCAACCCTTTCTGTGAATAAATTTTTTTAAAACCCAATCTAAACATTCCCTAGGACAATTAGAAGTCTTTCTCTTGTCTTGTTACTTGGGAGAAGTGACCAATGTCCACCTTGCTCCAACCTTCTTTCAGAAAGTTGTAAGAGTGATAAGGTCTCCCCTCAGAAAAGCTCTTTGGATGTTGGTTGAAGAAGCTGTCTGAGAGGAGGTTACTAATTTTGGCATGATCTCTGACACTGATCATTTAGGGATAGAAGTGATGTGAATAGAATGCACGTGTGGCTCGAGCACGCTTCTAAGCCTTAAGTGTTGAATGATGCAGGATAATTAAAAGAAGTGTTTGCCTGTTTAAGGTATAGGGGTCTTGAAGAATGTGGATTGGCTGGTTCCTTGCTTTCTGACAAACCTTCCAGATATCCCTCCACACTATTGCTTGTCTGTCTTCATGTATTGAGAGAGAGGTTAGGAGTTAGTTCAGGTGTGTGTTAGAATGTCTCTCGTGGTGCTTTTCACACGTATCTGCCAGTCTTGATTGAGAGATGTGGAAGCTAATTCTGATTGCTTGAGGTTTGTGTGACTGGGAGCAGGTCTTCTGAAGTTGACTTTTAAGTATTCTGATCTTGGTTCTCATGCGTTTTTCAGGTATAAACTGGCTGAAAACATCGATGCTCAGTTGAAGCGTATGGCACAAGATCTGAAGGACATCACTGAGCATTTGAACACATCAAGAGGCCCAGCAGACACAAGTGACCCGGTAAACCCAAACTGTGTTTTTTATATGTTGGTAAAGAGGCAATGCCTAAGGTGATTAATGTTGTGGTGGTTCCTCGGTCTGAATTAGAATAAGCTTAAGTTGTAGGCATGTGCTCTAAAGCAGTCTGTCTTCTTGATGTTAAAGAGAAGCAAAGCTTCTGCTGCACAGACTTCCCTGGGAAAGTACTAGATTAGTGGAGCTGTGCAGATGAGAAAAGAGATTGCATCATGTTGCAGAGGCAGGGACAAGCAGGCTGCTTTTGCTGCTCTTATTTTTTATGTGGTGTTGCAAATGACGTGCACCTTCTCTTTCTTCTCAGCTTCAGCAGATCTGTAAAATTCTGAATGCGCACATGGATTCATTGCAGTGGATTGACCAGAACTCAGGTGAGAGTTGTCTTGCAGCTGTTTGCTGATGTTAATTGAAAGCATGTAGCATGTGTGCAAGTGTTTCTTGAAATTAAGTTCTTGAAGCTTCCTGAGGAATTTTCTTCTCCTCACCTTCAATGACACCTTCTCTTCTGTGCTTGAAATCTGATGTGCATTAAAGGCCTCTGCTGAGAAGTAATTCCTGGCAACTGTGAATGTTTTCCAAAGAGCACTGCTAGAAATGTATCAGTGCGAAGCAGAGGACTTGCACATGTTGTGCTTTGTTCAATCAAACTAAGGTTAAATATTTTAGCTTCTAAAATATTATGGGATTTCCCTTTGGAACAGGAAAAATGGTGAGGGGATGTCTGTGTGTCTGTGTTTAATGTTATTCTTCTCCTCCCTGCAACTGGAAATCCAGGTAAGACTGAGTAGTGTGCATTTCTCTGCAGGTGTGGTAATTCCAGAGTTACCAGAGTGGTTTTGATTTCAGTTGATGTTTGCAGCCATGTGGGGGCTTGGCAGAACAAAAGCAGTGCTCCTCTCCCCAGCACCAGATTGTACTGTCTGGCTGCAGTGGTGTGCAAGTGCTCACACCTGGTGCAGTTGTTGGGTGAAAGTAAACATACTCCTATCCATGTTTGAATTGTGTTTTTGGTTTAGGTCAGGGTTTAATTTGAATTTTTCTTCCAGGGCAGAGATGCTAACTTCTGAATTCTAATGCCTTTATTGGGAAATCTGGTATGGTTCCTATGGCATCAGAATTCTGACTTGACAGAATTTGTATGGAAATAGCATCCAGTTCCTTTGAAATTTTCCTGGAAAGGAGACCCATTTTTTCCTTTGTCATTCGATGCTGTAGAAATTGTCTTAAGTTAATAATGATTCCTTCTTTTTACTGGAAAATGCCCATCTAAAGAAACAGTTCATCTTCCAAACAAGAAATAAGCAAGAAGCCTAAAAAATTGCTATTTATTAGAAAGGGTTATTTCACATCTCTTTCTGTGGGTCCTTAGCAAGGACAACACTTCCTGTTACTGTGTGCACTGAAGTAGTATGGTGTAAATATGATGCACTTTGAGCTTTCATTTAGTCCTTGCCATGAGGAAACTGAATGGGCCTGGGAAGGACACATTCCTTAACATGTGCTGCGTAGTATTTTGCCGGAAGATTCTGGTTTTGGCACACTGTATGAGTAAAACCTCACCTGGAATATGTCTGAATGCCACAGGCTGACATCATGCTGTAACCCTTTTGAATAGCTTCTGATAAGCTTTTATGGAATGAGATTAAAAATTGCTTTATCTTGTGCCAAGATATTTTATATTATGTGATGCCTGCTGCATTTAAAGGTGGTCCTGTTAGGTATTACCAAATCATGATCTGCAAAAAATAGATCTATGTTGTGGCTGCTGGGGCTCTGCAGCTCTTTTCAGGGATTGCACTGTCTTGTGTGTATTAACATTGAAAATATTGTTATAGCTGTGTGATATCCTGCAAAAAAACGTGTGTGCTTCTAACAGATTGTGTGGTTCACCTGTAATCTGCATAATTCAAAGTCAGTTTAGCAGGCGATAGGGGAAACTGTGTTATGGAGCCATTGGTTTTCCTCTAGCTGCAGCCCAGATTACAGTTGCTCTTGAGGGAGGGTTTGCTCTGCTCTCTGGTGGAGCGCCCTGAAACTGCAACAGCCTGGCATGACAAAAAGTGTCACCAGCCTGTCCCAGCCCAGGGCTCTTCTGATTCTGCCTGCCGGTCCTCGAGTGCCTCAGAACACTTCTTAGACTTTCATCTTTGCTTTGGAATTTTAGCAGTGCTTTGTGTTGGGTTTTCCTCCTTCTTTGAGCACTGTCAGATCAGAGCGACTGTCAAGATGAACGTGCTTTTCTTTCTTGTTCTGCCAGCTAAAGTGTGCAGGGCTGTGTCTCAGGGTGCTTGTAAGATTAACCACTTGTTTCTCCCACAGCTGTGTTGCAGAGAAAGGTAGAAGAGGTGACAAAGGTTTGCGAGAGCCGCCGCAAGGAGCAGGAGCGCAGCTTTCGGATCACGTTTGACTGAAAGACTCCCAAGTTTAATGGATTAACCTAAAATCTCCACAGAAAACAAGGTTGTTTGGGGTGTAGGTCTCAAATTGTGATGTGGATTTGTTTATTTTCTTGTAATAAAATGTGTTGTTTTTTCCCAAGCCAGTCTCCGCTGTGTCTTGGTGGAATTCACTGACTGCAGTCTGAGAGACTGCATGAAGTCTGTGCTGAAAGTGTGCAGTCTTTGTCTCTGTTCCTCAAAACTGTGTGCAGGCTGCTGAGATACAGAAATGCTGCCCTTGAGGGATTTAAGCAGTGTGCGCCTCCACGCCTGAGCTCTCCAGTGCTTGAATGTAACTGGAATATGTTCAGTTCGGACTTCCTAAGCTTTTCTTCAGGTCCTTGCAGAGATGGTTGAGTGAAGAGCTGTCCTGAGAATGAGCTGCAGCCATGCAAGAGACTTGTATTTTCCTCTTGCTGTCTGGGTTTTGCATTTAAATTGGGTGTGCTTCCAGTTCTGAAAGTGTTCCTTGTGTGCTGTGCTTTTAGCACTGGACTGCACTGTGCTGGTGCAGGTAACTGAAAGTTCTGTGCGATTCATAGTGATGAACTGTGCCGTTCCTGGTGGGTGCAGTGCAGCCTGTTCAGTCCCAGAGGAGCAAGGAAGGACCCAACCCTGCTGCGAAGACTTAGTCAGAGGCCGAGTCCTGTCACTGCTTTGAGCTGCAATGAGCCACCGACTGCGGCCCCGTCACTGTGGCAACAGGACACACCCCTCCGCGATGCTCGGAGCTTCCCGAACCAATCGGGTCCGGTCCAACGAGAGTGGCAGCGGTGTTTACCAATGGCTGCAGAGAGCGGCAAACACCAGGCAGCGGCGGGCCGGTAGCGCGCCGTACTTGACGTCATCAGTGTGCGCGGCGCGCAGGTACGGCCGGTGCCTAGTATCACCGGGCTCGGGTGTGGGGCTGCCGCATCCCGGCTTTCTCTCTCGCCGTGATCTCTCTTCCCGCAGCCGCCATGAACCAGTTCAACCTGGGCTCAGGCGCTGCGGGCGGCGGCGGCGGTTTCACGTTCGGCGCGGCGAAGGCGGCGGCCACGACGGGCACGAGCGGCTTCTCGTTCTCGGCCCCCGCCGCGTCGGGTGGCTTCAGCTTCGGGGTCGCGGCGCAGCCGGCCGCCAGCAGCCAGCCCGTCGGGCTCTTCTTCAGCACGCCGAGCAGCGCCGCGCAGCCGGCCGGTCTCAGCTTCGGGACGGCTGTCACGGCCGCGGCGGCGCCGGCAGCGAGCACCTTCCCGGCGGGGTGAGAGCCTGGGAGGGGACGGTGGCGTCGGGCCTTGGGGAGGTCTGGGCGAGCAGAGCCGTTGTTGTAGATCCGTGGAGTTGCCGGGAAAGTGTCCCGTGGGAACTGTGAGCTGTCGGTGTGGGCTTTCTTGAGTGGGCACTTAGAACAAGCAGTTCCACACTTCAGTCTGGAGAGGGGCTGCTGATGCGTGGGTAACGGAGTGATAAAACTCTGTGTCTGAGCATAAATCATCTTGTCCTTTCTGATCTGAATCTGGTGTGCGTGGAATGTTTCTGTAATTAAGTGGGATCGTTTGTCCATGGGAAAGGCTGTGAACTCTGGGTTGATTCTCCAGCACTGCTGTTGCAGGTTTCCAGATGGGAGCTGGAGTGGGGCCAGCAGCAGAAGTTAGTGGGAGAAAGTCATCTTGTGTGGAGTCAGTGAAAAGGGCGCTCAGGAGCTGTGAGAGTGAGCGGCTTTGCTTCCCCTGCCATCAGTGTTTTTTAGCGCCTGGATGGGCAGAGGTGGTAAAGAGGAGTGAGTATAGAGAGACTTAACTGAGGATTGTAGATGGCAGGAGCGTGGTACAGTTCAAAACCTGAGCAGTTGTCAAAGCTGAAGCATAACCTGTGTCAAGTGCACCTCTGCTTTTAGAAGGGTGTTTTCTGCTGTTGGCAAATGGTCTGTCAGAAAGCTGACTCAGTTCTCGTCATTTTTACATCTCAAACAGTTGGCTTCTTTCTTTCTCTAGGGCAAATGCACCAAAATTAAACTTTGGAGGCAGCACTCCAACTCCAGCTCCTGGGATCACAGGGGGCTTTTCATTTGGTAGCTCTGCAGCAGCCAGCGTGCCCTCAAGTCAAGCAGCAGCCCCTTCTGGCTTTACATTTGGAACTGCTGGCACCAGCACCACCAGCGCTCCGTCGGGAACAACCGGAGGGTTTACTTTCTCCAGTGGAACCACGACTCAGGCTGGAACAGCCACCTTCAATGTCGGCACTGCAGCTCCGCAAGCAGCGCCCATGGGGTTGACCTTTGGAGCAGCCCCAGCAGCTGCAGCCACGACTGCTGCCACCTTAGGAGCTGCCACACAGTCAACAGCCCCCTTCAGCCTTGGAACGCAGTCCACAGGTGAGTGCCTGGGCTTGGAGACGCAGCTGCAGGCAGGAAGGTTTTGTCTTACTTGCTAGTGATGGTGCAGACCAGGAAGGAAAGGCCATCAGCTCTGGGGAGAGGGCCTGTCTGTGTTGGACTAATTTCTGAAAGTCTTTTTACCTGATGAGCTTTTTAGCTCTGATTTGTTTTGTGGATAACACAGCATATTTGTTAGACTGAATATTAATATTTTTCTTACACTGGTACTGCTTCTAACTTGACTGTTGCTGTGATCAGCAGAAACTGCAATGTCTCTGTAGTAAAAGGTTTGTGTTTTGCTTGTGCTGCTTGTTGCAGGTCTAGCCTTTGGGTCGTTGCCTTCAACAGCAACCACGAGTGCACCTGGTGCAACATTGACCACCAGTACCAGCCAGGGCCCTGCTCTGTCCTTTGGAACCAAACTTGGAGGTAGGAGGTGATTTTAGGAAATAATGACTCAAGACTTAGGGAACCTGCTGTCCTTTTGGGAAGTGCGTTCTAAGCTGGAGTCTGGAATTTTGTTACTGTGAATTTGCAGTGACATCAGGAATCTGGCAGTTCTTACAGCCTTTGAACTTGGTCTCCTGTATTTTGTGTAGTGTCCCAGGTGCCAGGTTCTGTTCTGTAATTATCACTGTGGCATGGCAGATGGGAGCCACGGGTTTAAAGGATGCATTGGCAAAGAGATAGAGTTGAGGTAGAGGAGGGAAAATAATGTAAAACTCTTACATCCCTAAAAACCTGGTGTACATTGGTGAATTTGTATGCCATTCTCAGGATGGCTGTGCAAGATCTCCCCTTTTTCTGTTTGTAGTGACATCCACTGCTGCTACAACGGCCGCTACCACCACAACCTCCATTCTTGGTTCAACGGGGCCTTCAGTGTTTGCATCTGTAGCGAGTTCGTCAACACCGACGTCATCGACCACCACGGGCCTCTCACGTAAGTCATGGTGTGCAGGTTTTCTCTGTTGGGGGAATAAATGAGACACATGGTTGTTGCTGCCTGTCAGTAGTTGGGCTGGGATGATATGAGAGAACTGAAAAGGGCAGCTCTTGTCTCTGTTTGCCATCCTGTCCCTTGGTGATTTCTGGCAAACAGGTAAAGACCAGATGGGGATGGGTGAACAGGCAGGGTAGAACTTTACAAAGGGACCCTGTATTTAATGTGTTACAGAAACTCTTACCGTTGTCTTCTGTTTGCAGTTGGTGCCCCTTCCACTGGGACAGCCAGTCTTGGGTTTGGATTAAAAGTTCCTGGAACGACAGCTGCCACAACAAGCACTGCCGCTGGTAAGAACTGGATGGTGAAAGCAGCTGAAAGCTGAAAAGCTGTTGAAAGCAGCTGAAGCCTGACTTCAGTGCTCTGTAGTAGCACAAAGGGCCCCGCTGGTGTAGCAGTGTGTTGGTTCTGATTTCTAATGCCCTCCAATAAGTGAAAAGAACACAGTATTTCTTTTTCTCATTCTCCTTTTTCATCTCCCCAAGTGCAGAGTTTCTTAGGACTTGTGAGTGCCTTTCCAGAGGGAAAGGACTTTGTATGAAGGAAGGCCCATAGTCATTGATGTTCTGGAGGAAGTAAAGGTAATAGATGAGCTGCTCCTCATATAGGGTGCGTGTGCAGGTGGAGAATTGCTTGAAGAGGTGAGGGAGAGTTGTCCTGGTGGGGGAAAGGGGAGGGCAAAGACTTGCAGGGACTGTTAGGGAGAGATGTTTTATGTTTCACTTCTGCAGTCTGTTTCCTCCATCTTGTAAATTTGAAACTGTAGGATTTCATTAACTGTGCAGTTACTTATGACTTTCAAGAACCAGTCCACAGAAAGGGACTTTTGTTGAAGGCATTTACGGTGCACTAGTTTTGTATCAAGATTTGCTTCTTTCCTTTCTTGTCACATGTGGGTTTTACTTTTTGTCCCTTTAGAGGGATGTGTTTGAGCTTCTGTAGCACTGTGCACTGTGTCTATTGGACCTGCTTTTGGTTTGTCAGACAGCCGGTGTGTCCTCCTCTGTTCTTTGACTGGAAACTCTTCTTTCAGGCACTACTACTGCTTCTGGCTTTGCTTTGAATCTGAAGCCCTTAACCACGACGGGTGCCATTGGAGCTGTCACTTCTACAGCTGCCATAACCACACCAGCAGCATCCAGGTGCGTATTTTGTTGTAGCCGAGTGTTTGCCGAGTGGGCAAGAGGCAATATTAATGCTGGGATGTGGTGGAGAAAGGGGACATGAGTGTGGTCTTGTATCTATTTTGGCTTTTAATCTTGTGTTCTCTACTGCCTTGCATCTCCTCTCAGCATGCCCGCAGTGATGACTTATGCCCAGCTGGAGAGTTTGATCAACAAGTGGAGCCTGGAACTGGAAGACCAAGAGAAACACTTTCTCCATCAGGCTACACAAGTTAATGCCTGGGATCGGATGCTGATAGAGAACGGAGAGAAGGTCAGTTGACATCCAGTGTAACCTGACTTTGCTTGCTTAGGTTCTTCAGGGCCTTCAGAGTACCAGATGCAGCAAGGCATCTAGTGGGACTTTGTACTTGTGAGAAAGATAGATATGAAGTATATCTGGATGATGCTTGTGAAAGACTCCCTGTATTGTCTGTTCTGGTGTGTTGGTATTGGCGCTTGGTTATCTGTTCTGTGAGTGACAGGTTATCCTAGGGTGGAGCTTTCAAAGCCAAACCTCCATTATTCCATTTTTGATCTGTAACTCTTTATGTAACTGTTTCTTGTTTCTAGTGGACATTTGTGTGGTGCTGGTTCCACCCCTGCTGTTTTATGACTTGACTGTGAGTTTGCGTTGTGTAATTAAGTGTCTTGTGTTTCCAGATTACTTCGTTACACAAAGAAGTAGAGAAGGTGAAGCTTGATCAGAAGAGGTAGGAAACTGTGAACCCTTGAGACAATTTTTTTTCTACTTTGCACCTTCTTGTTGGTGCTCTGACAGCTCTAGAATGTGCATAAGCTCTAAGTTGACAGGTGAACGTTTTCTCTTTTCAGACTGGATCAGGATCTGGACTTCATTCTGTCACAGCAGAAAGAGCTTGAAGACTTGTTGACCCCCCTGGAGGAGTCTGTGAAGGAACAGAGTGGGACTATCTACTTGCAGCATGCAGATGAAGAACGGGAGAGGACGTAAGGGCAGAGCTCTGCTTGGAACATGTGGCGAGCAGGCTGGTGTGGTGATGATTGAGTAGAGCTGAGATGTGTGGCAATACTGATCTATCAGTGGCCTTTGTAGAATACGTAATCCTGTTTTATGCAGGGCAGCAGAGATTTTACGCATTGGAAAGAGGGGAATTTCAATTGGAAGCCCTTGAATGGGCATGAAAACCTCTTTGGATGTTTGTTGAATCAGCTGTCTTGGAAACAGTTACTAATTTTGGCATGATCTCTGACAGTGATTATTTATTAATAGAAGTGGTAGCAGCAGAATGCACAATGTGTGGCTGGAGCTTACTTGTAAGCCATAGGAATTGAATGATAGCAGGATAATTAAAAGAAGTGTTTGCCTGTTCAAGGTGTAGGAATCTTGAATCTGGATTGGCTGGTTCCTTGCTTTCTGACCAAACCTTCCAGAAAGCCTTCCACACTATTGCTCTTCTGTGTCCATGTATATATCAAGAAAGAGAATAAGATTAGTAGTTAGTTCAGGTGTGTCACAGAATGTCTCTTGTAGTGCTGTTTGCACGCATCTGCCAGCCTTGGAAGCTAATTCTGATTGCTCGAGGTTTGTGTGACTGGGAACAGGCCTTGTGAAGTTGACTTTAAATGTTCTGACCTTGGTTCCCATGTGTTTTGCAGCTATAAACTGGCTGAAAATATTGATGCTCAGTTGAAGCGTATGGCGCAAGATCTGAAGGACATCATTGAGCACTTGAATACGTCAGGAGGCCCAGCAGACACGAGTGACCCGGTAAATCCTAGCTCTATTTTTTTGTTGTGCTAAAAAGGCAAAGGATATTTAAACTGTTCTAACTCTTTGTCCACTTGTGGATACTCCGCTGCTTGTTGTTCCAGCCTTGGAAGGGTATTATGTTTTGTCCTTGGGTTTGGTCCTCTTCTGGTAAAGCTTGGATTATAGCAGAGCAGAAGCCAGTCTGACTCCTGTACGTACTCTGCAGTTCTGTTAACAATTTTCCAAGTATCCCATTCTTGGCTGAACTCTGGTTGTTTGCTTATTTAATTTTGCCTAGATTGCAACTTGTTTCAGAGGCATTTCTGAATGTTGATCCATCCACCTACTCTACTGCTGGAATGTTTGTGGCAAACCTAAATTTTATTCACAGTGCCCCTTGTAGCTGGTGATGCTTTTTCTTTATACTCATTTGTATCCTCGTGAAAACAAGATCTGACTTAGCAGCTCTTTCTTAAATATATTAAATTCATCCTAATGCTACTTGTAGCTTCATCAAGAAGCTTTCTGACTTCCCTGGGAAAGTGTCTGCTAGGTTAGTGGAGCTGTGCAGATGAAAAATTTGATTGCATCATGTTGCAGAGGCAGGGACAAGCAGGCTGCTTTGCTGCTCTTACTTTTTATGTGGTGTTGCAAATGACGTGCACCTTCTCTTTCTTCTCAGCTTCAGCAGATCTGTAAAATTCTGAACGCGCACATGGATTCATTGCAGTGGATTGACCAGAATTCAGGTGAGAGTCATCTTGGAGGTTTTTGGGAGTGTAAATTGAAAGCATGTAGCATATGTGTGTTTCTTGAACCTAAATTAATGGCTGAGAGAGGGTTTGCTCTGCTCTCTGGTGGAGCGCCCTGAAACTGCAACAGCCTGACATGACAAAAAGTGTCACTAGCCTGTCCCAGCCCACGGCTCTTCTGATTCTGCCTGCCGGTCCTCGAGTGCCTCAGAACACTTCTTAGACTTTCATCTTTGCTTTGGAAGTTTAGCAGTGCTTTGTGTTGGGTTTTCCTCCTTCTTTGAGCACTGTCAGATCAGAGCGACTGTCAAGATGAACGTGCTTTTCTTTCTTGTTCTGCCAGCTAAAGTGTGCAGGGCTGTGTCTCAGGGTGCTTGTAAGATTAACCACTTGTTTCTCCCACAGCTGTGTTGCAGAGAAAGGTAGAAGAGGTGACAAAGGTTTGCGAGAGCCGCCGCAAGGAGCAGGAGCGCAGCTTTCGGATCACGTTTGACTGAAAGACTCCCAAGTTTAATGGATTAACCTAAAATCTCCACAGAAAACAAGGTTGTTTGGGGTGTAGGTCTCAAATTGTGATGTGGATTTGTTTATTTTCTTGTAATAAAATGTGTTGTTTTTTCCCAAGCCAGTCTCCGCTGTGTCTTGGTGGAATTCACTGACTGCAGTCTGAGAGACTGCATGAAGTCTGTGCTGAAAGTGTGCAGTCTTTGTCTCTGTTCCTCAAAACTGTGTGCAGGCTGCTGAGATACAGAAATGCTGCCCTTGAGGGATTTAAGCAGTGTGCGCCTCCACGCCTGAGCTCTCCAGTGCTTGAATGTAACTGGAATATGTTCAGTTGGGATTTCCTAAGCTTTTCTTCAGGTCTGCAGCTGTAAGAGGCTCATATTCCTCCTCTTGCTGGCTGGAGTTTGCCTTCAAATTGTGTGTGCGTCCACTTCTAAAAGGGTTCCTTGTTTGCTGTACTTTTGGCAATTGACTCTGTTGTGCTGGTGCAGGTAGTTTGAATTTCTATGTGGTTCACCCCACTCCTGACACAGGGTCTTTTCTGTCTCCTTGGGCTTTTACAGTATCATAGAATGAGTTAGAAAGGACCTTAAAGATCATCTAGATCCAACCCCCCTGCCATGGGCAGGGACACCTCCCACCCGATCAGGCTCCTCAAGGCCCCATCCAGCCTGGCCCTGAATGCTTCCAAGGAGGGGGCATGCACAGCTTCCCTGTGCACTCTGTGCCAGTGTCTCACCCCTGTCATTGGGAAGAATTTCTTCCTAATGTCTCATGTAAATCTGCCCCCCTTCCAATTTAAAGCCGTTCCCCCTTGTCCTATCACTACTTGCACTTGTAAAAAGTCCCTCCCAATCTTTCCTGTAGCCCCTTCAGGTACTGGAAGGCTGCTGTAAGGTCTCCCTAGAGCCTTCTCTTCTCCAGAATGAACAGCCCCGAGTTGCTCAGCCTGTCCTTGTAGCAGAGGTTCTGCAGCCCTTGCGTCATCTTGGTGGCCGCCTCTGGACCTATTCCAGCAGTTCCATATCCTTCTTATGTTGTGGATTCCAGAACTGGACACAGGACTCCAGGTGTGGTCTCAGAAGAGTGGAGCAGAGGGGGAGAATCACCCCTGTTGCCTTGCAGCCAACACTGCTTTTGATGCAGCCCAGGACACCGTTGGCCTTCTGGGCTGCAAGCGCACGTTGCTGGCTCAGGTGGAGCTTTTTATCAACCAACACCCCAAGTCCTTCTTTGCAGTGCTGCTCTCGATCCCATTGTCCCCCGCTCTGTATTTATATCGCAGATTGCCCTTACCCAGGTGCGGGACCTTGCACCTGGCCTTGTTGAACCTCCTGCTGTTCTCACAGCCCCGCCTCTCCCCCTTGTCCATCTCCCTCTGGATGACATTCACCCGCTGTGGTCTCCGCCCCGCTCCGCGCGGTGCCGCCCCCGGAGCAGAGCGATGATCCAGGCCCGCCGCCACTCCCGCTCCCCCCTGGGTCGTGCAGGCCGAGGCGGCTGTGCCGGCGCTTCCGGACAGCGGCTCCCGGCGGCCCCTGCGCGGCGGGGCGGGCCTTGCGGGGTGCGGCCATGCGGCGGTGAGCGGGACCGGGGCCGCCGAGCTCCCTCCTGGGGCTGCTGTGGTGCTGCTGAGAGCATCGCCCGGAGCGGGAGCTGGGCCCGGCGGAGGCCGGGGGCGCGGGAGTCGTCCCCACAAGGAGGGGGGGCGGCGCTTTCCCGAAGGAGGGGGTGACAGGATCCCAGAGTGGGGATGCTGTCCCCAAGGGAGGGGTGGCAGAGCCCCCCCTGTGGGGGTGCTGTCCCCAAAGGAGGGGGGCAGAGCCCCGAGGGAACACTGCTGTGTGCCGGGTGGTGACAGACGTGGTGTCCGTCTGTCTGTCTGTGCGCTAGCAGGGGACCCCAGGCAGGGGAAAAGGAGCTTTCCATAAAGTGCCGCTCAAATGCACCGTTTCTCGTTTCCCTCGCAGTTTTCTGTCTTGAGTCATTCGAAACCAGTAGTGTTTGTTTAGGTACTGATTGAAAACAACTTTCCTGAAATAAAAGGAAGATTGCATGTGATTATTTTATTTTTGGAATCCCGGTGATGTATTTTTAATGCTCTTAAAGTAGCCCAAATTCTTTTGACTTTTCTAGGTAACATTAGTGGGAGCTCTGATCAAGCAGTTTTGTTTCCTTGTGCTTTAAATCCCATAAAAACACTTACAGAGGTAGAGAGGCTGTAGCAGGTGTGAATTTTGAGCAGTATTTTCCCTGTTGCCTTAGTGACCGCCTCCATGCTGTGCTTTTGTGCACCAGGGTCAACAGCAGCTTGTCCAGTGATGAGCTCCTCCTGGAAGACTTGGAGACGGAAGGAGAGAGGCAGCTGAAGAGCCTCCTTCACCA
This sequence comes from Dromococcyx pavoninus, assembly GCA_033558185.1. Classification (NCBI taxonomy): domain Eukaryota; kingdom Metazoa; phylum Chordata; class Aves; order Cuculiformes; family Neomorphidae; genus Dromococcyx; species Dromococcyx pavoninus. The sequence goes on along the minus strand of JAUMJL010000389.1, from coordinate 2,176,466 downwards.
CCAGCTTGATACCACTGCTTCCATCGAGCAGTAAGTCCTGGCCTGGCATTGTGTGCTGCTCCAGCAGGGGTTGGTGAGCAGAGTTTGGCCACGTTAGGGGCAGCAGCAGTGTGGCCTCCTTGGGGCCTCCGCCCTGGGGATGTGTTTGGTGTGGGCTGTTATCTGCCAAAACATCTGCACATACTCTTCCAGTATTGCTGGGTCTCCTGTCCGGATACCCTGGCAGGAGATCAGTGCTCCTTGTCTCCTGGAACAAATGCTGGCAGTAATTAATTTTCACCCATGAGGTGAAAATAACTGATTTGCCTGGGCAAGGCACAGGGCTGCATTTCTAGGCTGGGGAGCTCATGCCCACAGGCTCGCCTGTGTTTTCAGCTGTGGGGGGCTTGGTGTTACAGTGTCACAAAGTGCCCCCTGCCCATCTCTGGACAGCATTCTGCCCTGCAGGAGCTCATGGGCTTGGAAGTGGGTTGTGAGAGCATGGCTCCATGTGTTTTGGAAACACAGCATCTCTGCCTAGGTGCAGCTGGACCAAGTGTGGGTGCAGGGAGAGGCCAGTCCCTTCCTGTTCCCCCAGTTTCTCATTGCTAAGTCGTTTCTGCTCTTCTGTTGCCTTGGATTGCAGGTGCAAGTCAAAGCGGAGATGCTTTGCCCCTGCAGCTTTTTACAAGCCGTTTGGGGAAGAGGCTGCAGGCGCTTTGACCTTGTCACAGTTCCAGGCACTGCAGGAGAGTGACAAAGAGACTGCCTCTCTCCGGGAACTGGGGCTCTCTGACTCGGAGATCCTGCTCTGGAAGAACCAGGCTTCAATGGGGAAGGTGGGTGTGCTCTGCTCTGATGTGAACGTGGTCAAGTCCCTCCAACCCCATGGCCTGCTGCACACCAGTAGAAAATCCAAGTGCTTTGTCAGCCTGCTGGTAAAGAGTGGCTGTTCCATGCATCTCTTGCCTTTAGGCCAGCATGATCCCATGTTTCTTTTGAGCTGTTTTATTCAGTGGAGTGGCCTGTGCTAAAAGCTGTGGTGGAGAGAAGACGTAGTCCTTTTGAACACAGAAGGACCTGACTATATTCCTGCCTCTTGCCTTGATGGTCTCAAGCAAATCATTTCACTTGTTTATACACGTGTAAGCAGGATTTGAAGGCCAGAGGAAAAAAAGGAGGAGACATTTCAAAGTGCCTCAGTCTCCTCCTTTCTGTATTCTGACATATCCCTGGATCCCATGGCTGACTTGGGATAGCACTCTGTAGGGAAGATTTTGTGTGTTCTCCTCAGGGACTTGCAGGTGCTTTAAGAGACTTTAAACAGCGACATAAAAATGGTAGTGAAGAGCTGTTAGATGAAGTGTGTGATTGCAATGACATACTTGTCTTTGGGTGCAGAAGGCAGCAGAGCAGTGCCAAAGCAGGCTTTTCCCCTTGCCCTACCTTCATCCTTTTCTTTCACCTTCCAGAGTCAAGAGGCTTTCAGGACTGTTCTTTGTCAAGTGTACTGCTCTTGATTTGGTAAACTAGAAGGTGCAAAACAGGATTTGGGCTGACCCTTGGCTTCCCTCTGTCTCTCCTTTTCCTGAGCAGTAGCTGTGCGCAGGAGGAAGCAGTCTATGGAGACCATGGATTTGCCTCTTTTCAGCTGAAGTCATTACTTACTTTGGGTTTTAAATGCAAACTCATCCCTGGTGTGGCCTGCATTAAAGCTTGGGTTAGAGAGAAGTGGTGTTGATTTAAGAATGAAAATTAACGTCAACAGTACCAGCTGTTTTATTTGGTATGAACTCAGTTCTGGAATGTTTAGAAATAAAGACTATCATGGAAAAAACTGCTCTGACAGAAAGAACCAGTAACATGAGTGTACATCTTCTACAGCTCGTGAGAGAAGAATAATTTTTAGAGAGGAAGCTTAAGTTAGGTGGTGATGTGCATGTTTGTATGTGGAGGCACCGAGTGAAAGATTCCATGAAGGAAAAGTCGGCCGAGATAGAGGCAATTTCATATTGCCTGTAGAGCTCTCAGCAAAGTACTAAGTGCGGAGTTTTGTTATTTTCAGCTGCTAAGTTGCAGTTTTTTTAAAAACAAAGTACTACAAATGATTCCCTGGAATTGCTTTTCCATATAAACAGCCTTTTGTGCCCCAGGGAAGCTGTGAAATGGTGAATGGAAGCCATGCAGATGTGGACCCGTGCAGTCAGGTGAGAAAGAAGAGGTACCCATGGGAAAGTCTTTGTTAGATTGTGCTCAGTGCAGGAAGAAAGCCTGGTTTCTTGCCTGTGGCAGAAGGATCTGCCACAGAAATTCTCAAACCAAATCTGAGAAAAGAAAATCCACCTGCAACCCTATAAAAGTGCATTCTCTGGATTCTGATAGAGGTGGATGGGAGAACAGAAATGCCCCTTAAGATGTCGGGGTATGTCTCTCTGCTATGGTAGTGTGAGTCTGGTGAATATTAACAGTGCCCTGGCCCTGTGCAGTGAGGTTTATCTATACAGGAACACTCACTCATAGCCAGGTTAGCTGTGAGGTCTGTGCTGCAGTAGCTGGGTGGTTTCTGGGAGATGGCTCATGTGAAGCTGCTCAGGGATTTAGTCCTCAGTGTAAACCTACTCGTGGGTGCCGAACAGCAGCTCAGGGTCCACTTTTCAGCAAATAACATTCTCTGGGTGATGCTTGGGTCATAGACCAAAAGCTTGGTGGAAGCTTTAGCTCAGTAATTCTATAGGTGTGGTAAAAGAAATGCTAAAGGGGCAGTTATTGTAGATGGCCTTAGAACACTGTTATAGCTGGCAGAGGCAGAGACTGCTGGGGCAGAGGGACAGACAGTGATGTCAGGGGAAGGAAAGCAGCGCAGAAGGTCAGGAGAAAGGGGCTGTTTCTCCACTTCTCTCAGGAGCTAAGGCTTGCTGAGTGATTGCATTTCTGTCCTAGTCTTGCAGTAACAGGACCTCCTGGTGACCTACTCTTTGAGTGATGGTTCCTAGTTGCACCTGCCCCAGGGCTGGAGGATATGAAGGCTGACTGCTGGCCAAGCCTCTGAAGAGGAGGCACATGCCATATCTGACCAAAGCTATACCTGTCTTCCAGGGCTCTGGGCTGGGAGCAGCCCCGGAGGCCACGCAGGACCGCCTCCATGCCATCCAGGAGAAGATGGAAGAGCGTCAGCGCATCCTTGCTTTGCCCCAGAGGTTTGCTGGCAGCAAGCAACTGAGCCGGCGGGAGATGGAGATTGAAAATGCCCTCTTTCAGGGAACAGACCGCCACTCCTTTCTGCGGGCACTCTACCACCAAGGTTTGTTGGCTCAGAGCTGTTCCTGCCTTTGCTCCAGCACGGAGAGCTGGGGTGTGTGGGAGTCAAACACGCTTCTGTCTGACCTTCTGTCCCTGAAGACACGGTTCTGTTTTGGCACCGTGTGGGAGGAGTTATTTTCCTCTCTAACATGAACCGATAAAGAGTGGGCTTTTTAAAGGCTTTCATATAGAGCCTTGTAACATCCATCTCTTTTGGAGAGCATGGATTGTGCTGCAGGTACTGCAGAGCCCAGCTTCGTACATGGAAGAATGGCTGAGGTTATGCTTTGGTAGCGCCCAGAGGTCCCCAGAGAACTGCACTGAGTGACATGAGGTGTCTGTGTGGGGCTACAGATTATCCCTTTTCTGATTTAGCTGCAGTCTAACAAAGGTGGGAGGGAAGCATGCAGCAAGAAAGAGAAGGAGTGACTTGTTAAAGGCCCCTGCCAGTGGCCAAAATGGAAATGTAACCCAGTTGCTGATTCCGAGAGCTCTGTCCATGGGATGACTGTACTTCTCACCCCAGCTGTGTTGTCCCTGAGCCCGTGACTTAATGTGATTTTTCTGAATGGAGAGTCAGTTGTTGTCCAGAGATGGCAAAAACTGCTCCAGTCTGCTTTAGCTGGAGGCCATGGAAGCCCCAGCCCAGACTAATTTTTGTACGTAAGACAGTATTAAATAGAATGGGAGGAACTTATGAACTTAAATGCCTAACTTCTAAAACACCACTTTGGTCAGTGTTGATGCTGTTCAAGCTATAATGTCCAGCTGACCCAGCATCCTTTGGCCCCTGCTTCCTCCTTTGCTGTCACTGTTGTGGCATTTAGCAAAACCAAGAGGCCACAAGGTTGAGGCTTGTAGGCTGGGAGATGCCCTCTCACTTCTGTCCTCATTTCCATTAATAGAGGAAAGGAGATGTCTTTGGTCAGCCCATGCCATGGACCTTCTTTAAACTCAGGAGCTTAGTCTGGTAGCCCTGGAAGCAAGCAGTTTGTATTCCATGTAGCAGAGTAGAAAGGCAGCATGGCACATTCTGGCCATGCATGCAGGAGGGGGAAGAATGTGCTGAAATGTGGCTGCAGATAATCTAGTGAGGACATCTCTAGTGAGGAAGAAATGAGCTCTTTACAAAACACTGGTGAAGCTGCTGCTCAGGTTCATCCTGAGCTGGGACACCAGCACTTGCTGGTTGCTGGGGCACTCTTCTTGTTTTAAATAATGTGCAGGCCCTGGCTGGCAGTTGCGTGGAGGCTGTGTCAGAACAGGATTTCTCCTGTCTGTGTCTCTTCCTGCAGTCTGTGTGTTTTCCAGGTTCTTGGTGGTTGTTTTATTACCATGTTTCTCCATTGTGGATTAGATGACACTCAGAAGAGGGTAACAGATGAGAAGGACCCCATGATTCATCTGGAGAGTGTTTACCAAGAGCTACTGAGCAAGAAGGGACCTGAAGAAGTCCAACCTACCAAGAGTGACCCATGCTTGTGCCCTTCCCTGGCCCCACAGGGTCCTGTGGCTGAGGAGTCATTGCTTCCAGACCAGGAGGAGCAGGGAGAACAAGCAACAAGTCCCAGCTTTCCTGCAACAAGATCCCACCAGTTGCCTCCAAGGCCTCTCATTATCAAAGAGCTTGTAGAGTTTATCCCGGAAGAGGAGATCTGCAAGAACCGTCTCTCGGAGGAAGAACTCCGGAATATTCCCAGGTTCTCATCCTACCATCCTGGGGAGCCCAACAAGGTACGTTGAGATGAATCAGAATTTATTCTTTGCTGTTGCCTGGCTGTTGCCCGGAGGGTGCTTGATTGATCCTCCCAGCCAAGCGAGAGCAGCCTTCACTCTGGGAAGGAAGGAGACCTTTGGATCTATTGGGAAGTTGCTTGGCCTGACAAAGAGCTGTAACTCAGACTCCAGCTTTCCTGGCTGTGGCAGGTCACTCGTCAAGATGCCCTCTCCCTTTTTTGTCCTGTCTGAGACCAGTTGTGGCTACTCAAACTGTGCTTAATTGGTAGCTGGAGCTTGTTGCATTTTATAAATAACTGGAGCTGTCAGCACTTGGCACAGGGAAGCACGAGTGCCTTGAGTCTAAAGCTGCATTTCTCTGTACTCCCACCTGTATTCGAAACTCCACTCTTAGCATGAGGGTGGAAGAAGAACTGTGGGATGGCAGAGGGCTGAACTAATTCATATCTTTGAGATGTGTGAACTTGGGACCATCTTGCGTGGCACAGGCTGGCTGACCCTCTGTCTCTCCGGAACAGGTGCTGTATTTGAAGAACCTGAGTCCTCGAGTGACGATGAAGGATCTAGTGTCCTTGTTTGCTCGATTCCAGAAGGAAGACAGCTCACCAATCCAGTTCCGCCTCCTAAGTGGCCGGATGAGGGGTCAGGCTTTCATCACCTTCCCTGGTGAGTCGCTGTCTTATGCCTCTTGATTCTTCCCTCACCCACAAAGGTGCTCCATATTCCCGCAAGGCATTGGGCTGGCACCAAGTCAGTTTTCCAAGGAGAAGGAGAAGAGTTCACTTCCTCTTCTCCCTGTCATGTAGTGTTTTCCCTGGAGTGGAAGAGCATTCATCAAAACAGGAGGGATGCAGTTTGTTACGTGCCATATTTATAAGAAGCACATCACAGGCTGCAGGACTGCAGTGCTGTACTGGCTCACAGCGCAGGCTGAGGGTCTGTGACCCAGGAGCACCTGTGTCTGTGACAGAACTTGATGTGTAACCTGCACCCATTTTTCTGTCTTGTTGCAGATATTCAGTCGGCCCGGGAAGCCATGCGGTTGGTGAATGGGTATAATCTGCAGGGGAAGCCACTGGTGATTGAATTTGGGAAAAGCAAGGGGCATTCGCCTAAGGCTGACCCTGCCATTCCCTGCTCCTCTGCTGGAGAGAACCCCCCTGTGCCAAATAATGGATAGATAACTGGGAACCTTGTGGATTTGCGTGGGACATTCAAACTCCTGGTTGTAACTGAGACAGTGAAAGACTGTTGGGAGGCAACGTGCAGGCCCGTAAATCTCAAAGTGGGGAAGGGAAAGAGCTGGAAACTAGGCTCTTCCTTGAGAGAGATGGGCACTATCCTTACACTGTTGGGATGTACTAGCTTTTTCCTCCTGTTCTACATGTGTGTCTACCTTCTCATCCCTTTGTGGCGAGGAAGGAGAGAGGAAGCCATGTAAATAAATTTATTTATTATGGTATTTCCTTAGCATGTGTTCATTCACCCTTGTCCTGTGCAAGTGTTCTAAAGCCAAGTGTGCTGCACTCTGCTGATGCAGGACTGTGTCAGCAGAGTTCAGACCTGGCTTCTGTGCTGCGAGCTGGAGTCTTGACTGATGCAGGGACTGGAGGAGCTACTGCCTCATCTCCAGGGGCAGCAGGTACATTGCTTTAGGACAAGAAAAAAGGCTGCACCTTTTCTTCCAGACACCTTGTCTGCACAAGTATCAAATTACACAGGTGCTTTATGGTTGCAAATATGCCTTGGCTTCTCACTATTGATCCCCATAAAGCCCTGTGGCATGGAGAATGGTTCCTTTGGTGGGCTACCATTGTGGGAAGTGCTGTGGTTTATCTGCTGCCCCGTTTCAGCACTTTTTTTGTGAACAAGCCAAGCTAATATGCTTCCCACAGTATCCCAGTGCTCCTGGGAGAGGAATGCCCAAAGTCTTGGTGATGGTGGCTGAGGGAACCCAGGCTTTCCTGGGAGAGCTGATTTGCAGGCTTCCTCCAAGTACCTAAACACAGCCTAAATGCAGACAAGAAGAATGATTCCAAGAAGAGCACCAAGAAGGCAGAGCTGCTTTGGCAAAGAACCTTATCCTGGCAAAGACCTTTCTGTGTTTGGACTCAAATGCCCTGGTAAAGTTACACCTTCTCCATAAGGCTTGCATCACCAATTATTCAAGTAAAAGCTTAAAACCTATTTTCCTTGCAGTTGGTTATGTAATAAAAAGACAAGCAAGCCCTACTGAACTGAAATTTCTTCAGCTCTGACTGGATATGCTTGTTTTGATTTTATAAACATTGGTCATTTATCTTTTAATTGCAAGTAAAATTATTAGTCATTAGTTATCTCATTTGAGGCATACTGCAAGGGAGCTTTCTTTGGCCAGATCTTGCTTGTTTTGCTATCAGAACAATATAAAAGTATGTCAGAGTTTTTATTAAAACTATAATGTGACCAAGGCATATTTTGGCTTGGTAATGACAGACAGGCTCCGCTCAGTACAACTCTATCCAGCTCCCCTCCAGGCAGTTATGTGTGTTCTTATCTGTGATTGTCAGCCACGCGCACGACATTGTTGTTACCAGGCCAAGGCTGAGCACTTTTTTCCTGCTGAAGAGAGGTGTTGTGCTGAAGAACACAGCTTGGGTGGGCTCCTTGGTGCCACGGCCTCTCTGGAGTGTTTTATTCCTTCCTGTGTACTTGAGTGTCTTCCCCACTTCTCCTCTGGAGCTTGTTTATTTCTTCCTTGACACATTTTTCCTTGGAGGAGAAGGGTGAAGAGCACTTTTGGATACACTTGCAAGAACAAAAGCCACTGCTGGATCATGATGTACCACAACAACCTGCTCATCAGATCCTATGTCAAAGTGAGCAGTTGAACTCGTCTTTTACTCCCTTTTTGTCTGTGAGAGCAGAGAATGGGGCTTTGTGCAAAGCAGCCTTGTCTTAGATCCTTGCTTCTACATTGCATGGTGACCAGAGTTGAACAAGGAGACATGGTGTGTCCCTCGGATCACATTAGCGTGTGCATCTGTGCAATGGGTGCCTGTCCAGGTTTTAGGTGACAAGGGATATCCTGCTGTTTAATACTGCTGTGGCTGAAGGTGCTACCAGGAGACAGGAAGCCTGCCTGTCCTCCAGGTGATTTCCAGAAGGGGATCTGCTCTGGCGGGATAGCCTGGACTCTCTTAGGAACTGGTCGGTCAAGCATTTGCTTTTGGGTGTTGTGCTGCAGCAGTATCTCAGAGCTGTGGAGGCGGCTGCCTTTGCCACAGATGATTCTGGTCTGTTAGTTAAGCCAGCCTGTGCTCTGCTTTCTGAAAGAAGAAGCTTCAGTATTATATGCCCCAAATACCTCTGCAGAGGAATCTGCCGGGTGTCTGTACCTCATATGTGCTGCTGGTGTGCAATGCACAGGCCATGGTGTTGCCATCGGCTGTTGTATCACAAGGGTTTGGGGTGTCAGTGCTCCCTGAAGGACTACTTTTTTTTTTGTTCTGAACAGAATTGGATAAAGCACCTCTTTCTCTTTGTTTCTGGCCCCTGGTGCAGTGAGACGGTGTGTAATTGGTGTTAATTGAATGCAACTTTCTGCATCGAGCTTACAACAAGGAGGACTTTGAGAAGGCAAAAACTACAGGTAAGAGAGACTTGTGCCCAGGGCTGCTGCTTGGAGAGGGTTTGGCTGCGATACAGCCTGTGTTCTGAGCACTGCACACATTCTTAGGTCTGTTTATTGTAAAGAAGGCTCAGACTGGCCCATGATTTCCTTCCCTTCCATACGTCAAGTTCTTGGGGAAGGGATTTGTGTTTGCCCTGGTTGTTCTTTGTGCTGCATCTTGTACCAGTGGGAGTTGCCTAGCTTCTTATGGAGTTCTTCCTTCCAGATGGATGATTGCTGTGCTGGGACAGAAATCCAACAACTATTGGAAGGTAAAGATGACACAGATGAACTTGGGAAACATGGATGCAGCTTCCATGGTAGCATAAGAACCATATTGCCACTGCTGTGATCTTCGCCACTGTTAAAAGTCTGGGGGTTTCCCCTTGGCCAAGGCGGGATGGGAATGTGCCTCCAGGAGGAGCAGAGGCTACTGAGGGGTGACTGGACTCCTTCCTATAGGGAAATGAGATTTGAACTTGAGGAGTCTGGCCCAGTTGTTACTGGAAGGAATGCTACACCATGGGCAGGGTGTCCCCAGGAGAGCAGAGACATGTTGGCTGCCCTGGACAATTCCATGTCCTGTGCTGAATGGACTGGGATTGCTTTGAGTTCAGGTGGCAGCACTTGTTCTGAATAGCCTTTCCTGATGTTTACTCCACATTTGAAATACTCAGGCTGAACAATGGTTTTTGCAGAGAGAGAGGCCTGACCAGACACAGGTACAATGAGAAGAGTGTCCAAAGTGGAGGAAACTCCTTGACCAGGCTGACCCTACATTATTACCAGAAAGCTGTTTTTGTCATCTCCATCCCCTCCCAAAATACAGATAGGAGACCCATGAATTGAGTCCTGGATGGCTTTTTTCTGTGCTGTCTCACATCCTTGAAATACAAATGGTTTCTGTCAAATGCTTGAGTTCCTGCTTTCCTTCCATATACCCGTGAACACAGATCTTCATTAAACTAGGCAACGTTAAATAGGAACATGTTTCAGTACAAGCTTGATTTGGTCACTGCCTGACCCCTTTTTTCCTGATGTCTTTAAAATAGCAGCCTTTGATCTAGAGGAATCTGGCCATTTAAATGGTAGTGCTTCTGAAGGATTGCATGGATTTTACTTTAATGTGCTGATTAAATTACAGCCAAATGGTAAAACTGCTAATAACAAAATAGTGTCTTGTTCAGATCTGACCTGCTGGAGAATAAAAAAAACTTCACTGCCTTGCCAAGAATATCAGCTTAAATGCTAAGCAGAAAGAACTGGTAGAGCTGGGTCTGAGATCAGCCATCTGGATATTCCTGAAGGAAAATCCTTTTCTCTGATTAACAAATTCAAGGGTGCAACCAGTTTATATGGCTGAATTGCTGTTATCTGTTGAAGTTCAGCATTCCACAAAGATAGGTAAGATAGCCTTTGTGATAAACTATTAGGGAAATCAATTGGCTCTGGAGGCTGAGGGCTAAGTTTTTATAGCCTAGAAACTAGATAATAAAGCTGCTTTTCAACAAAGGACAAAGCTAACACAGGACTGCCTCTATTTCAAGCTCTTCGATACAGTAATAGTCAGTGATCTGGAAGAAGGAGCAGCACAAATTACAGATGGGAGACAGTTCTTTGTCAAGCCAGACAAATGAACTGTGGGTTCGTGAGTACCTTCAGACTGACCTGGTTTAACTGAGCAATCAGCATGGGGGTGGCAGACCAGAGCAAGCAAGTAGGGTACTGTAGGAGTAATTAGGATTGCCAAGGTGTACAGATAATTTCTCAAGTTAACAATATCATCTGAGAAGGGAGACCTAAGAGTGTGTTGGACAGTGCAGTGAGGACACCTGTGCAGTACTTGTTGCTGCCAGAAAAGAAATAGTTACATTTCTGTTTTAAACCTGTATATGCAGGATTTAAACCTGTATATGCACATGTGTAGTGATTCATAGACTGTCTCCATGTATCTCATGGCTGTGACAGTCCCTTTCATTTTGAGCAGCTGGTATGGGTGGTCTATGCTTCCCACGTGGGTTGTGATGTATTTCTCTCTCAACTCAAAACTGAAGCAGGCATGACTGGCATACTATGGTGTGTGGTGTGCTGAACTCTGTCTCACAGTCCATACTTCATTTAATCTATGTTATTTTGGGATTCAAATGGATCTTTTCCCTTTAGCCCTTAAGCACCGTGTTTGATCCTTCAGCTGTTCTCTGGATCTTCTTTTATCTGAAATCCTAAATGACTAGAGACATTGCATAGATGTCCAAACCACGGAGATTTTTGGTGGGAGACTGGAGCCAAACTGTTCTTTCACACACTCAGGCGTGATTGCCCACTCTTGTTGCAGAAGCTGTTTGGCACCTGAGAAGCAGGAAAACCGGAACACAAGGTGCTATGCTGTGGCTCCTTGTTTCTGGATCCCTTGCACAGTGTTGGGCTTGTATCAGAGGTAACATCCCTGGTAGCTAAATGGGTGTTAGAGGAACTGCAAGCTGATCTCTGCCGGTTGGGTCCCAAGAAAGGTTATTGCTGGGGGATTTGATTTAATACCTGGCTGGTGGAACATCCACAGAAGCTTGATTGTCTTGCTGTGCCTCTTTCCTCTTTGCTGAGGTTTGGTTTCCTGTGCTGCAGCTGTCATATTGAGGGCTGATATTAACACTTTTTAAAGCTCACGTCTTCCCTCCATGTCATCCCCTGCATCAATACCCTGACCTGCTTGGACTGGAAGTTTTATCTGCACTGTGAAGTGGGAGTCTGAAGAAAAAGGTGCTTATAGGTTTGCTGCCTTTCTCCCTTTTCTCAAAAAGATGACCGCAGTCCAGAGAGAAGAAGGGACCTTGTGACGCCCATCCACAAGAAGGGCCGTAAGGATGATCCAGGTAATTACAGACCTGTCAGCCTGACCTCGGTCCCAGGTAAAATCATGGAGCAGATAATCCTGGGTGAAATCATGCGGCACCTGCAGAACGGTCAAGAGATCAGGCCCAGCCAGCATGGGTTTAGGAGGGGCAGGTCCTGCCTGACCAACCTGATCTCCTTTTATGACCATGTGACTCGCCTGGTGGATGAGAGGAAGGCTGTGGATGTGGTATACCTGGACTTTAGCAAGGCCTTTGACACTGTCTCCCACAGTAGACTCCTAGGGAAGCTGTCAGCCCGTGGCTTAGATGGGAGCACTCTGTGCTGGGTTAGGAATTGGCTGGATGGCCGAGCCCAAAGAGTGGTGGTGAACGGTGTCTCATCCAGTTGGCGGCCGGTCACCAGTGGTGTCCCCCAGGGATCGGTGTTGGGTCCGGTCCTGTTTAATATCTTTATAGATGATCTGGATGAGGGGATTGAGTCCATCATCAGCAAGTTTGCAGAAGATACCAAACTGGGAAGAAGGGTTGATCTGTTAGAAGGTAGGATGGCCCTGCAGAGGGACCTGGACAGATTGGAGAGATGGGCCGATTCCAATGGGATGATGTTTAATAAGTCCAAATGTTGGGTACTTCATTTTGGACACAACAATCCCATGCAGAGCTACAGATTGGGGACAGAGTGGCTGGAGATTAGTGAGGCAGAAAAGGACCTGGGAGTGCTGGTTGACAGGAAGCTCAACATGAGCCAGCAGTGTGCCCAGGTGGCCAAGAAGGCCAATGGCATTCTGGCCTGCATCAGGAATAGTGTGGTGAGCAGAACCAGAGAAGTTATCGTCCCCCTGTACTCGGCACTAGTCAGACCTCATCTGGAATACTGTGTACAGTTCTGGGCCCCCCAGTTTGGGAAAGATGTCAGGATACTGGAATGTGTTCAGAGGAGGGCAACGAAGGTGGTAAAGGGGCTGGAGCATAAGCCCTATGAGGAGCGACTGAGCGAGTTGGGGCTGTTTAGTCTAAAGAAGAGGAGGCTCAGGGGAGACCTCATTGCTCTCTACAGCTACCTGAAAGGAGGTTGTAGTCGGTCAGGGGTTGGTCTCTTCTCTCAGGTGACCAGTGACAGAACTAGAGGGCATGGACTCAAGCTTCGTCAGGGAAAGTTTAGGCTTGATGTGAGGAAGAAGTTCTTTACTGAAAGGGTGATTGGCCATTGGAATGCGTTGCCCAGGGAGGTGGTGGAGTCGCCGACCCTGGAGGTGTTTAAGGGGAGATTGGATGTGGCACTGAGTGCCATGGTCTAGATGATGGTTGGTGTTAGTGTTGGGTTATAGGTTGGACTTGATGATCTCAGAGGTCCTTTCCAACCTTGTCATACTGTGATACTGTGATACTGTGACCTCAGGAGAAAACCAGACCAAGGTAAGTGGTAGGTTACAGGCTACGGCCCCAAACCATGTTCTGTCTCCTGACCCTTGTCTGGGGTCTGTACTGAGGCCACGTGGAAGGTCTTGGTGAGGTGCAGTTTGCTGAAAGGAGCTCTGACCACAGCTAGTGAATCTTTCCTGGATGGTCTTCTCTTCCCTCCCTTTCTGAGAGAGGAATCTGCGGGACTCAAATGCTCCTTCATCTTCCTGTGTCCAGACAGAGAATGGGAGCAGAGTAGAACTGAGGGAGGAACAGAAATCCTTGCCAAGTTGTTGTTTTGAAATCCTCCTGGTTTCCCTGTACCAGTGTTAACACCTTCACACCCCTGTGAGCTAAATTAATCCTATGTGTACAGTTCTTCCCCCGTGATCAGACTGTTTGGCAGCTGACGCGCTGCCTCTCCACTGCTGGGGCATTCAGCTCACTCTGTCTATGGATTGCTCTGTAAAAAGGATGTCTTTACCCAAGAGAAACCTTTTGGCCTCCAGCAAGAAAGCAAGTTTCTGGTTGAGATAATTTCTCTGTAGAAGAATTCTTCTCACATTCTTTTTAACTTTGTGTGTGTGTGTGTCGAGATATGATTTATTTATTCATTTATGTATTTTCAACTTCTCTCTTTCACCTGTCCTGAAACCCTTGCAGCCCGTGTCATGAGAGAGCAATGTGGGCTGCTCCCACACGGTGGCACTACTTGCCTGGCTGAGGGGCTGCCTGGCTGTGTCCCTTCTGCCTGGCCACTGGGATTGGCCACTGTTTGCCCAGGAAAAGGCCTGCAATGGGGCTGCTGGGTTGCAAAGAGGGCAGTCGAGTGGACCTTGGCATTTCTCTCTCTGTGGCCCCTCTGCAGATGATGCAGTTGGTTGGTGGGTAACAGATCTATCTGGCTGATCTTCCACTCCTCGCTGCAGGATCTTGGCGATGGAGAAGGCCACTAGGTTATGCCAGCTTTGAAAACATTGCATGATAAGAACAGTCCTGCTCATCCTTAGCTGGCTCAGAGCAGTAATTCTCAAAGCTGCTTCTCTGATCATGAGAATGGGGCCAAACACCTCTAGTTGCTCCTGTTTTTCCTGCTTCAGCTCTTCCACAGGCCCCTCTTGTTTCCTTTCACTGTTGCCATGCTGAACTACTTTTCCCAAATATGAGCTCTCTGCAGCACCTCCAACAAGCTCCATCAACACCCTTGCCCTCCAACCCTGTTCCTGTCTCCCAACATACCTATAATGACCCCACATTCTGCTTTTTTCTATGCTCTTCCTTGCATAGACATTCCTTGTCCTGATTGCCCAGTGCTGTTGGCCATCTATCTGAGGGCTGGGGCCGTAAGGCAGACTTGCAGATGGACAGGCCTTTCTGTTCCTGAAGTCAAGCTTTTGATTTGCATTACAAATAAGTCAGGTATCCAGGGCTCTGACACGCACACGATCTCGTTGGGTTTGTGGACAAACACACTCCAAATGATTTTATAGCTGAAGAAGCTTGGAAGGACAGCCCATTGGAAACATACCTACCTGCCATGATTAGTGAAATGCGTCAGGCAGATGTATTTAGCAAATTCCTGTGTTCTTTTTTTGTTCAGACACTGCAATTCAACCCCGCTGCTGTCTCACATGGGAGACAGGCAGTGGAGTTGGCAGGTAGGGAGCCAGGGTCCTTGAACTTTGTAGCTCTGCTACTGACGTGTCCCCTGCATTAAATGAGCATAATAGCTGCTTGTCCTAAAAGAAGAGCAAGCATCAGGAGCATTATGCTACAGAGAGAGGCTGATGCTGTGAGTTTCCCTCAGCACCAGTCCTCTGGGCTGGGACAGCAAGTACCTGGCCAGGAGGATTATTGATCCCCACAGCCCAGGAACTGGTAGTTTGCTACAGCTGCAGCAGGTTTTGAGGTCTGAGGTCAGCTGTGCTGTGAACTGGGGGCAGTCCTGCCTGCTCATCCTCTCTTTTTCTTTTTCCCTTTTTTTCCCTAGCAAGCCTAAGTTGACCATAAAAGAAGAAATACTGGAAAAGCATGGGGACTTAGCAGAGGCTTCCCCTCCAGACTTGACTTGTCCCAGCCCCCTTACTTCTTCCCTGGAGAAGAGCTTTGCAGTATATCAAGAAAGGGAAAAACTTCTGCATGTAGACCAGAAAGATATGAATGTTGGTGGCAGCTTGCACACCTGTCTGCTCAAAGAATAGCTGCTCAGCAGGAGATGAGAATGAGATTGGTGTGGTCCATGGGAATCTGGAAAAGCAAATGCCAAACTTAATAGCAGAAAGACAGGCTACAGAATTGAGTGTGCATGCAATTCCATATAGCAGCCCAAAAAAACAATTAGATAAAGTATTCTTTGAGGCAGTTGGTGTTTTAAAGACTGATGCAAGCAGTGAAACTTGCATTCAGCCCTTCCCTTTAGCATGGAAGGCAAGAACTGGCAGATGAAAGGTGGAGAAAACCCCACGCCTCAGAGGTGGAGACAGAGTAGGAAAAGAATTGCAGGAACAGCAGGATGTGAGGGAGTGGGAAAATGTGAGAAGGCCAGCAGAGAATATTTTCATGAAACTGAAGCTATTTCAGCAGAGAGGGATGTGCTCCACTGCCAGGTAATGAATTTGTGGCTGTGCATCACTGCTGGTTTGGGGGATTCTGGAGAAAGTGGGTCAAAGTGGGCTGAGAAAGAAAGACTTCTCCATATAGAACCTAGTGGCCTTCTTCGTTGATCTGCTGCCTCCTAACTTCCTCAGGCCTGGCAAAGGTCTTTGTATCTTGCTGATTGTGTCGGTTTTGGCTGGCATGGAGTTAATTTTCTTCAGAGTGGCTTGTATGGCACAGTGTTTCAGTGTTGTGACTAAGTCTTGATAACATACCTGAGTTCCAGCTCTTGCTGAGGTGGTTGAGCAGCTGTGAGGAGCTTAGTTGCTGACTGAGATTAAATCTTGACGCTAATTTTTGTAACACCTGTACCTGCACTGTCTTTGCATTTCAGATGGAGAAAAAGGAATGTGAGAAGTGTTGCCTGAAAACAGAGTTCTTGAAATGCCAAGAGGAACTGGCACTGCTCAGAGCTCAGAAGGTGGAAGGCTTGTCCTGCAGCAAGAAATAGGAATGTTACTGCCAAGACTTGTGGCAGAAGCAAAAAACAAAGATGGTGAGGTCCACAGAGGTGAATGCTGAACTGATGGAGAGACCCAACAATACAGAGGTGCTCTTAGGGGTGCTGGGGGAGGCACAGGTTTCCTGTAGTGGCCTGGAGAAAGAAGATATGAAGAGGTCAGAGCTGTGGGTTGGCTGGTTGGCTGTCTCTGTAATCCCTAAAGTGTGAGAAGAGTGCAAGAGTCACTGTGGGCTGCTGTTCCCATAGGATACTTCTTCCCTGATATCCATCACGCTGTTGTATAGGTAACTGGCTTAGAAGTGAGGATCCTGCTATTGTGAGAAGACAGAATCACCAGAAGAATCCAAATAATTGATCTAGCTTTCAAGATGCCCTGCAGAAAATTTCTTTGTCCATCTTGTGTCCGTGGCACCTTGTTGCTAGATCCCTTGGACAGTGCTGGGTCTTTAACGGAGATAAGAATAGAATGGAGAAAGGAACCTCACTTCACACGGTGCTCTGGGTAGCAAGGGGGATAGCAGCTGCGTCCGTGATGGGAGGTATCAGATCCAGGCTCTTGCCAATGAATCTCTTCTTGGCTCTTGCCCTCTTGCCCACAGTGTTAAGGAGAAACTTAAGAACCTGCATATGAATGTGAGCTTCAGGATATTAACTTTGAGTTGGGTCAGTGGATGAAGTCTTGCAGACCATACTGGAGGAAACAAACCTCATGCTGGAGTAGTCTCTCTCCTGCCACTGTGGCTTTTGCACAAGATTATTAGTAAAACCCTATTTTTTTTATCTGTGCTCTAGATCATCACTTTATTGGGGCAGGGCATTCTCCTTACCCCCTTCTGGTCTTGCAGGACTTGCATGGCTCTTCTGCTCCGCATTGCTTGGGGCTGGACTTCCCCAGATGGTGGAAACCCAGAGGTAGTGTGAGCAGATGGGTGCTCAGCACAGGCATGGATTCGACCACAGCCAGGCTGGGTCATATCTGGCCAGCGAACACCCTCAACGACCTCATTGCAGTGTTCCTTAGCAGTCTGAGTTGAGTAGCAGAGAGGCAGGGAGACCCTGGCTGTGGCTGCCCACCTCCTGGTGCAACAGGTATCCCAGGAGAGTGCAGCCTGGGCACTCCTCTGTGGCCAAGACAGAGTTGTGTTGTGACCAACACAGCTGACTGACTGGTGACCAACACAGCTCAGCGTGGTGCTGAGGTTCAGAGCTCGAGCCCTTTCACTCTGGGAGGCAGTCTCAAGTCCCTGGGTCTGATCAGCCCACGCAGAAGCTAAACTGGGTCCCTGCTTGTGTTTTCCTCTTGAATGCGTCTGTTTGTTTGTTAAATAATGTAGCAACACAAGGTTCCTTGAACTAAATTTATCTTCACATGTAGCTATGGGAACAGCCGGTCATACAGTGACGCTGAGGCTTGCAGTCAGATCTGCAAGGCTCTGGTCTAGTGTGGCTGAGCCCACCTTCTTTGAACATATGCTATTCTGTGTAGGAGGTTTGCCTTTAAACTTTCTATTCAGGCTTATTTTCTTCGACTCTTCTTTAGCCAGCAGCATGACGATCCTTTTAACTTGCAAAATGTTGAGGGCAATGGGGTTTTTGGAGGAAACTGTGGGGTTCAAGAGTGGCCAGACATGACACAGGGGAAGGATAACACTCAGACTAAAGGATGCTGCTGCTCCCTGTCCTGCCTCCAGCGTGGTTCATGGGAAGAAACTAAGGGCAAGTGTGTGTAGCTCAGTATTGTTCAAGCCTGTACTTGCTTTCAGATCAGAAGCTTCCCGAATCAATCATGGTTTAACAAGTATAAAATGACTGGCTTAAAGGAGCTGAGGGGAAACCCCCCTTACTGTCATGCATTCACTGTCCTTCCTGAAGCGTGTTCTGTTGCCCACATGGAGGAGAAGGTGTGTGGGTGGCCAGCACAGCATTGTTTCGTTGACTCAAACACTTCATTTTCCTGGAAAGGCATGAGACCATGTGATAGACACCAGTGGCTTAGGTGGTATCACCAAGTGCGTGTAGTGTGCATTATCTGGAAGTCAAGAGTGGACAGAGAGTGTGTGGTAAGAATTTTGCCACATCCTTTCCCTGATGGCTGGACTTACACACATCACTGCATAAGTTACTTTCACTGTTGCTGGCACAGATAGAAAGGCTGTGTCTACACAACTGTGTTTTTTCTGCAGTCTGTAGGTGCTGTCTCTGTGTCTGTTCTTCCTGATTTCTTGCCTGGCTGAATTCTGCTTCATTTTCAGCTTGTGTTTCTAGATCTCAGAGCTGTTTCTGTGACCTCTTGTGACATTTTCAAATGGTGCTGTTTACTTGTGTTTTCAGGTGAGTACAGCAGGAGGTGACACTTGAGCTTGAAGTTGCTTCTTTATGTCCCTGTATTTGTGGTTTGAAAGTAGCATTTCTTATCTCCATTCATGTTTGGGTTTTAGCTTTTGACATCTCACCAGCTGGTCCTCAAACCATAGGACTATGCCCCCATCACATTCAATTTTCAGTAGAACTGTTGAGGATGTTGAATCTGCACCAGGAAATCCCAATGAGTCAAAGCTTCCTTTCACAGCATTTGGAACACTTGCATTAGTTTTTATGGTTACACGAGATACAGTTTCTGAAGTGCAAAATAGCTAGGGATCCCTGGGAGCTGTCATGCTTCTGATCATGCTAGGAAGTTTTATCCCAAAAGCCAGTCACCCTTTGGAGCATCTGCCCTGGGCAGGGGAAGAGACAGACCTTTGTTTTCTTCTCCAAAGCTACTTCTAAAGAAGGAAATGCCCACATATCCTTCAGGCTTGATCTTGGTGCTCTTCACTGCGTATGTATTGAGCCAGTAATCTTAGCAGCTGCTGCTTCTCCTTTTTACATCTTGTTTATTCCATCCCATTTATCCCTAATACTGCTGGACCTTATTTTTTCAGATTATTCACAGACATCCTCAGCGTTTGTCATGTCATGTGCCCCAGGACTAGACCCCATCTCCAGGAGGAAGCTGTGGCACAACCTTCACAACTCAGAGCTCCTCTTGATTAGTTCCTGCTACCCAGGGAAAGGAGAAAGTGTGCGTGATGTACAGAAAACAGATGCTCAGGTGTTAGTGATAGGAATGGGCTTTGCTGAATGAGGAGGTGATGAGAAAAGGGCAGCTTTGATGCAATCATCTATCAGCAGAGATCTGTGAGCCTATGAAAACATTTAACAATCTGTGAACAGTTAGCAGGCTTCATACTCTCACCTTTCTGCATTACCAGCGAGACAAAATATATGCTCCTTACAGCAATACATGGGTCTTTTGACATTTTTTTGAGGTGATTTGTTTTCCTCAGTGTAAAGAAATAACACACAAAGTGGTTCTGTGATGGAGCATTTCCTAAATGGATGTAAGTTGGCAAACAGTGCAGCTATTAACTTTCCATAGATAAGCTGATACCAAAGTACCTGTTTTTTAAACTTGGTACTTGCCTCCTCCATCTTTCAACGCTCACTCAACAGTTCCCATGCCAGAAAGCTGATGCCATAGTAGTTTGGGGAGATTAAGTTGTGTAGTGAAGATAAATATTTATTGCAGGTGAGAGGAGGTCAGTAAAGCATCTCAGAAATAAGGCTGCTTGGCCAAGCTTTCTCCTCCCAGCACTCTCTGTGTCAGCCCTGTCAGTACCATGAGGTGTCCCATGAAGGCCTGGGGCTGTAGCCAGCAGCCCCAGCAAGGCTTGGAGGGGAAACCCAGCCTGTCCTGCGCTTGTTTCCCAATTCTGTGTGAGAAGTGTGCAGGAGCAGGCTGAGGAGCCAGGGAAGAAAAACGCTGCGTTTCCCCTCTGTTCACGCTGCTGTGGGCAGTGCAGCTCTCTCTATTCCACCAGTGAGCTTGGGAGCTTTAGTGCTGTGTTTTGTGGGCAGCTTCCCTCTGGTTTGCAAAGATCTCCCATGGGAAAAACCTAGCTGTGCTTGAGGGCACCTGAGGATAAACTTGTCTCTTTGTATAAGACTTGGGCTGCCTTTACAGTATGTTTTGCTCTTTTTCCCCTGGGATTTTTACTCAGCCAGAAGTTCTGAGTTTGGGTGGATTATCTGCATCTGCCTGTGACCTGTGTGGTAAAACAGCTATTTTCATCTGCAGACTTACAAGCCAGAAATCAGCCCATGGGGTTCCTGTGGGATTCTAGTCACCCGAGCACCCCTGGGAGAGGGGAGGTTTAGCTTTTGGGAAGGAGGCTGAACTCACAGCAAGACCCTTGTTTGTGAGCAGGTCCTGGGATGTTCGCTACAGGGACAGGTCTCCTGTAGCCAGTTTTTCCTGGCGAGGTGGAAATTCAGTGTGTGTTAGCAGGCTCTTAGCAGCCACAGTTCTTCATGTCTCACTCCCAGGGGCTGAGCTACGGGGGTTTGTGCTGGGAGCTGCTGTCCCCTTCCAAGTGCTTTGTTTTGCAGCAGAGGTCCTTCACCTTGCTGAGGAACATCCCCAGTACCAAAGTTCCTGCTCTTCTTGCCTTGAAAACAAGGAGCTAATTGTTTTTTCCATCTGCTGTCTCTTGCCTGCTGTCCTCTCCCATGTGCTGGCAGCCTGTGCCTCCTTTGCCTGCACAGAGATGGAGACAGCAGCCTTGCTGGACACGGGTGAAGAGAGTGAAGCGATCTGCCTGTTTGCCATCTCAAAACACCGTTAAAATAAAGGGGGGCTGGGAAGAGCAGAAGGCCAATGAGGAAACATTCAGTCGTTGGTGAGATCAGAGGTTAATTGCCCCCTCACTTACCTGCATTCCAGGACAAAGGATGCTGCAACCAGGGGAAAATCCAAAGGCAGTGCCCTCGTTCTTGTAAAAGTATATTGGGATAGCTCAAAGGGCACAGGAGCATCTTGGTCGTGGAGCCAGTGATAACTGCAGTCTGCCCTTGGCTCTGTAGTGCCTGCAGATTCCCTGGGCTGCTTTACGCCTCGGAAAATGCTGAAAGCTGGAATTGCCCCCATCACTGCAAAAGGAAAAGGCTAAAAATTCAGGTAACGAAAATGCATCTGTCAGAGGAATCTTAGGAGGACCTGCCAGATATAGCCGGGGGTGTGGGACTTTGCTTCAGTGACCTGAGAAACCTAGAGATACAAGTTTTCTAGGAAAGCGAGTTCCAGGCAATCACACTGTTTGTGACGTGAGTCTTGTCCTTCTTTTAGCCTTTTTTTAGCAGGCTGGACATCCCAGAAATAGAGGGTGTGAAAAAACACACCTGCTTTGAGGAAAGATTAGTTCTTGGGTGTGGGAAAAACTTCAGCAAAGCTTTTCCTCTGGAATCCTGAGTGGAGAGAGACAACTGCAGACCTGGTGAACCCTCCCTGGTTTCTCTGCTTCCTGTGTGACTCATTGTTTCCTCTATACTCCTGCACATAGCAGAGGGGCTGAGGCTGAGGTCTGAGCATCTTGTTAGTACAAACCTAGGTAAGCAGCTAGTGAAATGCTGATGCCCTCCGGTGTACCCTGAGCACAGGGTAGGCTGGTAGGCTGGATTGCTTGGGTTGACTCTGTGGACTGGCAAAGGTGTTTGCAGCTCAGTTTGTCCAAGTAAATGTATTTGGGATCCTCTGGTGTTCTTGTCTTCTGTGTAGCACAGAGCAGTTTACCAACAATCGGCAGTGGAGCTGTTGAGAGTGCAGGATAGTTTCTTTCAGTTCCCTAGGCCAGTTCCCCAGGGAAGATTTTGACTAGAGATGGAATCTGTTTTCGCTGATATTTCTGTAAAATCACTGAAAAATCTTACGTTTACACCACTATAAAAGTGTGTCTTGCTGATAAAGCTTATTTTGCTCACTGAATTGGAGCAGGTTTTACTGATAAAGCCTGCTCTTGCTGCTACAGATTGCACGTATGCTAAGCTTGCTGAGATTGCTAACCTGAAGCTCCTCTGACATAGATTAGATTCAAATTATGGAAAATTCTGATTATGATGTTACTGTAGTGCCTGTAAGATCAAAGCTCCATGTCCTCTTCACAAGTATCATGGTTTTCAGAGATAAACACTTTTTATTACCCTCCTGATAGATTTCCAAGCTGAACCCAGCCCAGAAGGTGCTTTCTAGCAATCTCCTCTGCTGCACCCAAAGGCCTCTGTCCCCTGCAGTGCCATAGAGTTCATTCTGTTTCCCTCATATCTTTCATTAAAGACCAAAAGATCCTTTAAAGCACCTTTATACAGGTCCCTTCCAGGAGGCTATGGAAAGCCAGGAGTGTTTTATGGAAGATTTTTTCCAAGAGGAGCAGGTTTCCCACTACTCCTCACTTCCGTTGCAACGTCTCCCACTAAAATGAGAAGAGCTAGGCACCAAGCATCTCATGGCAATGTCCTGGCTGTGTGACTCCAGATGGGACCATCCTCAAGGCTTCAGGAAGGCAGGAAGCCTTTGGAGGTGAAGTGTGAGAGGAATTGCTGAGCATCGTAGATGCCCTGAGGAGAAACCATAAGGCTGTTTCCTGGGCTAGAGTGTCTCCACCAACAAGGACATCAGATGGGGCCTGGGGAATGCCTGGGGTAGGAACTGCATCTCCCATTCTCACCAGCCCAGTCCATGACTTGGGCTGTTGCTTAGCCCAGCCCAGGAGTCAGGATTTGAAGTGCTTGAGAGCAGTTGCTCTCCATAGTGCACCCTCTGCTGCTCCTGAAAAAGCTGCTGTAATGCAGGTAGGAACACTTTGTCCTCTTCCACACCGGCCCTGGCTTGCCAAGGTTCTGGGAGGCTCCAGCACAGCATGGGAGGCAGCTGGGAGTGTGCTGTGGCTGGGAGGAAGGTGAAAGAATGTGGAGGTCCTTTCCAAGTGCCTCAGCCCATCAGGAACTTGGCCTGAATTTTCTTCCCCCTCCTGCCTCTCCTATCTGAGCACCTCCCAGGGACTGTGGGCAGCAATGGACTCTCCCAGCACCTGGCCTGACACTCCTCTGAGAGCTTGCGTGCATTATTTGCTCCTGCTGCAGATCAGCTGGGCTAGGCAGGAATGAGAGGCAGGTTGGGGATGCCAGAGGAGCTAAGCTCTGCTTGCCTGTAGGGCTCCAGGGAGGCAGCAGTTGTGGGATCTGGCCAGATCTGGGACAAACCTATGCTCTTTCACCCTCTGGGCATCTCTACCCAGTGGTCTGCATGAGAAGAGGCTCCACTTGCACCAGGCAGTGGCCGGGTGCTGCTGGGCCAGGGAAGCAGAAGGGTGCTTTGGCCAGGGCATTGCCAAGGGTGCTGTGGGTGGTGAGTAGGGGTGCCCCACGGGCAAGGACTGGCTGGAAAGGCCTTGGTGCCACACGTGTTATTCCCTCTTTGGAAGAAGATGTCGAAACTTTTCTCATGTTTCTCACAACCATCAGCTGAGGTTGCAGCCCCTGGACCAGATTTGAGTGTGCTGGGCATTTGTAGTGCCTCTACTGCTTTTGAAGATAAAGACATGTTAGTATTTTATTGCCTCCTTTCTTCATCTGAGACACCATCCAGAGCAAGAAGAAGAGAGGAGAACGACTCATTTCCTTATGATGGGGAATTAGACATCGCAGTCTGGCCCTCCAACATGGAGCTGCAGGGCTCCCTGCTCCATCCTGCAAGGCAAGGGCTCCAGATGGGTTTCCCTCTTGCTACCCATCCCTCTTACATCCTGCTCCTGTCCCAAGCTGGGGCCATGCTCCTCTGTGGCTTTCCTATGGGAAAACCTAGAACACCCTCAGCTTTTCCTGCCGATCTAGTGAGGGGCAAGAGGTGACTGAGGGGCTGGCTCTGCACTGCACTGACTGGCCCTGGGCTCCATCGCTCTGCTTCCGCTCGCCAGCGGTGGAGCTGGCTCCTTGGGCAACCTGGGCTCCTGCCCTCTCTGGCCCTGGGCTGGGCCGCATCCAGCCTGCCCTCTAGGACCCGGCTTATCGATAACAGGGAATGTGGCTATTGCATGAGGCAGAGATAACCACTGCCACCACACTGTGCACTCCGTGTCCTTCCATTCCCTGTCCTCTGCTCCTGCTGGTGAGGAAGTGGAAAAACCTTTTCAACCTGCCTTGCCCTGTAGTGAAGTTTCACATATTCGGGTACGTTCAAGTTTAAAGGTCAGGAAAGCTGGAGAAGAGAACCCTTCCCCTCTCTGAGCCCACCCATGCTTAATGCAGGGATTCCCCCTTGGCAGGGTCAAAGCTCACTCCCTTTTCACTGTGATGCTTGCCAGCCCTTCTCCGGCTGTGCCGCAGCTGAAGCCGGTGTGCTGCACCTATGAAATGGGGGTCTGGCATTGCACAGGTGAGAAAGGAACCCAAGTGGCTGTTGGGGGTGTCGGGGCCCCTTGCAGCACCTCTGCCCTGTGCTTGTCTGTCCAAACCACGGGTGTTGCTTGTCCTCTCCTGTGTCGGCTGCCTCTCTCCTTTGGGGGGAAGCCGTGCAAAAGCTGACTGTTCTAAAACTAGAAATCTTCCCTTTTGCTGCTTGAATTAAAGTCTTAATAAACCCAGCAGCAATGAATGTCTGATTTGATTGTTTTAAATGCCCCTTTGTTTAATTAGTGGAGCCTATGCATGCAGACACAGGCAGTGCTGTCTGGCCCTGCAGCCGGGGTGGGAGGGGAGGGGCAAGAAAGTGAAGCCCAGGAATTCCTCCTCTTTGGAGGCGTGAGTTCTTGTACCAACTATTTTCTCGCCCCCTTCTGTGTCAGCTGCCCAGGAGCAAAACATTTATGGCTGAAGGACTTAACTGAACTTGCAGCATCTCCGGGGGGGGCTGCAGCTGGAAGGCTAAGCTCCTTCCACAGTTTCCATCTTCTGCACCCAGGGCTCTCTTTCCCCAGGAATGCCGGCCTGGGGCCGAGGCGGCACTTCGTCTATTGGCCATGGAAAGGGGGTGACCGGCCTTTGCCTTGAAATCCACCTTGGTCGCCTCTAGCAAGCATCACCCTGGGGATGAGTCCCTGGGTGGCCCCTTGCTCACTAAGGAGGGGAGAAAGCATGACTCGCTCTTTTCAGGACTGTGTTAACCCCACAGCAAACATGATTTCACTGGTGCAAGGGTAATAGTGGTGACATCTGAATGGGGAGAGTGGTCCCCTCTCTCTGGGACCTAACCTAAATTTGTTTTATGAGAGGCCAGCAGGTAGACCAAAGCTTCCTGTTCCCTGAGGGATGGGTAAGCAGGGCAAGAGGGTCCCTAGGCACTCCTATGCTGTGGGTTATCTTGCCTCTGGCAGTGAGACATCAGGGGGCATGGTGATTAAAATGTACCTGCTCTTGGTGGGCAGTAAGGCTGGGGCTGCATGTGCCTCCTCTCCTTCAGCCTCTCTCCTTCAGGCACACACAGAGCATCCCCTGGCGCCACCAGCAGCATGTACGAGTTCTCATGCTGCTGCTGCTGTGCACGGCTGCAATCATGCAACACGTCCCTCTGTTGTTAAACGGTTGTGTGGAACAATCTTGGCCCCTGCCTGCCCATTCCTTGCAGTTTATTGATGTCTTGGTGGTGGTGGTTTTTTACCCAAAACAGCCTCTGCTAGGACAACCAGGCTCAGGAGCCACCTGCAAGATCTCTCTGCAGCTGTGTTTTGGTACTTAGCCCCAGCTGTGGCCAGTGGCTGCCTCATGTGCCATGGGACCGTAATGCCTCCTGGGTGTTGATGCTTACAGAATCATGGGATGAAGATGAGGTGATGCTAGAGCTCTCCCCACTGCCTTGGAACCTTGATGTGCCACATGCCCCTAGGGGCATCAAATCCCCCTGTGGGCATGCCAGTCCCAGTGATACCTGCACCCCTAGAAGTGACCATGTCTGGAGGTGATGTTGCCTGCCTTTAGTCCCCTGGGAGCTGCACTTGCCTCTGCTGGCTACCTCACAGTGCTGGCATATGGCGTTCTCCTAGTGCAGTGCCCAGGAACAAACAGAGCAGAGGAGTCACACTCCATCCCCAGCAGCACTTCCACCCACCTGGGCTTCTGGGTGGCAAAGCCACGCAGTGGGGAGGACCCTGTGCACCATGGACTTGCCATGCAGGCAAGCATGGCCCCCCCCACAATCCACCCTGCCAGAGGAGCTGCCAGGATTTCTCAGTGCCAGAGGAAAGCTCAGCCACAGCCTGGCTAGAAACACAGATTTATTGCAACATCGGTTTGCAACCAGCACTCAACCTCCCCCCGAGAAGCGACTCCGGACCCATGCAAACACCCTGACCCTGCTGCAATGCCTTTGTGGCCAGCGGGCTGGTCTCTGGGGGCACAAACCCACCACCCCCATTCAGACAGGCTCACTGGGGTTGTGGGCTGGAGTCCCATTGTGCCGGGGCTGCTTACAGGCTGGCAGCATGGAAGAGGGAACAGAAGCTGGATTCGGGGTCCTTCACTGATGTAAGCCACCACCTGGCATGTCCAAGCAGTCACAAGGCTCTCAGGAACCCCGGGAAGAGAGTGGGGTCAACCCTCAAGCATGTGAGCAAAAGGATTGATCACAGGAGATGCCGCCGTATTCTCTCCTCTTACCACACTCCCTCGGTGCCAGCCCGGATGCTTTGGGGATCTGGGAGAGGTGCCTGTCCAGTTCCTACCCGCAGCCATTACACGTATCCTGTCAGGTTGTAGGAGTTCCGCTCACTCTTGGTCTTCTGCACCTGGCTGACTGAGGGTCGGGGGCTCTTGCCTGCCAGCAGCTGGGACTGGTAGGTGCTTCCATAGGTGGTCGTGTCCCGGGCAGGGCAAGAGGTGCAGAGGATGATGCCGCCGATGAAGGACAGGAGGGAGGAGATGATGCCCAGGTAAAGTGCCTCCCCAAGCTCGAACTTCATGCTGTCAGGGATGGCGGGGTTATGGAAATCCCGCAGCACCACATGGATGTTCCACACCAGTGGGATGAAGCAGAGCAGCCCCCCAAGGATGAAGACTATGCCGCCCCCCACCGCCACTCGGTCCTTGCCCGGAGAACCCTGGCTGAAGACGGTGCACCTCATGCCCATGACGGTGATGAGGCACGCGAGGGAGGACACAGCACAGGAGCTCACCATCAGGGCTTGGGCTGCCTGGATGTCAGCGGGCAAGTTGAGCAGGGAGCTGTAGATGTCGCACTGGGTGATGCCTGTGCTGTACGTGGCACACTCCATCCACAGCCCCTTGGTGAAGCTCACAGCTGTCACAATGCTGGAGCCGACATAGGAGCTGATCTTCCAGCTGGGCAGCAGCGTGGTGGTCAGTGTGCCGATGTAGCCCAGGAAGGCCAGGGCATAGCCCAGCAGCTGGAGCCCCATGGAGACCATGGTGGGAGCTGGCTGTCACCTCCCTGGAGCTTGCAGCTTCTCACCCGGCTCACTGGCAGATGGCTCACATGCACTTACCTTCCCATGGCCCTGCTGGAGGCTCCGCTTGCTGTGCTGCAGCTCCACCCCGCTCCCGGGGGCGCTGGTTTTGCATGGGCACCAGCGTGTGGGTGGGAGCCAGGAGGAGGAGAGTTTACCTGCAAGAGTGGAAAGCAATTCATCCCCGATTAACGATTGACCCAGGCCTGCGGATGAGCGCCAAATGCCCTTTCACCTCCACTATCTCCACAGCCAGATTTCAGACGCAGAGCAGTGCTGCCCGGGAAGGACGCCAAAGCCCTCCCTTGTGCCGGAGCCACAGGCAGGGATGGAGAGCCAGATGCTGGAAGAGAGAAAGTGCCCACTGCCTTTCTGAGGGTCCCTTGTCTTCCGTGATGTCCAGAGCCAAGGAAGCCATAAATCTACAGCTGTGCCATGTTATTTGGGACTCACTAGAGGCAATTTCAGGTGGTGGTCCTGAAGCTCCTGGTCTGCTCGGGGCTCACCCAAGGCAATTTCAGCCACCCACCTTGAGCTGCTGAGGCTCCAGTGGGACAATGGGACGTTTCCACCTGAGGCTGAACCATGGCTATTGGCCTTTCCATTTCTTTGGGGACCATGATGTAGAGGGATTCATGTGACAGTGATGCCTGCATCCTCAGGAGAGCCCTGAGGTCCATGAAGGGCAGAATTACATCAGAGCACAGCATGCTGGCAGCACCTCGAAGGTGCTTCCTGGGAATGCCTCAGCCAAGTGGGGTGACCCATCCCTCAGTGGGGTGAGCACACCAGGGTGCAGGTTGTGCTTGCTGCTGCTAGCAGGGGGATTTCTGCCAGTGCTGTATCCTGCCTGCAGTGCTGGGCACGGGCTGTGTGTGGGGGATGATTTTGGCAGAGGTGGTGGAGTGGAGCGGTTTGTTTTCCCTCTGCCTTGTTTCAAAAGTCCCCCTCCCATAGTGTCTTGTGAAACAGGACTGAGCCCACACCAAACCTCGATGACACCACGGCTGGCAGCCTCTTGCGCTGGGAATGCTCCTGACTGAGAATGCTGCCACCGCCCTGCACCTCCACTCCTCTCCCTGTCCCCACCAGCACCTCAAATGCAAAGTTTCCCAACTTTCTATCTCCTTCCCTGTGCACTAGGCAAGACCTCCTGCTCTATCTCAGGGGTGTTGGTGCAAAAGAAACACCTAGGGTGCTCAAGGTGCCAGCAAAAAGGCATGAGGGGGAATCATGCTGGAGCTCTGCAGTACTTACGGATGTGGCTGGACACACGGCACGGGACCGGGGATGGCTGTGGCCAGGGGACACCCAGGACCGGAGATGGCTGTTTGGGGCAGGGCGAGTGGCCGGGGCCCCGGCCTGGGGGATCAGGGGCTGTGAATTGTTCAAATCCACCTGCAAATCTCAGCCTGGATCAGAGGCTTATTGCAGATCAGAATTAAACCCTTTCAGTGTCGGGAAGGATTGGGGAGCTGGGGTGCCTTGTTTTGCCTGGTGTCTATTATCAGGGTGGGTTTGCCGGTGTGGCTCAAGTCTGTGGCTTGCTGTCACCTTTCTGGCCAGTGTTAGTGGTCACCAAGTGACTGCGTGCCACCATCCTTGTGTCTGTTTGGGCTGCCTTGCCTTTGCTGGGGTTGGAGGGGCAGTGAAACGCCAGCAGGTTGAAATCCCTGTGCCCACAGGGTGAGCTCTGGCTTTCCATTCACTCCATTCGCTCTCCCTGGCCCTGCTTGTCCTCTGCAGGGTTTGTTGTTGTAAGGCTCCTGGCCCAAATGAGGAGCAAATGGAGATGGTAATGAGAGCTGTGCTGGCCCCGTGCCCCCTCCTGCTTGCCGGCTGCCACAGATGGAGAGGGACAGGGAGGGCCCCTCGTGACAAATTGTACTCTGTGCTGAGCAGGGTCTGGTCAGTGTTTGGGCAGGGGTGTTTGTATGATGATAGCAGAGCTGCACCAGGGACCATTTGCTATTTTCTTTCCTTGTCCCAAACTGAAACTCTCCTGGGAACAGGAAGTGACCTGTATGCCAGTTGCACCCCTCCTCAAGCACCTGGGCAGGAGCAGCAGGTGGTTGTAGTTGGGGGTATGTGTGGTGGTGGTGACCCTTTCACATAGCTTTTGTGTACCTCCTGGTATGGTCCACATCTCAGTCAAAGGAGAGGGCAGGGAGCATCGGCAAGTGTGTGCTCTCTTCACTGAGCTGCTAGCGTGAGAATGGGGTCTGGCAGCTCACCAGGGCAACCTGAGCCAGGGGCCATGGATGACTGAGCAGGACCATTGTCCTGCCTGAATCTGGAGTCCACTCCTGCCTCCCATCTTCCCTCCCCATCTTCTCTTGAGCATGCCATCACCTACCTGCCTCCTGGTTGCTCTGTGCTTGCCACCACTGCAGCCCATCACTCTGTCCCCATCACATGGCCATCACTGTCCTCATCGTGCCCATCACACAGTCCTTATCAAGTCCATTGCACTGTCCCTATCACAAGCTCACCACACTATCCCCAGGGCATGCCCAATGAGGCTGTCCTATCACATGGCCATTGCACTGTACCCATCCAAAGGCCATTATGCTGCCCCAGCACTCCTAATCCCTTCCCAAGTCTTCCCTCCCTTATGCAAATGGCTACAAAGAGCACTTAATCATCCTTCTTAATTGTCTCTACCCTCCTCTGTTCCCCCCTGGAGATTTTCTCACAAATGGTGTCTAACTTTTCCCTTCTGTGTTTTGTTTTTCCACCAGGGATCACAGTCCCTCCGCCCCCAACCTCCCCTGACCCTTTGTTTACACAACTGGGATAAATTTCACACGCCAGAGACCACTGTCCCTGCACCCCTAGTGGTTCACTCCCCTGCCCTTGCCCCTGCTCCAAAGAATTTGTGAGTCACTGGTTGGGGCAGGGCTATAAAAGTGTCCTCACCAAGGGTCTGCATTGTCAGAGGGGACACTGTTGCCTGCCACCATGGAAGCTGCTGCCTGTTGCCTTCCTCCCTGTAGGATCCATATGTCGGTGGCCAGCGCTTGGCCAGCCCCAGGCCTGCAGCAAGGTGGAAGGTACCTGGGTGCTCCACAGACTTTGGAAACTGGCGAGGGCAGGGAGGGCAGGGGGTGCACGGGAAGAGGGATGGGGAAGTGTCCATCTGGGTTCAGGTGAAGGCTGTGTGACTCCCTGATGTAATGGGAACTCCTCTGATCTTGGTGGCCCTGTGTGGGAGAGAGGATACAGAGCCTGGGGAGCAATGCAGGGGCTCCCAGGGGTGCTGGTTGGGGCTGGAGCGGGGTGAGGAGCACTGAGGCTGAGGTGGTACGAGTGCACCCACGTGTGTCCAGCACCCCACGCACAGCTGGATGGGCAAAACTGGGGCTGGGGTTGCCTGGCTGCAGTGGAGGGGAGCAAGGCAAGGGGGGATTGGGCAGGGTGGGTGGCTGTCGCGCCTAACTGACTCTCCGCACCTAGATCCCTGCCTCTCTGGAGACCTTGGCTGCCCCAAGCAGAGGAGGGAACCAAGCGTCGGAGGGAGGAGATGGACACTGTGAGTTTTACACTCTCTGCTGCATGTGCCCCCGTTTCCCGCTGGCAGGGTTGGGGTCCTTTTTTGGCAAAAAACTAGTCTCTCATCCCAGGCTCCTTCACCCAGGCACTGTTGCACAGCAGTGCTGTTCCCACCTCCTTGGCACATCTCCCCTCTGCCCCAGGAGCCATGCAGCCTCGCAGAGACATGGCCATGCAGCTCCCCACCCCCCCCCCCTTGCGGGGGCCTGAAAGACTGCCTGTTCCCAGGCCTGGCAGGCATTCCTCAGCGGGTTAGCGGGATGTTGGGCACGAGCTTTGGAGCACGGGGGGAAGATTACACTGGCAAAATGCCTAATGGGTTTGTGGGTGGTTGATGCCAGCTTCCTTTGTGGGGGACTGAGCACCTAAATCCAGAGATGGAGGGGGCGTTCAGGGCAGGCTGACCCTGCAGGCTCTACTGGGGCATCAGGTGTGTGGGGCATCATTCCCTCTGATGGAGGGAAAGGTCCCTGCCCTTGCT
This sequence comes from Dromococcyx pavoninus, assembly GCA_033558185.1. NCBI lineage: Eukaryota > Metazoa > Chordata > Aves > Cuculiformes > Neomorphidae > Dromococcyx > Dromococcyx pavoninus. The sequence continues at coordinate 2,145,124 of JAUMJL010000389.1, read as the reverse complement.
GCCCACTGGGGTCTTGTGCCCTGCTTTGAGGAGGGAGCAGCGGGAGCCCCAGGGTAGGTCCCATCCCTGCTGTTTCTCCTCAGGCTTGGACTCTGCAGGAGGCAGGGGATGGCAGCCACGACAAAGCACTGGCGTTTTTCCGCCACCCAGTCAGGTACGTCCCCAGCCACCGGCGCTCCGGACCGAGGGCAGTGGGCGGGCAGGGCAGTTAAGCCGTGTCTCCCCACACAGGCTCCTCTGGCCAAGATCCAAGTGCTTCGACTATCTGTACAGCGTCGGGGAGAAGCTGCTGGAGAACTTCCCTGTGCAGGCCACCCTCTGCCTCTATGAGGACTCGGGCAGTGAGGACGAGGAGGATGAGGAAGAGGAAGAAGAGGAGGATGAAGAAGAGGCTGAGGAGTCAGGGCACGGAGCCCTGCCGTGCCCTGGCACGCCTGTACAGCCCGTGTGAGGGTGCGGTGCTGCAGGCGAGCGTGCGGGACTACAACTTCCAGCAGCCACCGCGACTCCTGCCGGCGGCCGCCACCCTCTCTCATTGGCTACCGGGCTTCCCCGGGTTGGGGGAGGAGCGCGTGTCCCCGCCCATTCAACCGTTCCGCGCTTCTATTGGAGTCGCGGGAAGAGGAAGGCGGTGCCCGTGGGCTGCGGGGGGCACGATTGGATGAGGAGCGGGAGGAGGCGGGGAGAGGGCGGGGCCTCCCCTGCCGGGCGGCGGGAGGCAGGGGCTGCGGCGGGGCGCGAGGCGCGGGGCCGTCATGAGGTACGGGCGGGGCGGTTATGGAGTGCTGGGTGGGAGGGGGAGAGGGGGTCGGGGGTTGCGGAGCTGGTCGCCCGGGGGTCTGGGCGTTTGGGGAGCAGAAGGGGTACCGAGGTGGGGAGGGCGGTGGGGCAGGGAATGACGTGGGGCAGGGGTGGGGTGGTGCGGTGGTGGGGTTCGTCTGGGACTGGGAAGTCTCGCTCAGGTGGGTGAGCTCGCATGAGGGCTAGTGGGGCAGGAGAGTTGGGGGGGTACCATGCTGCGGGGGGACACTGGGGCGGAGTCACCATCCTGATGTGGGGGGACACCCGTCTTCCTGCCGTGGAGTGATACTGGGGGGCACACACCCTACCGCGGGGTGACACAAGGGGGGAACACGACCATTCTGGGGGGTGACACAAGGGGGAGACCCCTCTTGCGGGGTGACACTGGTCAGGGGAGAGATCCCTGCTGGGAGGTGACACAAGAGGGGACACCGGTTGCAGAGTGACACTGGTGGTGGTGGGGATGACCCTGCTGCAGGGTGACTGAAGGCAGGGGACTGTACTGTGGGGTGACAGAAGGGGTGGGTCTCTGCTGTGGGGTAACATAAGGGGGACACACTGTACTGCGGGGTGACACAAAGGGATGTGGGGTGACTCTTGAAGCTGAGGACGGGAATTTCCATTGTATTATAGAAATGATTTGGAGCTGGGTTTGGGCAAGGCAGGGCCAGTGCTGGGATGGAGGGGCTGGGGTGGAGGCTGACCACATGGAGTTGGATGGGATCTGAAGACTGTTTTGGGAGAGCGAGGGTTTGTGGCAGCCTGCTGGGACCCCATTGTCCCTGGCAAGTAAAGCTAGTGCAGCCTCTTCTTGCTGTGCATCTTGGCACTGAAAAGCCCAAATATTGCTAGGATCCTGTGGCGTGGCTGACAGCCGCAGCTACGTGATGCCAGGAGAGCCAGCAGCCTCCCTGCGTGCTGTGACACGTCACTGGTGTTTGTGGACACCCCCCCGACCTGTGCCTGTTCCCCCCAGCCTGGCAAGGAGGTGCCCCCTCCCATGCCCACCCGAGGTCTGCGATGAACTGGCACTGTGCCCGCACCATATTTTACCAGCACGATTTCCTCCTTTGGCATTGGTGACGGGAGTGAGGGTGGAGATGGGGGGAGCCCGGGGGAGACACAAATGTGCGACTGCAGCATCCTCACTCTCCTGGCTGCATCCCTCACGCCTCCTCACAGTTGCCTTAGCAACCTCCTATCGATGGGGTATTTATAGAGAAGGCAAACGCGTTTGGAAGCCAGAGGGGGGGGACCAGGACTGGGTGGGCGTCTGCTAGGTCAGCCTCCAGCTTCAGGCTTCTCTTGGCTTGCGTGGCTGTGCGGAGGCAGGAGCGATGCTGCTTTCTTTGGCATCAGCGTGTGTGGCGGTTCAGCTTTTCCTGCTCATCAGAGCCGGGGGCGGTGGTTAGGAATTTGCACATGGAAATAAAAATAAGCATCTGGGATGTCTACCCTTCTCACAGCCATCTTTTGTGCATGTAGGCTTGTGTAAACCTGGCTTATTGTTGCACTGGAATAAACCATCTCTGAGCTCTGATATGGGGTGCATTGGCACAGATACTTGGAAAAAAGTTAAAGATTAATTCTTCTTGATGCATTAAATGTGTTACCTGATGTAAGATGTGAGTCCTGACAAATCTGGTTGTGAATATCCTTATTTCTGTGTCTCGGTTCTGTCTGTCAAAGAGGGAGAACACCTGTAACAGTGAGTGATAGAGAGATTTTGTGTGGAAACTGTGGCAAGTTTTCCATGCTGTGCATTCATTTATCCTATGGGTTTGGATCTCTTTGTAAAACCTCATGACAACAAAAGCAGGTCAGGTGACCCCTGCTCGGAGCTGATGTGTTCTGTGGAAGAATGCACAGATTCAGAGGCCTCTCAGCTGCTCTCATGTGCTCCAGAACAGCTCAGAGAACTGGGATTGAGTGCACAGTTTCTCAAGAAAAGGCCTCCTGGTGTGGGCTGTGGGGTGCAGGAGGTGCCAGACCCCTCCTGTGTAATTCTCCTGCTCTCCTGCTTTCCATTGCTCCTCCTTAAACTCCAGCATGAGGATTACAATCTGAGTTTTACAAACTGTTGGAAAGAAGCTACATTGTGCCTCTGGAGACAGCTCCAGGCTTGCTTGGCCTCTTGCCACTTTTGGTGCAGGAACCTCAGAAACCACAGGAAACCCGATTCTGCCAGGGAGAGGTGCTGGATTTACAGAGATGGTGGTTGTTGGTGAGTTGTGGTGATGCTCGCTGTGGCAAAGGGCCTCAGCCCTTCTGTGCATCTGGTGCCTGCCTTTTATGTGAAATGAGAGATGCGTTTCTAGCCCCACCGACCCTGTGAACAGCCCTTTGCTGTCCCTCACCTCTCTTCAGCTGAGCAGATTCAAGTGCATTTGGGATAACTCTGAATGCCTGAAGTCCTGTAACTAAGATTAGTTTAGTTCCTGCTGTTGCTGGCTGCTCCTTCATCTGCAATAAATCCCTGTAGGAGCTAGTTACTCCTATCTCCTCTGTCTCCTGACAGAGTTGTGGCTTTGCCACAGCAAAGTGTTGCACAAGGCAAGAGGAGACAAGTTTGCCCAGCATAGTGTGATTGGTGGGGCATCAAGCACAGGGAGAAGACAAAGCACGAAAACGAAGTTAATAAAACTCATCCTGCAAGTAGAGGGGGTATACTCTGCTTCCACAGGACTTTGTTTCACTCTTGCGGGGTTTTGTTTAGTTTAGTTTTGGTTTTGAAGCTCAAAACATGCTTTTCCAGGTGAAGAACAGTTGTCCTGGGTGTGCAGGGACCTCTGTCCTTGCTGGTCTTCTTAGCTAGGCCCAACAGCCATTAGGAGATGTATATCCTTTTTTTCCTGCTGTGTAGTCGGCAGTGGAGAAAACATTATGACCCTGGTTATTGCAGATTGTGGGTAGCAGTTGCAAAAGTGAGAACTGGCATGGCTGTGAAGTTGATTTAAAACAGGATGACTGCTTTACCTGTATCCATCAATCTCTTCTGGAAGGGAAGGACACCAGGCTGCTCCCAGCAGCTTTTGGATGCAGGTCATCTTGTCTGCTGATGAGATATTGGGACTCCTTCATCCTGGTCTTCCCTTCCTGCTTAGCTTGGCTGCAGCCCTCTGGACTTTTGGAGCAGCACCCTGGCTCTCCCTGGGCTGGTGGAACAGAAGTATGGCGGAGAGTTGCCCCAGGCTCTCAGAGAGCTCGGGGTGCCCTGAGTCCCTCTGGTCCCTCCAGCCATGCGATGAGTGGGGAGGCAGTGTGAATCCGTGCCTCTCTGAAGTGGCACTGCCTGGCTAGGACCTGCCATGGGTCCACCAGACAGCACCTTGCTTTCTGTGTTAATCTGACGCTGGGCGATGCAGGGCTTGGGCTTCAGGGGGTGAAATTTAAGCTGTCAGTTACTCTCTTGTTTTCTTTCTTGCAGGTAGGCAGGAGCTTCCGATAGACGAGTGGGGCAGCATGGCAAGTAAGTGTTTCCCCGTCAAGACAGAGAGATGGCGGTGGTGCTGGAGGTGACTGTTTGGCAGCCACTTCTCAAAGAAGGGGTGTCTGTGCTTTTTGGGGGGTGTTATTCTGTGGGGAGCAGAAGCAATTGGCTGTTATCCCTGGATGAGGTCTGAGGTCTGGCCTGACTTATACTTCTCTCTGCCCTGTGGAAGGTGGGAGTCAAGAGAAGGTGCTGAAGGGCTGAACTCTCCAGAACTCCTGTACGCTACAGCATTTCTTTATTTGCGTGATGCTTGCTGTTCAAGGCAGGCCTCTCTGGGGCTCTTTGGACTGACTGGCCCCTCTGCAGGGCTTGCTGGTCTGTGCTGACATCTCCTAACAACGGTGCTCCTCATGGCCCATGACTCACATCCCACGAGCTGCCCGTTGTGGGGGCCGCACTGCCTTGTAGCCTGTGTGGCTGGTGGCACTGGGGCTCTGTGTTCCCAGTGGATGGGAGCTGCCTAACTCAGCCGTGCTGGGAGCTTGCTGCTTGGCATCTGAAGGAGTGCCTGACATATGGGGCTGCTTGGGGCCAGTGGCTAAAGCTGGGCTGAGACTGGCGAGGGTGCCGGGTGGAGGATGGTGCGTGGTCTGTAGAGAGCGGGACTCAACCCTCCCTCCTCGCTCTTCTGGGCAGCCTGCGCGGGGGCTGCGTGCAGCGCTGTGATGGGAGCTCGAGGAGCACGGCGCTTGTGAACGAGGAGATGTAGCGATCTGGCTGGGACCTCAGGATTTCCTTGGGGTGTTGTTGGAGCCAGCTATGAAGGTGGAGGCAGTAGCCATGCCGGGCAGGAGGACCCCAGAGATGACAGGTATGCCTTCTTTTGCTATCTGTGATATGTTTGGAGGGGGAGGGAGCAGAGATCTTCAGGCAGTGTTTTTAAAAGGGTGTTTTATTCTTCTGTTAATGAGGAGGATACTCAGCTGGGTCCCTGCCTTCCTCCACTGCTGTCTTTTCTCCCTACCAGAGCTCATGTGCTGGCTCACCGGCACTTAACTGGTTGTGGGAGGTGTCCCCTGTAGTGGCAGTGTTCCCCACCGAGCAGGCCCCCTTGTGGTGACCCTGATATGCAGGAAGGGGATGTGGTGGTCAGCATGCTCACCATCACGTGCTTTCCAGCAGCGTGCAGTCCTGCTGTCCCTCCGCAGACACAGCTGCATGACATTCTGCAGAGAAGCAGCCCTGGGGATGTCCCCATAAGGTGGGCGGTAGAGCTGTGGGTTAATGGTGTGGCCAAGCCCGCCTGCCACCAGGGATCAGCAGCACCTCAGGAAACCCAGCAGGGATGCAGTGAACCCAGCTCTGCTTCTGCTCTCCTGTCTAAAGCTCTGATCTCCTGAGCACTGGTTCTCCAGCTGGTGTGGGGAGACTTGGAGAGTGACAAGGGGTTAGTACTGAGACTGCTGGTCCTTGGGATGTCCCCTCTGCCCTGTGGTTTGGGGACAGTACCTGCTCAGCTGACTGCTCGTTGTGTCAGTTGGGGATCCAGGCTGGAGGTTAGAGTTCATAAGGCTCTTGTTTCCTGAAGGTCATTGACTTTCCTGCTCTGTTCCCCAAGGATGTGGGACTCTGCACTTTCTGTGTAAAAGAGGGAGGGTGCTGTGTCTTAGTTTCTGCACTTCTGCCATTTCTCCATACCTGAGAGAAACTGGATGTGGGAAGAGGCATACGCCTCCATTGCAGCATGCTTTCAGTTGGGACATTGCTCAAGATACCTGCCTGCCTGTGTGTCTGTTTTTGTTTCCCACCATAGTGGCCAGTTCAGCACAGCAAAGCAGGGAAGGGATCGAGTGACTGGTGCCTGCAGGGATGGAAGATCATGACAGTGAGATCTGTGGCCAAGCTTGTGGCTCCAAGGTGTACTGAGGAAGCTGGAAAAATGCTCAGACTCAAGTGCTGAGGAGGGGAGAGTTGATATGGCAGCCTGATCGAGGTGGGAGGCAAAGGAGTTCAGGCCAATCTTCTTCAGCAAAGGATGGAATGCTCGTGGAATGGATGGTGTCTTTGTAAAATTTCATCTCTTTCTGGAAAGGCTCAAGATAAAGTTGGCCTCCCAGCCTGCTTCCTCTGCAGCCAGGATAGCCGTCCTCAACTGTGAAAGCCAAAGCAAGCTGATCCCTGCCTGCCTATGAGATGCCTTCTGTGCCTCTTGAAAATGCTTCTTCCTTGTAAAAAAAAAAAAAGAAAAAAAAGGTTTGCATAATAAAGTCTGTTCTGAGAGGAAGTCTGACTCACATCATTCATGCTGCTCTTCATTCACACCTCAGTGGTTCAGCCCTCTGCAAACTCTCTCACTGAAGCAAGCCATTAATAAATCACTAGACAAAATGCACCTACACAGCACAAAAAGAGCACAGTGCCTCCCAGCCTTGACATAGACAAATACTTGTCCCTGCCTTGACATAGACAAATACTCTCACAAATTCCTTGCTGTATTGTTTTAGGAGCAGGATACATGGAAAGTAACCTGCTGGTTCTCTCTGGTAAAAGGCTCCTATTGAAAAAGGTTGGTAGCTTTCACTAACTGTTACGTTTGATCTTCACCAGGCTCCTTATTGAAACAATATCTCTGTGTTACAGCCAAGCTGGTCTAATGGGAGACTCCATCTGTCCCCTTGCCTCCTTGTCCTGCATCTGTTGATGTTGCAATGTGAGTTGGTTCATCTGGTTGATCCAATTGAAGACTGAGCCTGAGGGTGAAGGATGTAAATAGGTTTCTGTGGATCAGCCAGCTGAACTGATTCATCTTCTTCAAGGGAAGCAGCACAGTTATGTGGCTTGGTGGGAGGAGATGATGCCAGCTTACAGCTCTGTGTTTTGACCTGCATTATGGAAACACTCTCCTATGAAATGTGTGCACAGGATATTTGGATCCCAGAAGGGTCATGGATTGTGTGAAGTTTCTGCTTTCTGGGCTACAACTCGTTTGTCTCTCCTGTGCTGCTGCAGGTCCTGATAGGTGCTTGCTCCCTGCACCCCATGGAGATCTCCCTCCTGCAGACTATGGAGTGTGGGGAGAAAAGCTTAGAAAGGGCTGTGTTTCTTGCAGTCAATAAGGTGCTGTTCCTGCTCAGGCTGGCTTCCTGACTGCATGCTCTGTGGGAGATCTGATGTGGGCAACACAGAGTCTCCCAGGCTTTGTGAGCAGGCGAAGGTTTGTGAGGCCTCTGCACCAAAATTCAGTAGGGATAAGAAAGTGATGCCATGTGAAGAGAGGTTGCTAAGGCCCCTTTCTCTGTCTGACTTATCATCTCCTGTACTGTTACCTTATGTTGAGGATATATACTCTTGTTGGGTCTGGGAGAAGACACAGTGGTTTCTCTGGGACCTGAACAGAGTCCCTGAAGCCACCTGAGCTTGCATGACCCCACAGCAGCTGTGAGCAAGGGACACCAGCTTCCAGCAGGCTGCCTTCCTCCTGGGAGGCTGTGGAGGTGTGAAGTGAGAGTGTGATGCACAGTGATACATGGAGGGGGCTGTGGAATGGTGTGCAATGCACTTTGTGTTGTGAATCCGTCTTGCTGCTGGCTGTCTTTCTGGGCAGAGAGGTGGGACTCTGCTCTCCAGCCCCACAGGGTCTTGCTTGCCTGGTGGCATCTCCCTTGCTCTGTACCAAAGGGGCAGCAAAGTGAAATCCCTTCAAGGGCAGGAGGTTGAAAACAAGTCGTTTTGGAACCTTTTGTTTCTTCTTCACAGGTGGGAAAGCCTAGCTGGACAGAGGCCAACTGTGGGGTTGTCTGTGCTCAGCTGTCTCTGCCTTGTGTGTTGCAGTGTTCTTGGGGGCCAGGAATGCCCACTCGGTCCTGAAGCGCTTTCCCCGAGCCAACGGCTTCCTGGAGGAGATCCGTCAGGGCACCATTGAGCGGGAGTGCATTGAGGAGGTCTGCAGCTATGAGGAGGTCAAGGAAGTGTTTGAGAACAAGGAGAAGACGGTGAGTTTGTCTTGCCCTGCTCCCCAGGGGATGCGTGAGGACTTATGCTTTAGCAAGCTGGCGGCAGAGAAGGAAAGCACAGGGGAACAGCCTCTCCTGTTCTCTTTGTCCTTTTCTGTCTGCAGGTAGCATGCTGTGGCCTTGCTTTCCAGCATTATTTTCCTCATCCCAGGCAATGCCCTCACCTTGGCATTGCCAGGACACCCTGCCCCATTTTGTGGGTCTGGGTAGGGCAGTGATTATTGCTGGTGGTGGTCAGGGGGTGCTGGCCCCACCTTCAGCACATGATGGTTGTTTCTCTGTTCCTGCTGCAGATGGAGTTTTGGAAGGGCTACACCAACTCTGTTTACTCTGTCAAGGACCCCGGGCACAGCACCGAGCACTCAGATGCTATGTATGTGGTGGTGCCGCTCTTGGGTGTGGCTCTTCTGATAGTCATTGCCCTCTTCATCATCTGGAGGTGCCAACTTCAAAAGGCCACCCGCCACCGCCCTTCCTATGCCCAGAACCGTTACCTGGCCAGCCGAGCGGGATGCAGCCTCCCCAGGGTCATGGTGTACCGGGAACGTTCGCAAAGCCAAGGGGAAACTCAGTACCAGCGAGAAGTGAGCAGCCGGGTGGCTGGAGATGGCAGAGCTGGGGGCACCCCCCAGCAAGATGGCACCCTCTGCCCACCAGAGCATTCCGTCTCCGTCCTTTCCAGACTGTCCAGTGCCACCCCTCCACCTTCCTATGAGGAGGTCACGGGTCACCCGGAGAGCAGCAGCGGTGAAGAGACCAGTATCTCCTACAACGACCCACCACCCAAGTATGAAGAGATCGTGGCCACTGCCCCTGTGGCGGGCAAATAGCGGGTCTGCCTCCCTCCTGCCTCTTCATACACTCATGCTCGCCCACCCAACCTTTGCCGTGCCCGGGACCTCCTTTGGGTGCTGATCGTCACCCTGTCTCCCCTGTGCAAGCTGGTGCCATCACACAATAGCCTTACCCTCCTAACCAAAACCAGCTGTCCCCAAGCGGGGAGAGGCTGGGCTGTGGGGATGGCTCTGGAGCCAGCCTGCCATCTCCCGCCCCTCACTCCCTGCACACGTAAGTGCTGTACAAGCCAGAGCAGAGCAACAGCTTGTTCCTGGCTCAACGCGGGGGTCTCCCCATGGTGCATTTGATTTCCTCACTTCTTCCTCGAACACACGTAACATTTCCTGCTATTAAAATGGCCTCACTGCCTCCCTGGGGTTCTCTCAGCCTTACCCCATGTCCTTATCAGCCCCTGTTTTGCTGCTTGGGGCTCTGATTGGGAGTTGGGGATGAAGGAGGGGAGTGGCGAATTTCTGTCCAACCCCACAGCTGGTGTCCACACTCTGTGTTTGGGGAGAAACTGCCTCCCTTGAGTGGAAGTGGGGAGCCTGGTCCGTCCTGCAGTGCCTGTAGCAATAGTCGCTGTCCCAAGATTGGGAAGGAGCAGTCAGGGAGGTGCTTTCTGATCTCCGAGATCCCTTTGGGAAGGGTGAAAGGCTCATGGTGGTCTTGTGCAAGAGGTAAGTAACTTTGGAGTAGCAGGCCTATCTCTTTGGGACTGTGTCCTCCAGAGCAGGTAAAGAGGAGTGCAAGACCCTACTCCTCCAGGCCCTGCTGGTGGGCACAGTGCTTGGTGGCCATGGCATGGAAGACCTGCTGACAGAGGCTGCTGCTGAGATGAGAGCTGACTGACCATGCCATGGCCCAGTGATGCCAATGGGTTGGGAGTAAGGCCTAAACCCTGTTGCATCTCACCACCAGGTGGCTGTGGTGGCAGGGCAGAGCCAGGTGCTTTGCTGTGGGGTCGAAGTGTCAAAGCAACAGGGCTGTCCTTTCCAAGTGGTCTCATGGGTTAAAAAGACGGCTGTGCTCACCAGGCCCCCCAGAGTGTCCCAGAAAGTCCACTGCCACCCTCGGTGTGCACCCCAGCACCAATCTCTCCACCAGCACCGAACAGCTATTGTACATCCATGCACTGCACTCTGTCCCAGTGATGCTCTCACAGCAAGTGCCCTCAGCCCAGAGCTGAGGCTTGCCCATTGTGGCCATTCCTGAGGCAGGACACGTGGGGTTTGCAGCTACTGGCACCTCGTCTGCCCCCTCCCAGGCCTTTACTCCGCCTTTTGGCCTTAGCAAATTGGGATTCTGGGAAGACCTGACAGTGAGTGTTGAGGTCAGAGCTTAGAAAAAAATGGAGGGAGACAGATGGGCACTCTGCATCCTCTGTTTTTGATGCTCGGTCATTATACCTGCAGTTTGTATTCTGTAAAACTTGGTATATTTCTGTGCAAAAAACTGTATTTATTAAAAAACCCTCACTGTCTGAGTGGTACAGGGTGGCTGTTTCCCACATCAGGGGTGCTTCCCCGGGTGCAGCTGGATTTCCTTCTTGCTAGGGTACCTGGGGCTCAGCTCTGTGGGGTGATGGAGGCAACCATGGGATGATGGAACCAATACCGCCTGCAGCACAGTCCCCAGTGAGGAGGGGACCATCTCTGGAGCTCAGGTGTGTGCTGCTGTGGGGCTGGTAATGCATTGCACATGTCAGACGGGAGTCTTCCCCTTCCCTGGGCATCTGGTGGTGCTTTTGGTGAGAGCTGGAGCATGTTCTGTGAGGCCCGATCAGCTGGTAGGTGAAGTGTGGAGGGATTTCCTAAGGTTTTTGAGGGGATTTAGGTGCACAAGTTGTCTTGCTATTCCTCTGTGTGCTCCTAAACCTCTTAGATAATCCCCTTTAAATAGCACGACTAGGCCAGCGCAGGATTTATTTTAAGCCTTTTCAAAAACCAGATTTTACGGTCAAGTCTTGGACTCTGTCCCCACTCAGAAGTGTTTAAAACTGTGGTTCATCCCAAACAGATGGTTTTATCGCTGCGGACTCCACTGAGAGGCAGGAGAGATGAGCTCTGGCACGGCTCGACACTTGGTCGCCCACAGTCCTGCGGGCTCCTGCGGTGGCCTGGGCACATGTTGTGGCTGGGACAGCGGCGCTGGGGTCCCAAGGAGGTGTGCTAAGCCCTCACCTTGAAGCGTGGCTGCTTTGCCTGCCACCACCACTGGGCTGAGGTACCGCGGGGACCTGCTGCCCACCTGCCTGGCCCCGACTTTGCCCCTGGCAAGAGCAATTCTTTAGATCCACATTCGTGGTGGGGGCCGGGGGAGGCTGCCCCGGGGCTGGAGGTCCCCGCTGTCCCCCGGGGTGTCCGTTGTCCCTCCGCCACGAGGACTCATTCGTCCCCGTGGCTGCGGCTTTAAGCGGGGGGGGGGGGCGGAGCAGGGGGGGCGGGGTGCCCGGCTGATACCGCCCCCGCTGGGAGCGCCCGGGAAGCCCCTTGGCAGGGCCCGCGCTTGCTTGGGACTAAAAACAATAAAGTAAGTGCTTTCTCCCCCCCCCCCCCCCCCCCCCCCCCCACCACTCCCCCCCCGCATCCCGTCCTGTGCGGGGCTCTGCGGGTACCCCCGGTGAGGAGTGCGGCCTGGGAAGAGAGACTGAGTGAGTGCCCTCCTGGGGGGCGAGGGGCTAGGGCAGCCCGAGGGGAGAGGGGTTGGGTGCCTGATGGGAAGGAGGGGGCGAGGGGCTGCGTGCCTGCTGGTGGGGGGTGGAGCGGGGCTGGGTGTCTCCCCTGGGGGTGGGGCGAGGGGTTGGGTGCCTCGCCTGCGTGTCGTGGGAGCCCTCCGTGACGTGGAGTCGTCCCCCAGCCCCGCTCCCATTGCCGTCCCTTCCTCTCACACGTGTCCCATGGAAACTCTCCGGCGTTCCCCAGCCCCCCTGCGGAGATCTAGGGTCCCTGGACCCCTTTGCTCCTTAGCGCATCCCTCAGCCAGGGATGCGGGGGGCAGAGGGGTCACCCCGACTCTGAGCGGCAGGTGGTGGCATGGCCTGACGTAGGTGACAAACCCTCTTCCCCTCCCTGTCAGCCCCTCTCTGCCGTGACATGGTGCAGCCCCCGGCTGAAGGGCAGAGCTGTGAGTGAGGTCAGCTCCTGGAGTCCCTTGTCCAGCTCTGGAATCCTCAATATGAGAAAGATATTGAACTGCTAGAATGGGTCCAGAGGAGGCTACAAAGATGATCAAAGGGCTGGAGCACCTCTGCTGTGAGCACAGGCTGAGAGAGTTGGTGTTCTTCAGCCTGGAGAGGACAAGGCTCTGGGGAGATCTTACAGCAGCCTTCCAGTACCTGAAGTGACTACAGGAAAGCTGGCGAGGGACTTTTACAAGGGCCTGTAGTGATAGGATGAGGGAGAATGGCTTTAAATTGGAAGGGGGAAGATTTAGATTAGACATTAGGAAGAAATTCTTCCCGATGAGGGTGGTGAGATACTGGCACAGGTTGCTCAGGGAAGCTGTGGATGTCCCCTCCCTGAAAGTGTTCAAGGCCAGGTTGGACCGGGCTTTGAGCAGCCTGGTGTGGTGGAAGGTGTCCCTGTCCATTGCAAGTGCGTTGGAACTGGATGACTTTTAAGGTCCATTCCATTCCATTCCATTCAGTTCCTCTAGCAGAGGGCTGCTCATCTCAGCACCCTGTCCTAGAAGGTGAAGCTGCTGGACCAGGCTGCTATCCCCACCTGCCTTGTATGGAGCATTCTGGGCTGGAGAGGAACACTGAGAGGGAGGGTGTGGGATTTCCCTCCCCAGGACAGATTTTCCCAGCTTGGAGGACTTAAACCTACTCACAGGCTTAGTGAGCTGGAAATTCCCTGTCACTATAAATGCAAGAAGTGACAAAGGAGAGGCTGAGGAGCAGCCTTCTTCTGATGGCGAGAGGGGTGTTCCTTGGCAACAGCTAGAAAAAGCCTTAAAGAGAGTTGGAGAAGAAAATCCAGCCACTTAAGCATTTTGTTCTTATGGAGTTTGACAGCTGATTTTTTTATTTTCTTTTTTTACTTAATAGCTGCTTAGTCTCTCTGAGCCTGTTTCTTACTCTGCTCCCACTCTTCTGCTCTTTGGGAGCTGCAGCAGTTTCATAGGCGATTAAGAAATGAACTGATCTGCCCTCTCTAGATTTATTGTTATTAGTATATACTGGTTTCCTGGAGAGCAGGTTGAGAAAGCATCATGGGGTGTTTTCTCCTCTAAAGAACTGAAAATTTGAAGGAGAAACCCAGTGATCTCCATTGTTGTGGACTGTGGGGCTGGGTGTCTGACACAAGTTTCTCCTGTGGGACTGACAGTGCCCCAGGATTTGGGGAATGTCCCAGGAGTTATTGCCCTGCTCCTGAGTGGGGGTTCCTGCAAAATTCCACATTTTTTGAGGTTTTGGGGAGAAGGAGGGTGTATGTGTATTGTGACAGCCATGGGTTGGTGTCACCTGTGCCAGTGTTGGGTCTGAGCAGGGTGGTGGAGAAGGTGTGGGGCAGCTGGCAGCTGCTGTGAGAGGCTCTCATCTCTATGTGGCTGGAAGTGGGAAATCACTGCAGCTGATGCTGGACAAATTTCTGTCTATTTAACTAAAAGGTTTTTAATGACAGAGGAGGAGAGAGCAGCACGTGGTGGGTCATCACTGGAAGTGCTGGTTATTGTAGACATGGAGCTGGTTCTGCTGCTGTCATGCACCTGGAGTTACAGGACCTGGCTGCTGCAGGGGACCTGACTGGTGGCTTGGGGACTGCGTCTCCTGTGGTCCTTTGGGCTTCAGGAGGTGGTGCTGCTCCCCAGGGATTTCCACCTGCTCCTCTCCTCTGGGTGATATCCCAGAGGGGGGCAGGAGGCTGGGGCAGATGAGAGGGTCTGAAACGCCCCAGGAAACAGCATCGAGAGCTATGATGGCTGGGAGTAGCCTGATGGGCTGGAAATGTGGCATCAGAGACCTGGCTGCTAAATATAGTCCTCATGTGATCAAAGAAAGCAGGGTCCTTGCATACTCCTGCTTGCTTGCTTTCTTCCATTCCTTTCCTTGAGCACTGAAGAGGAAAACCTCTCCTTCCTCTGGCTCTTTGGGCTGTACTGCAAGCAGACAGCTCTTCTTATGGTGGAGATTTTGACCTGGAAGCAAAGGGCAGGGCGAGCAGAAAAGGTGGCAGCAAGGAGGGTGCAGGGGGCTGTGTGTGCCTGTGGCACATTTTGCATGTCAAGGCAGTGCTGGGGTCTGCCAGCCTCGGCAGCTCTGGCTTGTGGAGTTTTTTTGAGAAAGAATAAAGCGTTTATATGCTGGAAACAAAGAAGATGTTTTTTGGGGGCTCCTCTCTCAGAAATATACATTGATTTCCCTCTGCTTGCATTGCTCAGTAGAAACGTTGGGACATTGTGGCCCCAGAGCACCTCTCAGAGCCCTGGGACTTGGCAAGGGAAAATCTGAGGCATGGGGCAGTTGTTCCTGAGCAGCTGCAGAGCCCCACATATTTTTTGTGTCCCATGTCCTGCTCCTCCTGTTGGCTGCTCCCAGGAGCAGTGACAGATGGGGACTGTAAGTCCTCAGAGCTGGTCTCCCAGGAGAGAGCTAAGCCAGGTGCTGGCCTGGGGGAGCTGACCTGGGCTTTTGCTTCCCCTGTGGAAGGATGCTTCAACATCTGGCAGCTCTGCTCAGGGGAAAGTCCATCTTGTTCAGCTTGAGATGGGTGCTGGATCTGGTGGGGAATGGGGAATGGCCTTAGGAGATGCTGCAGCGAATGTGTGTGTGGAGACAAAGCTTAGTCCTCATTTTTTCCCCATGGTAGCCTGGAATCTTATCACCAAAATGTGTGTTTTATTTTTAGAAAACCTTGTTTTTCCTTGAAGGTGTATGAACACAAAGATGTGCTCCCAACCCTCCAAAAAAATACTTCTGGGTGGAAAATATTTTTTTTCAGTATTTTTAGAATATACTGAACTGTTCATCTCGCACAGGTCTGCTGATCTATTGCCCTTTCCTTGCTTCTCAATTCAGGCAATAGATGCTAAGCTTGTGCTATGGTCCCAGGACATGTAGGAGTTTTCTCCTCATCCTGCTGAGCAGGACTTCCCACCTGCAGTGGCCCTGTGCCCTCGCCCCTGTCAGCTGGGCTTTGTGAGACACCCTGTTCTCCAGGACAACTCCAATGGTTTCTGCCTGTATTCCAACTGTCTATAGCACATGTACCCCTGTGCAGGTGCCAATTTGCAAGAGCTGATTTCTGTCACTTTCACTCAGCTTTCTTTTTCTCTATGTGAAACACCAGGGTGCCCGAGCAGTCTGAGGAAATCAAAAAAAGATGTGGCCACTTTGGGGACTGGACCTGAACCGAGTCCGCTGTGACCTGCTCTTCACAGAAGCCATCAATCAAAGGATGCAGGTTCCCAGCAGGCTGAAGGTAGCAGACAGCTTCAGCCCTGTGGACGAGAAGCCAGTGACAGAGGATATCCCTCCTTCCCTTCGAATGCACATCCCTGATAGGATTTCTCTTGCAGGTAATGCCTTGGGTTGTCTTTTGGGGTGACTGAAAATTGGTAGGGCTCTACAACATGCTGGGGAGTATGATCCCTTTATAGTGGTTTGCTTTGCAAGAGGAGAGGATGGGGGCAGATGTTGTATTAATTTTTCTTTCGGATGGTGGAAATGTGCCTGGGGGGAGGTTGGCAAAGGTGTGCAACAGAAGGCAGGAGGAGCCGTAGTTCCAAAAGGTAAGGAGCAAAATGTGGAGGCATCTTCCTCCACATATCTTGCAGCTCCCTCTTGGTTTTTGGTAGGCTTCCTGCTTTGGGGTGCAGAGGCATATGTCCCTGCCTCTTTAAAAACCAACTCCTAAACCTCACTTAGCTTGAGCAGTGTGTCTTGTTGCTTTTCAGTCCATGCTCCTCCGGACTGTCCTGCCGCTCCCACCCGTGGGACAGTTTTTGCTGTATGCCCGGTGACATAGACACAGGGCTGGCTCTCCTATGTGGGTGGATCTCTCATCTCTCCAGTCCTGAGGGCATTCAGGTTGGTTTAATTCTTCCCTCTTTCTTCTCTGTAGAAATATCAGATGCCAGTTTGAGGCCCATCCTGCCAAACCAGCAAAGGAAGGTCCCCTCTGTCGTGGTGCACAAGTCCTTGGACTCCTCTGCGCAGCCCACCCACCTCGGGGAGCTCCCTTTCCTGCATGTTACCAGCAGATCAAGCACTCAGAAACGCAAAAGATCGGTACTGTATTGAGAGTGTACAGGGTTGCCTGTGGTGGGAAGGGAATGCAATCCCACTGTTGGGTTTCTCTAGAGGTCTATTGTCAGCCCAAGCCAGAAGTCATCTTCCAGAGTGCTGCCTTCTCCTAGGAGTGAGGGTGTAGGGGTGTTGGGATCTCTTTCTGTCGTGTAAGCAGTACACGCCTGCGTGCTGGGTCATTGATTCAGTCAGATCTCCCACCACATTTGTGAGCAGGAGATGGTCTGAGGTATGTGCTGTCCCCCGACACCTGCCTTCTGCCTTTTGAAGTCTCTTTTCAATCACTTTCAACTGTTCCTCCTGGATGGAGTACAAGACAGAGCTGTTTCACCATTGCAGCGTAAAGGGTTCTGGTGTCAGAGTTGAAAGCAGATGTTAACCTTGTGTGAAATTAGTTCAAAAAGTTCCCCCAACATGGGCAAGCAAAGGCTTGTTTTGGCTACTGGAGCTGCTGATCTGCCTTCTCAAGAGCTTTCACCTCACTGAGGTTCAAGAACCATTCTTGAATGTGTTAGGTTCACGATTTTGGATCTGTATAGAGGTCAGATTAGCAGGCACTTTGCTGGTGACCCTCGCCCTGCTCTGAGCATGTCTCCCCTCTTGCTCCAGCATCAGCTCACTAGGTTTGGGGCTCATGTAGTGCTCCCACAACTAAGTGGTGATGGGGTCCTGGTACTGCAGACCATGCAGAGCACTGGGCTGGGATTGCCCTGTGCAGGGTCTCTGCGCTAACACCATTGTGTTTGATGCCCACAGGGCCATCACAGCAGCAGATCACGGCGGGAGAGGACTCCAAATGATTGTGCCCAGCTGGCCTTGCACAGCCCAGGCCAGCACCGTGAGCGGTGAGCACGAACCCAGAGCTGTCTGGGGTGGGTGGGTATCAGCATCTCCTGTGCTGTCCTGATGCTCTCTGGTGTTGGTGCCCTGGTGTGGGAGGGTATCCAGACTGGGGCATGTCCTGCTCTTGTGCTAGAGGAACATGCCTTTTGTCATCAGGGAGGTTTATGCTAGGCAGCATTATAGACAGCTGCGTTGGTCCCCACGGTAATGAGCTGTCTGTTGAGGTGCACATGGGAAAGCACATCTCCGAGAGCACCGTTGGTCCTTGCCTGGCCATTGGGCCAAGAGGACTTTGCTGCCTGCTCTTGCTTGTCCCAGTCTCTCTGGCTCTGCCCACCTTCCTCTCGGTGTTTGGCAACGTGCTCTCCTTCTTCAGCACAATCATGGCAGAGCGCTGGTTGCTATGGGCAGGTCACCACTAGCAAATAAGGTATCAGGCCTTAAATTGGTTTCTACAAGGGTTGATGAAACTTGCAGTGCCTTGCAAACAGGGTGGGCTAAGAGCACACTTGCTTTTTAGCTCTTTGAGCATAACTTGTGAGCAATAGCATGGTGATAATTAACCTCTGTTTCATGGCTTTGGGCTCCAAAGTCTCTTCAGTCGAGAAATTAATCCCAGCAATCTAGGTTTGTCCTGGGTGGCAGAAGAGCCGCCTTCTGCAACCTGTGTGAGAGCAAATCATGAAGGTCTAGTTATTACATAGCCGTGGTTGGCTTTGGAGGCATCAGGTCGCTGCCTCTAAGCCTGGGGGCTGCTGGAAAGTGTTCTACCTGGTCTGAGAGGTCTGAGAGCCAGTGGCATTGCCCAGAGATGCTTGGAGCTGCTGAAGGGCTGTAAGACACCACCAAATGCCAGGCTCTATCAGGGCTGTACGAGGCTGGGATATAACAGGTGTGACTCTGTGTGTATCCCAGGCCGGATGCGTGCCCTGTGCCCGTGCGCAGTGCCCCGCTCCCCCTCCTACCAGAGACGGGCAGGATCTACTCCATGCAGAACATCTTTCAGACCATGTACCTCCTGGGCCAGGTGCTTTTCCACCGTGTCCAGAACTCTCTGCAAGACCCAGTGCCACCCAGGTGACTTTGGTTCATCTTGAACCACCTCCCTGTTACTCTGCAAGGACTTGCCTTTGCTCGCTAAGGTGTGAGCTGGGCATGAGCTCTGTAAACTCAGGGTGTAGGAACAGCATGGCTGCCCAAGACTCTTCTCTTTGCCTGTCCTGTCCGCCAGCTCTGGGTGTCTGTCCCAGGAGCACCTGGTACAGCCAGCCTGGGTGCACCCTGCTAACCCAGCCCAGCTTGTATCTCCTGCTTAGCTTAACTCTGGTCTCCTGGGCACCTCGAGTGATCAAACACTGCTGGTGACATTGCTGGGATCTGAGCTACTCATCACTGCTAAGGAACTGCTAAATTTTCTGCATGTCTTGGTTGCTTGGTGGGGAGAAATGTGTGAAGGGCATCAAAATCCAGAACAGAGAGCCTGACCCAGGTCCTGTCCCTGAGACACACCCTTCTGCAGGCTCCCAGCAGCCTTGGCTGTGTCTTGGTCACTCTTAATTAAGTTTTCCCAAGAACTGGCTGCACTGAGTTACTTATCCCATAGCTGATGCCTCTGTCCAGGGTGCAGCATGTCTGTGCAAACACCACAGCAGGTATGCAGTGACCCCTCAGTCTCTCCAGGTGTGCTGGAGCAACCATCTGCGCCACATTTCTATCTGCGCAAGTACAGTAAATGTAACATGTTCAAAGACATCAATGCAGCCTTAAGGGGTCCCCACTGCTCTAAGGCTGCTAAGCACCCGGAGGAATGTCTAAATACTTCTAATTCTCCTTGAGCAAAGCTTCCAGGCAGAAAGGGAGAAGAGTGAGCATCCATCATCCGTGCCATCCCTGGCACATCCTGCTGTCCCTCCCCAGCTGGTGTGGAGGTGCAGGCAGCAAAGCTGGCTTCTTGTCTGCAGACAATGCAAAGTAACGTCCCTGCTTTTAACCACAGTAGGTTGACTGTCTTAAAATGTTGGGTTTTTATTTTTAACAAAGTCTGGTCATGCTGACAGATCTGGTTTGTGTAAGACCTTCTCCCTCTGCTGTGTAAGACTTTCTCCCTCCTCTCAGCAGCAGTAGTGGAGGTTTAGGCCATGGTACCATGAGAGGTGGTAGCTTACAAAGCTGCTGTAATGCAGTAGGGTGAGTCCCCAGCTCTTGAACTGTCTTTGAAGCCAGCCACCTTGAAATGCCTTTCAGTGGTGCTTTGCATCACTTCAGATGCATGAGGTGTCTCTTCAGTATGACATCTTTGTATCCTGATGCAACAATGAAAATAAAAAAATGACTGAGCTGACTTGTTTGTACTGAAATTTTAATAAAGTCTGGCCTTGGACAGAGATTGGAATATTTGCCTGACAGTGACCTCTGGAAGGGTATGGGTCATTGGAAGGTATATTCTAGTCTGTTATGACCCACTGATTTTCCCTTATTTGGGTTGTAACATAGCCTTTACTCTAACGGATGTTCACCTCTATCAACTGGGATTTTTTAGTCAAAAGCTGCAGGATGTGTCCCTTTTTAATGGCTCTGTGCTTGGAGAAATCGGATTTTCTTTTTGTTGTGGCTTTCATTTTACACCGCAGCTACTTTATGTGGAGGTATTATCTCACAAATGTATTTTCAGACAGAGATTCACTGAATCTCTGCGTGTTGTTCTGGCTTGTCTTCAGTGAGATCAACATGTTGCAAACAGGAATAAATATCCTCCCCTCCCTAAGGTCTTCGAAGAAGCAGTGTTAGACACTTGTTAATTGGTAGAGTATCAGTGAGTGCCTATGCAAGTTATCAGTGTGCATAGGGGAGTTTTGATTATAGAAGATCTGCTGCAGGGCTGGCTTGTGAAGATAGGGACAACAGACTGAACATGGCAACTCTGTTTTTTCTCACTGAGGATCAACTTTATTTTGTGGTTCAGTGCTGTGGGCCCTGCAGCAAGCCTGTGCCTCCAGGGGATGCCCTGGAGATCTGTGGTCTGTTGTTGTCTCTGCCAATGCAACAGCTAATCCCACTGGTGGCCCTTTTGTTTCCAGGGATGGAAGAATGTGGTTCATGCTTGGATTGGTTGTTTGTGTTTCAAGTTGTGGATAAAATTTGCTATAAGAGCAAAAAAGTGATACTTTTTTTTTGTTAGGAGGGCAGGGAAAGTGAGCTTGGGGTATGTGGAGGTACCGGAGAGGAATGAATACCTGTCTCAGCAAACACAGGACTCTTTTCTGCTAGCTGGTGCACTTGCTCAGGTAGTTCTCCCTAGATGATGGCTGCTTCCCACCAGTGAGACCCTCACCTGCTGATGTAAATGAGATCATCCCTCCATTTCAGCATTGGCCCCATGATGCGTATTTACCTGACTGGCTCTAAAGATGATTTACCCGACCCTCAATGAATTCCTCTGGCTATAGAGAATGGATGCTTGGTAAATACTGTGTTTTCTCTGTTGGACCTCTTAAGAAGTACAAGCATGTGTGTCATGTGCTGCATGTTTTGTTGTGGTAGCTTCGGGGTGCATGGTGGAGGGGTATAAATATGCATGATGCTAAGAAGAGATGAGTAGATCCTGTGCAAGTGCTGTTTCCTCTCTCTTGATTCTGCATCCTGACAGCAGATCCTGGGCATGCACACGCTACCTGCATGGCTTGGCTGCCTATGCACATCTCAAGCAGTGTTTTTCCAATCTACATTTCTGCTTTTCTCCCCCAGCTTCCAGGAGGTTGGCCCAGTCCCAGAGAGCGCCTTGGAGGAGGCTGGGGTGGCTGAGATAGCAGCAATGAGAAAGCAGGTGAGATGGAGGTAAAGGGCTGCAGATATTTCCTGGGAATGCTGTAGGAGGGAGGATGTGGTGGAGGTTCCAGGGGTCTGTCCCTCAGTCCTGGTGGGCTAGTATTGCCAAGCTGGTCCTCACTGATGCTGCTAATGGAGAATTAGGGGAGGACTTACGTGTGTTGACCCATCAAGCTCCGGCCCTGAGGTGCTGTAGGTCTATAGGAGACAGCCAGACCCCTCCATCTGCTGGCAGTGAAGGGCTCAGATGCTCTTGTGATGGGAAGGTCTTTTTCCTTTCGAGAGCTCAGGTACTGCTGCTAATTCTCCCATACAGAGATAGCCACTGCTCTAGAAAATCTCCCATCCCCCCCATCTCTTGCTGTCCCTTGGCTCTGGGGTGTAGCCAGTGTCCTGCACTTTGCTGCAGGGCTGACAGAAGCCCCACTGCTTCCCTTGCAGCTGACGAGGATCTCGGGGAGGCTCCGTGTGCTGGAGGAACAGTGCAAGGCCTGGCGGCAGAAGGAGGCCCTGGTCTACTCCGTGCTGATCTCCGCCTGTGTCATCAACACGTGGCTCTGGCTGAGGAGATGATTGCCCATGCCCTGACCTCTCTTGCCCAGCCCTGGCAGGGTGGGTGAGGGCAGGGGGAGGATTGTTCCTTGCGTATTTGCAAACAGTAGAACTACATGTTTCTTCTTAACTTGACCTCCTATTTACACCACATGCCTTTGAGGATCTGTGTCCTTTGGGCCCCTAGCACAGTGAAGGTGCTGTCCCTCTCCATGCTCTAGCATCAGAGGTGGGTCAGGGAAACAAAATGAAGCTGGACCTCCTGCCACAGCAGCTGGAGATGGTGTCAGGGAGAGGTGGGGTACAAGGAGTATGGCCCAACAGGCATAGTCCTAGGGCTGGGCTGTGCATGTAAGTGCTCTGTGTACACCAGAAACCACCTTGTGTGATTGATGGGGGCAATGCTTGTGTGGGAAGCTGCTGTAAAGACCCCATGTCTCATAAGAAATTGGCAGCTGATACAGGAGGTGTCTGTCTTGCACAAAGCAGTAGGAGACCCTCTGGCCATTGTGCTGTCTTGCAAAACCAAGGCGTTGTATGTTTGTGGACGTGGGTCCTGTTACAGTCTTAGGCTGTGGTGTGGTCACATCTCAGCTTGGACAGATCAATTCTGATCCCATAAAAGTCCTCAGCCAGCTGGTGTGATCTATTCCTCATCTTCCACTCCAACAGCTTGTGTAGAGCAGTTGAGTGTTTTTAAACTGTTGGTGGGTTTTCTTTTCTTCCTTGTACAACTGCTCTTTGATGGATGTAGTACTGCCAGTTCTCCCATTCTAGAGTAGCCCTTCTCTAGGAGGGATGGAGTTGGGGAGCTCATAGCCCTGCAACTGCTGCTGTGCCACCACCTCCTGAGCTCCCATCCTGCTCGAGGCAGTTCAGCAGCAGGTTTGCAAATGTTCAGATCCAAAGTGATTGTGAGAGTGTTGCTGAGGTCTGGGCTTATCCAGGATCTTGGCTCTTTCCCAGAGAGAATTACATAGGAAGCATCCCCATGGTGGCTTTTTGGATTATAAGACCTTGTACCAACAGTGACAGCACCAGAAAACTGCCCATTTATTAGGTTGTCAGTGCTAGAGGGCAGGATCACTCCTAGGTCTGCTGCTAAGCTGTAACTTCAGCAGTGGTGCAAGAACACAGGTAGGGGAAATTCTTGGCCCAGACGCCCTTTAGCTTTAAAAAAACTCAGTTCAAGAGCTTTGCCATTTCTTTCCTTCCATGGAGTTCATTAACACTTGGGTCTGAGGTGACTTTGAGATGCTTTTGGTGGTTCGTTCAGCACGTCTGCTGTAGTTGTTCCTGCAGACTCTGGGAGCAGGTTTTGGCATGGCTTAACATGACCTCTCTGTTCCACCTGTAAGTAATTGTAGCTGTATCTGCAGGTCACTCAGATGTCCCAAGAGCTTATTTACAGACAAGGTTGCTTGAGTGTTTTCTGTCTGCAACTACATTAAGCATCCGTGACTGTAAATCTGGCAGCTGGACTTTCTCTAATAAATAACTGTCCCACAAGTAATTGCAGGTCTGAACCTGTGGCTGACAGCTGAGCTGAGGAGAGCACTGAGATTTATTGCAGACGAGAGCCAGGATGGTGTGGTGGACTCAGTGTGCTGTGCCAGGATGCGTGTACGGGATGGGAGCGCTGGTGCAGGGGTGGTTCCCATGGCTTATGGCTCAGGGATGGATGTGGTCAGGGTTGCCAGGGGATGTTATAAAAAACATCTGTATGTGGGGGCTGCTGCTTTGTGACTCATGCCAGGAAAGCAGGTAAATTGTTTGGCTGGTTTCTCTTCTCTGAGAGGTGCAAATGGGTTTGGGAGGAAGCTTACAGGTTGTTTTTTTTTAAGCTGTATTTTAGGGTGAGGAGGGCTGACTCTTTTCAGGGGGACACGTCACCTTCAAAGTGTGAACTGAAGAGGTTTGGAGGACAGATGATCAAACTGTATGTATTCTCAAAGGGTAATGGTTAGCAGGTTGTAGGGGATACAATATGGCTTTTACATAAGGCATAAATGGTGGTGTAATTCTGGAAACACTGACCTATAAAATACGTATTTTAATAAACTTGGTGTGTGCTGATTTTGTTTCTTCTACCAACCATGGAGTCTGACTCTGGTATCCCAGTGAATGGGAACAGGTAAGGTTTATGCCCAGCTCTGACCTGGTGCTGGATGTCTCAGCCACACATGCTTATTTAATCAGGTGCTGGATTTCTGACCTCTCTAGAGCCACAGGCTGTTTGATCTGCTAGCTGGGGAGAATCTAAAGGAGAAGAGTTTCTGGTTAATGCCATCCCTGTTGGCATGTGATGCATTTATTTGTTCCCTTTCTCTTTGCCTTGCCTTCTCCTCCTGGCTCTTCTTTGTCCCAGAGCAGTACATGTGGCAGGGATGGGTGTCGCCTAGGGTTGCTGCCACAACGATGTGCATGGAAAATAAAGTCTTGTGCTCAAGGGAGCTGTGAGGGAGCGGCTCCTGGAGTTCCCGTGTTGGTTTTGAAGGCAGCTGCAGGCAGGGAGAAAAAGGAGAGGTGGAAGGGGGACACATGCTGCTACTGGTGCTCCTGGTCTGCGAGCTATGCTGAGGTGTGGGGACAAGAGCAGGGTGATTCATCCCTCACTGCCAGCAGCCCTGACCAAGGCTGCAAAAGTTCCCCATTTCTTCTTTTGGGTTGCCTGCTGTCCAGTTTTTTAGTGAGATCAGAACAAGTGGAATTTAAGGTTTTGAAGGTAAAAAAAAAGTGAACCTTTGATAGTGAACAAACTCCAGGTACTGGTGCTTTCAGATCAGCCCTGCACAGGTCAGAGACAGATCCTTCCTCAGCCATGGCAAGGGGCTTGGTGCTAGAGGAAGGGCGTAAAAATTTAACTTTTCCTTATTGCTTTAAGGATGCAATTTTTTTTTTTTACCAGCTGGTTATTAGATTGGCTCTGTGACCAAAATATGAGGGCAGAAATTTGAGAAAGGTGTATTTCATGGTAATTTTCAAACTCTACAGCTCCCTTCGCTGGGAGTCCAGAGCAGCACATTTGGCCTCCTGTTCCCTGGGCATGAAAGGAGGTAACTGGATGGAAGGGTGTTAAAATGTGACTACTTTTGCAGATTTTCCATTGTAGCAGTAGCTGTGGCAGAGCCCGTGAAGCAGGGAAGTACTAACCGGCTTTGTTTTTCCCTAGGGCAGAGAGCTGGGAGCCAAGCAGAAATGGGCAGCTCGGGAGGCAATCCTGGTGCACCCCCTTGTGTGCAGGATGTGAGCCCAGCTGGGGGTTTGTTGGTTGTGCCTGTCCTGGGGTGCACAGCAACTCTTTCTCAAGATTTGCTGGGGACTTGGGGGCTCCTAGACCTGGAGCTGCTTGCAATGGCTGCCATCTCCATCCAGGCTCTTCCATGGGAGATCTCTGTTGTCCCTCCAGCCACCAAGGAGGTGACAGGGACAGAAGGGAATACACGGGTAGGGAAACAAAGCATCCCTGAGCCGCACATTTCCCTCCTCCGCTTTCATCTCCCAGATGCAAAGCCAGCTGCTATGAACTCCTCTGAAGTGCACCTCCCTGCTCAGGGCATCAGGGATACTCAGGGGATGGGCGTGCTGTAGGGATGAGGCGCTCGCTCGCGCATGTGCATCCTCCCTGTGTACGCAGAGGCCCCTCCACCTCACCTACTCCTCTGCTTGGGCAGGGGAGAAGGGCAGGAGTGCAGGCAGTTTCGCTTGTGTTGGCTTTGCTTTGCAGCTCAACAGGTGTATTCAAAGTCGGAGCACTCCAGACTCACCCCAGGAGGCCCCCAGGGGAGGGATGCTCCCCAGCCACCCCTGCTAGCCCATGTTGACAACAGACAAGTGTTGAAGACTTCGAGGGACACCAGGCTCGTAAGTGGACACCAGTGGTTTCTCAGCAGCAGCTCTGCTGCCCCGGGGAGGTGGCTTGTCTGAGAGTGTGTGACTGTCCCTGTGTGTGCAGCGTGGGTGTAGTCTGTGTGTGTCAGTAAAGGTGTACAAGGCACTGCTTTCCCCCAAGCAGAGCCTTGGCTCTGGTCTGCCCTGTGTGAGAGCACAAGTATCTATCTGGCTCCAGGAACCTGCCTCATCTGTGCATTGCGGGAATGGGGGGCGTACTGTGCCCCCAGCGGTGAAGAGGCAGTGTGGGAGTACACGTTCCAGGTAGGGCTGTGTGCCTTTGTGCCTGTGGATGTACTAGTCTGTGTTTTTGTGAGGTACTTTTGCGTGGTGTGGTCTATATGAGGACATGGTGGGTCAAGTCTCATGCTCAGCCTTTGCCTCTGGGTTGGTGCTGAGGTCTGGAGAACTGTGTTTGGCCACTGTATGTGCAGAGAATATGGGGCAGAATCAGGTTCCTCCTGGTCTCTTTTAAGGAGGCACATAAGTCTGGGATGGCTGTGTCTTTCCCAGGGACCTTTCCTTTCTTTTCTGCAGTTGCTTCAGCTTTCAAAGCCCTGGGCTACTCCGTGAGTGGGTGTTGGGCTGTGAGCGCTGAGGCACAGCACAAGGCACTGAAGGCTGCTGAGAAGCTGGGGCCAGGCAAGCCCTGCGGGCATCTCTCACTCTTTAAATAAACTCTGGTGAAACCCCAGGCTTAACAGCTCCACAGCAGCCTCTGTATTTAAATATAGGGCTTTCTCTGCTGCTCTCTGAAATCAGATGGTAGCTCCTGCCAGTAGGAATCTCAGCAAGGCTCTTTTTTAAATAGCAAACATTAATTTCCAATGCAGGGGAGATTTCGGCAGTGATGAAAGGTGGGCCTTACTGGGCAGACCACCAGCAGGCTGCAGTGCCCTGGGGAAGGAGGGTGGTTGTTCAGGTGCAAACACCACTGTACATGCAAAGTCAGCTGCTCCACGACAGCATCTCCCAGCCAGGGCTGGTCTTGCCCTTGCATCCCTTATGAGGCCTTTCTCTTGCCCTTGGACAGGCAGTGGTGCCCAGGGCCATGGGCTCATTGTTCCGGCACAGCTCCCTGGGGAAGCTGTTTTCCTACCAATGGCTGAGGACCCTGAATGATGAGGAGAGAGTCCTTCATGGGCCATAGGCAGCTGTGGGATCTCTTGGTGGGGAGAGCAAAATGTTTTGCAGGACTCTTACTGCAGCATCAGCAGTGGCTGGTGGTGGAAAACATGGGGTGGGCACATCCTGTGGGTTCCGACCCTCTCTCTTCCCATGCTGTGTCATATCTATGTGTTCAAACCACATGATGTTTTCTGCCTGGCTCTCCTCGTGGCTGTGCTCTTTGCAGGTCTCTGGGGCAGTGTGTGTTCCCGTGGTCTCGTCACATGGAGGATGATGGACAAGAGTAATGATCTACACAGCTCACCAGCCAACCACCACCCCTGTCCACCTGCCCAAGCCCAAGTGGAGGATGATGTGGAGGGGACGGGGCTCAGCACCAGGAGGTCAGACTGGTCCCTGTTTGGTTGAGGGAGGCAGTGGTGGGGCTGAGGAGGTGAGGGCCAGCTTGGTGTGTCTGTTGAGATCTGACGTGGGCAGGGCTGTGATTGCAAACCTCAGATGCCTGCTTCCTCCAGCTTGTCTGGCTGTGGGCATGTACCATGATGGCACAATGTGGCTGTGACTCTGCTTTTCCCCACTGCAGGACCTGCTCAACCCAGAATGACACCTCCTCAGAGCTGCAGAGAGGGACTCCCCTCGACGAGGAGGAGCAGCCAGCTGCCTCCACTTTCCAAGGCAGGCAAACCTTGGCCAGGTACTTGTGTATGCCACTGGCCTGGGGTGAGCCAAGCCTCTTGTGCCTGGCTTTGACACCGGGGAGTTGCATGGGATCAGGGTCCCCTCCTGCTGTGTGGTATTCAAGACCTGCAGGGACCAGTGTCTTTGAATGCTGCTCAGTGTGCCTCAGTGCGTGTGCAGAGGGCTGCTCCATCATCTCTGGGATTTTAGGAGGGCTCAGGGGCTCCTTTGTCTTGCAGGCAGCCTCACTCTGTCCCACACATTCCTTGTATCCCTGTGAGATTGGAAGCAGAATTGGGGAAGAAGCCATGGGACTCTGCCAGGGTGGGCTCTCTTGCTTGTATGTTCTTGGTCCCACACCATCACTAGAGGGGGAGGGGGAAAGGAAATATTTGAGCTTGAGAGGGAACTGTGAGTTTGCTTCTCAGCCATAGCCCCCATGCTTGCTCTCAAGGTTTTCTTTCTCCCTGCAGACACCTCCTGACTCTGCCTTTCTTCCCTGTCCAGAATAGTCCGGCTGGTAATGGTGCTGAGGGACTGGGCCAACAGGAGCTTGCACGAGGAGCAGCAAAGGCCAGACCCCTTCCTTGAGCGCTTCCAGGGTCCTGAGTTCCTGACAGCAGCCGCGGGCACTGACAACTACCTGGAAGATGAGGAATCCGAGGAGGAAGACAAAAAGTAGGGTCCTTTACCTGTGGCCTGAGTCATCCTTGGCTGGAGATCAGCTGTGCATGGTGCTCAGGGTCTGCCAGCAGTGATGACTGATGGAGGTGGATGGGGATGGGAAAGGAGGAGGTAGGAGACAGTGGTGGGAAGGATCCTCCCTGCCCTCTCCAACCCCTGTCCTGGCAGCCAGCCTGGCTTTGCCAGACTGTTGTGCAGGCACACAGAACCTGGTAGTCTGTCCCTGTGGAAAAGACTTAGCCCGTCCCTCACCCGTGGGGGCTTCTCTCCCCTGGTCCATTCCCTGGTGGGAAACACACATTGCGTGGCTTGTGCCAGCTAGCAAACCTCCTCATTTTCAGAGCAGTTCAGCACTAGGGTTGGCATTTGGAGCCTGCCCTGGGTCTGTAAAGGGCTGTACCTGCAGCTTGTGTCTGTGAGGAGCTGGGGACAAGACAAGGGATGGGGGGGTCTCCACTCAGGACACCGCAGCACAAACACATGGCATTTGCCAGTTTCATTCATCATCTGCAGGATGAGAAGAGATGAAGGGACTGTGTTTGCTGCCCATGCCCTTCCCACCAAGCGCAGACAGCATGACTGCAGATTTTCCAAAAGGCTCTCTCAAATCCAGCCCTTTCATCTCCCCAGCTCACACTCCCAGTGAAAAGCAATAACCTGGCTTTTCTTCTGCTGGCTAATTAAAGGGCAAAGCTCATGGACTACTCTGGACCTTACCATTATCCATAGTAATTAAAACACAAAAAAATGTTTTCTGTAGAAGAAAAATATCTGAGCCTTATATCTGTGTCTTTACTAGCCATGGAAAAAAACATTCTGCCCTGCAAGGTTAAGGAGGGCTTGTTAATTATCAGAGGGAGCTGAAGTGTGCTGTGAAAGGGCTGCTGGGTGCCAGCAGCGTCCTGGGGAGACGGTGGTAACTTCTGGTGTTTTCTAGGTCCTTATTTCCACAGGTGAGAAGAGCCCCAAATCTGGTAACTCCAAATGTGAGCTGCTGTTCACAGCCATGGAAGCCTTCACGGTTTCAGGCTTGGGTGCAAGGTCTTTGGGAAGAGGCAGATGATTGTTCCTTGTTGCCAGGTTAACCCAGAGCCCTGGTTTTCCAGCCCTGTCAGTGTAATGTCAGTGATTCTTGCCACCTGCTGTGGGCAGCACTGGTGATTTGAAGCTGAAATTACCCATGTAATTAACACTGCTATTGAGGTTATTAGTGCTTGTGGGAGTTAGGGCAGTGCTGGGTGACTGCAGGTGAGTCACTGCTTCTTGTGTGTTGGTGCTCTATGTCCCAGCAAGCAGAGTCCCTTTCTCAAAAAACATTTAAGTCGCACCTTCTGAGCAAAAGATAAGCACTTTCTATGGGGAGGTGGGAGCACCTGCTGGTCTGTGGCTGCACCCAGGGTGAATGCGAAGGGCTCTGCGTTCCAGTCCCCATGCCCCAAGCACTGCAGGTGCCGCTGCCTGTGCCGCTGGGGAAAGAGACTTCAAGGCAGAGGTTTTGCTTTTGAAGCTGTCAGAAGCAGTGGGGTGGGCACAGGGAGCCTTTTGGCAAGTGGGTTGTTTTTTTCCTATCGCTGGAGGGAGTTTTGCATGTTCAAAAGCTGGAAGGGAGGGAAGGAGGGAGGAGCCTATCAGCCCAGCTGCAGAATTTCTCTTCCTCAGCTTCTCCACTGAGATCTGGTGACTGGAGCACACATGTCTTATCTCAGAGTCCCACGATGAGCAGGATCAAACACTTGGGAGCAGTTCAAAGGCTGGACCCAGGACTGAGCAGACTGCAGGCAGGCAGCTGTGAGCAGCATCATGATGGCAGCCTTGCAATGCCAGCAGTTGCCTATGTCACTGCTCTGGGGCTTGGGCATCTCCTCGTGGTGCTCCCACTGCACAATTTCTTTCCTACTCCAATTACTCTTTTCTGAAGATCTGTCTGGCAGCAATCCATACCTCATCTGGGAGAGGTAATGTTACACAACGCAGAGCTTTCTGATCACCCTTTTCCATACATCCATTTCTGGCTCTGCCACTGGGGTTCTGTGTGCATGTAGGCCATGTGTTTTGCCTTACAGTTTCCTCCGAGCCCAGTGTGGGGGACAAAGGAGCTTAAACAGTGCTGGACATTTTTGATTGGCACTGCTGGAATTGGTTTTAGCTTACAGGCTGGCAGTCAAACTGCAGCTATGTTTGAGCCAGTCTAGTACAAGGGGTGAAGGATGTGGTTCAGATGGTTCCTGCAAACCCTGTTTTCCATATTTAGCCCTTTATTCATATATTGCCAGCTCTGGCTTCTCTCTGCTTCCAGGAAGAAATGGCACATCTTTGTGGTGGATCCTGCAGGGGACTGGTATTACCGTTGGCTGGCTGTCATTGCAGTTCCTGTCCTCTATAACTGGTGTTTGCTTGTAGCCAGGTGAGCTGGGAAGTTGTAGAATCCCTGTCTCCTCTAATCTACCTCTTCACCTGGCCGTCGTGGCTCAGCCAGGATCAGACAACTGACATTGGTGGTGCCGGGGATAGTGAGAATCTGAAGAAAAGGGACTTCTCCTGTGACTGTGAATTCTGCGATGCAAAGGCAAAGCATCCATCCTCTGGCCCCAGTTAGAAAGGACTGTGGTTTTGGGGTAATCTGCAAGGTGCATTTGGGAGGTAGTTTCAAGATGTTGGTTTACCTAAGTCAAAGAAGGGTAGATTTTTCAGAGAAGGGGGGTTTAATTTCTAGGAGAAGAGGGGCAAGTGGCCCAGCTCTGATGCAGAGTTAGGAGCCTCAGAATCAGCCTTTATTCAACTCTAATTGTTGGAGATGATATGGAAATTTGTTGGTCTCACCACCCTATTTTATGACCTTCCTACAGGGCTTGCTTCAGTGACCTGCAAAAGACTTATGTTGTCCTCTGGCTGGTGTTAGACTACATCTCAGACTCTATCTACATTGGGGACATAGTGATCCGCCTGCGCACAGGTAAGTAGAAGGAGCATCCTGGCTTGTGAGTGCTTTGCTTTAATCCCCTAAATGTGGAGATGGCCTAATCTCCAGCTCCATTAGAAGGAGGGTTTTGTCTACCTTGGCACTAACTAGCACTAAGCAGTCCCAAGAGAAAGAATCTAATTAAAAGATCTGAGAAACAGAGTGAGTTTCAGAATGAAAGATTAATCATCCCAGCTTTCAACTTCACCTTTAAATAATTGGACAAAATTACCTGCATTACTATTAGTGTTTGGGCATAGTTGAAGGTCTGTATCTCTGATTTTGCATCAGTTCAGCTAATGAATTATATACGTGGAAAAATGGTAGAATTTAATGTTCTGGGAATGCAGCAGCTGGCTATATGTTTGCTGTCAGAACGGCAATAATTCATGATCTGGAGGATGGAAACCTTTGTGCCCCCATTTCTTTGTGGCAACAGAGTAAATCCCTAAGTGATATTTTTAGGTGGCTTTTGCCAGATGAAGGGCTTGAGTGATAACAAAAGCTTCTAAACTGAGTAGATCAGATGGAATGGGTAATGTTTGCATGACCTTGTGTATATATGCACACATGTGCATAGCATATCATAAAATGTTTCTCAGAAGTGCTTGCAAAGCCTGTAGGATTGTTGAACATAAGCCAAGATGATTCTATCATTTGCTTCTCTGATAGGTTTTTTGGAACAGGGCCTCCTGGTTAAGGACCTGAAGAAGTTACGGGATAACTACATCTACACCTTACAGTTCAAGCTGGATGTTCTCTCCATCCTACCCACAGACCTGGCATACTTTGGTGTGGGACTGCACTGCCCTGAGTTGCGTTTCAACAGGCTGCTGCACTTCTCCCGCATGTTTGAGTTCTTTGATAGGACTGAGACCAGAACCAGCCACCCCAACATCTTCCGCATCAGCAACTTAGTTCTTTACATCCTGGTCATTATCCACTGGAACGCATGCATTTATTTTGCCATCTCCAAGGCCATAGGCTTTGGAGAGGACACCTGGGTCTATCCAAACGTCACAGACCCTGAATACGGCTATCTGACCCGGGAGTACATTTACTGTCTCTACTGGTCTACGTTGACTTTGACTACCATTGGAGAGACTCCTCCCCCTGTGCGTGATGAAGAATACCTCTTCGTGATCTTTGATTTCCTTGTCGGTGTCCTCATCTTTGCCACCATTGTGGGGAATGTGGGATCCATGATATCCAACATGAACGCCACCAGGGCAGAGTTCCAAGCAAAAATTGATGTCATCAAACACTACATGCAGTTCCGTAAGGTGAGCAAAGACATGGAAACCAAAGTCATCAAGTGGTTTGACTACCTATGGACCAACAAGAAGACAGTAGATGAACGGGAAGTCCTTAAGAATCTCCCTGATAAGTTAAGGGCAGAGATTGCCATCAACGTTCACCTGGAGACACTGAAGAAGGTGAGGATTTTCCAGGACTGTGAGGCAGGTCTACTGGTGGAGCTGGTGCTGAAGCTTCGCCTTCAGGTGTTCAGCCCGGGGGATTATGTTTGCCGGAAAGGGGACATTGGGAAAGAGATGTACATTATTAAGGAGGGGAAGCTGGCTGTGGTGGCAGATGATGGAACAACACAATATGCTTTGCTCACTGCAGGAGGCTGTTTTGGTGAGATCAGCATCCTCAACATTAAAGGGAGCAAAATGGGCAACAGGCGCACAGCCAACATCCGTAGCTTGGGGTATTCTGATCTCTTCTGCCTGTCAAAGGAAGATCTTATGGAAGCAGTCACAGAGTATCCTGATGCCAAAAAGATCTTGGAGGACCGTGGCCGGGAGATCCTGATCAAGGAAGGGCTGCTGGATGAGTCAGCTGCAGAGGAAAGCACAGAAGGGAAGACGGTGGAGGACAAGCTGGACAGGTTGGCCTTGAACATGGACACATTGCACACACGCATTAGCCGGCTCCTGACAGAGTACAATGATGCCCAGATGAAGCTCAAGCAGCGTATCACTCTTCTGGAGCTCAAAATGAGGGAGCAGGATCTGGAGGACCTCTTCTCTGATAGCTCAGACAGTATGCCTGAGGATGAGGAGAATGCTTTACCTGGTGGGATGAAATGAAGGGGTGCAGAGGTCAGCTAGAGGATGTCTGGCCTTATGCTGAGACAGTGTTAGCTATTTCACAAGGCAGACCCTGTGGTTGCCTTGCCAGGGACTTCTCTCAGGTCCTTAGCATTGCTGCTGCCACTGCCTTGACTGCAGCTGCTGCAATGGCTCCAAATCAGGTGGTTTTCCTAGCTCCTCCTTAGGCCTGTCCCTTTCCTCATTGCCTTGATCTGAGACTTTGGACTTGGATCACAAAAAAGAGGAGAAACGCTAATGCTGCTGCCAATATTTCCTTCAAGCTTCTGCAAAAGGTCTGCGCCCATCACGCCTCCTTCCTCCCATTTGCCTTAATAGAAGGTGGGGCATGAACCTTGCATGGAGGGGTACCTGGACATGCTGACCTTCCACATATGTTAAGGAGATGCAGAGTTAGGATTAATGGAACCTGCCATGTGCCACCTACCCATCCACATAGGGATCAAGGAAGAGAGGGGCTTTGGAAGATGCCACATTCCTGGCAGATAACGAAACCACCCCAAGAGAAACCAAAACACAAGCCAGATATTTACAAATGTGTTTTGGGTTCAGCCTTTATAACTCACTTTAGGTAAATAGTCTTCACTCAGTGTCGGCAGACATCCAGTCTTCACCAAGAGTTTCCTTACCTGCAAGATACCAAAACTCAAACAAAACCAACCCAATCTGTGCCTCTGAAGTCTGCAAATAGAGAGGCTTGTCTGGGTCACTGTCACTACCTGGGTCATCTCCACCACCCACACTGAGGCTGGATATCTAGCTGGAAGGGCAGGCAGCTGCCATCCTTCTGCCTGCCTCTCTTTTCCTTTCTGCTATATTTGGAGTTGTCAAATGGCACCTGGAGTGGGTGGCTTGGTACCCTGAGCATTTCACCTTCCAGGGGAAAGGTGTTCCCAGGCCCTTGGCTGGAAGGCAGCATGATTTCCATTTGAGCTATGGCTGTCTGGGATGACAAGTACAATACAGAGGTAAAGACTGCAGCTCGCTAGCCTGACAGTGTCTGTCGTGCTGTGTGCTGAAGGAAGACAGGAACTGTCTCTCTCCTCTATCTAATGACAGCCAGATGTGCCAGGAAGGGTTTGAGTGAAATGACATGTTTTTAATGAACAAAGCAGTGGTGGGACCCAGCTGTGCCCGTATTTGCTTTGCTGTGGATAGCTCAGAAAGAGCGCAAAACACATTTATTTTCTTAGGCAGGAGGTTTTCTTGTACTCAGTAGGAGTTTTGGGGCTTTGCAGCAGTTGCCTTCTGGAGCAGAAATGAGTGGCAGAGCCACGGGGACACATACGTGGGGATGAAAATGTGGCACCATTGCATGTGCTGGCAAAGTCCTGCCAGGCTGTGCTGCAGCCCTCTGGGCTCTGTGGTGTGAGCAGCTTTTTGGTGAGGGGTGCAGTGCAGGAAAGACCACCAAAACCTTGCAAGCCATATCAATCTCAGCATGGAGAGCAATGCCACCCACGCCTAATGGCACTGTGCAGGTGCTGGGACCAGGGAATGCAACCTCGTCACTTGCTTCTGGCATGCAGCTTGCACTAACCCACATGTAGGCATCTGGAACCTCCTGCTCCTGCCCACTGGGCCCATAGGATGGACTGGGCTGGTTTCTGAGGTGGAAAATGATGGTCGACCAGGGAATTTTGGAGGAATTAATGCTCTACGTAAAATTCAGCTAAGAGTTTGGCTAAAATAATGGGATGACACATGGGGAGGTATCAACCCAGAAAGGCTCATGGTGGAACACTGAGGGTATTTGCTTTGTCCTTTCTTTTCCCTCCAGTGTAAGACTGTCTCTCTTCATTTTTAAAAATAATGGCCTTGCTTTTTTGAGATTGAGAGGCAGAAAGTAAAATTACCAAAACTAGAATTAAGGGTAAGAATTTTTTTTGTCATCTCTAAATTAAATTGTAGGGTTTCTGCATTTTAAAATTTATTTATGTATATACACATTTTTTAATACTAAGATGATTTTCATAGAGTCATTAAATGGTTTGGATCAGAAGGGACCTTAAAGACCACCCAGTTTCAATCCACTTGCCATGGGCAGGGGCATCTCCCACCAGACCAGGCTGCTCAAGGCCACATCCAACATGGCCTTGAACACTCCCAGGGAGAGGTCAGCCACAACTTCCCTGGGCAACCTGTGCCAGGGCCTCACCACTCTCATCGGGAAGAATTTCTTCCTAATGTCTAATCTAAATCTTCCCCTTATAATTTAAAGCCATTCCCCCTCATCCTATCACTACTTTGTCAAAAGCCCCTCCCCAAGCTTTCCTGTAGCCCCTCCAGGTACTGGGAGGCTGCTCTAAGGTCTCCCCAGAGCCTTCTCTTCTCCAGGCTGAACAACCCCAACTCTCTCAGCCTGTGCTCACAGCAGAGGTGTCCCAGCCCTCGGATCATCTTTGTAGCCTCCTCTGGACCCATTCTAGCAGTTCCATATCTTTCTCATATTGAGGATTCCAGAGCTGGACACGGGACTCCAGGAGCTGACCTCACAGCTCTGCCCTTCAGCTGGGGGCTGCACCATGTCACGGCAGAGAGGGGCTGACAGGGAGGGGAAGGGGGTTTGTCACCTGCCTCAGACCCTGCCACCTCTAGACCTGTTCCAACAGTCCCATGTCCTTCTTATGTTGGGGTTTCTAGCACTGGACACAATTCTTCAGATGGAGTCTCACGAGAGCAGAGCAGAATTTTGGTCGAGGATGAGGTGCTTTCTTCTCTGCCTTTTTCTTATCACACCGAGATCCCTGGCTCCCAGCTTTCCCCTTGCCAGTGATTTATCGCTCCTGAATTTGCGGCTCGTGCTTTGCCTGCGGCAGGCGGGGAGGGTCGGGGCAGAGCATCTCTCCCGCGGCTGAGCCAGGGAGCCAGGAGGGGGAGCCAGCGCCCGGGCAACGCAACCCGGAGTGGTTCCCGATGGAGCACGAGCTACTTGGAGGGCGACCTGGAGCCTCTTCCATCACCTCGGCGTTTCTCAGATCCTTTTTGCCACCTAATCCGTGCTGGGCAGCAGATTGAGAGGCTGTGGGCTTTGCTTCTCCACTAGCTGGGGGGATGCAGCTGTGCCAGGACAGGGGGTGCCTGTGTCCCATCTCCAGGACAGGGCAAATCCTGCCTCCAGGTTGGGGAGTTGCTGGCAGTTTAGGGGATATTCTGGTTTATTCTGGGCTGGGTCGGGGGGGTGGGGGGGGAGAAGCAAAAACTCTCCCTCCCCTCGTTTTAATCCGAGGTAATAATCCACTCTGGAAATTTTAAGCGTTCAGACACGTTACCCCAGAGGACGGCTTTTTGAATTCAGAGCAGATCCTGCTTGTTTCCTACCGGCAGCAAGCCAGGAAATCATAGATTGATGAACCGTTTGACAGGCCTGCTAATGAAATTAGCAGCAGCTCCATGATGTTTGCAGTGAGCGGCACAGGCGGATGTTGGAGGGAAGCACCCAATGGCACAGCTGCACCTGTGGGCTGCCTAAATTCCTGACACAGCAACCATGGGGCACATGAAAACAGCTTGGCTGCTGCCCATTTTACAGGTGATTTCAGTACATACCTTTCCCCCATAAGGCTCTCCTGGAGATGGGAAGCAGAGGGCTGCCAAAGGCTGCTCCTCAGGGCTGGCATTCAGGAGGAAAAGCTGAGTGTGCCCACTGTAAAGGTCTGCTCAGCATCCTGCAGACACTTGTCCATGCACCATGATACATTATTCTAAACAACAGAAGCATTCTCAGTTGTGCATTGTGGGTGGGAGACATCAAATATTGTCCTCCAGAGAGGTCAGACTCAGGGAGGGAGAAGTGTGTACCGCACCAGACAGCCACCCCTTTCAGTGCCAGTGAACACAGAAGCCCCCCCAACTTCTGCAGTAGATGGTTTCTGCTGGTACCAAAGGGTGCATCTCAGACTTCACCTGCTTCTACAAGTGCTGCAGGAAAAGGGCTGGAATTCTCGGGTGGATCAACAATAAATGTGTTGTGTGGTATTTGGTTTTCCTCCTTCTCTCCGGGCACCACTTCTAGGAATGAAATAATCATTGCTGGATGATAACCAAAAAAATCTCTCTCATTGGCCTCTGGGAAATGTAAGTACCCATTTCATACCTGGGGGAAATGGAGAGAGCTTGCCAGGACACAACGATGATAACTCCTGCTTCCTGGCTGCCTGCTTTTTGTTTTTCTTAAGATGTTCATGAAGAGACCGTTTTGGTGATTGTGAGGAAGGCCAAACTTAACCTCGTCACTTTAGGCTGTGGATAGTAGGGCTGGAGGCTGCAGCACAGGAGGCTTTATCTCTTCTTCAGAAGTAAGTTAAGTCAGTGAGCTGCAAGCACGGTTCATATGAATTTGGACCACTGGATTTTGGGACCGCAGAGTGGGCCTGGCTTTGAGCTCAGGGTCTAGCATGAAGCCTGAAGCTTCTGAGCCCTGCAGCACAGCAGACTCACCCCGGTGAGTGCGGTGCTGGGGAAAGGTGTGAAACATAGAGGTTGTGGGGATGGTTGGCTCGTGGGGCTGGTTGGCTCATGGGGATGGCTGGCTCGTGGCTCACCAGGATCCCTGATGACTGCGGTTCTGGTGTGTGGTGTGGCAGGGGCAGCAGTACAGCTACTCTTGGTGCTGCTGAACTCCGTGATGGTCTTCTCCATGGTGTTGTGCTGCTGCAATGGTCTGCTCTGTGCTGCTGAGATGGGGTCTGGCTGTCCAGCCCAGACCTCAGCAATGTGAAGCAGTGGGCAAGGTCCATTCTTGTTCTGTCTTCCTGACTGCACGGTGTCTTTTCTATGGATTCAGCTGGACTGAAGTCTCTTGAAAATCAGGAAAGTTTTGGGGAAGCTCCAAACTCTCCAGCATGGGCCCCTCCGAGCACTCCCTAGATAGCTTTGCTTCCCCCAGCTCCTGGCTCCTCTGCAACCAAGGGAACCAGGACTGCTTGTATGGTGCTGGTGCTGCCTTCCCAGGAGCGAGCCACTGCACCCAGAAGGCTGCCATGAGCAAAATTTCCACCTGTTCTCCAGGGATTGGGATGTGGAGGTGGTGTAGAAGGTCACTAGACCTTCTACAGCTGTTCCCTGGAGGGAGGATGGCTTGCTTATGGTAATTTGGATTCAATTGCTCTGAAATCAAAGCACTGCCTGTTTTTCCTGCAGGGGTGAATGGGGTTTCAAAGAAAAGGCTCTGTGGTCAATTAGTTTTCATGGTCCATGGGAGATCCTGGATGTACTGTGTACTGGGGCTGCTCCTGGGAAATGGTTGGAGAGGACAGCCACCATCCACCAGCTCAGGAGATAGTGTCAAAGGGATTTCAGTCTTTCCTTTGCAGCCCCTGATGAGTACTGGAGGACCTTCCTGTGGTGTTTCAGTGAGTCTTGACTCACTGAGGTGTGGCCTGACCTTTGAAGGGGAAGGTTGTTGCTGAGCACCCAGCACATTATTCAGACAGGTGGGTGCTCTGTCCCAGCATTGTTCTGTGCTCAAGCCCTCTGTCAGCCTTGTTTTCATGTGGGGTGTTGGTGTAGTGTGGGGGAGTATCACCATCCCCAGGAGTACATTTCCCAGCTATGAGGAGCAGAGCCAAAGTGGCTGAACCTTGCACCCCTGCTGCAGGTGGCAGGAGGCTGCAGACCTGCTCATCATTCAGGTCCAGGTCAGCCTCTCTATGAGCTCCAGTGCCGAGTGTTTTGCTTGCTCCCTTCTCCTTCCATGTTCAAAATACCAGGGTACTGCCTCCTCTTTGGTTAAACAAGCAGAAGTAGCCATTCCTTCCTGAATTGGAGCGTGCGTTGCCATGACAGCAACTTGGAGCAATGGGTGAGCAGGAGGTGAAGCCACCTCAGCCGTCTCCCTTGGAGAGATGGAGAGAAAACCCTGGAATGCCTTCCCGACACCCCTTCTCCCCCTGACCCACCAGCTTGGGGATCCTGAGAGTGAAGGCTACCTTGCCCAATGATGAGGCTCTCCCCGGTGCCCTCCTCAGCCCAACCCTGCAGGTGATAACATAGGAGAAACTTCCCAGGCTGATGGTCCATGGGGGAAAGGCTCAAGCCAAGATGGGGGGCAGTAAATCAGTTGGTGGGCTTTGGTAGAGCCTAGCAGGCTCTGCCCATCCCTGGGATTTCCATGGTACAGGTAAACTGTGCCAGGGTGTTGGAGCCAGGCAGGGTAGGGTTGTGGTTGTAGGGTCTGAATTGTGTCTTGAAGCCAGGACCCAGGCTTGGGCTGGGTGATACAGGCACAGGACTGGTTGCCTGTAAGCTTGCCACCTCCTGCAGGAACATCCAGCTTGTCTGCTTCCTCCATCCTCTGGGATGGGAGACATATCTCCTTTGGGCAAGAGCCTGCAGAGTAAAGGTCTGCAAGGAGGGATGTTTGTAAACTGCAGGTCTCCTTCCTCTAAGACTTCAGTCACCCTCATACCCTCCATGCCCCAAGCAGCATGTTTTTCCTGGATCTGTGCCCTAAACATTGCCTCTTTTTTGCCCACATGACAGGTTTCATCTTCCGGACTGGAGGGTGGAGCAGAGGTGGAGAAATAGGGTAGAGGAGTTAGGCTTATCCTTCTTGGAACCAGATAAATTCTGCAACAGAGAGTGAATCTCTCTTTCCTGCCTGGCTGGATTACCTGCTGTTGTAGCAGGACCTTTGATCTCCAGTACTGTGATCCCTGCGTGTGGTGTGGAATGAAGGGGGTGCTGGGTGAGTGGCCACTGACCCTCCCTGTGTCTGACTCTGCTCTAGGAAGAACTGCTTGGGTGCTTTGCTGGGCAGGGTGATCTGCAGTATCTTGGTAGAGCAGGCTACTGTCTGGGAAAAACAAGAGAAGCTGGAGGAAGCAGAAAAGAAGGAGCCTAAGTGTGTGTCTGCAATCCCCCATGGCTTTCCCTGGGGCTCAGAAGGAGCCCTGATAACACAGCAGGCAGAGGCTGAAGATCCTCCCACCGCCCATGCCCATGATGTGGATGCAAACCTTGCTGAGGAGGCTGCCAGGGCACTTTAGAAGGTAAGAAGTTTTGAAGGTACTCTGGCACTCCTCTAGAAGCTTTTGGAGCGTACCCAGAGCAAAAGCAGGACCTTCCCTGCTTCTGAGTCCTCAGATAGTGATGCTGCACTTGGGTGTCCTACTCGTTTTGTAATCTAGGCCATGGTGGCGTCTGCTTGGTGTGTGTGATCAGAGGAACTGGGAGCAAGATTTCAGTCCCAGTTTCTGCCTCTTTTCCGAACCCATGAGGACAGCTTTCAGTAGCTACAAGAGACAGAGGGATGGGTAGATGGTGACTTGGATAATGTGGAGCAACAGAGCGGGAGTTTCTCACCTCATGGGTGGCTGTGGGTGCCTCTGAGTCTATTCATAGCTCTGTCACAGGCTGAGTGCTGTCTAGATGCTCTTCACTTGTCTTGTCTTGTGAGACATAAAGTTTTTGCTCTTGTTGAGAAGTGAGGATTCAGCAGCCACCTTCCTCTCCACAGACCCACACTAGCCAGGCACAGGCAGCTCAGCTCCTGTCTTGTCATAAGCACCTTTTCTCACCTAATGAACTGGAAGTTTCTGTTGAGAGAAAACTAGTCAGAGCAGAGACCCAGGTCCCTGGTGATGGCCTCCATCTGCCCCGTTCCCTTTCCCATGTGAGCTATAGGCACTGACTTTGGTGCTAAAACCTTTTTCTTGCAGCAGGGAGGATTCGGTGGTGTGCACAGTGGACCACCTAGACTGGAAGTTGTACAGATTTGCTGGGCCCAGACACCCTTGTGTAGCTGAGTCACAAAGACAACATATTCTGTGTGTTTGCATACAGCTTTGCAGATGTGAAGGTCAGAGGGGACTGCAAGTGGTGACCTTTGAGTGTGCAGTGCCATTGTTGTAGAAACACATTCCTCCGTTTCAGAGACCTGGTCTGCCTACCATCTGCTAGTCTTAAAGACACATGGGGAATGCCAAGCTTCGGTGAGGGTTCACACAGAGCTGATGTAATAGGAATCTTGGAGACTCCTCTGGTGAAAGAAAGACCCAGTGTCTTCAGGACAGTGTGTTGCAGGAGCAGGATTGTTAGGGCAGAAGGATCTTCCCATAGTAAGAAATTACAGGAAACAAGGATACATCTTCTTCTTCCAAGCTCCTCAGCACTCTTTCCCCTCTGGCTTGCTCTGGATAGTTTTGAATGCCACTTGAATCGATACTTTTAATTAGCTGTCATTCCTCATTTCTGCTTTATTGCTTGGATAAGCAAATTAAAAGTGAGCACGTTGTGGTGAACTGTTACCCTGGGTGGGCGGTAAGCACAGGCTGTTTCTTGTTCCCAGGAGGACTAGGAGGCTACTAGGCACTGGGAGAAGGGCTGAGAGAAGGAAGGGGGGGGTGAAGGTGGGCATGTAAGGGAGCTGGAGAAATGCCTGGCTTGTTTGTAGTGAGTTAGTATGTGCCCTGACCCACAAACATCAGTTTTCAGGGGGGAGAGCTGTGAGGCATTGGCTCTGATTTTGCCCCAAGAAGGGTCTCTGTGAAGGGGGTGGCACTGAGCAACTGGGAGTATGGCAGCTCCCTTCATCCCATCCACCCTAGGGAGGCAGGGCAGGACCGAGA
Organism: Dromococcyx pavoninus; assembly: GCA_033558185.1. Taxonomy (NCBI): domain Eukaryota; kingdom Metazoa; phylum Chordata; class Aves; order Cuculiformes; family Neomorphidae; genus Dromococcyx; species Dromococcyx pavoninus. The sequence continues at coordinate 2,103,541 of JAUMJL010000389.1, read as the reverse complement.
TGTGTTACCCGAGTTGGGGGATGTTTACCAAAAAACAAACACAACTTCTTATGCCAAACCAAGAATTTATTGTTATTCTATTTAAAACTTTTAAAAATATAACCAAACATGCAATGAACAGTTATTATTAGTCCAGTAAAATGATGGGAACACTGACAGTCTATCAATTCTGCAATCAATACTTAACAAATGCCAGCAGCAGTACTGCAGTTACAAGCTGCTGTGCAAATAAAAGCCAGTATTTCCCCTGTGCCCCTGGGGCTGGGCTCCCCTCGAGTTCCTCGAGGTGCAGGCAGAGGGGACAACGAGCCATTGCCCTCCTCAGCTCTCTGCCAGGACCAATGTGCCATTCGCTGGGTGGGTTTCTTCATCCTCTCACTTGAATCCACTTGGAACTGGTTTTATGTGTTTTCCAACAGGCTTTATTTTCAGCTCTTTCTTCGCTGCTCTGTGAGTTCATGTTGCATCTGACTTAACTAAATCTGTGCCTTGCACAAACACAGAACATGTGCTCTCCTCTCTGTTACCCCAGGAGGGATTTTGCTCAGTGCTCGTGTTTGCATTGCCAGCCATCAGATGGGAGTAGCTCTGGGACCTTTTGCTTCATCTGTGCCCACCTCTTTGAGGCTCAGGCTCACAATGCTGCCACTGCAGCTTATCTGGGGGCCTTTGGTAGTTCATCCTGCATCAACTAAGGACTTTTTAGTAGTTTATCTATTTCACATTTATGAACAACAGGTGCTATTCTCTGCTCCCTGCTGACCTGGTCTCCAGTCCCCAGTGAACGGCGGTCCCAAGCAGATGTCCCTGGGCCACCCCTCACGTCCTCAGTGAACTCATGACTCTGGGCTGGTATGAGCTGTGGAACCCAGGCATGTCTTGTGCTATTACAGCTCTCTCAGTAAAAGGGAAGTGTAAATTATTATTCTTAATAATGTGTGCTGACACAAGCTCTTCTTGGACCTATCCCCCCATGATATTGCCACATGCACTGTTCGGTCTGGGTCACCTCAGCGATGGTCCCTGCTTGGGCGGTGTCCTCCAGAAGGACTGGCTGGAACAGAACAAGTTCTTTGTGGATTTTTCTTCACCGTGCTCAGGGATGGAGGAGGACCCTCTTCTCAGCACCTGGGCTCTCCTGCCTGCACTGCAGCCTGCAGGTAATGTAGTCATACCTTCCTTGAGAAGAGATTTCAGCAGTCCTGCCATTTCCTAATGCTCTCCCCTGCCTGCTGGCCCAGGACAGGTTAAGTCTTATTCCTATTCAACCCCCTGTGACACTTGCAAATCTCATCATTATCTGGATGCTCCAAAAGTTGGGATTATTCTGTATCCTCCTACCTGGATAATGGCTGCTTTGAGCTTTCCTGCTGTGGCTGCCTACTGCAGCATCTCCCTGGCGGTAGGTGGAATTGCAGGACTTCTGCTGTGCAAAGTTCTGCCTTGTGCTGGTGTTCTGATAGTGGGCTGGCCTTGAAGGAAAACTCCATTAGGAAAATAAAAAACATTGAATGCAAAACCTTGAATGTAGCTTGGAGGCAAAATGTAGTCTGACAGTTCCTTTGGCTTGTCAGAGCCTCTGAGTGATGGGTGCCAGTGGGCTGCTGTCTTTAGAAATGACCTTTTGTGAAAGACAAATTAAGGGAAAACGTCTCATGAAAACAATCCCAAACCAACAATTTATGGAAATCTTTCTACTGCAAAGCGATGGCAAAAGTTCCCTGGAAACTGGCCTTGGCTTGATTGCTCTCTGTCAAACACACAGGGCTTGTGCTTTCTGTGAGAATGGAGACTTATGGACCTATTTGCATGGAGTAGTTGGCTGTTATTTCTTTTCCCTTCTCCAACCTTGGTCTCAGACCAGGAGGATGGTGAGGCTCTGCTGCTGATAGACCCCAGGCTGAGGTGTTTTCTCGCTGCTCATCAGCACAGGTCATGTTATCCCTGGAGCCAAGCAATAACCCAGAAATTTTCTTAGCTGCCACCTCCAAACCCTGTTCCATCCAGGACTGGTGAGTGCTCTGGTGACCAATGTGAACTGTCTATTGCAGTGCTGTGCACTGACCCACTGAACTCACCCTCTTGCTCCAGCACAGGATATTCTGCACTGGTTTCTGCCCTGGTAGCTTGTTCATCACGCTGGGTGCCACTGTGCTTCCCAGCTGCAGGTTTAACCTGCTCCCTCCCAGCTCCACATCCCCATGTCCCTGCCACAGGAGGGATGCAGAGGAGGGGCATCACGTCAGCTGCAGGGCTCTGGGCTAAACTCAGCATCTCCAAAGGCCCTGCTGGAGCAAATCCCAGTGCGTAGAGCCTCCCAGCCCCCTGCCTGCTTAAACCCATCCCCTTTCTTCCCAGCCTCTTCTCTCTTTTTGGACTAGGTTGGTTATAAGCTGCAGGATCTTCAAATAGTCAATTAATTCTACAGATGGTGTAAACATCCTCTGTAAAGCCAGAGAAATTACCAGATGAATATTTGGTGAACCTAGTTAAGGCTGAATTACTGCCACACTCCGCCTTCCTTTTCTTCTGTTTTCTCTGCAGTGTGGGTGACCGTTTTTTTCCCTAACATGTCATGTCCTGAAAGCCCTGATCTTCTTGTGGTTGTGAACTGCTGTGGCCCATGTTGGAGCACAGCAGGTTTTAAACCAAACCTGTCAGCTCAAGAAATCCCTGAAACCATGACTTGCTGGAGGTTGGGATCATGGAGCAAGTTTCTATGCCTACTTGCTCTGTTCCTATTCTCATCTCATTTTTCTCTTGGTTTTCACTTGTGGCCTGTTATAAAGCCACAGATTTTCAGGATCCTGGTTCTGCACTGGTGAGATTTAAGGTTGTTTTAGCCTTTGGCTGCTGCAGAAATTAGTTCAGATAAGAGCCAACACTTTTGGAGAATCCTGGAAGGATTTCCCTACTACATGGGAGCTGCGCTTGTACAGTATAGCTGGAGGTTACTTATGACAACTGTGGCATTTAACATGGTGTGAATTTGGGAGGCAGGAGAGGGAAGTGCTGCTGGGACCACTTCATTGAAGGTGAGATGTGTCTAAGAAAGAGAGAGTCATGCCCCAAGGCTGTAGAGATTTTCCACTCCAGCACATGGCAACATTGGAAGTACCAATGAGCTTCCAGTGGAAAAAGTGCAATAATGAGCTGCTCAACAGGGAAAGGGAGGAAGAGAGCCTGCAAGATCTAGCTGCTCTCATACTGCTCTACTGCTGGAGACAGGGTAAAGAGATATAAGAAGAGGGATCTGGTGAGGGCCTGGTTCCTCCTCGAGGTGACTGGGAGTACCTGTTGCTCTGTAGCCTGCTGAAACCTGGATGGAAGATCCCTCCTTGACAGTGATAGAGTTCATTCACTATTACCATTGAAGTCTCAGCTTCTCTCCCCAAGAGCATGTCAGGGAACACCAAGCAGGGCTGCGGTGAAACTCTCACATGGGAAGCACAAGCAGGTGCCTTCAGAGCCCACCAGCTTACAAAGAGCATGGGAGTAATCTGAACCATTGATTTTGAAGGCCTGGACTACCCTCATACACTAGAGGACCCAAAGCCAAAACACAAACCTTCTTTGCATCTGGTCCCTTTTTCCTGACCTTCTCAAGAACCCAACAGGACTCATTAAATAAGAACGTGACCTTGTAGCCTTGCTGTTGTTGTCCTTTCTCTAAGAAAGCAATTTCCAGCTGAAGTGCTGGGACTACCAAGTGGGGACAGTTTTTATTGCAATCTCTGTCTGCTGCTGATGGTTGCTTCCTCATCTCATTCGTGGCTGCAGCAGAAGGGCAAAACATGGTGTCATCATCAGTGTCTTGGTTGTTCCTTGCCCACATAGGGGCAATCTGGTGGTTCAGAGAGGCAAATGGAAACAGCTGTTTTCTGTCCCTGAGCTGCTGTGGGCCAAGAAATAAACCAAGGTTTTAGCTCCAGGATTTCTAGTGCACAAGGCTGTTGTGACTCAGGACATGTGTGCAGTGCTTTTTTCTCCTGGATACCATCCTATGTGAAAACCTTCAGTGAAAACCCATAAGCTTTTCCAGATTTCATCACCGTGGTGTGTGTTGGTTCCCACTCCTGAGAGGGGTGTTATGTTTGGCAGCTCCCTTGGCCATATTTTCATGAAGTTGCATGTTCCCACTTCAGCCTTTATCAGTGTTTCTGGCAGCAGTTATCTTGCACTGCTTGGTTGGGTCAGGATTTGTAATTTCCTGGGTATTGCTGAGGCTTCAGTCTCGCTCAGGAAGGGCACTGGTCCCTCTGTGGACTTTACAGGTGAGTCCACACTATGTGTACTTGCTTAGCTTTGCCTGGAGAACAACAGAATGCTTTACAGTTCGGAGGCATCCTTAGGAAAGCTGTGATAGACACAGGGGATTGACACTTGCTGAGGATCCAGACCTACCTTCTGGCCAGGGTTTAAGTTTCCAACCCCACCTTGTCTACCACATGTAGCTGTTGATGAGTTTGAGCCCCTGTTGGTGCTCCACGCACAGTTCCTCAGCAGAAGGTGAGCCAGTCTCTGACTGCCAGTGGGTTTGGGTGTTACTCTTGACATGCTACGTGCACTAACCATGTTTTTTGGTGGTGTCTAGAGATGGGGCCTCTGGCATGCTTGGTTCCACAGAAAAGCATGAAAATATGGACCAAACCCTTTTCAAGTGTTTCAGCCTTGTCAAATCCTGGGGAGGGGTGGCCAGGCAATCTGGACATCCATCAGCTTAAGCCCTCTGAAAAGTGGCTGTCAGTTGAGTAAGGAGGGATTTTATTCACCTGCTCTGAGACAGAAAATCCTTTTCCTTCTCTGTGTTCTGCTTGTCACAGCATGGCCCACATTAACGATAATGAGTTAACGAGCCAGGGTAAGTGATAGGGTTTTGTTCTTGGCCTCTTTTTTTTTTCCCCAGTTCACCTTTAAAGACATGAAAGGTGAAAATAAAACATGAGCAGCTCTGAGGGCACACCTCCGTCCTCCCCCTTTGCTGTCTTTTTTTTATCCTTTCATCTGCCTTTCCCTGTTCCTTGCTTTGCCCTGCTATGCCATGATCCAGCCAGCATGGAGAGCTGATGCTGCTGTCAAAGATGTCCTTATCTCCAAGGGTATGGCTGGCGTTTTGGATTCAGAGACAGCATTAGGACTGAGGTTCTGACTAATCTCCTCCGATAAGATGTGTCACAGCAGCAGTCACAGGGCAGAGGGTCTGACATCGCAGCTCAGGTGGCTGCTGCCTGATTTATATTTATCCCCTTCCCAGTCATAGTCAAGGGGGTGCTCCAGCCCAGCCAAAGCAGGGTTGACAGAAAGCAGCTCTGTCCACCGGGCTGCTCATCTCCCAACCCCTACACAAGAGCTGTGTGGGCACTGCAGGCTGCAATGCGCATCCCTGCTTGGTGCCCTCCTCACTGGGGAAGGGGAAATGTGAAAAAAGAGGCTGAAATGAGCTACACATTGTAAACCAGGACAGGTGTACTGCGGTAAATCGAATGACAGGCAGAAATAAGCACAAAAGGGTTAGATGGATAGATTGGAATTAGGGATCAATAAACCGAGACTAAAGATAGCAAGAGAAATGCACTGAGGGCTGTTGACAGAGAAATAGATGTCACAGCCAGAAAGATCCTCAAATCAGAGAAACATCAGAGAGATGAAGCTTAGAGAAGGGTCATTTTAAGTGCACTTCACTGCTGGGCCAGGATTAGCCCAGACAATACCTGTCTAATACTTCTTTTTTCTGTCCTTGTTTTAAACCCCCTGACTGGTGGGATGGAAGCAGCTCCACTGGACCCACTCTCAGCTACTTGATTCAGACTTCCATGTTAGAGTCAGCCCGTTGCATGTTTTGAAAGAAACCTTTCTCATGCATCAGCTTAGCCTGGCTTTACCCTGTCCTCCTGGCCCAAGCCAGGGATGCTGGTTTGGTCCTACATGCTGGTGAAAGGCTGCTTGGAGTGATCTTAGGGGGACAGGCTGCATAACTGCTGCTCTTACAGTCTCTTGACCAAATCTACGTCCTGCATAGACAGATTCCAGGTTTAAATCAAACTTAGCCATAATTAAAACCTGCCTTTCCTTTAAGACTCCCACTGCCAAGTAGAAGGAGTGGCAGTTTTGGAAAAGGAAAAAGAGTGTGGAATAAGCAGCACTGGGTTGCTCAGGTACAGGATGTCCTCAAGGACATAGTTTGGTGGGCTGAAGAGTAAAGGTTTTTGAGGTGTTCATTCCTGCCTGGTTGACTTGTTATGCTAAACCTGGATCTGGCTGGTTTTGGTTGTTTTTCACCAATCTAATGACCAGTGAGCTTGTTAAGGAGTCCCTGAGGCATCATATAATACCTGTCCTCAGGGGATCCTGTTCCCCACGTATTTCCAACATGGCGCTCTGCTTAAAAGCTGACTGAGTTTAAGGAAGCTTCATAATCTGGAATTACTTTCCTTCTTAAGGATTTGTCTGAGAAAGGAGATAAAGAGTTCAGCAGCTTCACAGCAGATGTCAATTTCCTCTTGGTTTTATTAATTAGACAAGCTACTCCCCGCCTCCTTCCTTCTCTCTGGGCAGTTACTTAAACCCTGTGAAACCCTTTTCTTCATGTGTCCCGGGAGGCCCAGCCTCTCCAGTAGATGTGATGAAAGTATCTTCTCTAGCTCTACAAGCTCCTTTCCCAATCACCTCCTCTTCAGCAGAAGACCCAGAGCCTCCAGCTCTGCCAGTGTGCAGCCTGCCTGTCAGGCAGCAGAGAACGGCTGAGAATGGTGACAAGTGATGATGCACCATGCTCTGCAGAGGTGAGCTGGCTGAGAGGGTAAGAAAGAGTGGAATGACTGGCACTGGTGCTGTGTTGGGAGCACCTGAGTCCCCTGTGACAGGGGATGAGTGAATAGGGGACTAAAATCCTCCCTCATGCAGCAGTGCTTGGAAGATAATAAAGAGATGTGACTGCAAGTCCTTCTCTGCCTAGGCTGAAGGAGTTTGGGAAGCCTTCAGCTCCTTCCATCTGTTGGAGGCTTGAGCACCCTCCTGGAGCATAAACAGCGTCACAGTCCTCAGAGTCTTGCGCACTGGCTGGTGTCTCTGCAAACCCAACTGGGCTAGAAAAGCAAGATGGACTCGGAGGGGTTCATCTGCTCCAAACCTGACCTGAAAATAGGGAGAGCAGATATGAAGTGAGAGCCCCAAGGTACAGATTTTATTGAGCATAACTGAGATAGCATCTCTAGGAAGGTGTCTCCAATCAGTGGTCAGAGCAGAGGATGGGATGTGCTGTGAGAGAGGAGAAAGGCTGTCCTGCCTGGGAAACACCTCTCTCCACAGCTGCCTCTGGTTTACCTCAGCGTGGCCCTTCCCAAGGGAAGCATCCATGCTCAGAGTGCTTTGTTCAACAGGCTCACAGTGATCAGGGCACTGGAGCCATTTATCAGTCCTGATGCATATTTAATGCTGAAATGGTGAGCAGAAGTGGAGCAGTGTTTGCAGACGGCTGAGCTGGGGAGCTTTGCCATGGCCGTTAACGGTCCTGCATTAATTATGATAGAATAAATAATTCAGAGGGTTAATAACAAAGGCTTGTTTATAATGGTTGCTCCTGGAAGGGGGAGTGAGAAAGCAATATCTGGCTCTGCTTCTGAACCAAATGGATAGCAGAGCACGTGGGATCTGCTGGGGATGCTGTGCTGGCTTGGTGACATTTTGGGGGATCTGTACCCCTTGCTGGGCCATACACAACTCTGGTATTGTGGCTCTCCCCAGCACCTGTGTGTGGAAAGCCCAGGTGGGTGAGGGCAGGAGGCATCTTCTCTGTGGGTCCAGGCATTTGTTTTCCTGTTGCTCATGTTGAGGAGAGAGGTGGCAGTCTTCTTGTTGCCCAGTGCTCCCTGCACACCCTGCTCAGGTCCTGCACTGAGCATCTCTGCTGTGACGCCTCTCATAACCCCCTCTCCTGTCCTCCCTCCACTCTATTCTCTCACCTGGTGCCAAAAATTGTCTAATTTTGCCTCTCCATTTAACCTTGTCAGGCAGGAAGCACGTGGACCCTGAGCTCTGCATAGGCATTGAGTCCATGGGAATCCTCCCCTGGATGAGGCAGCTCCCACCTGGCCCTGCCTGGCAGCTCTGATGTTTGTCCCACCTGTATCTCCTTTGATTTTCCTTTAAGCCATTCATTTATTTCTTCCTTCTCTCAATAACCAGCTCTTTTACTTCTTCAGTCATTAATAAGGATGCTTTCTGGTGTTGCTATTCTGCTCCAGCTTAGATAGCTTTTCCCTTCTCCCTGATGTTTACTTTCCAGATGTTTTTATAGAGAAAAAAATCACATCACTGCCAGTTTGCTTTACCAAGGCTAAGCAAGTTGTGTTTTTCTGTACTGCTTTTATACCATGTGCCTTCCATCCACCAGCTCAGTCAGAAGCCCTTGTCTGCTCCTTTTTGACCTTCTTTAACATGGATATCCTCTGGCTCAGCCACCACTTGGTGGGTCACTTTTCACTTTTTCTGCCCCAGCTTCCCCACCTATAGAGACTCTGAGCCCATCCTATGTCATGGAGTGGGTCAGATGTTATAAGACACCTGGGAGCTTTCTCCTTCCCAGCCCTGGTCCATCATGGGGGCTCATTTGAATACTCTGTGAATTTACATCTCAACAGAAATATAAACTGAAGTGTTCCAGACCATTGCAGGCAGCCTCAGAGTAGTAGAGTAGTCCAAATGGGCATCCAGGGTAGTCTGAATGCTGGTGACTCACCCATACATCACCAAACACATCCTAGGTCCTGCCATAAACCTAAAACTGGGAGGAAAAGAAATAATAAAGTTTTCTAGGGAAAACCAACAGCAGCTGGGAACCTGTGTGATGCCACCTCCCCAGTCTGCTGATGCTGAAGGGTTTTCCTGAGGCTTCAACCATTGCCCCATAGACTGCTGTTGTGGAGATTGTAACTCCCCTAGATTTGCATTTCTCTTTGGGGTCCCGTCACACTCATGGATTATCCAGGCTTCCCTGGACTCATAGACTTAGATAATTTTCTTCCTTGGCCCTTCTCAACTGATGAGCCCTTGATGGGTGATGGAAACAGCTGTTCTTAACCTCATACTCATGTGCCTGAACCCTATATGCTGCACTCCTTGTTACCCCTCCTGATGGGATCCAAGCTGTCTTCTGCTGGGTGATGGTCTATGCACCCTCCATCTGCTCCTGCTGCCTCCTGTCTTTGTACCAGCATCAAGTGTCATCAGCATGAGGTCATGAACAAAAAATTTGTATGGGTCACAAACCGGCTCTGCAGGGAGCTCTACTGGTACCTTCTCTCTAGCCTCATTCTTCCTCTTCCAGGTCTCATTTCTAGCTGGTTTTGGATTCTCCAACTCCCTGCACATTCCTGATTTGGTCACCATGTCCCAGAAAGCACCAGCACTAGGACCAGAGAGGTCAGACTGCTCTATTCCTTTTGCTTTCTCTTTCAAAACAGTTATCACCTTAGCCTGGGAGGATAAACCTGCTACGGGTTTTAACCCCTTTTTCTTTTGTGTCGATGCTGTTCATCACCTTTTTCTTCCTACTCCTTGCAGCTCCATGTGCTGAGAGGGCACAAGGAATGGAACATACTTAAAACTGCCTGTACAGTTATGGATAAATAGCCACCCTTGGACTGATCCCATCCAAGGCAAGAGACGTTTCAGAGGAGGCCAGGACAGCCCCAAGCACCGACCGTGTTGACACAGAATGCAGCAGCTTCCACCTAGAAAGTGGCTATTTGAACAGAGGAGTGCAGCACAGCTCAGAAGTGCTTATGTCTGGTGAGTGGATGTTTACACAAGGGAATAGCGCGTTCACCTTGCTATTAGAGCGCAAAACAAATGTTTGCCCAGGTAAGTGCAGATCCCAAGCTTAGTTTTTGCATTGGGTGCGTGGCTTTGGAACTTATACACAGGGAGGCACTCCTGAGGGAGCGCTGCAAGTTCAGAGTCCTGCTCCAGATATATGAAGGCAAAGCAGAAGCTTGAAGAGCTGCTCCCGGTCTCTCCTTGGGCAGCTGCTGTGTGGACGGAGTGGGGTGAAGGGCTGGGCCTGGTCAGCTGCATTCACAACCAAAGCAGGGCTGGGGGAGGCAGGACCCGTTCTCATTTCTCAAGAATTAAAAGCTGTAAAGTATACACTGGTGGAAAATTGCTTCTAATGTTATTTTTATTAGACAATTTTTCTCTCTCTCTCTCTTTTTCTTGTTGCAAGAGGACTTGGAAGAAAGCCCTGGATGGTTATCCTCTCCTGTCCATTTTAATCAAATGAATACGTTTTCACACCAGCAAATTCCTATTGCACTGCCAGAGTTTATGGAGAAAGTTTTGGAACTGGCACCTGGGATTAATTACAGTGCTCCTCATACACCTGTGGGAGATGGAAGCTTGTGCCTCTGCGTTCGGTGATGCTCTGATAGTTAAAGATACATCCCCACCCTCTCAATACCTCTTGCACACCATGGAGCAGATACTGCTCCTGCCATAGTAAAGAGCAGCTCTGGTGGTCGAGTGTTTCTCTCACAGCACGGGGAGGAGGAAAAGAAGAATAGACTGGAAAGTGGGGTGGTTTGTCACTCAGGGTAGGCTGACAGACATGTTGTGTGGGGTAAAGGCAGGGACTGCAGCAGTGGGAATGCATGCCAGGGAGATACTCTGCTGCTGATTGGAAGGGCTCGTGTTGGGAGCACTGCAAGGTGGTAAGGCAGACAGATTCCTCATTGCATTGTAGACATTTTAATTAAAGTGCAAGCATTAGCTTTTAGGCTGTTATCAGAAAAGGGAGTGGTCTCAGCTCTTCTCTGTCATGGGGGATAACAGGAACAAGAAGTACCGAACAGCTCCATGAGAGCTGTGTGGTATTGTAAGGCAGTCTGCCACATCTGTGGCCCTGTGTGTGGTAGTTCTCCCTTACAGGGAGAAGCACCTTTCAGGAGCCAAAAGTCCCCCTCCACTCAGCCAGAAGACCCTCTCCTTCACTGCAGTGAGCAGGAGGCACATGGGCCCTTGCAGGCAGTGGAGGGGTCACACGCAGGGTTAGGGGTTTCTACCCCAGCCAGACAGGTGAGTTTGCAAAGGCTTTTGTTGCAGCAAACATCGGTTACTGTGGGGATTGGAGGAAGCCGATTGCCAAAATGGCTGTGACGAGGGCTGCTGTTGTGGTTTCCATACTGGAGCTTGTGGGCTGGAGAGGAGGAGGCAAACCAAAATATTTATACCATGAAATGTGCACTTTTTTTTGAGCTGAAGCTTGGGCAGCATCCCAACCCCTCCATATGGGCTTGTAGATATTGCTTACCTGATTTCTTTCCCTCTCAAGGAGAGAGCCCGACGCGACTGCTTGGTTGCAGAGAGCGAGGCAGGCAGGTCCCATGGATAGACACTGCGGACAACAGTGGCTATGGCTGCTCTTCCCCTGTCCCCTTGAGACCCCATGGTCCTTGTTGGAGCCCAGAGCTTGCTTCCTTGCAGCTGGGGCTGGCCCAAGAGAGGTGGCAGTTACCCATTTTATGTGAACCCTGCACTTGAAGGCAAATCTCCTGAGTTTGTTCCATGTTGCTGCTGAGTTCACACTCTTCAAGTCCTTGCCATGAAAGCTTTACCCACCAGAAACATTTGCCTGGTCTGTGGGCTTGCCAAGCTGCTCATGGAGCTGAGATGGAGGGGAGGGCACGTGCAGGGTGTGCGTGGAGTCCAATGTGGCAGCCATGTGGTGCAGAGAGAGATGAGTGGTTCAGAGAAGGGGCAGAGGTTTTGTACACTTTGTGCTGGTGAGGGAAGAACCTTCTCAGGATCTGGCCCTCTCCAGCCCTGTGAAGATGCTGTGGGGCTGTGTCCTCTTTCCCTTGACCTGGATGAGGACCACTGCAGTGGCTGGGCTGGAAAATCAGCATTGTTAATCAAGGCTGTGGGTGCAGGGAAGTGTGGGGCTGCTGGTTTGTTCCACTGGACAGTACAAGCATGATGTCCTCAATAGGTGAGTCTTTTGAGCCTTTGAGCTGAGCCATTTGGTGCATCCTGTATTTGGGCTGCAGCAGCCTGCTTGTGTCCTGATCCTCCTTGGTCTTTGGGAGAGACGCTGAGCCTCTCCTCAGTGACTCTTGTATTATTTAAGTTGCCTGTCTTTGTGACTGGCTGTAAGCTGGCTCTCTCTGACTGTGGCAGCCAGTGTTTAGCCCTAACCAGCTCTGAAAGTGTGGGCAGGAGCCTGAGCTCCTTCCCATGGAGAGGCAGCTAGTGCAGGGGGCCTCATTTTGCAATAATGCTGTTGAACGGTGGCATTAAATCTTCCAACCTGTCCACCAGAGACAGCCCCTCTCATCCTCACTCTGACAAGATTTAAGATGGTCACGGATAACTGACTTTCATTATCGCTGTGCTCATAAATCCTTCCATTATCTTCTTTCAGGCAGGCTCCTGCTGTCACCCGCACAGTGCCCTCTCTCCATCTCCAGCACTGGGTAACCTCTCCCTGCTCCCCGCATCCTGTGGTCCCTGCTCATCCCCACTGCCCTGCAATTCCATGTGCCATTGGCTGTTGTGCACTTGGTATCTTGCCCCTCCCACCCATTTCTCCTGTGTTGGGAGAAACCAAGCAATCCCTCTCTCCCAGGCACCGGTCTCACAGTTCCCATCCTGCTGGGGTTGTTCAGCCAGGTAGGGTATGATTCAGCCCTACATCACGCCTCAAGGTTCTGAATGATTTCTCTTGCTTTCTTCCAATTCTCAACCTTTTTTTGACATATTTTTGTCTCTAGGCTGCCCAGTGGCATTGTTTGGAATTTTTATGGAGAGTTCTTCCTGTATTTAGTTATTGTGCAAGATGCATTTCTGTGCTACAAGAACTATTAAATTAAAACAAACTGAAAAAGAAAGAAAGAAATAAAATAACCCTCCACATAAAACCAGACCTTATATCCTCTAATTGTCTATGAATAGAGGTGGCAAATAAAAATTCCTCAAGGCTTCTTTAAGAGCATTGCTTTTTGCAGGTCTCTGGTGCTAAACTCGGGCTGAAAAAGGCTTCTTTGGGGTATATAGAGAAGACCATAACTGTTCCCTCATTCCCTGAGAGCATGGTAACCCCACTCCTTTATTTTTTCTAGGAAGTGGAACAGTATGGACAAGTGAAGGGACTTTTATTACCACAGGGTCTGGCTGTGTGCGAAGCATATTGCAGGTTTGTGGAGGGAAAGACTGATTTCAGTTTCTAGACATTTGGATTTAAAGGTGGCAGTAAAACCCCTGCACCCTAAGGCCCAGATTTGCAATAGCAATGCTGATCATAGGCCTGATGCGTCTCACCTGTTTCTTGCCCTTGTAGCAGGATGGGAGATTGTGTGTGGGGGTCTTCTGTCTTGGGACACGAGGAGAGAACATGCAGTGGTGGTACTCGTCACCCCTGATACACACTTGTGGTAAAGCAAAGCTTGTCCTCCAGGAGAACACCTGGGTCACAAGTTTGTAGCCAGTTTTAATGGTTAGCTCTGGGGATGGGATGGGGATGTGGAGGGCTGCTTGGCCGAGGGCTTGCTGATGACCCTGCATCTGCCCCTCCATCCAAGAACCTGCCAGATTTAAAAGAGGGGGTGAAGGAGGCACTAAGGGGTCAAAATGAAAGACAGTATAGCAGAAAAAGCCAGACCCCCCACAGCTGTAGGAATGGCAGCCAGGAGTCAATTAACACTGACTGCTAATGGACTGTAGTGGAACTCCAGACATCAGGGGTCACTGGAGGAGGAGATGAGGTAAACCAGCCATGAATCAAGGAAAATGTTTTTGAAGAGGGACTGATGTAGGGAAAGGAAAACGCCACAGACAATGCACTGGAATACAGCCCTAGGAGCAGGGCCAACCCTAGCAGAATGTGGGGCCACTGATGCCCAAGAGGCAAGTGAGGGTAGGAACCAGTAGAGGGAAGAGCTGCTGAGCATCAGATTTGGTGCATCCAGGTGAGGAAATCCCAGGAGCTGTTGTGGGGCAGCACCCCACCCCCTGGCCTTCATGGAGAACATGGAGTCTCATCCACTCAGCTTACAGCAGCTCTTGCCAAAATATTTGCACATGGGGAACGGACACCTGCCAGCCAAATTTAGCTTGGCCTGAGCAGCTCTCTGTAGTGGCCAAACAGCCACAGGAGATGGAGCCGGGCTTGCTTACCATCTGTCTGATCTAGTTGTAGGGCTGTGGCGCTGGCTCCAAAGGGAGCTGAGCTTTGTGCCTGCACCAGGGCAGTCAAGGCAGAACCCTCAGGTGTGGGTGTACCCCTGGGTAGCTGTGCCAGACCACGAGACAGCAGGGGACCCTGTCCCACCACCAGTAGCACAAGTAGAAGCAACCATGTCTGGCACTGCTGCTCTCCCTGGCCATCGCCAGCTGAGCAGGGGACTGGTTGAGATGCCAGGCTGAAAATCTCAAAATAGAGAGGAGTCCTGCATTCCATGGGTGCCAGTTTGGAAGGAAAGCATCGGTCCTGGGCCAGTTTTCCAGTCCATTTGGTTTCTCTGTGGCTTGATGGGACACTAATGGGAGGCATTATGTGCCAAGCTTGGGCATCACATCCCTGTGTGGAGAGGTGATGATGAGCAGTTCTTGGGCATGGACACAGTAACAATCATCAGCAGAGCTGACTGTAGTTGTAGTGAGCAGTTTATATGCAATGAGAAACAGAGTCAGTGTTCACCGCAGGAGCTTGCGGTCCAGTCTTTCCCTTGCCCTGGCCTGGCTGGTTTGGGTTTGAGACAGAGGATGTGATTTGAAGACTGCAGCAGTTGGGTGAGAAAACACTTCTGCAAGTGAATTCTGCCATGCTGATCTCCAGGTGGGCTGTTGCCTTTGGCTGTTCATTCCTGGAATGGTGGTGAGTAACTCAAGGTCAGCAGACTAAGGACTGCACATCTCTGCTTCACACCAGTCCAGCCCCAGACTCTCTCTGGTCCCAGCAAATGGACTTTAAACAAGGTATGTTTTTCCTCTGTGCTTGCCTGTTTATTGACTAGATTTCCAGTACCACCACTGCAGGTGTTCAGCAAAGTTTCCTAAGTTAATCCCCTGAACATAACAGTCAAAGAAAGCCTTGTTAGTTCCTAAATCCAGGTTTTAGTATACTCAGTGTAGCACACGGGTCTGTCAGGCATCTGAAAGTCTCACATACCTGCTGGGACCTCTCTCTGTGTCTCTACTTCCTAACCACCCTTCTTTGCCTCCTGCCATCCCCAAGACTCAGCCACCTCCAAGCTTGCCCTGAGCTCTTCTAGCTCTGGCATTCAAAGGAGGGAATTTTATGTGATCTACTGCCATCTCTACCTGCAAACAGTAAAATACGCAAAAGAGCAGATGCAGAGGGACGTTTGAGGGAGGAGGTAGTAGTCCTTCCTTTGAGGAGGACTTCAGGAGCCACTAGTAGAGAAAATAAGACATGCTCCAGGGAAGGTGGGGTGATGGGCTGTATTTCTGCCTGTGAGCCAGTGATGCAACACTCAAAGTGGAAGGAGATATGGTCATATGAGAGTGATAGAGAGAGCAAAGGGATTTGGATGCTAGAGGGATGCCCATGACATCTGTGGGAGCAGTGCTGTGACAGGAGTTGTGAAGTGTTGGGGTTGTTTTGTGGCACAGTTGACCAATCGTCTCCTGTCCCCACACTGCAAATTGTTCTTAGATGTTTGTATCACTGGGGACTTCCCCCCTCTACCAGGCCTCAGCCTTTCAGAGAAGCAGGATCCCTGGAGCTTCTCATGACATGAAGAGCTATCTGTCAGCTCCTGCTCTTCTCACTGCATGTCTCTGGGACACTGAGCAGTTCTGACTTTTATTTGACCAATGGTCTCCTGCTGACAAGGAGCATACGGCTGGGGAGGCTGCACAGGGAGAAGGGCTAGATAATTCTTAATTGACTAGAACAGACGAAGCTGACCTTCAGAGAGCAAAGCCATGAATCTTCAGACAATGGAGAGAATGCCATGTGGATTTACTGTCCTCTGGCTTTAAAGGCTTGACCTCCACTACCCCTCTCCTGCTTTTGCAAGAGAAGGACTAGGAGGATCTTCTGGGCAAAGCCCTGATACACAGGTGTCTTCCAGCTACAAGTCATGAGAACGCATGAGCTTTCAGGCATGTTTTCCTTTGAAGCAGCTCACGACTGATAGACAAGAGGGAGAGCAGATAGGCAAGGAAGTAGTACAGCAATAGATGGAGGAACACAGCCTTCACCAAGGTTTTCTCTAGCCTTCTCCAGAGAAAGTCTCCCCAAGACCAGGAACCTCATTAAAGAGCTCTAGAGGAACCCGTTATTTTTCTGTTGGTGTTGGTGTTTTGATAGTTCAGCTTGAGGGAAGGCAATACACCTTCCAAAAATGACCGAGAAGTTGAACAGGAAGAGTTGTTAAGCCTTGGGTTGTTGAGGGGAGACTGCCCTACAAACCTTGCAGTGCTCCATCACTGAGACAGCAAGGCCCAGTTGAGCTGGGGGTAAGTGCCACCTCCAGAGTGACCTGAGGGATCCAAAATGTCTTGCAGTCTTTGAAGCAGGGTACTGTGCTCCTGCCAGGACAGAGAGAGGTGGTACAGTATCTGCCTTTTCCTTTGCTCAATCAAACCTCATCCTCGATGTGGCTGGGAGCAGTGGGCACAGCTGCCCGTCACTGCAGCTCCAGGGCTCGAGCTGTGTGAAGAGGAATTAGAAGTTGAATGTGATGACAGGGTCTTTCTGTGTGGCTTCCACTTCTGCAATGCTGGTAGTCACCAAGCATGCATTGTTGATGCAGGAGGATTCCTCTCAGATACTTGGTCACTCTGAATCAGCAAGGCTGTGTTGATGTGTACCAGCCACAGCCCGGCCCCTCCTGCAGACTCTTAGTTGTGTTCAGTAGGGACTAAGAACGAAGAGAAGATGATACAAGTAGAAAAGAGGGGGGTGAAAAAGCTTTGCTGTCTGACAGCAGGTTTGTGAGTATCAGCCAGTTTCTTTGTGAGCAAAGCCAGAAGCACAGCCAGGGTTTGTTTGACTAGTTTAGCTTTTCTGGGAAAGTGGCAGGGTGTTTGTACTTTTTAGGACCTGGGAAAGCCATGCCTGGGCTCCAAGCATCTCACAGGGGCTGCCAGGGTCAGGAGAGCAAGGATAAGAGAGGACAGTGTGTCAACGAGGGACAAACCTGTGCCTTAGCTGCAGTTTGAGCATGATAATCTCTCAGGGAGCTGTGAATGCCTGTGGATTCCTCGCTCCTGTACTGCTGTGTCTTGGTGTTAATCTCTCGTCTCTGCTCTTCCTTGGGGAAGGAACAGATCCCATGGAATAAGAGAGAGAAACTCTAGCCACGATGCTTGGTGTCAGTGCACTGACAAAACACATCTCCTGCAGAAGGAAGGCAAAGTTTCCAGAGGGCGGCACTGCTGGCTTTGCTAGTAGGCAAGACAAGCTTCTGCCTGGCAGCTCCATCACTTGCCATCTGCAGAGTGTTAGGGAGGGAGAGGAGATGGGGATTGACAGGTTGACCCTCTAGGTGATGAGTATCTCTGCATAGAGAAGGCATCAGGAGGGAGCCTAGGAAATTTCAGGGTGATCTGTAGTGCCAGAGGGTCATCTTATGGCAGGAGGTCCCTTCCCAACTCTCTCTTACCTTGGACTGCTCCACAAGATGCCTAAAGACACATGAGGAAACGCCATTAGGTGATTTTAATGGCAGTGTGAAGCTATGTTTCAACTGATGTGCCTAGATGTCCCCTGTGGACTGCCTGCTCACTCCCCCATTGCCAGTGGCCCATGACACCTGCAGCTCAGTGGTGCCCAAAGCTACCCCTATTTTAAAGCTGCACAGCCCCTTTTGCATCATCTTTGCTGCAGCAGGCTTGTTGCTGGGCTGCTCCCCTGCCCTTAGAACTTGGAAACCCTCCTTCCTCCCTCTGCCCCTGCCACAGCCCTTCCCATCTGGAGCTGTCGTATGATTCTACTCGTGGGACCATGGCTGCAGTTGCTGGTACTCAGCCTTGGGGAGCAGCACCTCTCTCTTGCCAAGAAAAGGGGTTCATCTGAATGATGGGTGTCTCTGAAGCATTTGATTATGTGAACACAGGGATGTCTGACTGTCATTTCCCTCAGTGGGGTGAGGTGGGCTTTGATTATAGCTAATTTGCCTACAAGATCATATGGAGCGTGTGCAGGCTGAGGCTGTGCATCAAGGAAGCTAATTAAAAGTCAGAGTCTTTGATGCGTGGTGGTGGGATAGAGCATGGTGGGACAGCATGTGACTGCTGCTGGCACTGGGGATCAGCATGCCCTGAGGAGCTGCTCCCTGCAAGGCTGCCTGGAATTGTGCTGGAGGGGTGCTAGAGAAAAGCAACACTAGCAAGGGCTGGGCCAGGAACAGCAAAGCAGCCCAGTGCCTTGTGGAGCAGCACATAATCTGTGCACTTCCCCAGCTGATGGGATGCAAAGGTGCTTTTGGATACTGTCATGCTGATTCCTTTTTGCTCTATTGTGGACCTGGAGTAGCTAGGCTGAAAGGATCCATCTAACAGCAGCTTGTGGCTTCTTCACAGAGATCAGGTTGGTATCATGAGGAGGTGAGGGCAGGAAATATCCCCTCTAAAAGTAGGAGCATCTACATGCAGTGGATCTGGAAAAATATTGCCCTGCACTGATTGGCATGGATCACCTTTAGGTGCAAAGGGATCCATTGTGAGTGGCTTGTCCTAGAGTCATCTGTGTGCAGATGCCTGACTTAAGGGCAGATGAGTACCACCTCCTGTGTTTGCTCTGCAATGGAAGAGCAGCCTCTGGGGCAGCTGTGGGTGTGGAAGCCATATCTACAGTGGCCACTTCTGTGGGTACTGTGAAAGACCATTTTGTCATCACAGACATGCTGAGCACATCTCAGGGTGCAAAGTGAGAGTCGTCTTGAGGAGGCAACTGGGCACCCTGAAGTGGTAAAGCAGACAGAACAACAAGAGCATTCGAGTAAGACATCAGCCCTTCACTTCTGCAGGCTTAGCTGGGTCATTAGTGTGGTGGACTTGGTCTGGGGTCTCTCGGGAAGCTGCCCTGGGACAGGACTCTCCTTCCCTAGCCATGGTTTGATCTAAGTAGTTTCAGTTGTGGGGAAACTACATGTTCTTTCCCAACAAACAGCACTAAGGACTTTTTCATTGGTCCTAAGAAATAAAGTCAAAACCTACAGGGTTCAATCCCTTAAAATACATTAGGGTGGCAAAAGGGAAGGGAAGAAGTGCAGCTGTTACAGTACGACAGCCTCTCCCTGGCTGGACGACACGCGCCCTGCGTTATCAAACATGGGGCTAGAGCTGGCAGAGCACGGTGCCCACAGAAGGCACGTTGTCTGGCAGTGCAGGGATCAGAGAAAGCAATTTAGCAGAAAGGAAAGTGGAGGGATCAGCCCTTATAGGGATGAACCTTGGGTCCTGGGATTTCAGCTTCATCCAGGTATATGCACCAGAGTTGCTGGGACTTGCTGTACAAGGTACCCTTCTATCACATGTTTTTATTGTTTATATTCTGATCCTGCCACACCTAATGCTCAGTGAAACTGCTGTCCCAAGGCAAGCAGAGCTGCAGTGGTCAGCAAGGTGCTGCAGAGGCTTCTGGCATCTGGACACAGAGTCCAGGCTCAGGCACTAACTGACTCTTTTCTCTTGCTTGTCATCTCTCTCTCTCAGGTGCTGCTTAAGCTGCCAGGCACAGACCTGCCTTTGCAAACTGATTTAATGCTGCAGTACCTGGGGCTCATGCAAAGCACGGCTCGGGGAAAGAAAAGTATCTGTAAATCACTTTGGTAGTGTTGGATTCCCAGGGTGGGCAGCTCCAAGGACTGCGGCGGCAGAGGGGAAAGCAGGGGACAGGCTGATGGAGCTGCTCTGCAGCAGAAAAGCAGACAGCAGCTCTGTGGTGTTTGCTCTTCATGTGTGTCCTGGGGATCTGATGCAGCCACTTGTACGTGCCCAGCTACAACCTGCAAGTGGGACTAGCAAAGGTCATCTCCAGAGGCACTGGAACAGTGCTAGGGTGAGTGGGATCATCATGAGGAGTGTTCGGAACTGAGAGTGGCAGATGCTGAGAGCTCTCCCAGGGAACAGAGTGATGAGACCCATCTGAGAAACTTGAACTCTGCTGCTCTGTTTGGAGATCATTCCAGATCTTCCTCAAAGGCCAGGCTGCATCTTCCTCGGCAGCATGCTTTTGAAATTCATCTCTGTGCCACAGGGACCCCTTTTCCATCTTCCCTGCTGTGTTGCACATTGAATTGTACACAGAGGATGGTCACAAGGGCAAGCCCCTTGGTGAGAAGAAAAAACTGTTGTCTTCAAAAGGGATGTCCTAGAGAAACAAGTCTTGGAGCCTTCAGCAAATTACTCCTCCTGCAGTTCCAGCAGTAGCTGTTCCTTATGTATTTTTCCCAATTTCCACAGGTTTATACAAATTTTGTATTATAAATATTAATTAAATTGGGGACTTCTGGGTTAAATCCTCTAAGTGGTTGCCATTTCACTTCTTCCACTTGGGATTTATGGAAGAATATCATTCCTAACACACATTCAAATGACAAGAAAGTGCAGGAAACATTAAAATCTTTTCTTCTTCTATTTCACTAACCTACTACTTTTCACATCCTAAGTCTTTTTTTTCAATAATTATTGGTGGGCCTGGCCACCTTCTCATTCATTTCTTCCAATTTTAATTGATGCTTCCCATTGAAGAAATACCCACAGACTAGACTTCTCCCTCCTGATTTCTGACCCCCAACAGACCCTGTAGCACATCCACTAATTTCTGTGGAGTTCCTTGGAGTTTTTCTTTGCCTAGTCAGTGGTGAGCATATTTCTCCATTATTCATATCCCTTTCCTTCCTGCAGAGCCCCATCAGTCTTGCCACACTTGAGGTTTACTCTCATTACTAGCATTACTATGCTTATGGTTGTACCTGTTTATATAGTGATGTTGTTGGTTTTTTTTTCCCTGCCAGATCTTGCTAAGGAGCAGATGTGATCTCGTGAGTGTAACCTTCTTGCAAGCAAATAAGGTATTGTTATTCACATTCCTGTTACGCTTTTTGCCTGTTATCTTGGTGCTGTAAAAACTTGTAAGTTAGGCTTCCCCAAAGAATTTCTCTGTTAAGCAAGCACAGCAAAGGAAGGCTGGGAAGGAGGATGCAGTATGCCTAAGTGAGGATTTTCTATTTTGATGGGGCTGGAAATTCGCTGAAGATGGTGAATGATTGGGAATAATGCTGCATTTTCAATTATCTGCCACTTTTTCCAAACATACATATAAAATAAAAAACTCACAGCAGTCTTGACTGAAATTATTGGTCTTGCAAGCAGTTATTAATTCTTAATCGCCTGCATCATGTAATAAGCCTCGTGACTGCTTGCATTATTCGAGTTGGATGAGATAGCAGGCAGTGAGACAGCATGAGAAACATGCCCCTAACAGCAGATACTGAGGGCTGCTGTGCCCTGCTGAATTTGGGAGGATAAAGCTTTAAAGCAGAGTTAAAAGGAAAATACTGATAGAGAAACACTGATAAACCAAGCTATTCTGGGAGCAGCAGGATACGTGCAGCTTGGTGATTCTGCAGCTCCTCCTCCAGGGTCTACCAGGGGGGTTATGCTCAGGCTCTGAGGTTGCTTTGGGGTGAAAAAGTGCAAAGTCGGGTCCCTCCTCCCTCTGCCTGCCTGCTCTTTGTTCATCACACACGTGGGACGGCTGTCTGCTGCTGGCTCTCCCAGGGGTTCACCCACGAACAGATTCGCACATACTCCTCAAGACAGAGGAGAGGATGGAGGAGAAGAGGAAGGTAAGAGGAGGAGAGATGGAGAAGTTTTCTAGCTTGGAAAACTGTTTTAAAGCTAAAATATGGAAAACTAAAATCCCCCGCTGGGAAAACCCTTGGAGGATATCAGAAAATGAGGTGGAGTAGTTTCTTTAGATCCTATGGAATTTAACATAGATTTGTCATCTAGCTGCCAAGCTGACTAGAAATGTCTCATTCTCCATTAATAGTTTCATAGATTTTAGAGATTTTCCAGCTCAAAAGACTGTTCTGTTCATCTGGTTTTGCATAAAATGGGCTATTGCTGTATGAAGCCCACCCACCGTGGCCAAACAGAAGCTTATCTTTCCAAAGGATCTCCATTGGGGTTTAAACACTTCCAGGCACAGAGAATCGGTTGTGCAGTGGTGAATTCTTGCAGAGACTAATTGCTCTCACAATTAAATGTATCTTTCTGAACATATCAAGCCTTGCAGCTGCTGCCTTTGATCCTGCAGACAGGGATTCACTTAGGTTAAAGAGCTCTTAATCATGAAGTTCCCCATCTGGGGATGTGTTCACTTTAGTAGCTTTTAGGCTATGGTCTGCTGACCTGCGAGACCTTTCTCAAAGGGTCCTGACAAGGAACCTGGGAGGTGCTGGCCTGTCAGGAAGCTTCAATTATATGTACACAGGTCACCACCAGAAAACTATCAGAGGTGTGCTAAAGAGAAAGAGGGGAAACTAAAGGGAAACTGTTGGTTTGTAGGTCTTCAGAGATGCAGGAATGGGATGTAGGGGTCGCAGTGTCTGCACCCATGTGTGTGAGCAGTGGGAAGCTGCTGCTGGAGCTGGTGGAGGTCGTACAGTGCTAGAGTGCTCCTCCTTGTTGTTTTTCAGAGAATCAGCTGCAGAGGCTTGTGCCAAACCTGATAAGCAAAAGCCAGTAAAGCCTTCCCCTTGCTTCCATGACTTCTTATTGCAGCTTGTTATGGCTGCATCCTGAGAGCTGTTTTAGAAGTGTTGCTGGAACTGGGATGTTTTTATGAGGTGCTGCTTTCACACCTCACTGCTTGTAAAGCCCAATTAAACACCTGGAAGGACATACTAGGGCTATGGGGTTAACCAGCGATGCCTCTGCAGCATCCTGTGATCTGGCTCCTGGAAGTAGGATGAATGCTGGTCCAGGACCCCCTGAATGCCCAGCTCTGCCCTGAGGGGTCCAAGGACAGGGCTGATGCCGACAGAGGGGAAGAGGGACACATTTGTAGGACAGGATTATTTTTTCAGGGGTCTTTTTCTGAACCCCCCCGTGGCATCGTGCTGGTTCTGCCTGGGGATAATCCATCATGAGATAAGTCTCTCTTTTGCACTGGGCTATGTAGTACAGTGATTGTCCTTGGAACCTAAGTAGTTTGGATGTATGATCCCAGCAAAAGTGAGACCCAACAGTAAATGAATGCAGCTATGGGCTGGAGTGGAACTGCTCAGCCTTTTGGTTTGATGTAGCAGCTATATTTTCTCCAAATTAAAGCACGTTTTGCTATCTGCCATACCTCTATCTCTGTTCTGCTGGTTGAAAGCTCTGATTCATAAAAATATGCACAAGGCCTGTACTTAATAATGATAACAAAATCATGTGTTAATTTAGTTAAATTTATTGAGACAGGCAGCCCAGATAAACATGTTCAATGCACAGATGATGACAGAAATTTCTAGTTTTCAAAAAGAGCATCAAATTTAATCTGTCCTTTCTGATGGAGATCTTCATGAATTGTACAATCTCCAAATGCTTTTTAGTCATTAACCCTAATTACTGGAGCTAGTTACATACAAATTTGCATTTGCAACTGAAAAAGCAGAAAATCTAGATATTTGAATAAGTATGTAGGTTTTTCAATTTTGTTAACCCTTCTCCCCACAGAGAGCAGTGTGAGCTGAAAGGAAGAATGTCAGAGGCCTTGCACAGGTGATATACTCTGGTTTCTAACTGCCAGGCAGATATGAGCTGTACAACTTGGTTTCAGTAATGAAACATATTCTTTTGGTTTATCAAGAGCAGGTTAGAGGTGAAGTGATAATGGTCCTACACCCAGGAGGAGCTCTGGGAGGCTCTTTAATCTCTCAGACAAGAGCATTGTGAGACTGGAGAGTTCACCAGAAAAAAAAAGGTTAAAGGTATGGCATGCAATGTGAGTTTAATTATCCAGACGAGCTGTTTCCCAAGGGTGATGTGCACTGCTTTCAACCAGACTTATTTTGGAAAAGTGATGCAGAACTGCCAGTGGGAACCTGTGGGGAGCCCCAGGAAGCAGTTCCCACCACCTGCCACCAGTGATCCAGAGCAAGTGTGTTTATTTGGGAACTCATATCAATTCTCAGGCTTCCAGGTGGAAATGACATGTTGAACATTTGTTCTAGGGTTTTGGCCAATTGCTTTCTTTTCAGCTTACTGGTTGATGTGTAGTTCACAGCAGTTCCTGGGAATTTATGATAGCCTGGGAAGAGCTGGTGAGTCAGGAGGCAAGCAGTCATTAATTCCCAGTAATGCCTTGGATTGAGTTCATTACTGTTATCAGAAGATGAAATGATGTGAAAAGTAGATTTATTTATTTTACTGAGGCTGACGCAGTTTGCCTTTGGAAGACACTATGCTCTGGGGAAAAGCAGTGCCAGCACATTGGCAAGTGAGGAGCCTGAATCCTCTCGCAGCAGTTTGTTCAACACGGAGCTGTTTGCTGTGTGTTTGAAGCAAGAGGTTGTATCAAGGTCACTCCACTGAGATTCAGCTTTGCAGTCTCTGTGAAAGGAGGGCTCTCGCTGTCCTCATAGATCTTTTTTTTTTCACTCCTCTCCACATGTACAAGGCAGGTCTCGCAAGCTCTTGCGGAAAGAATAAAGAGCTTGCAGAATGGGACTCTTACAAAAAGTGTCTTGCTATAAAGGGCTGCTCTGAATCAGAAACTGTATCTGTTCCAGAAACTTTCTCCTATCCTCCCTTTGGGTTCAACCCTTGCCTCCTCTTCATTGCCAGGAGGACAGTTTGGTCGTTGCAGAGACAACTCAGGACTGGTTTTCCCATACCAGACCCTGCAGGACGTCAAGGAGGACACGGAGAGGTACCCTCTTGAAAAGCATTTAGCAAATTACAATAAAATTAACTTGTCAGTTGCCATCATAAAACCCTCAGGAGCCATCCTCAGAGTTTTCCCCTTCCCTTTTTTAATGTCACATGGAGGATGCATGGATGGTGAGACCAGCAGCATTTCCCCCTGCCCTCCCAACCCATGCAGGTGTGGCAGTGCCGTTCATTTCCTCTGCTCTGTGTGCTTTCACACCGGCCTCAGGAAGCAAATCCTGGTTTGAATTTCATTCTTTTCCAGCAACCTAATGAAGGTGGAGTGTGTCATAGTCAACCTCTTGTTCCCTGTTAGTGCTCTGTTGATGCCACGGGGAGGAAAGCAGCCAGGGATGGACTGAGCCCCGGGACCACAGCCCCTCCTTGCACCAGGGAGGGCAGTGGGATCATTCTTACACTGACAGGGGATGTGGATTAATTCAAACACTGTCAGCACTGAAGGAGAGACAAAAGCACCCATCCAAGCCAGAGGCTGAGCAAGTAGAGACACTGATTGCTGAAAAGTTTTACCAGGATAATAAAAAACATGATAATAAATGGCCATGAATATTTCATGGCTGATGTAGTGCTGATATGATGTATCATAGAGGAGTGATGGGATTTTTCAACATTCGGATGCAAATGGGGAATGTGTTCTATATTTTGCAGGTTTCTCCCCAGACACGCTATGTTTTCTAAAAATCAGATTGACTGGGAGCATTTGAAATGAGAAACAACTTCAGAACTCTGGTTGGAGTTTAAAAAAAGCAGAGGCAGTATCAGAGGACTGCTGGTGCTAAAAGTGAAAAAATCCCACACAGACGAAGTAGCCCATCTCCCTCAGTGTCAGGGGAGGCTAGGTAGGAAGTACCAAAGAGAAATTATGCACTGTACTGTCCTTGGAACTGGGAGTTGAGTTCTCTACCTGATAACAGCAGCCCTTCTGTGCTGGAAACTCTGAAATGTGGGGTGGCTGTGGCACAACACAGCCACTGGCACCATGGAGAGGAGATGAAACCTAGGGCCGAGCCCTGCTTCCTCACTTAGTGCTCAGTGGTAGATGTTTGATCTTGTTTGGGATCAGCCTGGGGCAGACAGCAAAAGAATGTCCTTTTTGTGGAGACCAGAGTTTTTGAGGTTTGAGGTTTTTGAGTTTCACCTGAACTTGCATACTAGGTTTGTTTTGGTGGAGCCCTTTTTTCAAAGGCATCATCTGGCAAGATGTCTGGCCAGATGCCTTCATCTGAACAGGTTCCTCTGTGGGGACATTTGGTCTCCCTCCTTCTTATGTGCAGAGTGGTGGGCAATTGCACAGCACAGATTTGCTCTGTCCTGGGAGCAGCAACCTTACCTGCTGGGAGCCTCTCAGGAGTCAGCCTTGTGCTTAGTCATGCAGCTGGAGGAAACTGGATTTCTTGGGTGCTTGTTTCCTATTCTCCACTGGCATGTGCTTCTGCACGAGCATCTTTCAGGGCACAAACCTGCTAATGTACAGTCCCCTGATGGCTGACCATCTATATGCTATTGCACGGAAGACATGGGCAGATGAGCACAGGCAAGTGCTTACAGCTGCTGGAGCTGAGTACCAGTCTGTGCCTGGGTAAGACAGCAATGGGAGGACTGAGAACCCTTGTTTCCTTCTGGGCTCTCTCCAGCCCTTACTGGAGACACACTGCACTGACACTGACTTACTCCTCCTCACAAGTGCCTTTCACATACTTGTCCTGTTTCTCTCTCTTTTAATTAGCTCTATCAGGTCTCCAGACATCCATGAAAATGCAATGAACATTGCATATTCACAAGTTTGGATGTTGCAAGAACAGGTTCTAAAAAGCCTCCTGCCTCATATCCTTCCCCTGCCTATACTGTCTTGTTTGGCACAGGTGGCAAAGCCAGGGTTTGAAATGAGAGATGGAGAAAGACCAGCCTTTGCAGGTGCCTGGCTGGGCAGAGGAACAGGTATGAAGTGGAATGAGCTGAAGGAGACAGCCTGCAGGATTATGCTCTGCTTCATTAGACAGGGGATAAATTTGGCTGGTTTCACCCATTGCTTCTTCTCTCTCTGCTTCTGTTTTCCTATTTCTAAGGCAGGGTGAGGAGCAATCTGGTCTCCCTGAGTGAAGCCTTAGTGAGAAGGACCTGCAGATATAGACGTTGTAACAGTAAGATCCAACAAATTACCCGCTAGTGCCACTTCCAAATCCTGCTTTGCTGGGGAGCATCCCTCCTGCTTCCTCTGTCTGTGGTGAGCACTCTGTCTTTCTGTGCACATGAGTACAGATAACCCACGAGGGATTATTTCTCATCTCTACTTTGCGAGTTGCCAGTGAACCCACAGCGATTCCATTGGATTTCTCACTTAGTTTTTCCCTTTGGTGTGGCTGAACCAGTGGCAACAGTGATGCTTACCCTGGGTCCTTGTTCACAGTATGGTTACTCTACATTTTTGCCCTCTGTGCTGTATTGGTGGGTTTGGGTGGCCCAGGACCTCACTACATATTGCTTTTTCAGGGGCTCGTTCCAGCTTCCTGACTACTGTGACCAAGGTTTCCTCTGCTGCATTTTAATTTCACTCTTGAGTATCCTGGTTGGGACACAGCACCCACACACAGATGTGGATGCTGCTCACGAGAGCACGTCTGCAGAACACCGTTTTCACCAACAGCTCAGTGAATAAGTGGGTCACAGCCATTCACGGAGCAAACCTTTGCTGATGTGTTAGCCAAATGGCATCTTAGTGGAGCTGGGCCCATCAAACTGCAAGTACCTTTCCAGAAAAGACAAAATGGTGAAAAAAATGCACTTGTTTTCAAAGTCTGCACCTGAATGGTGCTGTGAGCTAATTTT
The DNA here is from genome assembly GCA_033558185.1 of Dromococcyx pavoninus. Lineage (NCBI taxonomy): Eukaryota > Metazoa > Chordata > Aves > Cuculiformes > Neomorphidae > Dromococcyx > Dromococcyx pavoninus. The sequence continues at coordinate 2,075,806 of JAUMJL010000389.1, read as the reverse complement.
TCCCAAACTGCGTGTTGTCAGTTGATGAAAACTCTTCCACAAAGGTGTTAAGCTCACTCGCTGGATCAGAAGTATTTCTTCTTGGGGAGTGCTCATGAGATCCTGCCTTGATCAGCCAAAATGGGGCTGATTTGAATACGTTTTACTACAAAGCGATCATTACATTTCTCTTTAGGATTCAAACAAACATTCCCTCTGTATTTTAGCTGTGCTGAACTGGCTTTGCAAAGACCCCTCTAGGCATTTGCTTAGGAACTGGTGAAATTACCCTGTCTAATGGCCTCCAGAAGTTAAGTTACCCAAGTGGAAATTGTGCCATGGAGGTCCCAGGAGCTGCGTGAAGCAAACGGCCTATTGGTTTGTATGCCAGTCTCAAGGTAGCACCTGAAGCATAAACTGTGGATGGAAAAGGACTTAATATGCTCACACTTTTTGTTGTTTTGTTTTGGGCTCTTGTTGTTCATTAATTTGTCATTTCTTCTTCTGGAAAATGTATGGAAGTGAAAAGCAGCATTTGTCCGTTTGTCCCATCTGCTCTGCTGACACCTTGGGTCAGGAGGGCTGGGGCTGCTGTCAATAAGTCCCATGCTGAGTTGGCTGTGCAAGCGTGGGAGACCCTCCTGCTGCCTCTCTGACTATAGCACCCTGTGGCAGAACAGCCTCAGGCTTCTTGCTTGCTACAGACAGAAACGATTCAGCATCACAGCCAGGAAAGTTTAATCCCAGTTAGCTGTTCTATGCAGTATTTCATTCATGTGGAAACTGTTGGGATTAAATCCACAGATATTGACCATACAAATGCCTGTCAGCTGGAGTGACAGTTTTTGGCTGTGACTCTCTTCCTTTCAGCCCACTGCAGGAGGAAGGGCTCTCTCTGGGGCGATTGTGCACTCAGGCTTCTTTTGTCCAGGTTGAGTTTAGCTGCCATAAAGTGTAAAAATAAAGACAACCTGCACCAGCTTCAAAATAACTAGCAGGGCTCCAGATAGTATACAAAATTTGAATCAAATCAGACAAAAGATTTCTCAATTAACTTCTCCCAAGTACAGAGTTATAATTGGGAGCTCATGGAAATACCTGTATGTTCTGATTTGTCACTTTGAAAGACATTGGGGAGGAGAAAGAGAAATGCTTCATAACTGATGTTTTGTAACCAGCTGCAAAGCAGGTACAGAAAAATCATGACAGTAAATACCAAGGTTTGGTGCCACTGTTGCCCCCTTCGCTTTCATGAGGCTTCTCTCATTTCCTCCAAAGCATGAGCCCAGCTCTATGCCAAGCTAGGGGCTTTCAGCTCTGCAGAGCTCCAGGAGGTTAACTGTGCATTAAGGATGTTATTAATACCCGTAGCTTCACATCTGAGGCCTTCTTGATTTAGGGTATCAGCACTGCAAGGTCTGGGGTCCCATGCTGTTCAACCCCGCTGGGACACAGAAGGGAGCCTCTGGGAGCTTGCAGTGATTTACTAACTTCCTGTGATAAAGTAGTTGTGGGCTCAGAGGATGTAATCTCTCCCACACAGGTTGGGGAGGAGATGCAGAAGAGACAGGTTGCATGGAGTGCTTTTGCTGTCTCCGGGGACTTTTGGGTCACCACAGTTTTCCTTGGCTGAGGGCTCAGCAGCCTCTGAGCTGGCAGGAGGAGTTTTATGGTGGGCAATGTCAGCGTTCCTCAGAAGAAGTGTGGCCTCACTGCTGAGGGCTTTTTTATTTTTCAAACTATCAGTTACCTGAGTAGATTTGATGAGTGTTATCATGCATATGAAAGGAGGAAGCATGATAAAGCATCTTTACAACAAGGTCTGGTTGGTTGGGAATTCCATAACCAAACACGTGTACCTTGTCCCTACATTGATTTACTGAAACAACTCTGACATTGCAGACCTCTGAGATTTACTCTCCTCGTGTTTACAGTGGTAGCTGGAAAAGGAGACATTGTTTTTATTGCCCTGTGTTAAGCATAAGTGAAGTCCTTTTCTTCTAAAACCATTTTAAGATGGAAATAATTAACAAGCAGGAAAACAGCACCAGTCTGGAGCCGTGCGAAGCTGTTTACGTTTCCCCCAGGACCTTCCTCTCTCTCACTCCGTTTCTCCTGCTTCCCTTGCAGTTTATATCCCTGAGGTGGTAAATCACATTCAGGCCTGTGCCTCGCTCCACACGTAAGTAGTGGTGTGATCTCATGGAATAAATGTGTGTGATGAGAGTGCCTTTAGTGAAGCACACTCCTGCCTGCTCTCCCTGCCTCCGATGCATCGCCCCCAGGCTTGTGAGCACTCGCCTCATAGCTTCATTATTTATCCTGTTGAGCTGTGTTCAAACCTGAGAATCTGACTTCATGCCCCTGAATTATTGCACCAAATTTGTGTGTGAGGACCTGAGTTTCAGCAGCTACTGATATGAATAGGTCTGCCTGCAGCTAAAAATAGAAAGCACGGGGCAGGCTTCCTGGCAGAGCTGTAGTAACTTCTAATATAAGGTGGCTTGGCAGCAGTTCCCATGGTGAAGCTTCCTGTGACGCAGTGCAGGAGGCTGTAGAGTGCACTTAAGCCAATATTAGACAACAGAGATTCCTTATGGGAACCAGCTTGTGAGATGTAAAGGCCAATATTGAGTTTTGAAGTTTCCTTCTCTCTAATAGGGGGATACCCTGCCCTGGAGAAATGACTCCTCGGCTTTGTATTTCTCATGCATCCGTTTCCCCTCTGCAAGGGGCTCTGAGTGCTGCAGTGGATGCATTTTAGCTGCACAGTTTTCTTGCTGTCTCTGCAATAGGGGAGACTGCAGCACCTGGGCAGACCTGCAGACCCCAGCCCACTTCCTGGTGAGCATATTCTGTTCTGCAGTTCCCCCCTGCACTACTATTCCTCCTCCTCCTCCACATAAGCATTTGCTCATTCCTCCGCTCCCAAGCCCAGCAGGAAGATTCACATTCTCACCACCCCTGGCTATTAAGTGTCTCCTTCCTTGCAAGGCCAGATATGTCTGTTGTAACTCTGTGAATCTCCTGCACTGAGGGAAGTTATTTCTCTGTTCATTAGGGTTCATCTGCTGTGAAAATCTGCACCCCTCTCCTCCAACCCTCCTGCCAACTCCCCCAGAGTACTCCTGCTATCAGTCATGGCGATGGTTCCTCACAGCAATGCTAATTGTAGTGCGTGGCTCATTGTCCGTGTGCTGGAGCATATGGTCTCCTGCCTTAACGCTGCCCCATGTAAAGGCTTCTGCACGAGGAGCAGCTGTGAAAAGGCTTAGTGGATCTCCCCAGGGTCAGCCAAGTGTAGTATCCATAAGGAAGAGCACTAAACAACTACGCAGCAACACGAGGCAGCAGGAGAGCAGGGATGGCTCTCTGGAGCATTGCTGTGGCTCCAGCACAGCTCTCCTCCTTGCCCAGGAGCAACGGTGCTAAAATGCAGCTGCTTCTGGGGTGGAGGGAGCAGCAGGACATCATGAGGACAGGCAGAGGGGGGGCTGGGTGAGGAAGAGGACTTGTCCACTACTGCTGGGTTCAGCTGTGTGTCTGTACAAAATTAAAGCGCTCTGATCTTTTCATCCTAGGCAGAGTACTCTGCTCCTGCATGACCTGAGCAACCTCTTGATGTAGGACTTGCTTCCTCTGGAGTTGAAGGAAACTAAAAGGTGGAAGATTTCTAGGGGATATTGCACAGACCACAGAGTACCCCATAGTGTTGGGACCTTCACCTGCAAATGTGCTTAGCCCCTGTATCAGCATGAAAATAAATGTAAATGAGTGCTGTGGATGGAGAAGGGAGAAGACCGTGCTCCCTAGAGTGTGTAAGTTTGGAGGGGAGAGAGGGCAAGCACATGCACCTGTCCAGTTCATCCCAGCTTTTCCCCAGCTGAGGAGTGGGCTGCCAGAGCAACATGCACACTGATGTCTCTCTGGGTCCCCTCCATACATGCTGCTGGGGTCCACTCAACTCGCAGGGTCTACAAGAGGGTAGCACAACTCTGAGGCTCCCCTGGTCTCTCTGAGTCTCATCCTGCCACATCCCTGGAGATGAGGCTGGAAAGTGAGTGATAATCTATATTTCAAGGCAGAGCTCAGAGGGAACAAATAATCAAGCTTTTGGACAAATGGTTTGCATAAGACAGGCCGCCATCACTTTCTTGTTCTGCCATCTCCCCCCTCAAGCGAATTTTGGCTGACTGAAGTTGGCAAATTTGCTGATCAGAGCTGATTGTAGGTCTTGCACTATCACGTCTGTGGTGGAATTGAGTAGCCCTGGAGTGTTGTGGGTGCCAGGAACATCCAGGGTGAGGAAAAGTCTGCCAAGGAGACGGTGCAGAGATTAGAGATTAGGGGTGTGCTGTGGGTAAGGACAGCTCTTTACTTGAGATGGAAGCCTTCCACACTTTCGCACTCCTGTTCCCCTGGTTTATGTCCTGTCCCCAGAAAGCTTCTGGGGAGGTCCAGGACTGTTGTTTTCCCAGTGCAAATGGAGGCCTTGCTGCATGAGCACAAAATCCTCCCGTAGGAAGGCTGTCACTCAGTGTTGTGTTAATGGTCCATCATTTGATTCCGTCTCTGCTATATAAAGATGAAAGACAGGATGCAGATGTGCTTGTGTCTGCCCATGAGCTGTGGTCACTCAGATATCCATCCCCAGGCCAGCTGTGCTCCCAAGAGCCCCTGCCATGGGGAGTGGCTGAGGGGTAAGAGCAGAGCCCAGCCCATGCCTAGTGGTCCTCCCCCAGTCACTGTCTAGAAGGTCTGGCAGTGTCCACAAGGCATGATTTGGTGCTGCTAGAGATCAGTATGCTATTGAATGAGTCCTCCTTGATTTGCTGTGATAATGGCTTTAGGACTGTGGTGTGACGGGAACACTCCTCTTGTTCGAACAAACTGAGCTTTGGTTGAGGCGGATGCTCGGCAAGTAGGCCTAAATGAAATTAATCCTATTGTGTGGGGTTATCAGTGAGAACTCAGCACCAAACCCCTCAAAAATATTTTGACTGGAGACTAGGCTGACATGTGGCTGAAACTGCATGAACACAGCAGAAAAACTGACTGTGAATCAACCACTCGATGCTCTAAATATCTGCAGCCATCAGGGCCCATAGAGCTGTCCCTCCGTGGCACCTGGCTGCATGACGTTGATCTCCCCTTGAGCTGGGATACCTCTCAGGATTACCCCTTGAGGCTGAGAGATTCCTTACGTGACACCAGTATCGACGGGTTGGTAAGTGACATTTTATGCATGCATGTAACATTTGAGAAACATATAGTAAGCTTTAGTATCCCATACTAACCTTAGGTGTAGTAGAGTATTGACTGCCAATCCATCTGTGCTTCTTAAATATTTTCCATACTAAAATTACTGAATGGAACTCAATAAACCAACTACTAGCTCAGAGTTGTCCACATGATCTCTGACTCCCGTGACTCTGTAGTTGGCATTCATTGAATTGAAGGTCTGTTTTGGTGGCTCTGAAAAGTTCTGCCTATATGGTCAGTTCAAAGAAGTGCTGCTATTCTGTCACTAAGGGATAGTCATGAAGGGTCTAGAAAGGAAACCAGATTTTAAATAGCTGCAAAGATAACCAAGGACTGGGAGCTGAGCCCTGTTACCTTGTACATGCAGGTCAGCATTGAATTAGACAGAGGCCTGGCTGCTTGCAAACAGCTGATCATACTAGATGAATACTTGGCCTGCTGTATCATCTCTTTCAGAGTGGAGAAAAATAGCTGAACAAATGGAGACGTGCAGGTGATCTGCAGTTCAGGGACTTGCTTTCTGTCTTGCAGTTTTTGGCATTTTTTTTTGTTTTATTTTTTACTGCTGAGCTCTGAAGGGATTTGGATGGTTGACTCTCCCAGCTTGCTGGCCTTGGCAAGAGGCTTTAGCTTCTCAGTGCTGAATAAGATAACTGTGCAAGCGCGAGTGTTTCAGCCAGCTTGGACACAGAGCTGATTTATTACTTAATAGAGCCACTGAGGATCTAGAAATTGGATGTGATTTGTACTCAGGGCCAGCACTGGCGTGCTGGGATGAATTCTGTTCAAGGTGTCACCTGTGACTGCAGCCTTCCCTTCGCTTCCAGAGCAATAACACCAAAGGGTTTTATAACGACCTCCCGCTCCTCATGGCAGGCCCACCCCACAGTGGGATCCCCACTGCTGTCCTCTTCCCCCATTTTCTTCTCCCTGCCCACACAGGATTGGCTAGCACTGATATAACCTCTTCATCCCTACTGAACTCTGAGAGGTCCTGCATCCACTGCTTTTGGGCAAAACCATCTCTTTGCTAATTCATAAAACTGAGCAGGGTGGGGGGGAGGGAGAAAAAAACCTAGGGAGAATAATTGACTGATTCCCAGCATCCTCGGTGGCTGCTCTTAAGCTTTTATGGGGACTCAGCAACACCCATATCACAGCACGTTCTCGGAGATTAACCGTCTGCTCAGCTGGCAATTAGAGCTGGTTAAATGGGAAGCTGCCACTTAGCTTTGACTTTGTAGCTGCTGTTTTCACTTTTCCAAGTCAGGCTTCAGGCACTGAAGGGAAGGGTGTGGATATCTGTGGGGAGGATTTAGTGTGAGCTGCCTTTTCTATGCTCAGAGAGACTTGTGGACAAGGTGGCTTGAAGAGAATTAAAGCTATGCTCTGTTTTCTCTCCCCACCCTGTTTTATTCTGTCGACCTGGAAAGCACAGGCTGCTGCCCAGTCCCATGCTTCCTCCTGCTCTGACTTTCTCTCCACCTTTCTTTGCAACCTTGGAAAATGAGTTAGCCATCTGTGAAAACACCAGTGCTGTCTGTTTATGTGTCAGCCTCATTTGCATAGGCAAAATGCTGAGATGAGTGGCACAGGTCAATCTTTCTGTCTAGGCCATGGGCCTCCTGCAAGATCATCCTCAGGTCAGTAGAGTGCACTTCACAGTTTCTTTACTTCTGAAGAGGCTTACGAGGTACATTAGAGTACCTGAATGATAAAAAAATCCTTTAGCATCAGGTGTTTCAGTGCCCACTGGTGTATTGCTTCAGTGCTTCATGTAGACCAACTGGCCTAGCTGAGACATTGGCAAACCCTCATTTCTCGCCTTCCCAGAACTCTGTGTGATTTAATACTGCACTAAGGCTCCTTTGGTGGGGTTGGGGGTCTTGGGTGATGGCTATATAAAGAAAAGACTGGGATATAGAGGCCAAGACAAGTCCCTACTTATCCACGTCAGCTCTGTTTGCATCCTGCAGGCATGCAGAGCCTTGGCATGGCCCGGGTTGGTGAGCCTGCGCTGCAAGCATGGTGCATTGCAGGTTGAACACCGCCCCTATCCTGCAGAGAAGGTCCCCTGCTTGTGGGGAAAGCCATGCAGCCACCTGCTTCTCCTTGGCTAAAACCCACGCTGACACGAAGGGCTCTGGCAGGTGCCAACCATGGCTGGGTGCTGGCCACCAATATGCTCGGCAGCAAGGAGTCACAGCAGGAGCTGGTGCTACGTGGTGCCTCTCTCCCGTGGGCTCAGCACAAAACTCACGCTTTGGAATTAGCTTCAGTTTTTTTCTTACCGATTTATCTTCTGAGCTTTCTAGGCCAGCTGTCCTCCTTTATTATCCTCACACTACCTATTTATCTCGTCTACCCCCTCTTTTTCCCACTTTCCTCCCTCTGGTTGCCTGTCCGTTGCTGAGCTCTTGCCCGCCAGCGAAAACAAGCCACAGCAGCAGAGCAGGACAGAGCCCGCTGGAGACACATCGGGCCTGACAGCCGAGACCGAGTCAGCAAAGCCCATCGCTGCTCGCTGTCCCCCGGCATCCGGCCCATGTGTGGGAGGGAACTATGGAGGTGCCCTGCCACCACCTCGAATGCATCTACTATCTTGCCTGTGCTGTTCCTGCTCTGCGAGGACAACCAAGCTGCCCAAAAGCCGCAGGTAGGAAGGCAGTTGCCATCTCCTCTAACTACGCAGCATGCTCAGGCTTGGTCCTTCCCTACCCTTCCTCTCACTCGTGCTCCGCTGGCAGACTGAGGGTCAAATCCAGGGTGGTGCTGACTTGAGCAGACACTATTAGGATGCAGATCATCCTTCCTGGTTGTCTTTGATTACAGTCTCTGGGCCTCTAGACACGGCCTTGGTGAAGACAGTACAACCTGTTTGCACACAAATGACGACCGTGATGACAATAATAATCTGCAGTTTTATCTTCTGTTCTGGGCATCATATTTTCAGAGAGACCAGATAGAGAAATAAGTTGAAGGAGTCTGGGGCCATGTTCAGATGAAATAGTCTTGGTTGTCCAACCCAGAGTAGTTGTGGATATAAGGTAGAGCCCACAGCCCTATCATCTGGCTAAAGAAACAAACAAACAAACAAAAATCATCTGTAGGTGCAGGTGCTGTAAACACAGCCTTTGCAGCACTCTGCTTTAACTTGCCCCTTGCTTCTACTTCTGCTGAGCTCCAACCACCATGCACAGCCATGAATTAAATGCAAGGACTCTTCAGCTAAAGGAGGACCATGAAGCAGATGTAGTAAACTGTGCCCCAAAATATCCTGCGTTTAATTTTTCTCCCTCTTATCCCACATGGCAGCTCTATCCCACAGCAGTGCTCTCATCTGAAATCAGAGATGCTGGTCAGAAGTAGTCTGGTGCTTCAGAGATGTACTTTGAGAGAGGAAAACCAACTCTTCATTTGCCACAGCTGTAAGACACAGATGTGCTGAGGCCTGGCCCTTTTCGCATATATGTCGTGCCTCTGTTAGAGCTGTGCTTTTGGGAGGCTTCAGTCTTGCATGTGTATTGACTGCCAGGAGAAACCTCAGCACATGCAGGGTGGCTGGGGAGGGACAGAGGGCTAACTCAGGTAAGACCTTATAGTACAGCTGATTTACAAGCTCAGGCCCTCTGGGAAAAACCTGTGAAAAGCTGTAGCTATGCCTCCAAATGTGCAGAACATCATCAGCCCCTCTGGCAAGGGGAACAGCAAAGACAGTGAGATTGAACTGAACCTTCCTGGTCAAATTTCCTCCTTCTTTAACCAATTTGTCGAGAACCGCCTGACAAAAATTTGAGGTAAAGGCAAGAAAACGCAAGTAATCAAAGCAAGGGTAAGGCAACAAAGCCTTCTATGCCTTGTTCTCCCCAAGCAGCCAGAGCTGTGCCACATGGGTCTGACTCAGCACAGCTGGAGCAGCATATGAACCACATCTGTGGGGCTCAGTGTACCCTTCAATGGAAAGCACAAAGAGCTGTGTGCAGCGTCCCACCTGCCTGGAGTTTTAGAGAAGGAGATGTGGCTTAATCAGCATGAATCCCATTGGAAAAAAAATAACAAAAGCCATATGGCAAAGACCCTACCTGATGGTTTGAAAATGTGGGTGCCCTCCTTGGATGGGCAGAGAGTGTGGAAACTCTTAAAGCATTTGGAGATATGAATTGTCTGTCAGGAAAAGGACAGACCAAGCCAAAAATATATGGAGAGGAAGCAGACCTCATTGTACTGTACTTATGTTTGCAGGGCTGCCAGAAGTAGAGAACACGGTAACTGTCTTCCTACCTCCCAAACTAGAATTAAATTTGTGGTCTGAAGGTTTGGTTCAGGAGGGTTAGAGCTTGAGAAGGAGGATTTCCTGGCCTGTGTAGGCTGAGATGCTCACCTCAAACCCAAGGGCCCTTACTTTTCCAACACTGATCTCTTATCAGGGGTTTAGGCTTCTTGCCACTAGGCTGGAGACTGGTTTGGACTCCATTTCCCCATACCTTGCCTTGGCCTGAGGCCACAAAGCCTTCCATAGACAATACAAAGTGTGGAGGTCCAGGCAGGGTGGGTGCAGGTGGGTTGTCAGCTGGTGCTCCCACCAGGCTGCACTACTGTCTTCACCTTTTTCATGGAATGGACAGAAAATCAATGCACTTGAAATTCAGGAGAGACTATAGGTATAGAGGAGAACTTCTTTGCAGTTACAATGGTCAAACCAAGCTCTGTGAAAGTCATTATTAGCAAGTCCTTAGGTAAAAAGATGCCACTGCAGTGTATTGTTCCACTGGGCAAACTGTCTGGTGCTCTTGTGGGATCTGCTCTTACCCAGGATGCTACACAAGAAAGGCAAAAGCTCAGGGGAAGAAAGTCAATAAAAGGTGCCTCATGCAATACTGAAGGCAGCTGGATCTTTTGTTGATGGAGGTAGTGCCTCTGTCTCTGCCCTTAGTGCCTAGTTCCATCACCAAAAAGCAGGCTGTGAGCCGATGTAGGCATCATTTTGCAGGCCACTTGCACATGGTAGGCTGGGCTATTTGTTATTTTTAAGACAGCCAGACTTTGTAAGAGAGAGAGTGAAGAATTTGTTTTAGCAAGAGAGTGCAGAGGCTGTGTGTAACTGCACTGCTTGGTGCTACTGCACTGGGCTCAGGGTTAACAGAGGCTGGCAAACTCCAGCAGGATTAGAGGGAACACGGAGAGGAGAACCCTGAGTTTGGATTAAAGATGTTTAAAAGTCTCGTATCAGCAAGCTCTTTTCTCTGTGAGAGATTAGGAGTGCAGCTTCTCTCAGCTACTCTGTTAATCTGGTCTCCATGGAAACAGGATGATGTTAGTGGTGACACGCTCCCCTAAATGGCTGCTCAGCAGCCGTGTTAGAGACAGAGCCTGGCTTTAGTTTGTCACCCAAATCTTGTTAGCTCATCCCCTGCCAGTCCCTGACGGCTGTGGTGTGGGGAATTTTTGCTGCTTGTTTTGTGCTGGTGGAACCTGCACCAGTGCTGCCATGCTGCGGGCAGTTTGCTGGAGAGTTTTACATCTCACTCAGGCAGCCTATAAAAAGCCACAGATGTTTACACAATCATGATTTTACTGATGCTCTTGAATGAGACAGGCTATGGCTCTCTTGCAAATGTGGCAGAGCTGTATGTCTCCTACACTGCTCAGTGTGACCAAGGTGCCTCCTTATCTTGGGACCATGTTCAGAAGGTCTACTGCAGCGACCACTCTTAGATGGATATTGCAATCAAGCCTATCAACAAGGCATTGAACAATAAGTCTTAAAGCAAATCCAGAATTGCAGCATCCAGCCAACAGTAACCACTGAGGCAGACCTTGTACAGCTTTGCTGTGTACCTGTCTGTGCTAGAAACAGAAGAAATGCCTGTCCCAGTGATTCATCCCAAATGCTGGTCAGTTTGACCTCTAAATGCAACCTGGAGGTGCTAATGTGGCCATCCAGGCTGGGGTGAAATGGTGGGTGGCTTGTAAACGTTCCTTGCTTCTTTCCAGATCCCTCTTCATCCTGAGTCACACTCGGAAGGAGCGTGGGTGAGCACGAGTAGGCAGAAAAAGAGGGATGGTAGGGCTGCATGAATTTGGATATGCACATCAGCTATCAAACATAATGCAAAATTGCTGTGAAAGCAAGGAAAAAAGATAAATTTCATGTCTCAGTCTTCAAATGATGAGCTACTGCTGTTACCATTTTCTGCGTTAGGGGAGTTAAAGTGGGACTTGTTTGTTGAGATGAGCAAGAGGTCTTCTGCACCTCATGTCTCCTTTTCCTAACCCTAACTCTTTTTTCTCTCCACTGCTCCACGGCTGCATTTCCCGGTGGATTTCAGCTAGGTATGTGGGACTGCTGTTACCTCCAGTCCTTTTAAATCACAGGTTTGGCTAAAGAATGTTGAAACAAAGCAAACAAAACGTAGACACCCTTTCTGCCTATCTGACTCTGGTTTCTGCTTCACTAACATTTTGTACCACCAGGTAATTCCACCTAAATCTGGAATTGTATACTTATAAACATCATGAAATGGCTGCAAGTTGCTCCAGGGGAGGTTTAGACTGGACGTCAGGAAAAATTTTTTCACTGAAAGGGTAGTCAGGCATTGGAACAGCTGCCTAGGGAGGTGGTGGAGTCTCCATCCCTGGAGGTGTTGAAAAGGCAGATAGATGAGTTTCTTAGGGACATGGTTTACGAAGGGGACAGGTACAGTTGGACTTGATGATCTCAGAGGTCTTTTCCAACCTTATGATTCTATGATTCATGAAGAGTCAGAGACGTGATTTTATCGGTAGTGTTATTGGCCTCACTGTGAACTCAACCTTAAATCAGACCTCCAAGTTTTTCATCCCAGTGGTAACTCCACAGGGTTTCAAGCTTCCCTTGCAGAGCAGCTAACTGGCTCCTCAGACCTATCTGGAACTGCTCTGGAACAGATCCATGAATGTTCCCTGTAAAACCCATTGGTTTTTCAGCACATGTGAAAGTTTTCATAGCAAACGTGGCTAGTCCAAACAGCCACTTCAGGTTTAACACATGAGTGATGACTTGAATAAAAAACAAGCTACAGCAGCACAGTGCCAGGCAACACCAGGAAGCCTATTAAAGACAGACCTAGGCCTGGTCTAGCTGTGAGTGAGAGATGGGGCTCTACACATCCTGTCTGTGGGGGCCTTTCCCAGCTAGCAAGTGCTGTGGAGGGGTCCTGTGGCCTCATGTATCGTTCAAAGAGTCATTCTGCTCTGCAAAGCAGGCAGCAGCTCCCATGTGGGCTATATCTCAGCAATTGTAAATCATCCCAGTGTATAAATAAGATGTTTTTCCTTGACTACCAGGTCCCAGTGACATCTACAAGGCAAGCTGTGATCTCTATGGCCTGTGAATCATCACTGATAATGGTGATCCTGTTGGCTGACTCCTGCTTTTGCCAAATGTACAGCACCAGAATTTGTGAATGCACTAAAAGAAGAGAGCTCCCTGGCACTGTGACGAGGACAATGGCCTCTTCCTCTGGAGCACAGCCCAAACAGAGATCATCTGGGAGGAATGTTCTTATGGACAGAAGGGTGGTGCAGCTCACCTTCACTGTTCCTGGAAGGTATTCCTGCCTCCCTGACACAGCCTGGGGAAGGTTCACCCTCTTCCTTCCCATCCCTTCACGTTCATGTTTTCTCCTAGCACCAAGGTCAGATTAAGCCTGGATTTTCTTCTCTCTTGCCCTCAGAACTGTTCCCTGCCTGGTTCATATGCAATAGTCTACAGCAAAAAGGAGGTCTCTATATCTCCTCCTGCTCCTCCCTGTGGAGCACCAATGCCTCAGCCTCCATCTCTAAGAGGTTTCCTTGCTCAGTTCAAAACTCGGGTAAGTCTTCTGCTGCCCTGTACATCAGTGTTCTCTTTTCTGTAGTCACAAGAGCATTGTTGTTTGTCAGAGTGAAAATAGCACCAAAATCTGTGGAGCTTAGTAATGGACACCAGATACATCTTGAAGGGTGAGAGACTAGAACCTGTGTATTTGCTGGGAACAATGCTCAGGTAATACTGGTGATGCTGGTTGACTGGTGAAGTGTCTTGGGTCCTCTGCTACATCCGTCTGATGCAGCTGACGGTGTGTTATTTGGTTGGTCTCATCTCCCTTACACTCAGGATAACAACACCTTGTCGGGGGTGAGAGCAGATATTCATTGGCACTTGTCATAGACTCGGCTGTGAGCACCCTGGGGAGGCCTATAAGCAAGTGAGGGGCTGTGATTCAGCAGCCTCTGGAGGAGCAGGAACTGCCACTATGCACCCACGTCTGTTTTATGATCACTCCAAAAGCCTAAACTCTCTTTTTGATTTGGGCTTTTGCACTAAATTTGCAGGAATGCCCTCCACAACTGGAGCAGGGGAAGGCAATCTTCTGTGCCTCCGGGGATGATGGTGTGGAAGTGACCACTGTGGTATTGATTCAGCCCATGTGGCTGATTGCAGGCTCCACCACAGAACCCTCATTCCTTATTGATGTGCACCTGCTTTCATGTTTCTTTCTTCTTCTGTTTGCCAGGGTGGGTTTTCCTGATGTCTTTTATCACAAGGTAGAGACAGGCACTAAAAAAATTTGTTTAGGTCAGGCTTGTGAAGAAGTAACCAAGTATCTGGATGTGTTATCACGGTAGCAGTGCTTTTTTGCATCTGCGAAGTCAGTGATGGGACTAATACGAGATTGAGTGATCAGAGCAAAAAGCACAACTGTGTACACCTCGAGGCTCTGAGCAGCAAAATTGCAGCTTGTATTTAGGTTCAGATCGCTGAGTTCAGCTTTGCTCATCTAATTCACTCGGTGTTTTGGGACATTATTGACAGTCGTGCTTTAGTAAGTCTGTGTGGGTCTGTGTCTTTTGAGATGTGCTGAAATTAAAGTCCTTTTCTGTGTGCATGTTGGTATGAGGGGAAAGTATTTGTGTGTGTATGAGCTTTTGTCAGCTACAGCATCAAATCAGCTTTGCTCTCTGTGGCATTTTTATGGGCTGTTCTCTTCTAAAATAATCTTAGTGAATTGTATCCAGATGTAAATGCCCCCACAGTTTGATGGGGTAAAGCTTGCTGAGCAGAGTTGTCCACTTCCTCGTTGGTCAAAGTGGGAAGATGTTTAGTGGGCAGTGGAAAGTGGAATCGGTTGACTCAGAGGGAGGTGAACGGTAACCATGTGAGCACGTGTGAGACCTGTTATGCTCTAGAAGATTCATTGATTCCACATGGACCCAACACCAGCAGCACTGCTGGCTTAAAACCTCCTGGACATCAGTCCCACCCATAATGTGTCTGCATCTTGGTGAAAGAAATGAGAACATGGGGAAAACAGCCATAGAGACATCACACAAGCTTATTGCTGAAGCACAGCCAGTGGAAAGGGAAGATCTTTTGCCCAGGTCATCCTGAGGCTCTCACCCTTTCTAGTAAAACCTTGTTCCTGGTGGCCATTCAGACTTTTGGCTTTCAAGTCAACAAATTACAAAAAAAATAAAAAGCAAAGAGGGAGAGAAAAAGACAGAGTGATATATTTTTGTGCACACTTTCCCACTTCCTCTTTTGCCTTTGAGCCATTTTTAACCCAAGCTAATTCAGCTAGAAATATTAATAATCCTATAAGGACGCCACCTCCTTGTAATGAAGTGTAAAGGTCACTTCTGCTCAAATCACACAACTCTTTCATTTTGTTCTTTGCGAGGAACAGCTCCTCTCTTTTATATTGCAGTCATTGCTCTCTTGTCTCTAATCTCTGACACCTCCCTATTATGCAAGCCCTCAGGAGGCTGGGTGATGTGGCCTGCTGGGTCACACTGATGACTGCGGATGCTGTAAGCAGTAGTTGGGGCTTGCCTGGGGGGGGGCAAGGAGAGGCTGGATATGGAGAAGGAGAGCTGATTCTTGGTTTTCAGTTATTTCTTTGATGGTGTGGGCCTGCCAATGCTTCTTCAGGGTGTGGGCGTAGTAAAATATGTTAATTTTTTGGTTAAGCTATGTCCTTACACATGAGGTGCCACTTGACATGATGGGAAAGAGAGGGGCTGGATGGCAGCAGGGGCATTCCTGTCCTCCGGACACACCTGATGGGTGGATGGAGATGGAAGACTGTGGGATGGGAAGTGATCTTTGGCTGTTGGCTGCTCACTGAGGAATGTAACTTCTTACAAGGATCTGAGATGAAGCAAAACCTCTGCATTAGTGCAATGTCATTAGCCCTCAAGTGTCTCTCAGTCCATGATGTCCACAACGAGGAAGAAAAGAGGGAGAAACCAGAGCAGCATGCTGCAAACATGAGCTCTCCTGGGACAGACCATGGGAGTCTCCAGCACAAAAATGAGTGATGGATTTGTGGAAAGCCATTCTCTGTGAGGATGAATTTACAGTTATGTGCAAGTCCCTTCTTGGACAGGTGCCCAATAGAGGAGCGGGCAACAGGGTCAGCAGGACCACACCATAGCTCCCCATTGTCCCCAGAGAGGCTTTGGTTTATTAGGCCCTCAGGGTCCTTCTGCACTCTGTACGAGTCTTCCCAGGAAAGCTGTGGCATCCAAAGCACGTGTTTCCTGCTACTATCCCACATGGGAGCAGCTCCTATGAGCCTCCACTCCAGGCCCTTGTTTGTGTATCTGGAGGGTGGTGATGTTCTGGCTGGGGTGGCCTTCTTCCTTACTGGGGCGGTCTTCTTCCTTACTGGGGCGGTCTTCTTCCTTACTGGGGCCACCAGTTTTCACTTTCCCTAAGGGTAAAGTAGGGAGTGTAAGACCTCAGGCAGTGAGGCAAGAGACTATGGGAATCTGTGAGGTCCTGTAAGATCTTCAGGGGTTGGAAGGGGCTTTTTAGTGGCTGAGATGATTATTGCACTAATTATTACCATAGCATCCTCAATAATTAATAACCATATTATGGTTATATGAACTCAAGAGAGGCAGAAACAACTTTTGCAGTGGCTGTAACCCCTCCTTCCTGAGCACTGCTCCCTCCAGAACTTCTCCGTGGTGTTTTATCTCCCTGAGTATTTAAATGGCTTGAGCAATACTGGGGTTTCCTCCATTTCCCTATGACACTCCTCATTTCCTGCTCTAATTATAACACCACAGCAGCTATTAATGCCCACAAAAAAACACAGGTCCTCGGCAGCTGTGGCAAGTTAAGGTTCATATAATCATATGAGCATTTGAAAGCTGAAAATCTTTTCAGCTATGCACTGCATTAATCATTTAAAAGGAGCCTGACTGATGTTTTTTGCATGTCTGTGATGGTTTTCATTTTCCTCCACTCCCCATGGATTCCAGCTGTTGTTGGCCATACTTGGTGTGCTCAGCACCAGCCAGGCCATTGCCAAAGCCAAAGTCATTTCTGAAGACTCGTGGTCGCATTAATCTGGTGACGGCCAGATAGTGTGCCAAGTCATGCACTCTGCTGGTAGTAAAGAAGCATACCAGGACCTCGGTTGAGAACATATAAATGTTTTGCTTGTGAGCAGTAAGACATATTTCACAGTATAAGAAGTCTCACACTGAAAGGATACAACTGGCATGGTCATTTCCAAATTGTAACTGGCAGCTGAAGCACAGAGGCATGAAGAAACACTGGCACAGACACATGGGAAATCTAATGAATAACATAGCACTGACAGGCTCTTTAGCCAAGGATGGAGATGTTCTCTTCCAAGCTGTGCTAGTGCTGGGAGGTTCCTCTCTCATTGCCCCTTTTGGACATGCTGTGGGAGCAACAGCATCATGGTTACTTCAAGCCACCGATTCAAACTTTGAAGCTATTTTCTCTGATGTTGCCTGAACACTGGGCTTCAACAGCAGCCATCAGTGACACAACCAGCTGCAGAAGATAACCGCTGTCCATAGCTTAAGTTCTGTACCAGCACCACTCCTCATGCCTTTCCCTTCTATGATTGCATCAGCAGACCATTAGCAGTGGTGCAATGTGCAGTAGCACAGACCAGATTGGGGCACAATTTGCTTTGTCTGGAGCTACAAATGTGGCTTGGTTCCAGCTGACAGGCTTATATGACGTCATCTTTATAAAACCTAATCTTGAACATGCACCACTCATTAATTCAAAACCTCACATGGAGATAAAATCCAGAGTTCAAAAGCTGTAACTTTCCAGAGATAGAGGAGGAAAAAAACGGCTGAGAGTTTTTAGGTGAAAAAGAAACATTTCATTGTGGTGTTGCAGATGGGATTTCTATGCTGCATCCAGGATGAACTTTGGAGGGTACAGTGCTGCCACTGTTCTCCTTCCAAGCCCCTAAGTGTGGCTCATGGTAGTGAGATTCAAGGATATGAAAAAGTCACAGAAGAGCTAAGGAAAATAATCAGGGCTAGTGAACTGGTAATGGGGAAGAGACTGAAAGAGTATGGGGGTCTATGGTCAGGGTGGCCAAAATGACACTTTCCAGAGTCATCATTAAGGCAAATCCAATCTTCTGGCTGAAGATGTGGGCTGTTTTAGTAATGAAGACATTAGGATTAGAAACAGAAGCTGAGAAAACAAGAGAACTTGCTTATCTCTATAGGTAGTAATTCTCTGGGTAAATCATGTCCTAAACCTGCTAAAACTGATACAGCAGGTATTCCTATGGTAACTGTATGTTATGACACCTTCTGGCCCTAGCCAAAGACATTGCAATTAAGGAAACAAATGTCAGGTTATTCTCCTGGTCTTGTTTAGTACTCCATATGTCCAGTGTGGTACTGTCTTGCTCTTTGGTGGATGGTCTGTGCTGCACAGTGACAGCTCTCACCTGGGTGGAAACATTAAACTTTGGCATACAGGGGCTGGCATAGCTTTCTGGGACCCAGGGGAACAGATGGCACTGCCTGACAAATGCAAATTGTCCCCCCTTCCCTGCTCCTTTCTGCTGCAAATTGAGGCCTTAAAAAGGATTGATGGGCCTAACAACAACCTCATCTAGGATAACTCTTTAGGGGATTAATGAGTAGTTGTTGCCGGGGAAAGGTTTAATGGTCCAAAGAGATCAGCAGTCTCAAGCCAGTTTATTAATCAGCTGGGACTAAGGCCGTTAGAGCTTAACGGCTCAGCTTTGGTAGAGGCAGAGGAGGCAAGAGGTGGCAGTGATCCATCTCTGTACAGAAACAAACCAAACAAAGCGAGAAGATCCCTGGTATCCAGTACAGAAACTCACTGATCATCAGGGACTAATATTTAGGAGAGATATGTATAGACTAAAGGGAGTGATGGGCTTGTTTAAATTACACCTGCTACACTGCAGCCCACCTCACTCCTCCCTGCTGCAGCAGCTCCTGAACAAGCCCATGGGCTTCCAGCCAGCTTTGTCTCTAGTGATGGCCACTAGATCCTATGCTGTGGCCTGGGCAGTTGGAGATTACTACTGGGAGAGGAAATTTCTTTCTAACACCTTGTTCAGAGATCAGGTTTCTGCCCTGAAGCATGAAAACCGAGGTTCTTATTATTTTTGTCACAGCAAGTTGAAGCGCTGAAGCTATTCTTATTCATATAAATGTCTAATCCCACTCTGATTCCTCCTGAGCTGTTACATTTGCTTTGATTTCTTTTTCTAGTTATAGCTAAAATAAATTTTGCAGTATAATAATCTGCCTTTACGATGCAGCAGTCCATGAGATGAGGAGAGGAGGCACTGAGCAGGTCCTGCTATGGACCCTGGCCTATTTTATGGCTCAGAGAAGACTTGGCTGTGTCCTGGCTACCCAAGAGAATTTGATTCCCTTTGTATGGAGGAGGAGACTAGTGCTATTCCTGGCCTATCTAACAATCTATCTAATCAATAGCAGGATGTCTGAATACAGCGTAGGGATAATTTCCCCTGGAGCACAGTGGGGGTGAGCACTAGGATTGTTGGGAAAAGAGACTTGCTCCCAGGCAGTGGAGGTCTCTGGAACAATTTTCATCTGCCTCCATGCAGCAGGACTAGGTAGAAGACACTGATGTGTTCTGGCCAGGATGGTGTCTGGAAAATATTACAGCAAGCTGGTATGGGCTTCCTGGGGTCAGTAGATATTTTACTTGCTTGAAAGGGAGGTGTCTGTGCTTTATAATCAGATTCTGTTTTAGGAACTCCCCGATCTTCTGGGGAAGGCTCTCCCTTTGCTCGAGAATCTGATCACAGTCAGAATTTTTTTCCGTTGTGATACATTTTTAGATGGCTGAAATTGCATGTTATATTTTGATTTATTTTTTTTCTGTCTTTGCTCCATCCAAAGTCATGAACTACATGTGAGGGCAGATGCCTTATCTGCATTCATCAGTTGCCTTTTTGGGTAGAACCTCTTCAAAAATCATATTCTGCTCTTTCTCTTCCTGTAAATGCATGTAAGAACCATATGAATTTCTGCTCCCTGGAGACCACTTGCTTCCCTTTGTAGAGCTCCTGGAAAGCCTGGACATTTGGCTGGCCTACGATGCTGAAAACCAGCATGCCCCACATCCTCCAGTGCCCTAGCCTGAACAAACATACATCATGTACAGGTCCCTCATGACTTGGTGTTTTCAAAAGCCACCGAGACAAACTGTTCCCTGGAGAGGAACCTGGACAATCAGTAGGATACAGCTGTTTCTGCAAGAGATAGTTGGCAAAATGTGTATGGTTTTGTGTGTGTGCGTGTGACTTATGGAACAAACAGGGCAGGCAGCCTCTCATGTCTTTGGATGGTTTCTGTGCATCACTTAATAAAGATCTCCAGTTTGCAAGGGTAACAGCCTAAATTTAATGAATTACAGAGCAGAAAAGGTGGCAGGCATCAGGGACAAGATGGATTCATGGAGTTCCCTTTCTGGACTGCTGTGTCTGGGCCTCCCTGCTTTTTATCTGCTTTTTCATCAGTGGGACAAATATACACGGGCTCAAATTTTCTGCACTTTTGGATCCCAAGAGTTCCAAACCAGATGCTCCTATTATTAATGAAAGATAGTGACCAATGTGTTGTATACTGTGAGCTGTAATTCTATAAGATCAATCAAAACTTGGTTATGAGACTTGGCAGTATGTGGCAGAACTTTATGCTGCTAATTCAGCTTCAGAGGTGATTGTTCTATAGAGAATCACGCTGTTAAGTTTGATAATGATGTTGACAAGCCAACAAACAGACCTTTAACTGACATTAATCCCATATAAAATCTGCTGGGTTCCGATTCTTGAAGACTGAGGGCTGTAATAACTGGGGGAGCTGTAGGAACCAACAAGTAACTCCTTTACATGAACCTGAGGTCTCTACGCACCAAGTGGAAGAGCAGGACTTCCTCAGATGAGGTACAGTGGCCACATTGAGGAAACCACATTAGAAATATTCTGAGCTATTTTTCAACCTGTCAGGTTTTACTAATATAAATATATCTACTGGTGCTGAATTTAAACTCCGGTCTTAAACACTGTAGAAATGTTGGCTACCAGACTATAGGAATGGTGACCTTATAAACCCCTAAAGCCAGCAACATGTATTAATGGCTTAACTGAAGTCTCTGTAGCAAATATTTCAGTCTCTTCAGCCAGGGAGAAGTGGGTTACTTTGTGAATATCAAGGCAGATCAAATAGAACTCTTCTCAAGGACAAATGTATTTGTTCTAAAAATTTGGTCAAAGAAATCAGAAATGGTTCTTCAAAATTTATCAGCCTAAAGCAAATTTTAATCTTAGTTTTTGAGCAGTAAAAGTTGGTGATTAAGTCATAATTTGAAATTTGTGGTAGGGTACAGCAAAATCAATGTCATTGAAAACGTCTGGCAGTTTGGATGTATGGGTCTGAAGATTTAATGAGAACATATTCTCTGTTCTACAGACATAAGGCTGTTTTGCTTTCATTTTACTTCATACATATATAGCCACCCCAGCTTGGTATATATATCTAGCCAACTGCTCTGGTATTCTCTTTGGTGAATCCACTTGTTTATTCTATTATGTTTGGTTGCTTTGTTTTAGGTTTTTGGGGTTTTTTTGTTGGTTTGGTGGGTTGTTTTTTTGGAGGGGCAGTCATATTGGGCATGATGGTGAGTGTTTTTGGGAAAGGGATAGTTCTACTGTTTCACGCATTTGGCATAACTGGGCCACCAGTCTCAGAAGAGTGTGTACAAGATGCAAAGATGTAATTTCTGGTTTCTTCCTTTACTTAGGTAGAATGAAAGTAAAAGTCTTGCCATGTTTAAAAACTGTGTTTTCTCCTCAGGAGTGAGTGATTTCTGCCCGCAGCAGGCATAGGTACCTTCTGGTTGCAGGCTGCATGGAACAGTCCCGGGGCTATCAGCAGTATTGGAAAGAGCGAGGGGAATGAGGGAAGATGATGACTCACAAGAAGTTTCCCTGTCTGTTAAGATTTTGCTTTGTTGCTTTGTGTTCTCTGGATGGCTTAGTGAGAGATGCTTCTCCCTCATCTATAATTTGCTGCCAGATGAATATACTAAGACGCAGAATATTGAGAAATCTCCTCCACTCAGCTGTTAGGTTTTCATATCCCAGTGGTGTTGGGCAGAGGGATCATACAGCGACTTTGTGATGGCTCTACAAGAGTTGTGTGCTTCCGTTTGCTTTTTGGTTTAGTACCAAAGTAGGACAAGAGGTAAGGGCTTTAAACTAAAAAAGAGTAGATTTAGACTAGATATAAAGAAGAAATTATTTACAACGAGGATGGTGAAACACTGAAACAGCTCGCCCAGAGAGGTGGTAGGTGCTCCAACCCTGGAAACATTCAAGGTCAGGTTGGACAGGGCTCTGAGCCATCTGATATGGTTGAAGATGTCCTTGCTCACTGTAGGGCGGTTGGACTAGATGGCCTTTAAAAGTCTCTTCCAATCCAAACTCAGCTATGATTCTATGATCCTGCATCACCTTATTCTTTAGACAGTTTGTGTTGTACTTATGCTTTTGAGGTGTGATATTTGTAGCTTACTAAACGCTTCCTACAGCTTTTTCTCCTCATAAGTTGCCTTAACTTTTTTTTCCCTGAGCTGTTGATCTCTGCTGGGGACTGGCTGAAGCTCTCTGATAGAAGGGTTGGTTGATGAAGGACACTTCCTGTAGAGGAACAGCAGAATATCTCCATTACGGCAAGGACCACAGCAGGTACCTACCATTTTCAAGATTATGACTGTAAACTCTTGGGTAGGGATTTCTGGTTTGCTGACCTGCTGAATATCTGCTGCCATGTACATTCTTCAAGGTTACTGGGAGATCCTGTGGTGAAAATAGTAGAAGAGCATAGGCCCAGTTCTGCACTAAAGTTGATTTCAGATCTGTCTGAAGAGGGTCTAGCTGTTGATATGGTAAAAGACTTTTCCCTTTTTGATGGACACAGCTTAAATCATGGCTGCCAGCAGCCCTGAACTGCTTGATCTTGAAAAACAAATTGCATGGTCTTTTCCTTGACCATACCTAATGTATTTCTCCAGGATGAGTGACAGCTGCAGGGAAGCCAGTACTCCACTTCCAGATGGGAAGTTTTGCCTTCAGCTTGGCTCTGATTCAGGTAGTCTTTTACCCTGAGGAGATTAAAACGCCAAGAAAAGCAGAATAATGTGAGAGAGACATCTGTGTTTCACCTTGTGTTTGGAAAGAGGAGGTGTCAGAAAAGACTGCCTTAGGAGGTTTGTCAAGGTCAGTAACACATAAGAGATGCAAGTTTGCTCAATGGCAGCCTGGCAATGGCTCAGCCTTTCCCTACAGCCTGCTTTGCTCACATGTGTAACAGAAGCTATTGCAAAGTTGGGCTTTCCATGTTGCTGCTGTGCCTGGGGGACTTATCATCTTCTCTGGGTCTTTCACGCTGCAGACTGATGAAGGGTGGGAAGCTTATGGCAACACAATAAAAGCTGTGTCTCAGCAGCTCTGAACCAAAGGTCCCCACGTTGTTTTTCCAGGGAGCCTGTGACTGGCCTTGAAAGTACATACTGACACCCATGGGTTCCATCTTCTCTTGTCTGTAGTGGTGGCTTTCTCTTGGAGACCTACAGACCTGTTACAGCATATGTATCATTCAGAAACCTCACCCAGAGGCACCCACCATATGCCCTGTGGATTTCACACCGCATGCAGATTCTGTTGATAAGATGGGTCCATGCCTTCTTCCCTGTTTCTGTACAGCCGAGTGGTGCATCTTGGATCTACCAACCATTCCAGACCAGAAAGGGTGAGCTGATTGCAGGAGAGATGTTGTAATGTCACTCAGCAGCTGGGGTAGAAACCTGCTCTCGTAGACGACTGTATGGTTCTGCCATCTGATTTCAAAGTTGTCTGCCTTGACATGTAGTGTCCTGTGCCTCAGTTCAGAAGGCAGTCAAGAGGCCTGAGTTCTCTCAGATAAATGGCTCTGCTTGGAGCACTGTGGCTTGATGTTCTTGAAGCTGCTAATCCTAATTAACAGCTTTTCGGAGTCCATTTTATACCACTCTAGCAGCCCAAGTAGGCTTTAAAGTGAATGGAAATGACCCCATGGAGAGCTCTCTCTGGAGATGTTGCTATGCCGACCTGCTTACAGCAACTATTAAGGCTTCGGTTGCTCTCTTCCATCCTGCAGTGTTGTTATCGTCAGATGGACTCAGATGGCGCCAGAAGGGTGACTGGGATAGATGAGGCCTGGACTCTATTAATTACTTTTATTGGAAGATGTGGGGAGGAGGAGAAAAAAACAATGAAAGAGGAGCAAAATCACACCAGACAGCAATATAAAGAATCAGCAACAGCAAGAACAACAACAAAAATAAAACAACCTGAAAGACCTGAGATTCCTCTGACAGAAAATTGACTCATTTTTTTCTTGCACAATCCTTAAAAAAACCTGATTTTTTTTTCCCAGATACACTTTTCTATTTCCTCTGGACACCTGAGCTTCCTCACCCAGCCTACTGTGAACACTGGGAGTCTAGACATGTTATACCCCAACACGTCACAGTAGGTGCCTCCTGCCCCTGATGGGCTGCCAGAAGTTGTGCTATGCTGTAGGAAGATTGATGCCATTTCTCCAAGAGGAGACAAAGAGAACAATTTGGTGCAGTGTAGCAGTCACCCTGAAACAGGGGTGGCAGTTCCCATCCCAACCACGCTGGGGCTGTGTCTCCCCTCTTGCCCTGCGGTGCACAGCTTGAATCATTTTCAGCCACGCTCCTTCTCCTTAAATTCAGTCTTCCCAAAGGCTATAAATCTGAGGCACTAAGAGGAAGACAAATTATAATGACTGTATTTTAGGAGTATAAAAAGTAACGACTTAATATAACTTTATCTTCTCCCCCAGCCCCCCCTTCTTCACCACCTCATGTTGTTTAACATTTTGGGAACTGTCAAAGCTTGAAGGGATATAATGTGTGCTGGAGAGAGGAGGGAGGTTTTCCCTTTCTGAGCTGGTGTGAACTGTGCCTGCAGGGAGCTCCTGCCCCCAGGCACACGGGTACCCCGCCATCCTCAGAAACCCGTGCCCTCCCTCACTGCACTTCAAACAAAAATAACAACACCTCCCGTTAGCACTCAAAAGTGGGAAAAAAAGGGGGGAAAAAAATCCCATTAGAAATATGATGATTTTATAGTTTGAGCACTAGTGGTATGGTTTCCATGGCAACATGGTGGGGGGCTGTCATGGCCCCATGTGGATGGGAGAAGATGCCCCAGCCAGTCCCATATCAGCAACATGAGCCCTCCTCAGGCTATCTGGGGTGGGATGCAGGGCAGTGCCATGCTAGAGACGTGGAGGGAGACAGCATTTAGGTGGGCAAGGGGATAGTGAGAGCCAATTAATTTCTCTAGCACAGCAGGCATGACTAATGAACGCTCCTCTGAAGCAGCAAAGGGTAAAGTTTTACATACGAGGCTATGCCAGCCCAGGACTGGATTCAGCAGCCACGCAGGCACTGCTGGCCTTCACTCCTCCGTGGGGTTTGTGACAAGAGGATGGATGTCTCCTGGGGAATGAGGGATGTCTCTTCAGAGCTGGGGTTGCTTGTTTAGTTATGATCATCCCCCAAATCACCACATTAGGTTGGGGAGTAGAAAGGCCAGTGTTTCTTTTGCATTAGAAACATTGCTTTTAAATGGTAAAGACTGCTTCTGAGCAGTGTTGACTTGAAGAAATTCTGTTAGAATAAACCCCCCACCCCCCAAAAATATCAGATCAACATTTCCCCCCAATTTCCAACAAATTTTTCTCTGGCTAAATAAAAATATTAACCATGTCCAGTAACCCCACAAGAAGGGAGATGGGGGTGGGAGAATGACACAATTTTTAGCCTTCTTACAAAATGTGAATAGACAGAGGTGTTAAAGACAGGTAGTCTATAATGTTGTTTATTATCTCTAACAAGTAGCATACAGAAATTGTGGTTAAGGAGCAAGCCCTAGTGTGCTAGTCCTTGTACAAACACACAGTAAGAGAGTCCCTGCCCTGAAGAGCATACAGTCTTAAAATGGTCCCTTTCATGGCATAATTTGTAGGAAAGATAGGAATTGGAGACAGACAAATGAGAATCCGACCTTTTTCCTGACTTCATCTTCCAAACAAAAGCTGTAAAACAGAAATGCTGAGATAATCGTTTTCAATCACCTCCATCATTAGCCAGATGTTAGAGTCATTACATTATAGAATTGTTTAGATTGGAAAAGACCTTTAAGGTCATCAAATCCAACCCTTAACCTACCAATGCCAACTCCACCTCTAAATCATATCCCTAAGCACGGCATCTACACATCTTTCAAATGCCCCCCAGGGATGGTGACTCAAACACTTCCCTGGGAAGCCTGTTACAATGCTTCACAATCCTTTCAGTGAAGGAATTTTCCCTAATGTTCAATATAAATCTGTCCTGGCACAACTTGAGGCCATTTTCTCTTATCCTATCACTTGTTACTTGGGAGAAGAGACCCACACTCACCTCACTACGCTCTCCTTTCAGGCAATTGTGGAGAGCGATAAGATCTCTCCACAGCCTCATTTTCTCCAGACTAAACAACCCAGTTCCCTCAGCTGCTCCTCATCAGACCTCTGTTCCATACCCTTCACCAGCTTCATTGCCCTTCTCTAGCCATGCACCAGTACTTTAATATCTTTCTATACTGAGAGACCCAAACCTGAACACAGGATTTGAAGTGCGGCCTCAATAGTGCTGAGTACAGGGGGACAATCACTTTGCTAGTCCTGCTGGCCACAATGCTTCTGATACAAGCCAGGATGCTATTGGCCATCTTGGCCACCTAAGCCATAAGACTAACTCACTAAAGAAGGTCTTGATCAGTCTCCTCAAAAGCTGTATTAATCAGTCTAGGCTCTGCAGTTCCTAGTGATACCACAGCAGCTGCAGATCTTTCTGCCGAAAATGATGGTCCTCCAGTTGGTACCCTCGGATCCTTGGGTGTGTTTGTCTTTACCTTGATAGGAAGATGTTCCTTCCCTTTTGAAACGGGATTCTTTTTATGCTGTAGTTCGGATTTGTATTTCTTGAAACCAGGACAGATGAGCTTCTAGTTCACATTGCAGCATTGTTTGCTAAGTTTGCCTTGAAAGGACAGAACACAATCATTTTATCCAACAGATTTTGTACTGGAAGACTGGACTTGTGGCACTACTGAAAAGAAAGCTTTTTCTGATCCACAGGACAAAAATTATACTTCTACATGAAGTTTTCAAGGCATTTGAAACAGTACATATGCCCACAGAGGGTGTCCTTAGGATGGAGCAGAGCCGAAACACAGATATGGCAGATGAATTCATCGTCCATTTCATCCTGAAAGTTGTAGAGGTGATTGATTGTTCAGCACGAGCTGGAACTGACCACATTCACAGCAAAGTTCACTAATTTGGGATATGTGTTCTTCTGCTATGGGATCAGCCATGATAGCTGGAATCAGACACACTTGGGCCAACCAGCAAGAAAACCTGACGTGTAATAACTGTCTGACAGAGGTCCTCTATAGGTGCCAGGGGTAGGAAGCTGACTCTTTTGTCGCCAAGAAGAGAAGCGAGGAGATGAGGAAAGCCCAGTGCTAACCTGGCCTTTTACAGCCACAATACATGGCTCCTCCACTGAGTTTCCAGAAGTCAAATTCACAAATAGGTTTCACAAGTAGAAACACGTGAGAAGAGGAGGCAATGCAGTCACTCAGGTGTTTTGCAGCCATTTAGGTGTCTTCACCCTCCTTCCAAGCACTGCATGGCTCAGCCCTGTGTTCTAGGTCTGTGTCCCCTGGATAAAGCTAGTCAGATGCTGCTGAATAGGCAAGAGCTGTCCCAGCCTTAAAGACACTGTGGTACCATAACCCATTCCAGCATGATGACAGAAACCACAGTATGCAGGGAAGGGCAGGTAGCTCAGCTCCCACTGCCTTGCTGAGCAGGGCCCCACATGGCTACTGGATGTCTCTGTGCCCTGGATTCCCTGCTGATAGCAGGTAAACCTTTTTTTTCAGGAAACTGGAGCTTTGCAAAGTAATTAAAAAAATAGAGGATTTTTTCTGGCTTTTCTTAGCTTTCCTTTTTTGAGATACTGTAGAAACTCAAAAACATGCTTGAATTTGTGCATGCCTTTATTTATTGAGCTATTTATGATGGGCACAGATTTTCCTAAGCCAAAAAGCCCCCTCCCTCCTCCTTCCCCAGCCTTAGTAATCAGCTTCCTTGTGCTCCAGCCCACGCTAGGCTATTTTCCTCTGTCAAATCCTTCATCATTGGTTAAATTACCTAGGTGTGTGTTGACTTTATCTTTTCTTGGTGAAATCTTATCATCTTTCAAATCTACTTTGCCAAAGTCGCTGTCATCCTATTATGTCTCTTGCACACCCTGCTTCCCTCCTGGCTCACTAAAACACCTAATTTCAACAAGCTGCTGCTCTCTGGGCTGAAGTCTGTACTCTGGTGTCACGATGATCATGTGTGTCCATCACGGCTCCCAAGTATTTCAAAGCCACAGTGAGTTGCAGATGTTCAGACGCTTTTACACATAGATGTTAAATTTTCCCTTACATTTCCACTATCCCTTTCTCAAACACTCCCCTTCCACATTTTGCTGCCTATGTTCCTTGCAGCTAGCATTACCTGCACACATTTTATGCCACTGTACTGTTAATGAGCATAACTGGCACGGGCCCCAGTTTGCCACCAGGATGCCCCCTCCCATGCACACACTAACAACTGCTTTCTGACATGTGAAGACATGCTTCATTCAGAGTCCTTCATGTGAGCAAGTTTTAATATAGGATGCTCTTTCCTTTTGGTTCCCCACAGAGATCACAGGACCTTATTTAATCCAGCTCCCTGTTGGTGTACAGTTGAGTCATAGAAGGTTTTTCTGTTGCTACACCTAATAGTGGTTTCCTGTCAGAAGCAGAACATCAACCTGCTTGGCTGGGAGTCGGCACTGTCACCCAGCAGCTCTCCTTGTCTGGAAGTCATTTTGATTCTTTTCTTAGGCTTCTCCCTCTCTGTGTCTTTCTCTCTAAAACATTAATTTCCTCTAATTAGAGCCTCCTTAACAATTCTTTTTTCCCCACTCCTCAGTTAATTTCCTCTAATTAGAACCTCCTTAATAATTCTTTTGCTAAATCAATTTCCTCATTTAGAACCACCCGCCATAATTTCTTTCCATCCTTTCAAAAGCTGTCGGAGTAGCTAAGCAAATTATGCTTCTGGGTAACCTTTATCTCTTCCTTGATATTATAAAAGGAGAACTATAACAGGTTAGACAGGCACAATTTCCCCTTCCAGAGCTACGCTGGTCTGACCCCATTAGGTTATGCTTAACTGAATGTTGTACTATTGTATACTTAATTAGGCTCTCTAGCTGTTCCTCTGGAATCAAGGTAAGGCCATATTTATGAATGAATTAAACATGACACTTGGTTAGTCGTATCAGATTTAAGAGTGTCAAAATCCATCTTGAAACCAGATCAAATTGCTCTCTAAGAATATGTAAAACTTCCTGTGTCGGTTAGCTGTCCTGTTAGCCAGCCCTTCCTAACTTTTTCTCTGCAGCCATGCCAGCTTTCTTCTGGTGACAAGCCTTTCAAGTACTAATTGTTTCTAAAACACGGTGGTTTAAAAAGATTTTCTTTTGTTTGTAATTTACACACTAAGTAACTATTAATGGCACATTGTTTGTCACAATCATGCTGTGGGCCACACCAGCAGTCGGTATAAATGGGGAGGCAGCTGATTTACACATTATAAATCTTGGGCCTGAGTCTCCTCTTTTACATTACAGCATGTCTTCCCATTTGAGACTGTATTATGCATTTCTGTAGCCTTTTAAGATGGAACATAAGGAACCATCTCAGTATGTCTGACCTTCCTGAAATCTATCAAAGATGACCCGCTCCATTTCCTGATTTTGGGAAGAAAAGGGCCAAGTATCGGTGGCAACTCGGAGGAGAAATACAGTTTTAATGAAGTCTGATTTATGTAATTATTAAATAAAAGAAGGAAGGAAGCATATTTGAGCTGCAGGAACACTCTGTCCCCACCACTGGTAGGTGCAGCACTCATCATGTTCCATTCTGTAATACCCCTTTCTCAAGTTAGCACCTACTACCAAGCACAGATCTGATGGTTTCAACAAATGTTATGGTGAAGTACTGCCCTGCTATGATGGATGGTACAACAGGGCCCAGCTCACAAGACAGGCCAAAGAAAGGTATCTCACACCAGGCTCAAGAGCCTACTTTTACTCCCTGGAGCATAAGGACCAACTCCCTCTTTTGGCTATGCCCAGTGTAAGCTGCACAGCCTGCTCAAAGTCCTGATCAAAAGCAGAATGTTGCTCTGGTCCCTGAAGAGGCTGCTCCAGTAAAGCAGATAGGCCCTTCAAACTTATGAAGGGCTTTTCACCACCATCTGATAAGAACCAGCAATGCCTCAGTGGGTGGATGCCTGGGTGTCACTTGGTACAATAAGTGGATTGATCCACAAGGAATGCTCTACTGATAACGCTACAGGAAGCTGGGGGAGTCTTGCAGCTACTCCTTTCTTGTCAGTGCCACTCTCAGCTTTCTGGACAGGTTCAAAATATTTTGGCCCAGCCCAACTACTGTGGGAAAGCAGTACTGCTGCCCTCCTTCACACTTCTTTCCTTCTGACCTCTCCAGGTCTCTAGTACTCCACAAAGTCAATTCTGGTGGAAGGGATGTAGAAGTTGTAAGATCTCCTTTATTTCCTTTGCAGTCTTAATAGCTATGCAGAAAACTCCATTTGCTGTCACTTCCCATGGAATTTTGGAGTAGGATTGGATGGAAAAATTTTGGTTTTGACAAAATCCCTAATGTCTGAGATGGAAATAGGATGTTTTTGGACAATCTTACAAGGAGTAAAATGCTGGTGATGCCGGAGAGTGGGCTATTTGGAAAGGGTATATTTTCTAAAAAGATATGTTAGAAGGCTAAAAAAACCAGCTGTCTGTTTTTTCTCAGAACAGATGAGAGCGCAGGAAGAGGGAATCACCAGGTTGGACGGTTCAGACCGACAATGGAAGAGATGCTGTTCTCTGTACTCCATGAGAAGCCTATCTTGCTGGTCTCCAGCCCGTTCCAGCTGAGGGCAGAGAACAACTAGAGATAGAGATAGGCAATCCAGTAGACAATGTTGAAGAGCAGGAAGGCGGTGGGGAAGAAGACACGAGAGTAGGAGTCCAGGCGGGAGATGTGAATGCGGACCCTCCCCTCCCGCCACATTCCTGTCTGACAGTCCTCAATGCAGCAGAAGAACCTCTCGCATTCCTTTCCTTCCAGACATGGGGAGCCAGGGTCTTCATCCTCATCTTCCTCCATCTCTGGGGGCCAGTGCATGATATTGTTGATGTTGATGGTAGTAAAAGATGGCATCACCTGTGCACCGGCAGGCGGCTGTAAAAAGGAGGGGTAGGTGGATTAAAGAGAAGAAAAGGCAAGAAAACATGTTCTAGACACCTTAACTCCTCCAACTGGCCATGTACGAGTTCAAAGCATAGGTGCAGTTCAATGGAGACGGAGGACTGATCATCCCCCACCTCTACATATAGGTATAAATCACCACCTTGGCATACTGTGGGGACTGGCAGCTCCCTGCATGACTGTGAGTTTCCTCCTTGGCACCCTAGAGAATATCCTTAGTCAATAAAGATGTAACTTCTCTGATTCCCCATCTCTGCCACTAATAGTCAGTGCAGAAACAGGACCTATTTTTTTTCAGCTGTACTAGCCTCTTGCCTCATTCCCCTAAGCTCAGTTTCTCTGAAGACACAGCAAGCAGTCCAGATGTGCCTTCTGGTTGCTGTTATTTGCTGGAGAAAAGCTGTGGAAAGGTTGTGTGTGACTCATAACCTCTTGGCCCAGGAGAAGGGGTATATCATTAGCCTCATGGAATAGTTCTCTCCACCCACGCTGGGAAATGAGTCTGGCACAGAAGAGATCTTTTTTTTTGTTTCAGTTCTGTCCCATTGCAGAAGCCTGTTTCAGCTGCTGTGTCATGTACCTGCCATGAGCTTGGGCAGATCTCAAGAGGATGATGACCACTCTGGATTCACTGTCTCCACATTCAGGAGGCCTTCTGATGGACAGATCACAAAACAATGTAGGTTTCTGCATCTCTGTAACCTAAGATCCTTCTGTAATCCACAGAGATCAAACTGGTACAGGTAAAAGAACCTGGATGTGGATCACTCTCTCTTAAACTGGACACTTACATTTGGACATGAGTCATTCTAAACTGTACTCTCCAGCAATTTTGAAGAGAGCACGTGGTGCCTGGCTCTGACAGGGACCTCTTGTTTTAGGAGAGCCTCAGCTGCTTTTCCTGGTTGTGTCTCACCTTTCAGGTGCTCAGACCCAGCACATAGAGTCGTCTGAGGACCTTATGAACACAGTATGGGTCAAACACTAAACCACATCAGCAGTTTCCAATGCAGGCTCAGGAAGGATATTTCTAAATAGCTTGGGGTTCTAACAGCATCCACATCTGCTGGCCCTGTTGACATACCAGCCTGGCTTTCCTGTTGTTGTGCTTGAGTGGTTTCTTGTTTCCCACTAAGTAGTTGAGTGTAGCATACTCCATGAGAGCTGCAAAGACGAAGATGAAGCACACAGAGACAAAAAGGTCCATGGCTGTGATATAGGAAACACGGGGAAGGTGCTTGCGGGAGATGGTACTCAGGGTGGTCATTGTTAACACAGTCGTGATACCTAAGAGAGAAAGGAGCTGGGTTAAATAATGAAGAGAAGCACTTGTATCTTCTGCATGTATCCAGCCCCCCAAACATGCCCATTTCCCCTCTCCTTTAGGAGAGAAAAAGATCTTATTTTGCTCTGCTCAGCCAGACTCTTGTCTTGAGGTGGCCTCTGACAATGTTATACGGAAATAGAGCTGTTCAAAACCCAGATGTCATACAGACCATCACTGTGGACTGGTAAAGGAATGGGGAACTCGGGACTCTGCTTAACGCTGTGCATAGGAACAACTTCTTGGATGATGGGAGGAGAGTCCAAAGGAAAGGCACGCTAAGAGGCAATAACACTAGCAGGACGACTTTGGGCAGGAAATGGGTAAGCTGGGATTGTCAGTGGTATCTGCCTGAGTCAGCAGTAAGCAGGGCAATGTCCCAGATGATGCAGATGACTGCTATTTCTGTCTGATGTGAACCAGAGCTAGAATGCAAAGGCCTCTGTTCTTGTCCAGGTCCCTCTGGATGGCATCCCATCCCTCAGGGGTGTCAACTGCACCATTCAGCTTGGTGTCATCTGCAAACTTGCTGAGGGTGTCCACAATGCCACAATGTCATTGATGAAGATATAAAACAGTAGAGGCCCCAATACAGATCCCCAAGGGACACCACTTGTCACTAATCTCCATCTGGACATTGAGCTGCTGACCACTACTCTCTAGATGCGACCTTCTAACCAATTCCTCATCCATTGAAGAGGCCGCCCATCAAATCCATGTCTATCCAATTCAGAGAGAAGGATGACATAGGGGACTGTGCCAAAGATCTTACTGACATCCACATGGATGACATTCAGAGCTCTTCCCTTGTCTAATGATGAGGTCACTCCATCATAGAAGGTCACTAGGTTGGTCAGGCAGGACTTGCCCTTGGGGAAGTCATACTGGCTGTCTCGAATCACCTCCCTGTCCTCCATGAACTTTGGCATAGCTTCTAGGAGGATCTATTCCATGATCACCCCAGGCACAGAGGTGAGGCTGACAGGTCGGTAGTTCCCAGGATCCTCCTTTCTACCCTTTCTGAAAATGAGTGCAGTGTTTGCCTCTTTCCAATCACCAGGGACTTCACCTGACTGACATGACTTTTCAAATATCATGGAGAGTGGCTTGACAACTACATCAGCTAATTCCCTTGGGGCTCTGGGATGCATCTTATCAGGTCCCATAGACTTAGGTATGTTCAGGTTCCTCAGGTGATCACAAACCTGATCTTCTCGTACAATGGGAGACACTCTATCCACTCAGGTAATGCAGGAATAGAGATTTCCAGTGAAGACTAAGGTTGTTAAATACCTCAGTTGTTATCAGTTTACCAGTTGTGTTCATCAGAGGCAGTATGCACCTTTGACCTTCCTTTTCTGGCTGACATACTTATAGAAACCCTTCTTATTATTCTTTGTCTCCCTTGTCAAGCTCAGCTCCAGTTGTGCCTTGGGCTTCCTGACCCCATCCCTACACAATTGGGCAGTGTCCCTGTACTTGTCCCAGGATATCTGTCCCTGCTCTCACTGCCTACGCACTTCCTTCTTGCTCTTTATTTTGATCAGCAGGTCTTGACTCAGCCACGCTTGCTTTCCTTTACTGATTTTTTACACCTGGTGATTGAGAGCTCTTGCACTCTATAGAAAGTGCCCTTAAAGATCTGCCAGCTCTGTTCTGCTCCCTTGTCCCTGAGGGCATTTTCCCGGGGTCCCATTGACTAACTCCTTGAACAGCTGGATGTTTGCTTTCCTAAAATTCAGGGCCCTGACTTAACTCTTCATCTGACCCATATCAGGGCTGTGAACTCCACCAGTGCATGATCACTGCAGTACAGGCTGCCTCCAATCTTGACATCACTATTTAGCTCACTTGCATTCGTGACCATCAAGTCCAGTATCTCATCACCTCTGGTAGGGCTGTCTGTTACCCGTCTTAAGAATTTATTCTCAATGCCCTCCAGGAGTTTCCTGGATTGCCTACAGCTTGCCATGCTACTTTTCCAGCAGATGTCAGGGTGGTTAGAGTCTCCCCAGCAGGATGGGAGCCCACAAGCATAATGCCTCATGTAGCTGTAGTAAGAAGACTTCATCAATAGGTTCCCCTTCATTGGGTGGCCTGTTGTAGACACCAACTGAAAGTTCCCTTTGTTGCCTTGGTGTCTAATTCTTACTCACAGGCTTTCAACATGCTTTGGCTATTTTTCAAAGACAGCTCTTCTCCATCTATCCGTTTCTTGACGTAGAAGCAAGTGGGTAGGAAATAATAAGGAATCTCATTTGACTTGAATGGGGCTTGGAATTGTTTTTGCATCAGCAGTAATGCTCACAGACGTCTCCAGAGATAAAGTATCAGGGGTCAACAAAGGATCAGCTGCAAGAATTGGTATTGTGATCTTACCCACTGCTTCTTAGGATATAGAGAACCAGGAACTCCACCCTTTTCTTCTTCTCTAGCATTCATCTAAATCCACCTGCCACCTTTTGGTGGGTTCACCCAAATGGCTCTGGATAGGAGCATGGCAAGAGATTTTCATATTTTCCTGCTGTGTTTGCATTAGCAGACGTGATGTGACTTTCTATATATTTGAAATGCCAATGGAATTGGTCCAGTTTATGTCTGCCTAATGTAGGTCGATGGGCTTGAAATGTACTGGGGATCATTTGTATTATGTACAGAAGGGGCTGTGGAGAGAATACATTACTCTTGATGGGCTGAGGTCCCTTCTCACAGACAGGAGCCCCCCTCCTGGGGAAACTTGCCTTTGATTTTTTGAGACAGCCACCAGAGTAGTGTCAGCTGTGCAACACATTTTGTCTCTTGCTGTTCATTCCTTTCCCAGCCACGGACTAAGGCGTACCCTCACCGGTGTTGGAAATGACACCCCATTCCTCCTGCTCTCTTCACGGGTACCAAAGACATTGATTTTGGTAAGGACATGGGGAGAGATGTACAGAATGGATGGGCTCTGATGCCAATAGCCCCTTTCCTCTCTGTTCATCCCTGAGGAGGTCTGCATGCAGGACTGGGAACACAACTTCCAGTTAAAAGGAAATTCAGTGAGGCTCTTGGAAAGTATAGTGCTGGGAAGCAGAGCTTGCTGCAAAATGCAGACACAGCCAAAGTGTATTAAAGGTTCGTAAAGACCTCTCCAGTGCCTATCAGTCCAGAATTCAATCAACATAAGCTTTTTCCTGCCTCAAAGAGCCACTGCAGGTTGCTGAGAAAATCTAAAGAGTAGGCAGAGCTGTTTCCATGTCCTGGACTCCCACTGTGGTGTGTCTAACAGAGAAAGGCTGGATCTACAGGACTTCCACATTCTGCCAGACCTTGGGACTCAGTAGACAAAGCTGAGCAACTTGGGTCATTCCTCTACAACCTTCATGTTACTGGTGTTACACTAAGTCCTTGAAAAGTCATTACGAAATGCAGAATACATACACGTGACAGAAGCCATTTCAGCAGCATTGCAATGCCATAGCTCATCTCTTCCCTCTCCCTTTTGGCACATGGAAATACCACATTGTCAACTCAGAAAAAACTGTGTTCAGGTCTCAGATTGAGATATGAGTGTGCTGTCCTGAAATAATCCAGTAGCCCACAGAGCATGGCTGGAGATTCGGTTGAGCTTGAGGATACTGTTACGAACAGAAAGATGAAGGAGTGGACTATCCTCCAGTAAGCAGAATAATGCTAGAAAATGGCAAAGTGCTTTGGGAGATTTTGTACTCCAACACTGCCAGCCTGCTAGCCTTGCAGAGTTTGACAAGCATCAGACATGCAACAACGTGTCTCTTACCCAGAGATGTCCTGGCTGGCGTGGAGTCTCTCTTGATCCAGAAAGAAACCCAGGAAAGAACAACAGTCAGGATGCAGGGTATGTAGGTCTGAATGGCAAAATAACCCATACGTCTACTTAGGTCAAAAGAAACTGTCATCACCATATACTCCCCTAGGAAAGAGCAACAGAGAATCATAACATGTGGCTTCCTAAAACAGAAAAATCAGCAAAGTTTCAGAATTCAGAGTGTTTCTGATGAACCTGGCTGGCTGGTTTTGTAGCTGGCTTTGTGGCTGCCCAGACTGTCAGCTTCACAGACAGCTGTGTGGCTGGATGAGTAGGTTTGGTGGCTCGTTGGCATTGCATCTGGCTTGCTGGTTTTGTGGCTAGTGGAATCTGTACTTGGCTGGCTCTGTAGCTCTCTGACTTAATGTCTTTGTGACTAATTTAAGAGCTGACTGTGACTGCCCAATTGGTTCTCTGCCTGGCTGGCTACGTGGCCACCAGGCTGCATTTGTACTGGCCTGGCTGTGTGTCTAAGTATACTGAAAAACACATGCTCTGGAAAAGACTCAGGGAAGAAACTATAGAGAGTATTCATCTTCAGCTGAATGCTGCAAGGGTTTCTTTTCTATAGAAGGTATTTGGCTGCAACAGGCTACATGCCCTGGCTTGCCAACTAACTACCTGAGCTGTGACAAAGGAGATGTCTTTCAATCACTTTCATTGAGACTCTGATTCTGTCCATGGAAAAGACATGTGGTGCTGTACATCCTAATTGCTCATTTGGCGACTTACAACTGAAGTTCCTCCTCTTTTTCAGAAGTTCCTAGTGAGTACTGGAAAAAAACCACCTGATAGCTCTAGGGTTAAGATGGAGCTTGCAAGCAATTACCAGAAAAAGATATTCACAAATGTCAGACAGTCACTGGTGCTTTCCAGACACTTTCCCTGCATCACTACTTGTCCTGGTTTGTGATGTCTCTCTACCCCAGTTAGAGCCTGGCTGCTGGTGTTGGCAACAGCAGCTTTCTGCAGAGTGGAAGAGGCACTACCTGAACTTGCTGCTTCAGAAGGCTTTAAAATATGAGCTCAACCCTCCCGCAGGAACCCAAAGGGGCTTTCCTCAGTTGTCTGTGGGAAGGAAAATGGATGTGAGCTGAGGGAGGAGCTGAAGGGCCTCTGTTCCCTGATTTCTTCACACATGCAGCCTTGTTCCTGTCCTTAAAGCATAACTCAGGTGTTCATCAGCCCCACACAACTTTACATAAGGAAACACTGAGACCTTCAAGTTCTTATTCCCCCACCCTTGCTCAATTATAAGCATCACCAAGGGATAACAAAGTATGCACACAGTGCAGCAAGAGGGGATCTGAGCCCTGTCTCCTCTCCCTCCTGACGTTTCAATTAGAGGCAGCTTCATTCACATCAACATGGTCACCCCAGCATTGTGGAGTTGTCTGATGACTCCTTCGCCTCCCATGAGGTCTCCACCATACTGGTGTTTCTTTGGGCTGTGTCCCTTTGTCTCACCTGCCCCAGTCCTGAGAACTTCCGAGGTGTTCCTCAGCCCCGTAAAGTCAAACTGGTAGAGCCTCCAGGTGCGCTGGTCAGAGACCTCAATAGAGTAGCGCCTCCAGCGATAGACAATCTCCTCTCGGGGATAGCCATCTGGGAAAAGGGCCAAGGACATCAATGGAAGAGTACATTACGTGCCTCCACCTCCTTCACCACCTTGACTGCAAAAGCACTGGCATCCCATTTCAGCCATTTTGTAAACAGGTATTTTCAGGCAGGTATTTCTGATTCCTTTTGTTTAGATTCCCTTAGACATCCCCATATGCAATGGGACAGCACCTCCCCTTGTGAGCTGCTTCAAATCCTAGGGATGGGAAAAGGAATACTAGAAACAGAGCTTTTCTAAGGATTGCACTGGTGGGAATGAGACTTGGGTTGGTGTCAGAGGTCTCCCCCAGCCTGAAATTTCCAAGGGTTTTAACTTCCTGGGACCTTCACCACTCCTCATAACTATCTTCTCTTCCCAGTCATGAGTACACCAGGAATACAAAGCTGCCGATGTGGGAGGTAGCATGGCTGTGGCTGCTCTGACTGCCTCTGTGCATTTTGCTCGGGGAGCTGATGTGGTAAAGAGGGGTGCACTCTCCATGGAGAAGGAGACATGGCTTCTATAGGCTGGAGTATGGCTTCTCCTGGCTCTGACAAAGAAACAAGCCAGCTGTGAAGCAGGGACCTCAACACCTATGAGATAGTTCCTCAGAGGAGGGAAGGAGCAAGAGCTTGGCAGAGAACTTAAAGTGTGTTTCTAATTATCAAGCATATATGGCATGTAAAGTTAATTAGCAAAAAATAAGGGATGGTGGGAGACAAGGGGATGGTATCTCCTCAGCATGCAGCCTCGCTCTGAAGAACCTCAGAGCCATGTGAGCTGTATCTCTTCAGTGGCAGGAGAAGCGAGAGAGGCAAACCTGAGCTAACATGACTAAATCAGATTTCCAACCAACACATGAGGACAGGAACCTCTTGGTGCAGAAAGGCCCCTGCAAAATTACCAGTGAAGATGTGCCAACTTCAGCAACCCTCTCTGCTGATGAGAATGGACAAGTGAGGACTGAGGGGGCAGGTCTGAATACCCCTCCTTTGCGATGTCCTCGGGTGCAGAAAGTGGGCCTGTCTCTGGGCTGAGGTGTGGAAAGCCAAGCTGTCCCCTCAGAGAGTGGAAGAAGGGGGAAGATGCAAGGCAGGATAGGTGTGATTTGTCTGCCAGCTGAAGGGATATATTCCATCTAGTACGACAGAGTAACCTTCTGGTCAGTGAAATAATGACTTAAAACGGTCCACCCAAAAATAAGGAGAAATTCTAGGGCTGTGGATCTATTCCTGAAGACTTATGACCGCCCAGGAAAGGGAGGATGCCTCAGGGCACGATGGGTAATGGTGAAGAAGAGAGTCATAAAGATTAGGTGAAAAATTTAGCTAAAAGAGACCATGGTCTCCCCAGAGGAGTTTTACTGTACTGAGGTTTCCCTACTTGCCCTCTAAAACTATTTTAAATATACGAGTACTCACAACTAGAAAAAACCAAAGGGCAGGAATGAGTGTCCATTGGGAAATTCTGCAGCTGGAGCAGACATTCAGCCTCAATCGTCAGCCTGAGAGAGAATGAGAGAGAGGGGGAGACTGACATTTTGTGTTGGTGAAGGTGGTTTGATTCCAACATCACAATGTGACACAGGGATTCTCACTTCCTTGAGAGAGAAACACTAATTTGTTGAAGATCAGTCTGTTTGCAGGAACATTTCAAAACAGCAGCAGAACAAAACATATGTTTGGATATTTTCAAAGCGAGAAAACCCATTTAATTTTCACAATCAAAAAGCTTTAGTGTTTAGTAAGCTTTTCAGATTGATTTACAGGAGTAAGAATTTATGGGAACAAAAGACGAATATTTCTTATCAGAATGAAATAGCTGGACTGACCAACATAAACTTTTAAAGGATTTTGGTTTAGGAAACTATTTAAAGTTTTGACTTTTTTTCTAGGTATGATATGGGCAAACAGTTTCATTTTTTGGGCACCTTCATCCTGGCAAGAAGAAGCCTATTCTGCAACCACTACTGCATGTGTACTTGCATCAGCACTGGGAGACATCCACTACTCTGTTGCGAGACACCTGCAGACCTCCTCTACTTTGACTAGCTCCTCATTCCCTCACCTCAGCAGTCAGCTACAGTGCCTGCTGGATGTACCTGAGTGTGTAGAGCACTTTTCCATCATTCCAGATGCGAAGAAGCTGATTAGGAGTGGTTATCCAGTGGGAATCGGCCCGCTTGGAGTTCCTAAAAAAGGTATCTGGGATCCAGATGCGGCTGACCATGTTGGTGTTCAGTGTGAGGGCCTTCAAGGTGCTGTTGAAACGAAGACGCCGGTCATACCACGTTTGAGCAAAGAAGATATCAATGGTGTATTCCTGTGAAAGAGAAGGAAGAACATGTCTTTCTAAGAGGGATTCAGGCAAAGCAGAGCCCTGTCCTCTGGTCTACAGGCTACTGTTTTGGAGTTACAGCCAGAACATTTGCTTTTTTAAGTTTGGAAGCAGGTGACTACTGGCACCTTTTCAAGTTCATCTTTAGGTCAGGGTCAGGAAATCCATGGCATACTTAGGAAAAGCCATAGACTGTGTGTTGACTGGTGGGCTGAGCCATAGTGTGTTTGGCCTGACCCATGCCTGAAAAGCCAAGACCATATGAATGAGGGCTTGAGCTTCCTTTTGACAGACAACTCTAACCAAACAGTCTTTTTAAGCACAGGCATGAAGGTGCAGTGTGGATGTTGACTGAATCCAGTCCTAAGTTCAGCCACACCTTTCAAACACAGGCAAGGAAAGCTGCTCAACAGCTTACCAGAGAAGGCAAGCAGACAGCTCTTTCTGTTATTTATTGGCATACAGCCTAGCAGTGCTCCATAATTTCTACATACAGAAATACTAGTGTTGTGCATAAACCTAGTGAGAATCCATCCCTTGCTGAAGGCTTATATTGTAAATGATTTATATGAAAAACTGAGGCACTACACATTCCTGCCAGATACACCTTGCAGAAGATTAGAAAAAGACAGCTGGGGCAGGGGCTGATGTGGACCCAGTTCTTGGTGCAAACAGTTCAAAATCTTGAGACTTTTGCAGACAGAAAAGAGAGTTTTCACCATAATGAGCAATTCTGGGACTCAGCTTCTGTCTGGATTGGACTGGCGGTAGTCCACATCGTTAGCCCACTGTTCTGCCACATGCTGCTGTAGACAATTTGCTCCTTAACCCTATTTTTCAGCCTGTCTGAGAAGGTGTTAATTAATGTCATGCAGGAGCATGTCTGGCACTCAGTGGCTGTCTGAACCAGACCCCCCAAATCCAGTTCCACCAGCCCATAAAGGATGTTACCTGTGCCTGACAGCTCCTCTCTGACTTGGACTTTGCTCCCTTTCACTCCTGTTAAACCTCCATGAGCACAGAGACATCATCTCCCTCTCTCCTGTGGGCAAAGATGAACAATGTCTGACTTTGCCACCTCTCCCTTTCACTCTCCTCCTCCCTCTACTGATTTATTTTGGTGGAATTTTTATGACTGCAGCACATCCTCCCTCCGCTGCCCTCGCTGCTGGTTCAGAGCAGACTTCCTCAAACCATGCTGTTAAAATAGATGCGGCGCTCTTAGTGCGCTCCCTGGGACAGCGTGTCCTGCCTGGGCAGGCAGAGCAGGGCAGTGCACGACTCCTCGCTTCATCTTCCTTGCCTTTGCTCCACTGTCAGCCAACTGGTGATGAATGTTTGGTACTGTAAACGTTCCTTGCATAGGAATGAGATCACAAGAAAAGAACATTTGCCATCAGGCAGTCAGGTCACTCTCTGGGCTGATCCTTCACCCTAGTTATACACAGAGACAAAGAAAGGTGATGGGGATGAGGTTCTAACATATCTCTAAATGGGGACAGATGCAGCATGTTCAAAGTGATGACATTGTCTCTCCAGTTAGTTCAAAACAGAAACGAGGAGATACAGAGCTAGGATAGCAACGGCACTCAAAGCCAAGTGCACCAACATGGCCACTGCCCAAAAGGAGGAGGTGGGGAGACCCTGTTCCAGCATCTAAATGCCCTGGATTGCACTGGCTACTGCTTGGCCATAGGGTATGTGGTGATAAAGACATGGATCAGGTTGTGAAACAGTGAAACAGAGCCTGCAGGTGAGCAAAGAAACATTGGCACAGCAGGCACAAGATGATACAATGGCAGACCAAGAAAATTACATGTATGGGGAGGGCTGACATTATACTGTTTGGGACCATTTTTTTTCCTTACCAGCTGTTGGGGACGAAATAACATAGCATTTGACATATTCTCTCCCAACACCTGCAAACCCTGTTTGGGCCATTATGAGCTTAGATTGCTCCTCCTCAGCAATACCTCTGATGTGGGAGAAAGCAAC
The DNA here is from genome assembly GCA_033558185.1 of Dromococcyx pavoninus. Lineage (NCBI taxonomy): Eukaryota > Metazoa > Chordata > Aves > Cuculiformes > Neomorphidae > Dromococcyx > Dromococcyx pavoninus. Next base: position 2,033,639 of record JAUMJL010000389.1, on the reverse strand, counting down.
CAAAACCGCAATGAAAAATCCATGTTAGATTTCACTATCAGTTTCTAACTCCTAACTGGAGTAATTTGTGAGATCTTGCTTCTGGGCTGGCTGCTCAGGTCACATGTCCTGCTGTAAAGTTCAGCATTTAAGTCTGGGATAACCAATGCTAACGGTTTGGGAGAGTGGAGGGTCAGCTATTCCAGGGGTTTAGTATTTGTTGTCAAGCCCAGATTTTCAGAAGGGATCAGCTTTAAAGATATCCTCTTGTGTCATTCATAGCCAGCCTTTGCAAAAGGTGTAGTGCAGAAGTCATTCAGCTCTTCTGAAAAATCTGAGCTGTTATTGTTCACTGTTCTGTGGTTTGATCTAATTTCAGTGGCTATTATAAGCACAGCTATTCATGATGAAGAACTTAGTAGCTGAGCTGGCTCCCTTGCTTCTAGATGAGGAACCCATTGGGAGATATTGGCATTTACGAATGTATTTTCATTCAGAATTATCCGAGGCAAGATTTATACAAAAATGCTGCAGCCTTTGGGAGCACCTTCACCCTTCCAATTCTCTCTTTCATCCTGCTGGGGGGAAGTAAATGAGCAGCTGTGTGGTGCTTAGTTGCCGGCTGGGGTTCAACCACTGCAGCTCCTGAAGAATTTTAGCACCTGTTTCCATCAGGTGTGTTTTGCATTGATATTGAGGAGCCTCGCATGACTGCAGCTCTGCACTCATGAGCTGTGGGACAGTATTCAAACCTTTCTCTGAGCATTAATCAGATCCCACTTGGCTGTAGGCATCTGACCAAGGTGATTAAAATGGGAGGTGTTTGACCATGGGTTCCCTACAGTCACTGGACAAGGACAGGCACCTCTCAAGGGAATAGGAAGCAGTCCAGGTTGTCTTCTGGAAATGCCTCAAACTCTCACTGACCTTAGAAGAGTCCAGCCTGATCGAGGCTGAATGGCTGAAGTTTGGCAGGATGAACCCAGCCCCTAAAACTTACTGCAGTGCTGTTTCTTGAGCTTCTGCACCCCTGTGATTTCTCTCTGTGCCTGATAATTCTCAAGCATCAGAAAGAGACTTCTCAATACCTCACTCTCTCCATGTGGAAAGGGGTTATTGTAAAATACGCCTCCAACATTAGTGTACCATCTGCTATGCAGCACATGGAGGTTGTTAACTTCTCTGTAAAAGCATGGACTTTTTTAGTGTTTTCAACAGAAGGAGCTAGAGAAATAGGAGGAACAGCTCTAAGAGTTAGGTCGTGCCATTTGAATCACACGTGGGGTAACACACACATGTTGCTATGCGTGCAATATTATATCAAACTAAGGGCACAGAATATTAAATCCAACTACCCATAAGGCAAATACTGAAGACTGGCTACCCTAAATACTATCACGTGAGTTATCCAATGCTGAGAAATGCCCTGCTGCTGCTGCTGGCTCTGTGGGCTCGTGTCCAACTCAGCCTTCCAGCATGTCCCTGCTGGCCCTTGGTCACCGTCATCACTTCGCACTGCCGCACACCACTGATCAGTCCTTGTTTTCCTCATGTGGGCAGCACAGACACCGGTGGAAACCCAATTCCAGAAAATGGTAAAACCCAAAAACACGTAATGGAAAAAACCTGTCCTGTAAAAGAGTGTTTGTGGAAAATAAGGGGATGTGGAATTGACAATAATATTTCATATTGGAAGTAAAAAAAAAACAACAAAATTTTACTGCACTCCAAAATCCTTTTATTTTTAAAAACATAGTTTAAGTGAGAAGCTGTGGAATTTCCATGTAAAAAGTAATTTCAAAGAAACTCCCAAAATTTTCAATCCAAAAGAAAATATACAGGTTCAGAAATCAGCCTGTCCCCAGCACAAGAGAGTTGGGAGCTGGCCACTGTTCTCATTGTGTGCTACTCTAAGCCCTGCTTCTTGGGTTATCCAGCCCCAGCTGCTCTACACTAACCTTCATGGCCCTGGTGCACCTTCCCTGATCCCCATCCCTATGTCCTGTTACAGCAAGGACATCCAGCCTGGCCCGAGTTAACTCCTCCCTATGTCTTCTCTCTCACTTCTGTGTGTATGTCCACACACATGGGGAATCAGCCCTTATTTCTAGTTGGAGTTGGCTGCAGGAACTCTACTCTAGACTATGTTCCACTCTGGGTTCAGAGAAGATATGGGTCAGGGCCATCCAATTTCAGACTAAGAACTTAAATTTACAGAGTTAGCAGGACACAACTTGAAATCAGCTGCTTTTATTTTCAGGATACCATATACACCAAATAAACATATCAGTGCACTGCCAGAAGACCCTTTTCAAATGACTCAACTGTGTGTGCAGTTCAGCTGACCCCTCTCAGGGGTGCAGTTAGTGGGATACAGAGGGGTTGGTACCCCATGGTTCCTCTACGAGCTTCTTTCTCTGTGTTCTGAAAGAGCTCAGCTATCTGACAAATGCCAAAGAAAGAAGAAAACCATGAGATAAAAATGTCTTCGATGTCTTCCTAAACTGAGATAAAATTAAGGACTTAAAGATGTTTTTTTTGCAACTTCACTTGTTTTCAACAGCAACAAGAAAACCTCCAAATAGAGGAGAAAGAGACTTGGAAAGAGGTTCCTCCATTTTGCTCTTCTGGAGAGATAATCTGGAAAAATACTAAATAACAGTGGGGCTGATGGATTGATGGATTAATACTCTACCCTGTCTCACCCTAGCTTTTATTGTTCTTTTATTTGTCATTACTCACAGAACCCCCTTCCCTCTGCACCTCCAAACAAATCCCTCACTACAATACAGTAAAGGAAGCTGCTTTCCTGGGAAGCACAGCCAGCATTTCAGGTGGGCTGATGTGAATCTGACAGGTCCTTGCTGGCAATCCAGACCTAAGCAAAACAAGTATTACAGGCAAACTCTTTGGGGTGCTGTCATTCAGAAAAAATCTTAGGAGTTATTGGAGGAGACCAGGAACGGGGGATATCTCTTTCAAGGGTTGGAAGATTGCTTTGTGCAGCTTAAGGCAAGCCAGGAATCCTCTCCTCCAGTCTCACTCTTCTGCAAAACAGGAGTCAGCCCAAGCATCCTCCCTTCAGACAGAACTGCGTTCATCAACTCCACACTCTCAAACCCCTGCACAAGCCAGTATTTTCCTCTCCACAACACCCCACACATCCTGCAAACATCTCTGACAAACCCTAGGCTGCTCCCAGCAGCCAGCTCCATGTCCCAAGGAACATGCTCAATAAAAGCAAAATGTCTGGAGACACTCTCCAAACTAAATAACTAAACTAAATCAAACAACCTTATTTTGAACAATCTTCAAATCTGATGCACAACTTCTTGTCCCCACAGCTTGCCACCAGGAACAGGCTTCCAGCATGACATGTGCAGGCACTCTCCAAAGGCGGCAAGCAGAGAGGACATGTACTAGGAGCAGATGCTAATGCCTGACACTGACCCTTCAGTGAGCAGCTGGGCAGCAGCAGGCTTCTCTCAGTTCTCCCATCAGCAATGTGAAACACCTTGCTTGTGGATGCCTCTGCTCTGGGTGAGTTTTGTCTCCCTAACACAAAGAGCAAAAGAATGAGAATACAAGTTTCATTATGTTTCCAAGGTCCTCCTCTCTCCAAATCAGACCCCAGAGATCTTTCTAGACACGATGCTCGAGTGACTAGGGGAGCTCGCAAGGACAAAAAGGAGTAGAGCTCTGATGATCTGTGTTTTCAAGGTGACACACTGAACTTCCCATCTGTTTCACTTCTGCAGCAACACCGGCAGTGCTGTCCTTGTCTGAATGTCTTTTGCCTCTGCCCAGCGAATCTCAGTTGAGAGAGCGTTCTTTTTATAATATAAACTCGCTGCTAAAAACTATCACCATGTCCTGTGCTCGTGCCAGAAACCTTCAAACAAGACACGCTGTACATGCTGCTCTGTCGATTGCAAACTCCCCAGCTGTGGCTTGTTCTCCCTTGGAGTCTCTGCAGACAGGAACTGGACCTTGCTTTCAAAACCAAGTGCTGACTTCTGAGATGCCTACCTGCCTGTTCCCACACACCTCTGTTCATGCCTGCTCTCATGCAGGTGCAAGCAAGGACATCTAAAAGGCAGGCTTTCACACTCATGACAGCCAACCATCCCAGACCCTGCCTTTTCCCCCAAACCCTTTCTTCTGAGTTGTTCCTTGTACCACTGCTTCCTGTCTTTCAGTGATGTTATCTCCTCACATGCAACCCCAAGAGGGCTGCCGATTGCCTTGGTGCCCATTCCTTTTTTCATGGGAACATAGCCTGGCACACAAAATCTCCCAACATGAGCCACAGGGGCACATGACCTAGATGTGTGTGTTTTAGCATCCGATTAACAGTTATTACCCAAAGGATCAAGGAAAGTCCTTGAATCGAGACATGACATCAGCCAGACTCTGGTTTATAGAAGCACAGCCTGTCTGCACTGTTCCTGACGAGGTTATTACTGAAAAGGCAGAGGCACGGACATAAAATGCTATATGCAGATGCAACAGAATTAATTAAAGTGAAAGATACTGACCACTTCAATGAAGTATTATGCAAAGCACCACAGGGAAGGAGCTGCCTCCTTTTAGGGTTTTTTTTCCACCGCTTTCAGGACAGGACATGCCCCAGATGGAATGTCATGTGTGCAGCCCTGTTACCATGATCTCTAGAAAACGCCCGGGCTGCTTGCAGAGCAAACCCACACTTGTCCAAAGCCTTGTCTGCACATCAAACCTTACTGTTTTAGTGGTCACCATGATATTGTTCTTGAAGCAACTTTGTGTCAGAAGAAGAAAGCAGGTGGGGGAAGAGATGAGCACAGAAACACATAGAAACACATAAAAATTACTTAGCACTTCAAGCATGTGCTCTTGTTTATTTGTCCTTTAAGCTCACAGGATGTTTGACAAGACTCAAAGAAATTCTATCTGAAAGGGCTAGAAGACAAAGCTTCTCACTGCATGCACTTAACTCCCCAAGACTGCTTCTCTAGGACAGCTCGGCAAGATTCAGATAAGAATCTGGAATTTCTTTAATTGCACTTCCCATTCCCATGTCACCCACTGTGATTAAAATAAAACACTGGGATGGGCAGTCTAATACTGCCCAGGACAGGGAGAGCAACTGCTGCAGTTCCCTGTATGAGGCAAAGGAAGGTAACAGGTCTCACAAATCCGCCAACCTGTCCAGCTCTAAACATTCCTGGGAAGGGGTGACCCCACGGGAACATGATCAGGTTCCTCCAGCTCTGACATGCTCCTTGCCATATCTCATTAAAAAAACTCCCTGTCCTGTCCACTGGATTCCCATGAGGCTGCCTGCAGACTCCTGCTCAGTTCAGGAGCTGAACACTGCAGCCTCACTGCCTCCTCCCTAGCACAGAGAGGCAGGAACGAGAGCAATGTTCTGCTGTGGCAGCAGAGAAACCACCTTCAGGTGAAGGGAAGGAAGGCAGGGAAGTCCTCCAAACATTAAATGATAGGAATGATTTCAACTCTCAGAGGCTGGGTGGGTTTGAATTATTTTAGCAGACATCCTTCTAGACTTAGGGCTCACCAGCTGGGCCTGTCTCCCTGCCTCCAGTCTGGTACCTCATACAGAAAGGATGACCACTGCTGCATCACCAGTGGCTTTGCTGGACCCTAGTACAGCCTGCTGCTGGCTCACCAGAAGGACCAGGGGGTGGCAAAGTCAACACTGCCTTTGAGATTAAGGGTCTGATTCTCATTTACATCCAGTCCCTCTCCTGGGGGGACTGAGGGTTTTGGAGAGGTAGAGCAGTCTATAGTACTCTGTAGCTTTGTAATGGCCTCAGCACTTTTCCCTGTCTGCTCAGGGACTGAGCTGCTCAGTTCCCTTTGCTGTTTTTACATCTTTCCAGGCTTTCTTGGGTTTTCCCTCTCTTCCCTTCACTGCCTGTTCTAGTCTTTCCTCCTCTCCACACTCTTTTTGCTCTGTCCTCACCACTCTGCTTCTCTACTCAGCAAGAAAGACATTATCACCCTGCCCATACCCATCCTCAAACAGAAACAGTTTCAATTGTAATGTCCCTATTCAAACATCACATTATTCCCACCCCCTTCCCACATTCGAATGTGACTTTGCTTTATCTGGTTAGGCCATATGCTCTCCAGGGCAGGGACTGCCTCTCTCTATGGACTTACAGGTGTCTAGTGATCTCAGCTGGATGTCGATTGTCATGCAAGGAGAACAGACAAAGTTCCTCCCACTGCAGCCTTAGTGATGAAGCAATTGCTACAGAAGCTGTGCTTTAAGAGAGGAAGGAAAGAGCAGGAGAGATAGGGAGCCATAGGAGCTCTGCTTTCTGTGTGAATCAGAGCCAGAAGTATCCGTCCAGTGCAGGAAGTTCACAGCAGGATGCAAAACCAGAGGAAACAAGAATGAGCAAAAAATGCTGGGCAGTGTCATTCTGTCCCAACAGGCTCCTACAGTGGCCAGTCTGAGGAACTGAGGAACTTAGAGACAGGGTATAAGGAGCAGGAAAATCATGACAGCCTTCTCCTAAATATGCCCTTCTCCATGAGAACCTCTGTCTTTCAACAAGCACTGAGCTCTGTCAAACCATCTTCACAGTATGTTGATAGGGTGGAGAAGCCAGCAGAGCCCAGAACTGGCACTGAAGAAGCGATGCTTACCACCAGCCATGGAAACTGCACCGCACCTGGGAGATGAATCACAGGCTGTTGTGGACTAACAGGCTGCCCCACACGAGAAGTCATTGCACAGCACAAAGCACCACAAGGAAACTGGCCTGGGGTAGGCAGTATGGTTCAGCACTCCAAGAACGAGAGTGCCAGGGTGGCACCTAAGAGGTGGCAGCCACCTCCCAAACCCTGATGCTCCTCTATCTCCCTCCCGAGTCTGAGAAAACACAGTGCACCCACGTCCCTGGGTTGCCATCCATGGTATGGAAATGCCTGTGCTTGCCAGGAGGAAAACCAGTGTTTTCCTGTATAAATTCCTTTCTAATCCTCTTGCTCAAGGAAAGTAGCACATGCACAAAATCCGAGAAAGACCCGCGTCCGCAAAAGGGGAGGGTTTTAAGCCCTCTGCAGAAAACTTCACTCCTAAAACTGTTCTCTCTTGGCCCCAGATGAAGAAGGAGGTGGGGACACTGTACTCCGCTCTACTGACTCTTTCAAAGAAACCTGCCTCTTGTTGTCTGTCGTGCCCCCTTCCTGTGCTTGCCAGCTTTCTTTTCCTGCCCTGCCAGTTCCTTCTCCCTGCTTCGTTTTGATTTTCCTTTTGTAGTTCTTTTCAAGCCAGCACAAAATCACAGCCCAGCCCTAATGAGATTTCAAGGGAGCATCAGGCTGAGGAAAGCAGCTGAGGAAAATGAATCAGGTTAGAGAGAAAAAACAATTTCTTTCTGTCTCTCCTGTTGGGTATTTGAAGGGCAGAGCAAGCTGGACTGCAGTTACAGAAGGGACACTTGGCCAGCTGATTCTCCTTTCCAGGCATACATCAACACTTCAGGACACCAGCCACCAGGCAAGCAGGACCTCCAGAGCTCTGCTGCTCTGGGCTGCTCAATTCCCATGGCACCTGGGAGCTGCAAAAGACTCCCCACAGAAACTGGGGACCAGTATTCACAGTCCTTTTTTCCAGCTCCCAACTGTTTTGTAGCAACCCAGCCTACCGTAGATGCCTCCTTTAAAACTCAACCACTCTACCTGTCCCAGCTCCCCTAGGTGGTTTTAGGGCATCTTTGGGGAGTACTGAAAAAGATGAGGGCTCAGGTTTTCTACACAGACTGTCTCCCAGAATAATACATAAAGTGAAACCAAACAATTTTGTCTCTTGGGCTTAGTCCAAAGTTCCTGGGAGCTGGACAGCCCATTCTCTGCTTCTCCTTAACAAATCCCAGCACCTGGACCTGCCTTTGTCTTCTTCTTGGTAACAGCAAACACTGAGGTATGTTCATCTCTTCCTTGCTGATCCACTGAGTGTCTAAATGGTCCCGACTTCACTGCTACAGAACTGGACTGAAGTTTGTAGTGAGCACTGCAGGAAACTGCATGCAGAGCTCACACCCAAACAGCTGTGAGCAGCAGGCAGGGAGCTTGGCTTCACACAACAGCTCAGTCCTCCCTTGGAGTGCAAACTGTGTGCCTGACATCCCCACTTCCCATACTCCTTCCATCCCCTGTCTTCTCTTCCCCAAGCCTCCTAGTGAGATTTACTCTGCAAATGCCTCTGGCACGCTGCTCCAAGCTGTGTCACCACTGTGGCTCTTTGTTGTGGCAGGGGGGACCAGGGTCCATCGTGAATCTGCAAGGTGCAGATTCATGTGACTGACTAAGGCTGCAAGCTCTGGACAGGTCTGTTAGTCAACCGCTGCTAGATCATGAAAGGAAATGGTTGCCTTGAATATTACAGTTCTCTTTGCTTTCAGCTTTTCTTTCCAAGGAAAACAAGATCAGCCACTTATCATCTCAGCTTCACCCTCCTACTTCCCTATGGCTGTAGGAACAACTATCCTAACTCCCACTAATTCTTCCCACTTCTCTACCTAACTGCTCTGCTTCCCCTCGTTGTTCTCACTCCATTACTAAGCTGGCTTTGGGTGTCTGTGGAGAATAAGAAACCAAAGGACACAGGATTGGTGTGGGAGGTGTAACAGGTACACTGGCAAAGCCAGAGGGAAAGAGAAGCAGATTAGGGGAAAGTGTCAGAAACAAGGCTTAATACATTTGCAATGTGTCTGTTCTGACCTTTGCTGTTCCCCAGCCACGTGAAGACAAGGTGTTCCCCCACCCACACTCCTAAATGTTTTGGTTCACACATCCCATAAGTATCTGCCTGCGGACGAGCCATTATTATTGCCTGTAATTCTGCTGTTGAGCAAGGCTGATCAGATGATTAGAGCCATTCCCAGCTAAAGGCAGGTCAGAGACCAACCACAAAAATCCTCACAGCAAAGTCCTCTAAATGGATAAGCAAGGCTCATGCCAGGGTCCCCAGCTGCAATCAGCTCCATGCTACCAGCACACACCAAGCCCAACGCTAAGCAAGACCAAGACCCCTGGCCAGGCTTATTCCCCCACCCACAGTGCCGCATGCAGCCAGTTTGATTTCTCTGGGGCTTTGGGGAGCTGTTGCTTTGGGAACTGGTGAGGCCAGTCTCAGCAGTGCTGGTGTGAAACGGCTGCAGTGTCAGCAAACCCACAGCAGAGAAGAAAGGGCAGCTGCCCACCAGTGTGGGCAGATGGCTGTGAAGATCTACCTGTCCATCCACTTTCTGACCCTAACATGTGTCTCTTACTAGCACAAAAGACACTAAGCTGAAGACACAGAGACACTGAGGAAGCGCCTGGAGGCATGAAAGAGATGTGAGGGGTTGCAGGGAGGAGAAGAAAACTGTTTCCTTAGCCCTGCCAGCCCCGGTGCCATTGGGAGGCTCAGGCTGGCAGTATCACTGTTCCACTGCCGCTCGCTTGTAATTTCTATCATGGGCAATTAAACCCTTCCTGTGTGGAGAAATGGAATGTAATAGCCTGAATATTCTGACTTTAACATCGAGGCATGAAGAGGTCCTTGAAGCATATTGCCTCTGGTCACCCGCAACCACTGAATTCTGAGAAATGGTCTCCATCTAATAACACATTTATAGCAGGCAGATTTCACATCAGCCTTTTAGGGGAGATGGTAGGAGTGCTTCATCTGGGGGTGCAGGAAACAAATAGAACCAATTTCTACTGAAAAAATCCAAAGATTTGTTGAAAATAAATTAAAATTGTCAAAACCTAAAATGAATTACCTCAGCCTCATCATTTCATTCAGAAACCGTTTTTCTTTAGTAAGCTAGAAAAATATTTTGCTTTCCCCTTTCCTATCTGATTCACTTCATTTTGTCTTCTATTTTCAAATACTCATTTTCATGCTTTACTTATAGGACAGAATTTATCACCATATGAAAAGCAAATCAAAACAATCTGACGATACTAAACATAAACATTTTGATTATCCTTAAACCCATTTTCTCTAAGAAATGCTTAAGAATTTTGCCCGTTTGCCTAAGTGGGAGGAGAGAGTGAGACCTCCTCCTTTATGATGCTGGGTCTTCACCCTAGACCAGAAACCCTGGCATCTGACCAGCTCTTTGACATGGCTCTTGTGCACCTGAAATATCTAGATCTCTCCTGTGGAGAGATCTAAAGCTTTCAGTTCAGATAAATCAACTCTGCCTTAAAAATAATTTAGCCCATCAAGTGACAGCTATTGGTACAGCTCAGAGTCTATATCTTTCAAATTTGACACAACAGTGCTTTCCCTTTGACTTAGAAGAATCAATTTAATGAGGTTCAGAGCACAGATCAGTACCTGAATCAAACACACGCTTCCTGGCCTGTCCACATATACACATCTCTGTACAGAGAAGCGGGGCCATTGGGAACTGCAGAGTAACTCCATTATCTAATGGACTTCTGACGGAGGCAGCTGCATCTGTGCTTTTCTTTGAGCAGTTCTGAGCCTGTGACTGCATCTCCCAGGCACATCCCTACCACTGTGTGATGGGCAAGGTTGCATTTCCATCACGCAGTGACTGCGGCCACGTCCATGCCTGTGCATCATGGCAAAGCCTTTTTTAATGCTCTCTAGAGGGCAAAGCTTCTACCAAACCAAGAAAGCTGCCAGGGCTACCAAGGCAAAGGCCATCCGTCCAGTCTGGTCCAGACCACAGTAACAAGAGTCAACCGGAAAACTGTCATTATGGTCTATTAACAAGCAGAAACCCACTTGCTGGCAGATGCCTCTGGATAAGGAGATCAGGTGCACCTGCCGTGATCCAGAGCTGTGTTAGAAAGGTTTTATGTGGGTAAGGGTGAGGAATCATGAATTAAAAGCTCTCAAGTCAGGCACGGTGAGCCCGCTGGCTATTTGGGAAGTGCCTACAGTAAGCACTAAGTTCAGAGCCAAAAAAAACCCAATAACTACCTCTGCATTCAGTCCAGCTGAAGAACTGTGAGTTTTCTCCAAAGGCTGTCATGAAATGAATGTGGGATTGAGCCACGTCTGCCAGCAGAAGGCTGGAAATCAGCTCAGTGAAGGAATTTACAAGAGCCGCCTACTTTGTTATGAATGTTGATTTATTCCATTTTGCCCAAGGGCCAGAGGCTGCCCAAGCTATGGGCTGTGTGGAGGCACCTGTGTATCAGGACTGATGCTGCAGTTTAAGAAACCTGACCAAGTACAGCCAGATTCCCCATCTAGCATCAGACTAGGGAGCACAGATGTTAATTAACTTTAGGACTTTGCTCTCCAGAAATGCCTCTGAAGAAAAGCACTTTCCCCCAGGACGCTGCTGTCCAGATTTTCATATTTTATTTAACTCCAAATTTTTGAGGCAAAACCTCAGCCTTTTTTTTTTTAATCTTTACTGATAACAGACTCCTTATGTTTTCTGCACAATAAACAGCCTATAAATAAATTACCAACGTGGATGTCACACTAATCCCCTCCAGATATTTTCTGTGTATGTTCTGTATAATAAAAGGAGCTGGTTGAATTATTTATAGTGAACAAATCAGTCCTCTTCCGGTTTGGGAGCAGACCCTGAAACTTGCAGAAGCTCTTGGGTTACTTTCAGGATGGGAGTAACTTATTTATTTCATTAGAACTTCACGATTTGTCCCACAAGTCACATGCCAGTGGTGCTATTCCTCAGGAGCTTTGTGATTTTTTTTGTTTCTGAAGGCAATGACAAACAATAGCTATAGGACACCCACTGCCCTTCTCCACGTATCCAACCTCACCACCACATAAGCAGAAGTAGCTATGTGAGAAATAGTTGCTCTCCTAGCACTTGGGCACACAGGAATGGGCTCAGGTGACTGTTCCTGAACATCAAGGAAGCAAGAGATATGAGCACTGTCCAAGTTAAGAGCCAGAAAAAGCACTGGGGCCCTTAGTGAGCAATACCCATTTCCCAACACTTTACATTGCTACGATATACATCTTTATGAGGAACCAAAACCTGACATAGCTCATTACATCAGTGCATGTCCTGTACAACTTCACTAGGTTCATGCTGATGCCCGACTCTCACCGCACACCAGGCAGCCAAGAATAGTGCACAGTCCTTGGCAGAGCCTTGTGGTGTGCTTCAGGCATTGCAATCCACCGAAGAAGTGGGTGCATCTGAGCCATTGCCTCCTAGACAGATGATTTGTGAAGGATTTTTAAGTCCTTTCAGTTGAGAAGTGCTGTGCAACTGCTGGAGTCTATTATTATCAGGGAAGAAGGGGTGGAGGTAACAAATTTCCTTTACCTATAGGCTTATCTTGTGCTCCAGAGCAACACATTCAAGCATCTTAAAAAGTATGCCATTTTCATTTCATTTCCTTCCCACTTATTCCAAAGCAGCCAAAGCTAAGTACAATCAAGACTTAAGTGTTCCTCAGAGCAAGACAATTATTACCGGTCTCGATTTCCCCATCTATTAAGGAGAAGTGAAGATATTAACCCAAGCCTTGCAGTGGGACACCGGGGCTGTAACCCAAAGCCTCCTGCTGCGGCTCCCACGCTAACTGCCTTCCAACCAAACACAGCTGCTGTTCCTTAGAATGCAGCTCCACTTCCATGCAGAGATGCCTCAAACCACCCAAGGGATCTCTGCAAGGGTGACTTAGCCCCATGGGGCTTAGCTGCTCTCCTGGGGATTTTTGCCCCTGCTGCTGGGATAGCTCAGCTGTTCACAGGCAGCTTCCAGCTTGCTGCACACTCTGATAGCGCGGCACTGATGGGGATTTTACTCAAAGAAAGAGCTGTGATTCAGCAGCTCGACCACCCACAGCCCTGAGCTTGGAGAGAGCAATCCTTGCAAGAGAGTTGTGCAGGCAGCCACTGCCTTCTGCCCCACTAGGCTACCTCTGCCCAGAAAGCACCCACGAGCTAAGACAAAGCACCCCAGGCCCCCAGGCTGCCTTTTTCACAGCAGCCCCTTTCCTCACTGCTACCCCTTGTCAGCTTTAATGTTGAAAGCCAAACCTCCCTCCCTGGCTCTTCAGGATTTACATGAAAGCAGTCAGTGGGGAGTTCTCTTCATTCATGCTGGGCTTATACTTCTAAATTATAAAGTGTGTCAAATGAAGATTTAATTTATATTTAACAAGACAACGTTTGTAAATTAATTATTCATCAGCTGATAACGAATAAACATTTCCCCTTTCCCTCCCTCCTCCTTTGTCATAGTGTTTTCACAAATGCACCATACATGCAAATCTACTAAATCTATTCTGCAGTACTCCAAATGTGGGAAAATATGTTCTTCATCCTCAATTTCGCTGGTGTGTTGCATGGTAACTAATGCAGCCAGGCACAGCATTATGAATTTAATAGTGCGCAGCATCTCCTTCCTGAAGAGGGAAGGGGGGAATATTCAACATGTGTATTTGGACATATCACCCTCTTCAGGTTCCAGTCCCCCACTCACAGGCAGAGCTAAGAAAATAATTTGCTGTAATAATGGAGGTAGAAGCTTAACCTTTCCCCCTGGAAATTACAGACACTTCAGAGGCAGCAGAATCTGGCCTCATGACATAGGTCAATTTTGTTCTTTCCATTTTTATTATTACCATCAAGTTATTATTACCATCAAGTTTCACTACAGAATTTGGCACACAAAGTCATCTCCTCACACATTACCAAAGGGAGGCATCTCCAGCATCTAAACAAGCCTTGGCTGCACCATGTTTGATCACAGATACCTGAAGCAGACAACCAAAGCAGGTCCCTGGATGTGTCATGTCTCCATTCACTTTGGCCAGGAGGCTGCTATGGTGTTGGGCTATGTACTTGGTGTTCAACTCCAAGCCTCATGCTTAGTTTTGTGCAAGAAAGGAAGAAAAGGACATCAATCTCTGACCTCTGGGAGGAATCAGAGAAGCTCTGGGCAGGACTTGCTCCATTCCCAAGCTTGAAGCAGAAGTGGTTTTTCCACTCCCACCCATGCTGTCTCTCATGGGCACTTCACGGACATCCTCAGGACTGAAAGATACTTGGCCCCAGCAGTTGGCAACCACTTTACTTCTACAGCACCATTTCCTGAGAGTTAAGCATCCCTAAAGGAAGGTGATCCAGAAGTCTAGGTGCCCTTGACATGAGTTAAGGCTATAATCTATAGCAATAAACCCATTACAAAACAAAACCAAGAGCAAATCCCTCCAGCAAACAACCAGTCAGCGAAAAATTTGAACCCAAAGTGTCCTCCATCAGTCCCTGCTGCTGCAGCCCTCCCTGGCACCTCTTCCTGCAAACAAGCCCAAAGAACCAAGGTGGGTCTTTGCGCCAGGCTCAGCTTAGTGATAAACCAAGGACGTCTAAATGCTGTCTGTGTTAATGGGAATCTAATTGGGCATCCAGTTTCACAACGCAGCTTGGAAAGCTGTGGCACTGTGGATGATAACTCGTTTGGCTTGGGGTGCTGCTGGCTGGCACCCAGCGGCAGCAGACGGCTCTGGAAGGGTTTGTGGCTGAGGACATTCTTTCCCTGATGGTGTAAACACCGTTTCCCACCACCCTGAGAAGCGCTGAGTGCCCCAATCCCATCCATGGACAATAACTTCATGGGGATGGAGAGAAAACCCCACTCCACGCAGCAACTGGAACAAACAGCTGTGTGGGTGCAGCACTCTTCTGCACCCTTTTTCCTTTCAGCTCATCGTTTCAACGAGGTCCCTTCCCATTTCCTACCATTTAACCATCTCATAGCTTGATTTCTGGTTACTGCTACGTTTTGGCTGGCAAAGCACAGAAGGTCCTTTCCCCAGGGATGACAATGTAAAATGAGCTCAAATGCTTAACTGGGAAACAAGGCTGCCACTGGTCTACAAAAGATATCAAGAAATCACTTTACATTTCTTTCTCCTCCAAACGTGTCCGTCTTCTGTTGACTCCTGAATGTTAATGTTATTTATGACAAGTGATTGATGAGGGGGGATGCAGAATTCACACCCAGCGCAGGGCATTTTCAAATCACCTATTCATTTTTAAGGACCGGAATCAGTTTTGCAACCTGACGTGATTTATCATTTGGAGGTTGGGCAATGGCTAGGCAGGGCCAGCTTCCGGGCCCTGACAGCATCACCAGGCTGAGGGAAGCGGTGAGTACTTAACCCTTTGAAAGCTGAGCAGATCATCACAGGACAACAGTAATCAAACTACATTGCTTAAGTTAGAACCTTCCATTCCACCAGCACGTCAGGCCACGTTATAGCCTTCAGACTCAGATACACAGACTGTGCTAATAGCCACAGTAATGCTGCTATATTTCTTAAAAGCAAAATGAGGTTTTTATCTTCTACACAGCCTGGCTACGTAAGAGAGAAATCTTTACGTAAGAGGCTGTCATTGCAATACACCTAAAAGAGATCAATGGGACATTTCCCCTTCAGTGGACCTTACAGCCTACAGGAGCATCTGTATCTGCAGCAGAGAGCAATCTCACTATGGGCTCAGGACAGATCTAGATTTAAGTCAAATTATGGTTCCTTTCTCTCAGAAATGTGCATTTCCTCAGGTTGCATATGGGAAAAGGGCATGATCAGGCACGTGGGGCAGGTCTGACAGCTGGGAGAAGGCAGAACTTCTCAGGCTGGGAGAAGTTACATAAAAAGGGACAAAATGGGAATAATATGTCCCCAGCAAAGACAATCTGTATCATATGTTTGATGCCAGCCTGCCAGTGGCTGGCCCGACCCACAAAATGACTTAATTCATTGTATCAGCATGGAAAAGCCACTCCTGGCTTGCCTTAAGTGCACTGGGACTTCCTGGAATACTGTGTAGTTGTGGAACTCCATTCCATGAAGAGTAAAAGCTTCTGTTGACTCTTTGAAAGAGCTAATCACATGGGTTGAGCTGCTCTAGGAACACTCAGGGCTGTCTTCAGTAGCACACTCCCGTATGATTCTCTGGTTCCTAGTAAGGGTTGAGGTCACACAAAAGTGAACCTTTGCCCCTCAGTGGGAATGGCTGTTGTTACTGCCTTGCATCGTGTTTTCAGGAGATTCTGAAGCTGCTGTACCTGCAGCCATATATGGTTGGTATTAGCCCAGAGGATCTAAAATAACGAAAGGCTGGGACATTCTCACATACCCATCACCATGGCATAAGCTGTGTTTCTTAGGAAACCAGACTAGCAGCAGAGCCTGGTATTTCCATTTAGCAAATGGATTAGAGGGAAAGATAAGGAATAAGGATGCGCACTGTGGTTTTCTTGGCATATCCCTGGGCAGTACAAAGTAGATGGGACAGCCACTTATAACACTGCTCTTACTCTGTATCTCCAGGCACAGCAGTGGCAAGGGAGGTGAGCACACCCACCCCTGCACACTTCTTTCTGCACTGCAGCTCTGTGCATTGTCACTGTGGTTTCATGTCCACACACCCACATGGGATGAAGGAGCTTGCACTATCTGCTGGCAGCCAAACATCCACATGGCTTGGGCTGTGATTCTCCTGCAAGCTGGATCCATAGAAACAGTGAAAGGAATTTTTTTTGCCTCAAGGCCACCCCTCTTGGGTCTCCTGATGGTGTTCTCATGGTGCAAGACAGCTCCCAGCCAGGTTCCCATCTGGTGGTTGGTGAGCAGGGGCTGCTCAAAGGCACATGCTCAGCAGTGGCCAATCAAAGGGGCTGCTTCAAAATGATTTTTGGAGTGAAAGTGGTACTACAACTACAATGCCATTCCTCCACCCCCAGAGGGGTTTGTTCAGTGGAAATTTTCTACTTGGAAAACTAAAAATAATATGCCCATCCTGAGAACTTTCTTTTTTCAGTTTAAGGGGGCTGGTTTTGTTTCTGCTCCATTTTGCATTGAGAGAGGCAAGAAAAGCCAAATTGTCCTGGGTGTACGTTTTCTTTGTCCTCTCCCACCAGCTGCCCAGTGGATCAAAGAAGTCTTTCAAAACCTGACAGCAGTGAGGTTCATTTCTTGCTAGAAAGGACAAAAAATGACTTCACAGGGAAAATAATAGAAGTTTCCTGTAAAAAATAAATAATCAACAGTTGCTCTCCACTGTGTGGCCTGGAGGCTCTTCAGACCAAAGAGCATCTCTGTTGAATGTTTCCACACCTCCCAGTACAGTGGGGTCCTGAGACATAAGCAGAAACTATATCTCAGTCATGGTGGTATCAATCTAAAGTGCTAAAGAATTGCTGTTGGACCCAGCGCATCCTGCCTGCCCCTCCACAGCAGCACAGCCCAAGACTGGGACACCCAAATTCTGCACCACCAGACCATTGCCATAGAAACCATCTCCAGGTACCTGTTTCAGTCCTTCTAGGAAGCGCACTGCTCCCCCTTCCAGCCACTACCACACAGGCTCAACCAGGGTGGTGCAAGTTTCCCCGAGCATCCTAGTGCCTGCATGCCTTCCAGACAGGAGAAGCCAAAGCCAACATCTGCCAACACATTGCCAGTGGAGACCAAAGAACATCACCTCCCTGAGCTCATGACGATGGTAGGGTTGCTGAGCTAACCAAGGGCACTTGAGGACCCTGCTCCTAATCAGGGATGGCTGTCAAGCCTTTCTAGCTCCAGCTATCAGCAGGTCAGAGCACCTCTTCCCAAGGAAAGGGAAACAAACCCACTCACAACACCATCTTCACACCATGTCAAGTCAGCATGACACAGCCTGCCAGCAGTACTGGGCCAGCAGCCTCCCACACTCTCAGTTGTGGTGACATCACAACCCTGCAGCAACGACACCACTCACCATCTGGATGACAGACACTGGCCCGATGCTGTTCACGTAGATATCCACATCAATAAATGTGGGCTTGACTGCAAAGAAAATAAAAAAAGGTATGGATGAGCTGAGGCTGGATTCATTTGTGAAGGGCTGAGGGAGGACCAGGGGAGCATCTGGGATCAGTGTGGCTCCATCTCACTAAAAATCCAAACTACAGCAGCCACAAAAGCATGGAAAACACAAGGTGCAGCCAGAGCAGGCCACTACCCGTGGCCACAAGGAGCTTCAGGGGACACTTACTGCCAATGTCAGGCCTCAGCTTGTTGTCATAGTTCTTCAGCAGCGAGTTGAGGATCTGCGTGGCATCAGTCTCCTGTGTCTTGGGAGTGAGGACCCATGTTTTATTGATGCTGAGGTAATCATAATCGTATTCCTCTGTGCTCTCACACCTAAAGCAGAGAGACAAAAGAAAGATATAGCTGTGGCACCTCTCTGGTGCTTTGTGGGAGTAGGAGCACAGCTGGGTTTCAGAGATACTAAAGGAGGAGGACACAGCAGTGCTAAAGGGCAGAACAGAAGGAGCTCAGGGATCTCCTCTCAGCCACACTGTTAAGATGACACAACTCACATGGCACCTTGGCTGACATGCAGGGGCCATGCTACCAGCAGTCAGAACTAGTAGGCATGAGATACTCCACATCCTCCCCAGCTTCTTTTGGATACACACTGTTCATCCCCAAAGCATGGCAGCCAGGCCACACCTACCCATCCTGCTCCCAGAATCCCTCTGCTGCCAGCAGCTCCTGCTCTTCCAGCTACCTCAAATACCTCAGCTGCTCTGTCTACCACTTGCACCTGAAGCACACTTCCTCTCAGGAAGAAGACAGTGACCAAACAACAATTTAGGCAGAAAGGCATCTACAATAAAAACATTTCAGAGAAAATAGGTCCTAAAACTACCAAGCAGGCAGCATGCACATCTGGCTTGCCAGGAACCCAGCCATCTGCCCTGTACAGATCCTGGCAAATTAAAGCCTTATGCAAACTCCTCTGCCCTCAGGCCAAGACCTGCCACAATACATTCCCTGTACTCACCAGCCCTTTCTCCTTAAGCCTTTGGTGCACTCTCTCATTAAAAGATGCTCCATCCTCCTGATATTCCAGTTCCAAGAGGGCAAGGAAAGCTTGCATGCTACTTTGGACACAATCCACTAAGCAACAGCTTCTCCCACTGCCTTTCAAATCTGCCCTTCCTAAACCTTTCACACCCCTATTTCCTAAACCCTCTAATTAAATTAGGTCCACAAGGTCAGCTGGGAAATTCTAACCACCTGCTGCTGCCCTGGGCAGCTCATTCACAAATTGTCCCTGGAATGACACAGCCATATGCAGGAGCGGATGCCGAGGAATCCCACACTCGGCACACCCCCCTCCACGTCTGCCATGTCAGCGTGTCACCTGTTCCAGCACCAGGAAGGGTCTCGCAGCGGGAACTGCCACTGTGTTGACACTTCCCAGCTGGAGCCTCACAGCTCTGAGGTGCAATCAGGCACCACGGATACACATCTCCCTTCTCTGCCTTGGGAGGCAGAGCCTGGCAAAGGTACTTGAAAGTGAAAAAAAGCATTAAATTCACATGTTGCAGTCAATTTATCAGATGTTCCTCTTTTAAAACCCTAGATAAAACTTACTTTCACAATCACTTTAAAACTCTTTGCATCTCCCCAGCTTTCAGGCTCTGGGATGGGTCTCCTGACAAGGGCTGCACTGCGTGCAGCTGGCTGCCTGCCACCACACGTTAGGAATTGGCATATCACCTTGTTGTTTCCTGTCTGATTGTGCTGCACTTTCTAACGATGTTTGAGGAGTCTTAAGCAACACTGTCAGGATGTGCTTCCCTATCTGAGCAGCAGCAGCACGGGCTCATCGAGCTGTTGTGCTGTGGCATGGCTTCGAAATGCAGCCGAGCAGACAGCTCCGTGGCACCCAGCAGCTGCTGGAGGCACAGGGGACCACTGCTGCACCCACCTGAAAGCTGGCCATAGGCAAAATCTGGGGCTGGCCCAGCTCCTTTGGGGCACAAAGAGGGAAAGGTGTCTCTGCCCGCAGCCCAGCTCAGGGGAAAGGAATGCTAACTGCTTTCCCTTGCTGCCAGCGGTTCGGGTGATGCAGGCTGCCTCTAGCAGAGTGGGAACAGCTACACCGAAACCTTATCTCAGTGTTCTCTTGACCCTATGTAAAGTCAGCCCAACACAGGTCACCTGCCGGCACTGAGCTTTGTGTGTCCCACTGCCCTGCCAAAAGCCAGTTTCTGTAAGCCCTAAGGCCACAGTAGAGTCCAAAGCATCCCTCTGGGGCTGAACAAACCCACACTGATTACTCTGACCTCAGCCTTCTGCTTCCTCCTGTTTAGTGTCACTGATTAACACCCTAAGGCCTGGGGTAGCATTTGTATGGAGGCACATTCCTATGCAGTGGCATTACCAAAAATATGCTTTTGCTAATACAGCTAATCCTGGACTACTAAACCACGCTAAGCCATTTTAGCATAAGCAAGCCAGTTTTCCTGGAGAAAATATGCTTTTTTTGCTGAAAAATTTTGCTGGTTGGGAGTGTGACACTCATGCCACTCTATGCAAGCCCCTGCCACCTCAACAGACCCTCTTCCCAGTAGCCCCACTTCAAATCAAAAAGGGAAGAATACAAGAGGTATTGCAGAGGAGAGGAATTGAGGTGACATGTGCACGTCCCCCCACAGCTGCTAACGGAAATGTCACACTGCAAACCTGCAGCGATCCCCAACGTGCCATGAGCACTTGCCAGCCCGGCAGCTCCATCTCCTCTCACAAAGTGACTGGCTGGGTGACAGGGGACAGCCAGTTCCCATATGTCTCTGTACAGCCAGGGGGAAAGGCAGAGCCATGTTTCCTCACCTCCATTTTTTGAAATGTCAAAACATCCACCTCACACCACTCCTGCACTTTGCCATGGGGCTGGGATGCAGCCACGAGCGTGGGTAAGGGGTGGGCAGGGGGGTGATGGCAGAGCAGAGCTGGGGATGTTTGTGAGGAAACCCCTGGTCTGACAGATGCAGCAAGGGCTATGGCAGCTCCCGCTGGTGCCCAGAGCAAGAGGCCTGCACAGCAGGGAGGTGTCCTTTTAAATGTGCTCACATATACGGATGGGGTTGGACAACCCTCCCTGGGCAACCCTTGGCATTACAGCAGGACTGTGCTCTGCCTTGCTTTCCTAATTGTGTTTTACTCAAGCAGACACCTGTTTTGCTGAAGTTTCCAAGCACGCTGATAGGCAAAGTAAAAGCCACCTGAAGAGCTGGTGCCCAAGCTGTCTGACAAGGTTTCCCTTGGTAGAGGGAGAGCAACAAGTGTTGTGAGCACTCAAAGACACTACTCATTGTCTGGTAGGACAACTGACGAGGCTTGACCAGGATACACAGTATTCACAGCCTGATGTGTTAATGAAGTTCGAAACCAGTAAAATTTTATATTGAGACCTGCACCCACTGGGGAGGTGAAAACTCTCAACCATCCCTAGCCCTGAGGCAGGAATGTCCTGGAGCAGATGCAGATAATGGGGCTGTGATTGTCCAGCTTCCCTACAAATACAGCTCAAAGCCTCCCCTGCTCCTGAGGAACAGACAACAATAAGATGAAAGAAAAACATTTCTCTTGGTTGAAAAGCACTGTGGTAAATCCTAATTACAACATGGTGATCTGTCCTACCTACCCATCCTGATGCCTCCAACGTTGTTTAAGCAAATTACCTTAAATTAGAAGCAGGCAAAAGATTTAAGGACAGGGGGCTCAGTAAACTGTACTCTACCCATTTCACATGTTATCTTGCCACTCCTGTCATAGCATGCTCCACGAAGCCCAAATGGTCGCTTGCACAGTTTCAACCATCTGTTAAGCTCAGCTTTCTGGTGGTGCAATGCTGTCCAGGGAACCTGCCTTCAGGGCTCAGAGCTGGGTGCCTTGGTCCCAGTCGAGGCAGTGCCTGAGGAAATGCTGGTGCATTAGGCTCTGCAGTGGGGTGACAATGTGGGGAGCGCCGAGTCACCTGTCACAAAGCATCCAGCCTGCTCCAGCACCAAGGGACGGGGTCCTGAAGGTTGTGCCAGAAGAAGAGCTTGGAAACACGTGTCACCTGAACCAGGTTCCTCACCCCAGCACCCATCAAGCGTAGGGCTGGTGAGATTCACCCCTGGCAAGTTGCAGCCAGGGAAATGCAGTGAATACAGAATGACACCTTAGTATAATTTGCCCCTTTTCTTCTTCTCCCATAGACTTTCTCTTCCAGTCCATCACTCCCACAACACACACAGACACTGCTCCTGGCAAACTGGGGCTCAGGGAAGAGGCAGATATGAGAGACTGGGCAGAAAGTAAGCAGGGTCAGCTATAGGGTAAAGCCTCCTTCTCAAGGGCATCTGAATATACAATTTTACTGCTCCTCCCTGTGATCTTGCAGCTTACGACTCACCCTCTCAAAATGCAGTGCTCATGGCAGTATGCTGCAAGGACAGTAGGGCACAGGGACATAAGGTACAGGGACCCAGACCACCCCGAACGCCCTCCCAGCCCTCAAATGCCTCCAAGCACCAGCGCAGTGGTGAGAGGTTGTGTGTCAGGGCACGAGCCGTGGGGCAACTCTCTCTGCCTAGACCCCAGGAAGGCCAGACCTCAGAGAACCTCGGCAGAAACGGACTTTCTGCCCACACTTGAGGTCCAGAAGCCTTGGCAGAGCAGACCATTAGTAGCAGGATTCATGCTCCCTGTCCCTGACTGCATTTGTAATGGGATTTGATCAGCTTTAAGGCGGTTTATTCTGCCAATTAGCTTCAGCCAGTAAAATCCCTCTTCCCCCGAGCCCTGAGGGCAACAATCTGCTGACAACATGTTCTCTCCCCGATCCAGCCATTAAACTCACCAGCAAAGCTAGGAATTGTGGAAAAAAAAAAGAGGGGGGGAAGAAACTTGAAAACCTCTTGTGCGTGGGGCCTTTCATCGCTGTTTACAGAAAAGCACTACAAACCGCCGTCCCTGGGAGAGAACCATCATCTGCCAGCCCCACGCCTCCGCTCGTATCCTTGCCCAACGCGCCGGTGATAACGGGCTGGGATCAGGCTCCCAGCTGGCACCCAGAGCTGGGACCTGGGGCCAACCTGTAGAGCAAGGCAGGAGCCCTCGCTGCCCTTCTCCTGTCAGGCTGAAAACCCTGCGGGGCTTTCGGGGTGCCAGGGGATGGGATAAAGGAAAAGGAAAAAGGGATACAGGGAAAGGAGGTGGGATGCACGGAAAGGAGACGGGATGCACGGAAAGGGGATGCAAGCTCCATCCCACCCAGCCCGACTCTGCCTAGAAATGCCCCGGTGATGGATGAAGTCCCCATGAGGTGCCAAGCTCCCCCTGGTCCTGGTCTGGGCACCCCTAGAAGGGGCTCAGCCCCCGGCAGGATTCAGTCAACGAGGTGATGGCGGGGTGGAAAAAGGGATGTCCTCCTGATTCCCGGCAAGCGAAGGGGGGACCTTGGGTGCAAAGGGACACGCAGGCACTGGGTGCTGCTGCGCCCAGCCCCGATTCCCCTCGGGGCCGGCTGGAAGGAACCGCTGGGGGCACAGACGTTCCCAAATCCCCAGGCTGGGGGGCGCGGGGAGTAGCGAGCAGGGTAAACTGAGGCTGGGTGGGGGTGTCCCGGTCGGCGGGGTTGGGGGAGTCTCACCTGGCTCGCAGGACCGTCCCGAGGGCCATGCAGAGCAGCAGCATCGTCCCGGGCATCCCGGCGAGGCGAGGCGCGGCCCCGGGGGGCGGCGGGGGGGGTCCCTGCTGCGCCGCGCTCCAGCCCCGCCGCCGCCCGCCCCGCGCCCCGCTCCGCGCCGCCGGCGAGCGAGGCGAAAGTTGGGCATCTCTTCCCCGGCTCCGCGGCGGGGAGGGGCCCGCGGGGGCTCGGTGCACGGTCCTACCTCCCCCCCGCACCCCCCCGGGGGCTCAGCGCCAGCGGGGGGGCGCGCATGGCAGAGCCGGACCCGCGCATCAGTCTGTGCTGGGGAGGGAGCACCGTCAGCTGCTGCAAGGATCCCTCGCTCCCCCCTTTGCCAGGCGCTTGGTTTCTCTTAAGAGATGCTTTTTTTAAAAAAAATGCAAAACAGTTGGGTTTTTTTCCCTAAAAAAAAATAATAAAAAGAAAGTGAGTAATTATTGTTAGAATATGCAAGGCGTCAGCGCCTGCTGGGCTGAGCTGCGAGGAAGATGCAGCCGGGGGAGGGTCGTTTCCCACTTGTTGGGGTTGCTGTCCCACCAAAAAAAACATGGGAGGTTGCGGGATGCGGGGGTGGGAGCTACGGGACAGCCGGGGGGTTTCAGCCTGTCGCTCTCTCCCGGTTTGCCAAGGCTGTACTTGGGTATCTCTTTTCACTGCTGGCATCTGGCTTGTAAACAGGAATGACAGATTGTTTCTCAGCGAGTTTTGGGTGAGAGCTGCTCAGAATCAACTTTGTTACAGCTACATGGGGTATCAATAATGTCCTTTGTCACCCGGTTACAGGGAGTTGTAGGAGCTCATTCCCAAAGGGCCTGGTCCTGCATTTTCCAGAGGGTCTGGTAACATTGATGACAAATGGGGATTTGGTGCCATCCCTCTAGATGGGAGTGGGACCATTCCTGGTACTGGAGTGGGACTGTGGACAACTATCTCTCACTCCTGGCCCTGTCACAACGTTCTTGACATGAGCACAGGAAAATCGCTCCTCTGCTCTCCATCTGCCCAGTGCTGGTGACCACTCTCTAATTTGCTCAGCTTAGCATGATCAGGAGATCCCTGTTCCCCAGGCACATTCAGTGCCTAATAGCCAGGACAATCTCTGTGGGGATTAGAACTGCTGCAGTACAAGCAGGAAATAACAGCAGCACACCTGAGTGATTCTTCAAGGCTCTTCCTGCACAGGCCCTCCCTTGCTGATTCTTGCAATGATCACCTTAAACCTTCAAGCACGAGATCTGAGCAGCCTCAAAGCCGTAGCAGCCAGCTGCAGGCATCGCAGCTTCGAGGAGGCATTTCTCTGTAATGAAGCAGCTGCAGATTATATTTCCTTTACTGCATGCAAACAAGCCAGCTCTGGGATGGCAGAGTTTACAGGAAGCACATGTCAAAAGAGTCAATAACAAATATCAAAGGAGCAGTGAAGGTGAAAAGAGCTCTTTAAGCATCAAAGGAAGTCACTGCATTGCCAGAGAAGTTCTTCAGATGAAATGGAAGTTGGGAGAGATGCAACAGCAGCCACGGGGACTACTTAGCTGTCGAGGGTTCTGGTCATGGACAGATCACAGAAAATCCAGGGTTCATATATGTGCTCTCAGCTCCCCCTCAAGACGCAGGATGTGAAGTGGTAAGTGGGGAAATTCATGGGACTGATTCCTTTTGACCACCTCTTCTGCTACCTAAGAACTGAGAGACAATTGGTACTTGGAGAGCTGCAGGTGATATGAGCAGTGTTAGGGAATCACAGCATCCAATTATGATGCTGTTTTGGGGACACCTTCCAGGCAGTTGTATGCACCAAGAGCATCCGAGCAGCCGTCCTCCATGGTCTGCTTCTTCATCTACAGTAGTAGTAGTTTCTTGTTATAACTGGTACTGAGTCTTTTACTTGGACCAAAGATAAGCATGAAGCATGTTGATGGCGTAGGGGAGCAAGGGGAGAGTGCTTCTTTTCAAGCAAACACCTTATTTATCAACAGCACAGCCTCAGCCTGGGACAAGCCCATTTTAAATTCACAGTCAATGATTTTGAACAGGCACCCTTAGTCCAAATGCTGAGAAGACTAAAATATCCTTCACCAGTGCTTTGAGAGGAAACAGCCCCTATTTTCCAGTTTGAAGAGACATTTGTTTTGAGGTCTACTGTCATGGGATTCTCCAAACCTAAGCAGGAGATGAAATGTTTTATTCAAGATGCTTTCTGTCCCTTCTGGTGTTTCAGTTTAACTGGCAAACTAATAAAAGCCATTATTTACAGTGTCCTCATGAGCACAGAGCCTGGGGGGGCGTGCTGCCATGATAAATGAGGATTTGATCTTGCAGTCCTCACTGAGGGATTTAGTCCCAGGAGATAAGGAGACAATTCCAGCCCTGGTCCAGGATCCCAAACCCCTTCCTTTCACAGGGGTCTGCCCTGTAGCTGGAGAGTCCTGTACGAGTCTGGGCACATCTGTAACCCTTTATGAATCCTGCTGTGCTCTCTCAAAAGGTCCTTTGCAGTGTCAATCATGAAATCTGTGCTGCCTGTTCCTGTGTTCGTGGGTAGTGTTTATAACTGCAGGCTGGAGCAGCAGGTGAAGGCAGGAGGCAATGCTTTGCCCTCCTCTTCCTTGTGCAAGAGGCTGGTCACTCCTTGCCTTAGGCAATGCCGAAGACAAAGACTGTCTCTCTCCAAGGAGACTGCTCTTCTTCTGGGCTGTGCCAGGAGTGTTGTACTGAGGGAAAATGCATACAAGTGGAGAAAAGTATTAACTCAAGGTGTTTAGGAGCTCGTGTCTGAGAAAACTCAGCCTCTTGGCATTTGCAAAATCCTCCTCAGACAGATATCTTTCAAGGGTGGAGTAGCAAGGCAACTCACAGTGGGACTGGAGTACTCCAGGCAGAGGCATAGGGCTCTGCAGGAACAGATCAGGCTTGAAGCACTGCTGGCAGAGCTGGAGACACCAGGAACTGCTGGGGTATTTGTAGGTTGCCACTGCCAAGACCATGCAGCAGACAGCTCTGAAGTGCTGCACGGAGGTGAATACATTTTCCACTCCTCCTGTCACTGCTCCACGTCATCTGTCCGAAGACAGAGCACAGTTAGAGCCACTGTTCTTGATGCTCACTCTCCTCCTGGTAACGAACCGGGACTCGTGCTGTTACCTAGCTAGTGCACCCTCTGGGAGCAATGCACGTTCCCACACCAAGGTTCCTATGGGTCTCCTCTCTGTGCCCGGTGCTGTGGGCTCTGGCAGAAAAGCAGAGGCTGATCAGGCTGCGAGTCTCCTACAGCAGCATCCGTGGGGCTAAGTATGCCAACACACCTGAAATCCGAGTGGAGAAGGACATCCAAGAAGAAGCTGGTTACACGGTCCCTTTGGAAAACTTGGAGGCTGAAAAACTCTCTATAAGCCTCAACCCTTTTCTCTGAGTTGGGGCATGTCCTGCATGGTAGAAACATTTGTTTACTCTACCAGGGTGTTTGTTCAACATAGCTGAGGTTTTGTCTTTTTCAGGCTCACCAGGCAGGTCAGGCACAACAGCAGATGCTACATCTGGGCTCACACGACATCTTTAACCGCTCCAGCTGGGCTCTGGCTTCCCACCATTATGGGCAGCGATGATATATGAAGCAGACAGGACATAGTTTGGTTTTTCAATGCTGGAGTGAACTTGCGGTGCTGACAGATTAAAAAAAAGTGTTTGAAGTCTGAACAAATGTGACGTGAACATTTTCCAAGGAGAGTGAAGGGTGTGGGAGGACAGCCCAGGCCGCAGCAAGAGCTGGTGCGAGCTGTCCCAGAAGGTGACAACAGTGTCGACAGAAGGGAGAACTTTACTTTCATGCTCTACTGCTACGTCAGGCCAGGCCTGAAGGAGTCTCCACATCCCTTCCGCTGTGGACAGTTCCTCTCCAAAATTAGTAGCTTAGTGGGAAGAAATCACCAAACTGATAGGTGATCTGATCCTGGGTGTCAGAACAGTTCTCACTGTCATCCTGTGTGTGGGAAAGATGTCATTTCTTGTGCTCTCCTGATTCTGCTCTTCTGGAGGTCTCCCCACCTCAGGGCTTAACATGTTATATTCCTTCTAGGGATCAATACGTGCAAAGAGGAAACGTACATGGGAAAGGGTGGCAATGGGAATAAAATTGGCAGCATTTGACTAAAAAGGGAAAAATTCAGCAAATTGAGCACTGAGTATTTTAAAACTTTTTCAAATGGAATTTGCAGCTATGCCATCTGTACATTGGATTCCATATGTCCAGTACAGGACCAGGAGATGGTAGTTTGGCATGTCACCCCCAGGACAAGTCCTAGGCAGTACATCCATCTTTTAAATACTATGCAACTACTGACACAAACTTTGGAGATGTGCACCTGCAGGCGTGGGAGCAGCTTCTTCTCTTCACTGTAGAAGATGCGGCTACCTCTGGATGGAGACACACTAGCTCCTTGTCAACCCATGCCACAAGAATTCAGGGTAGGGGAAAAAGAGCCAGGAAGGTCATAGAGGCAACAAAAACTGTCATTGGGATGCAAACTGTATTTCACACAGCGATTCCTCCCAGGGTTGCTCGATAGCTGGGAAAAAAATGGGATTGGGTTTCTCCAGAGGACGTACCAATATTCAGAGCAGAGCCTACACATGCATGATACTTATGGCTAAAACCCCACGGAGAGACCCAACCAGAAGCATACCTACCTCACCCTTTCCATAGTGTAGCTCTGAAGGCACAGCTCAGGGCACATCATCATCCACTGACCTCCCTGGCAGGATTAAGAAAGTGAGGGAGGTGCAGTTTCTTCATGTTGTGAATATCCTTAGACATTTCTGCCCAGAGATGCAGGGATTTCAATGATTTCTCTCTGTACCAGTTCAGGAATGTTTGTACACCAGTAAATAATGTTAACTGTTCATCTGTGGCCGAATTTAGCTGTTGCAATCATGTTTTCCAGCAGCTGGTTTGAGTCCTGTGCTCTGCTTTCCCTTTTGCCTTGGCTCTGCAGTTTGCCTGGCAGTTTGATATTTTGTCAGCCTCAGGATAACACAGGGCAGTTGGTGAGTGGAGAAACGAGTGAAAGAAGCTTTCCTCCCAGAGCCAAGGCAGAACGCAGTCCCTCCTAGGGCAGGTGTCCACTGATCTGGGGACAAACAAGCTGTGCTGCGTTGCTGTCTGTTATGGGACTGACTCTGAAGCTCCAGAATAGACGCCTGCCGTGAGCTCATATCCTCACACTTCTTTCCTTCTACGAGCTAATAAACATTTTCAGAGCCTCTTTATCTTCCTTCCCTGTGAAGCTCTGTTGTCTGCCCTGGCAAGAGGGAAATGCCCTTGCTCAAGTGCCTGAACTCAAGTGACACATTTTGGAAGGGCTGTTTTTTGTTGTGTTTTAGGGCGGCAGTGCTTGGGAGTGTGGCACTGCAGCCCACGGTGCCACCCCAACAGGGCTACATTAGCAAGAGCTCACTGGGGAGGTAACCATCTGACAATGGTTTTGGTACCCCTTGATACACTTGGTCCATTCGGTGTGTGTGCACTCTAGCACCTGCTCCTCAGCTGGAACAGCTCAGCAGTCCCTCTTCCACCCCTGGTCCAAAACATCATTTATTCAAGGGGAAGAGAGCATCCTCTGTCCTGCTATTAGATAGGGAAAAGCAATGGGACTGCCTCTTCTTCCATTTCCTCTTGGCCTAGATGGGACACAACAGGACAGTTTGCCACACGACAGCTCTGACAGCTCCCCATGGTCATGTCACCAGGGTTCCCCCAAAGTCCATGGCAGAGCAGGGCTGCTGTCCCAATCCAGACTCTATCCAGAGGCCAGTTCTCTCCACTGCTGATACTGCCATTTGCACCCTTTCCACCTTCACACCCTTGTGAGCATCCGTGATGCTCCTCATCCTGTGCCTGGAAGAGTACGTGGAGAAATGCCAGCTCTGCTCTCTTCCTCAGCTCCAGGATCTCCTGTGAAACACTGACCTAGATCAACCCTGTGCCGTGCATGAACTCGAGTTGTGCTGCTATGGCTGCCGGGCACAATGAGATCTGCTCAGGTACCCACCCTCTTCAGGATCTTACTTCCCAACGGAATAGTCCTCCACAACATCATTGGGTGGAAATCCAGAGCCCATGCAGCCCACACGGCTGGCGCTACAGTGCCCAACGTGCACAGTCCCCTTTACTCTTGGTTTTCTCCTCCCCCATCCCAGCCCCTCAGGTTGCCGAAAGCAATCAGTGGCAGCTGAAGTGCAGAGAAGCCGACACTTAGAGCCTCGGCTTTCACACTTGGTGCCCTCCAGCTTCTACGCTCCCAAAGTCACTGGAGCAGAAATGCCTGCACACGCAGCACCTCTCCAAAAGAGAGATCTTGGCACTGGGGTCTGGCAATTGTCAGCACATCAGGAATGAGAGATCTTCTCCTAATACTCACTAAACTCCAATCTTAATCTTGTTCGTCGCTGTTAAGTCTCAGAGAAATCGGACCAATGCATTAGGTAAAATAAAAAGATTCAAGAGGAGGTTGAAGTGTCTTCAGAAAACTGAAGAGAGATACTCTTCAAAGGTTCCCTTGAGCCTCTACTCTCTGGCTGGAAAAAGTGGAACAGAAAAACATGACAGTGGGAGCCTTGCAGGAGTAGTTTTTGGTCTCACATTTTATGGAAGGAAACAGAGTAGTTAAGACTGGAATATTAGGAAGCAGTTATTGGATCTCAGCACCCAGGGCTTGACCCAGGGGTCACTGCTGCCTGGCCGGCTCAGATCCTCAAGGCAAAGCCCAGGTCACATTTCCTCACTGGGCTGGAGACCAGCTGGAGCAGCAGCACTTGAAGGGCTGGATGCTTTTTTACCCCAGTGAGACTCCTCAGGTGGATCTGCGATCCCTCCCCACTGTCCCATGGGTGGGCAGGTTCCAGCTGGGTGGAAGGAGCTGCAAAGAAACAGCTTGGTCAGGGGGGGTAGAAGGAAATAGCCTCAGGCAGATGGCCTCTGCATATGTCCAGCAGGGTGTTTGCTGCCAATCATCCTGGGCTTTCAGGGTAAGAGCGAGGGTGGTACAGCACCTTGCTTCCTCCACCCTGCCTGGGGCTGCCTTACCCCTGCAGTGTCCCATTGCCTTGCAGCAATCCCTGCAGGCAGCCTCACGGCAGCACTCTCTCACAAGGGACAGGCATGGAGTCTCTGCTCTCTTTGTATCCACCCCTGAGACCTAGGGGTTCCTGCAGTGGAAGATGCTTCCAGGCTTACATACCTGTCACATACCTGATGTGCTGCTGAATCCCTTCCTCAGCCCACAGATAGTTTTATCCACCCTGAAAGCCCAATGCAAAACGCATTGCCATTAAATAAGGCCCTGCTATGAAATGTGCTGCCCTTTCACCTTGCAAAAAGCGCATGTGTGTGCAAGAGACCAGGGATCATCCCTGGGATGCTCCAAAGGCACCCCAAAATGGCATGCAGAGCATGTGCACACCTTTGTCCCATGCACCATAGAGGGATGAACTTAGCCCCAGGATGTTCAGGGAAGGGGTCACGATACAGAGGTGTAGCTAAGATGAACCAGATTGTGTCTGTGCAAGCAAGGTGGAATCTAATGGGGGTTCTGCAAGGAGGGGGCAGCCTGTCTGCAGGCTCTCGACTAGAGTCCATGGCAGGGAGGCAAATCATCAACTCCCCAGGCAGCTCTGCCAGCTTCTGGCTTTGCAACAAATTTTCCCTTTGCCATTGCCCATGTATTTGGTGGACAGGGGACTCCTACCTTCTAGGAGGCTGTTAGAAAATGCCTTTCAACAACAGTCAAATTCACACATCACACACACTCCCCCCACCAAAAAAAAAAGAGCAAGCCATAATTACACCCACACAGCTCTCCACACTGAGCTAAGCTTCACCCCCCCATCAGAAATACACCCGCACTGATGGAGTGGATATGTTGATTAAAAGTCCCTGAACATGAATAGATCAAGAGAAATTTGCCATAGCCCTGCAGCAAGGGTGAAGTGCTTTTTAATTAAGGACAAAGAGATGCAAATGTCCTGAATCATCACAAGCAAATAGCAAAATAGCACCTGTCAGAATATTAAAAACCAAGCACTCAGTGTTCCTGTGTGATCAGCTCGAAGGAGGCCTTGAGTTTAAAAAAATACATAAGTTCCACTGAGAGCTGAAAAATGTAATAGGCTGAGAATGAATGAAGAAAATGGCTCAATGAAAACAGGCAGGTATTACTCTCTGGTGATTTTAGCGTGGGAATGTGACAGAAGGATCCAGAGCATCTCTGGCCCCAGCACAGCCTGTGCCAGAGCCACTCGAAGGCCAGCACGAGTGTCTGCCCCTGGGGGCACCACGAGGCACCGTTAACGTCCCCAGCCTGCCTGCAGGATCCTTCCCAGCAGCAGCAAAACTCCACTCTTCCCAGGTGCGAGATCCCTGCCATGACCTTACAAAGCCCATAATCACAAGCACTCAAATAACCTCAGTCAGCTGGTAAAAAAATACAACTTAAAGCACGCCTGCCCCCTCTCCTGTGTCAGAGCTGCTTGTACCAAAGGAGGGGGGATTTAATCTTTCTGGGTAATGAAAGCAACAGGGTTCATTTCAGAGCCATGCAATGAGACCCTGTAAGACATTCTCCTCCTCACTGTGCATTTGTTTGCAAGGCAGCCTGGCAACACTCAAGAGGGGTCCAGTATGTGTCCAGAGTCTTTGTTGTTAGGCTTGATTACAGGGGAAACCAGCTGGAAAGGATGTCTGGATGCCAATGGTGCCTGGGAGAACTGGCAGGAGGTCTCAGGGTGATCACAGCAAACAATTATTTTCGCAGAATAAAAGGGTTAAACGGGGAGGCTTGGGGAGTTCTTTTGCATTTTGGATGTTTTCATTGCTATTTTTTTTTGTTTTCACCTAAAACCATTTGTGTTCAAGTTAAAAACTCAGACATGGAGGGACATCACGCTGTGAGGAGCACTCCACACATGCAGCCTCTCCTCTGGCCTCCAGGTGCTGGGCTGCACCTGGCCACGAACACCCCCCAGCTTAATGACATGGCCAAGGCCAGTGCTGTCCCCACCACTGTACCAAAGGGAGAAGGAATGAAGGCCGGGAAAGGCAATGAAAGGAGCAAGTGTTGGGAAGCACAGAGAGAGCCAGTGCAGCCCAGAAGAAGTGACAAAGGGCTGGGGCTGTGAAAGGAAGACAGAGCGAAAGGGAAATGCCTGGAATAATAAGTGACGGACGGATGCCTTTGAAGGGGACTCTGATATCTCGGGTCTCCTGCCTGACCTACTTAAAACTGGCGTAATCTGATGAAGGAGCATCCTCAGCTCTAAATATAAACTTCGCTCCTCTTTATTTAAATTCTTTCCCTCTGCCACCCAGGGATAGGACTGTGGTCAATAGCTGGATGCAAGGCACTGTATGTATCCCATAGGTCCCAGAGTCCAGCAGAGGCCCACTCCCTCCAACCCCTCACCTGCCTGGGAAGGGCTGAGGACCCCAGGAAGGCTGCCGGTCTCTTTTCCCATGTGAACAGGTCATGCAGCAGCAGAGGCACTAGCACAGAGCCCAGAGGGACAGTGCTGGCATCCCACAGTTTTATAGTAACCTATTTTATGAGCAAGAGCAAAACTGCACTCCACAGGGCATTGCCTGTAGGGGATTTACAGGATGCACTGCTGTCAGGCAGCCATTCCCAGCACAAGATGCAGAAAACTGCACCTCATGAGCCAAAAGTCAGGGGTCTCCCTTTACCTTGTTGTATATGCATGACTTGCAGTCAAAAATTTTTCATTTCTAAATGAACCACAAATCTGGTGCACAGCGGAGTCCTGAGACATCTAAGCAACTGGCAAATTTGGGCAGAATTTGGCAATTAGTTTAAGTGAGAAAACAAACAAAACCACAATCCAGGAAAGCAGCTGCAATCAAAGCACTTTTTTCATGAAATGAAATGTTTTGCTTAAGAATGCCAAAATGTTTTATCGATCCATTTTCTAAATTAAATGCTTCAAGTTTTTCCACTTCAGCACGCTGTTGTTCATTTAGAACTTGACCTTCTTTAAATAAAAAGGGTAGAAAAAGAGCCACTGTTTTGGTTTGAACAACATTCTGATATGACAAGATGAATTTTTTTCATTTTTCCTGTTTCACTAGAAAGACATATTAAAAAAAAAGTTTTGATTCAATCTGAACCAAATTTAAACCATTCCACACTCTGCTCCAGAGCAATTTCCATATCTGCAATGTGTATTCCCTGGAGAGCTGCTCTTGCTGCAGCCCCAGCCCCACGTGCACAGCCGGAGCAGGCATGAAGGGAGAGTTCGAGCAACACTTCAAGCAGCTCAGCAGTGATCAGGTATCCAGCACGGGGCCAGCTTTGTGAGAGATATAGTCACTGCCAATAGTAAAACTCCAACAGAAATGAAGACCCCTAGCAGTGAGATGGCCAAGGGCAGAGCAGCCATACAGGCTGGTCCTGTTCTTGTAGGCAAAAGCACTCAGCTGAGATGGGGACACCAAGCTATCCCCAAGCAAGAGCAGTTGCCACTACCCTGGATTATTGGGCTATAGCCAGGGATGCTGCATCTCTGCTTTCATCCTTCCTGCAAGAACTACAAAGCCAGGATGCAGCAGGGGCTTCTGGAGCTCCAGGTATTCTCATTGCCACGTGGGGAGCAAGGCAGGCTTGGTGAGAATTCCCAGAAGATGAGAGTAAGATCCATGAATTGTTTTATTAAGGGTTTTCATCAAGCCCTTATAGCTTCCATCTTCCTACGGATATAAGATTTCCAGCTCATAGACTCTGGAATTGTAAGAGCTATTTAGGAACCTTCATATGCTTTATTCAACTTCCTTGCTTTGGTGGCAAAAATGTACACAGGATTAGAAAAGAAACAAAATTAAATTAAAAAACAAGTCATTACAGAAAGCCAGCAAGCTGCACATCTCTCAGTACCACCATCAGAATTATATGAGTTTGTTCCCTTTGTAGAGATAGGCCCCGTTAATTTTCTTGGCAGGATTTCCCATGTTGAAGCAACAAGGCAAATGTTTCCTTTGACTTTTTGACAGTGTTTTTGAACCCTTGAAAGCTTGGGGAGAAAAAAAAAAAGATAAATTCTCTTAATCTGAAATGCTATACACGTTAATTTTTGCAAAGCTCAAATTTAGGGTCAAATTCGAACTGACAGAGTCTCCTTGAAGGAGGAGCAGAAGATAATATTCGGTAAAGAGAAGACAAAGATGAGACAGGCAAAGTGGATTTTTTTTGAGCTTGCAGGGAGATACTAAGCTCAATAATCAGACAAGAAAGGCAATGAGCAGCTATCAAAGCAGCAGCCGTTTTAAGAGCTGTACTCAGCTGAAAGCGACTTTTAGTTCTCGTGAAAACTGCCGCCTTAACAGCTGTCCCAATTAGAGCCAGCCGGAAATTTCCCAATAAACCAACATTTTTGTCAGAAAATAATTTGCTGAGTCTGAAATGCTCCAAGTTGGCTGAACTTTTGTTGAATCGAAAAGCAGGGCTCCAACTGGGTCCAGCACTCAGCTGCCAGGTTTGCTCTATGAGTGGCAGTGCTGACGGAAAAGTCAATTTTGCCGAGCAGCTGCAGGCACCAGGAAGCGCCTGGTTCCCATAATTTATGTTTGAGATTTGGTTTGAGTTGAAAAAAAGATAAAAAGGCAACTCAGTTCCTTATAAACTTGAACTTGAGCCAGTCAGATTTGCTCATACCATGATCCCATATGCCTGACCCATTTTAGGATCTGGCAGCTGGATCTGCAAGGGGAAAAAAAAAACCCACCACAATCCCAAAGTGCTGTGGAGAGGCCAATGCTGGAAGTTCTTCCTACCAGGAGAGATGACTCATGGCTGCACCCTTGTTTGCATGATCCCAAGGCCAGCAGGTGTCCAAGGGTCTCTCCTCCCCTGGGGTGGCCATAGCATAAACTACCACCTTAGAATCACAGAATCATCTGGTTGGAAAAAGACTCTTGAAATCGAGTCCAACCGTACCTGTACACTTACTAAGCCATCCTTTTCTTTATTTAAGTGTAATGAAAGCAAAAACCACAGTTATTGGGTTTTTCAGCTACATCTTTGAAAACTGATATGTTACCCCTGGACGTATCACTGGATTTGCTCCAGCTGCCTCACTGCATCAGAAACTTATTAAAAGAAGGAAAAAGTCATCAAGACTTAGTCTAGGATACCTTGTGCAAAGCTTCATGTGAGCATGGAGAGATTTTAGCTAGCTGTATTTAGATTACATTCACCAGGCAGGACAACCCAGACCCCACCCCAAGGATCTGCCAAACTCTGAGGCTGGTGCCCAAGAAGTCCCTGGGCCAAATTGGAGATGTGTTTGCAGCGGAAATAAAAAGCTGTTAATGCTCCATGCAACTCCCAACCAGCAGGGAAAAGCCTTTCTGTGAGTGTTGATGATTAATTACTACTGATAATTAACCTACAACAACAGTGGCACTCGGAAAGTAGAGCAGAGGCACACATCCCATTGTGTGCAGCTCTGAATGAAAACAGAGCCCCTGTCCCAAAGGGATTTCTTTTTAAAACTGCCTAGAAATGACAATGACTGACACAACTGGAGCTTTTCCCCACGCGAGTGCTCCCCAGGGGCTGTTCACAAGGCACAGAGCCTGCTTTTAGGTAGCAGTCTCCCTTCCCACACTGCCAGTTGTTGCTCATGGAGGGCCCCATCACTTTGTCAGGTGGCTCTGAGGACAGTGCCCTAGGTCTGTGATGCACCAAGCCTCCCTGTGCCCCAGGGAGAGCTGCTGCCTCAGAGCCCTGCTGCCTCCCCAGCACCAGTCCCATCCAGTGTCCATCACCTGCTGGCCCCATCATCACACAGGTGCAGTACCAACGCTGCCTATCATGCTGCTACTTACACCAGCAGAAATGTAGAGTTATGGGGCTGGGGCTTGAAACCATCCCACTTTGGTCTTTTAAAGTGAGGCTAAGGGCCCGCTGAAGCTAGAAAAAAAAGCTTCTGCCACCTTCTCCATTTCATCTTGCAAGCTGTGAGATCCCACCCCTCTCACTGCCTATCCCTGCTGACAGCCGTGCTTCCTACAGAGCAAATGGGCTTGAAACTCTGTGATCAAAGTAATTTGCATTGATTTCCATGGCCTGGTTTCTCTGCTTGGATTCTCCCTGTCCCTGTAGCTGTGCTGCCCCTTTGGAGCAGGAGCAACAGCTTCTTGCCTATTTGGGGCTTTGCTTTATCCCTGCTTCTTTCCCAAACGAAGAAACCAAACCATTAGTGCTGGTTGCTGGTGTTTACCTGTAGGTTTAGCAGCACACACACAGAGCTACTTTTGCTTGACCCAGTCTCAAGGTAGAGGTGGATGTTTCCCTGCACACTGTTTCCCAGCCAGCTTTCCCTATCTCTGCTCCCTTTCAGGTCATGTTGGCAACTCTCCTGTCCCTGGGCTCTCTGTTGCCAACCAGACTGGTTTGGTCATCAGCCCCTGTTTGTGTTCCCTAACCAGCCCACCCCCTCAAAACCTCTCAAAGAGCTCAGCCCCTGAAGAGCTTTGCTGTAGGTCTGGTTGTCCCAGCGGGTGGCAGATGGTGTCTCCAGCCAGGTTGCTCCTGAAAGGGCTGCTTCTGCTTTCTGTCCTGATCAGAAAAGGACCATAACAGCATCTCTCACTCTGGGAGAGAAGAGGGTCTCCATGGCAGCTAGGAACAGCACTGGCATGATAGTAAGACTGTGCAAGAAACTTGATTTTTTTTTTCTTAGAGAAAATGCTTCTATTTTTGACGAAAGACCTTTTTGAGGTATGAAACCTCTTATGAAACTTCTCCCACATCAGTGCTTTACATAAACTATCTTGCTATGATTTTGTTATTCATTGCACACATTTTACACCAGTGTGAACTAGTTTATTTCCAGAGAATGGAAACCAGAGACTGGCTGTGGGGCAGGGCATCCTGCAAGCCACATCCTCTGCAGGTCATCTTGTCCAAGCCATGTCAAGAATAAACAACACTTCAGCCTGGTTCAACTGCTCCAAACAGGGCAGAGCCATTGCTGCAGAGTGAGAAAGGGGTCTCTCTAACAGGAACATCACTTTTAACTGTGCAGGAGTAGGGTGTCATGGGCAAGGGAACATCACACAGGTGTAGCCTGAGTCACAGTCTCTGTTGGTGGGACCTGTGTTAGTATCATAGCCTTTTTTTTTTCCTCTGAGCCTGAGATGTCAGGGCTGATAGCAGATAGTTTGTTTCACAGCAAATGTACAGCGATAGGTCAGGGTAAAAAGTGAAAATGCCACCTTTGCAGGGAATTAGATCATTAAAATGTTGCAGTGGTACCTTGGGAAGCCAACTGGAGACTCCAGCTGCAGTTTCTTTCTCCCTCTGCTAAGAAAAATAAATAACACCTGCCAAGCGAGACCAGGCCTTTCTTTTCTGAAGAGACTACTTTTTTTTTAATATCATCGTTTCGCATCACTCTGCTAACAAGAAAGTCATGATCTCTTTTTCCATTTCCACAAAGTCTGATTTTGAGGGAGTAAAAGCTGAACAGTAACACATAAAAAAATCTATATGCTACCCCACCTCCCATCACACCTTATGAACATTAAATTAAAGGTAGTGCTATGCTATGATTATTCCCTTTTCTAACTTTTCACCCTCAGTGCATTTTTTCCAGCAATAACTTGACACCATGTAGCTTTGCTTTTGCTCTCCCATCCACACCGCTATTGCTCACCACCCAAATGTTCTAGAGATTGCCAGACTCGCCTTCCCATCATACAAAGAGTCATCATCCATTGAAAAAGATTGTGGTCTAGGGCTGTTTGTGGCTCTGAAGCTGTCTTGGCTGGAACCTGAAGGGGATTTCTCAGTACTCAGCTTCCCCAGCTGTGCAATGGAAGAAATAATCCTTCTCTGTAGTATGTGCCCTCAGCACAGTGAAACACTGCAGTGCCATCATAACCACTGTCCTCTGTAGACATTTTATTTCCAAGAACATATGGAAGGAAATCTGCACAGCGATAACATTTTGGAAGAGGCCACAGTAGGTAAAGCCAAGTCCTTACTGTGCCAGTTGTCCAGTCTCCCAGTGGCTGCCCAGAGGAGATGCTAAGGAAAGAGAAAGGTATGTGGACCGTTCCTACCTTTGCAAGGTTTGCTCAAATCATCTCTCAGAATTGCCATTGCCTTGCGGAATCTTTGCTTTCAAGGCTGTTGCTCCCCACTCTTCCTTGTCAGGGCTGTAAATTTCTTCCCACACCAGGTCAGGATGGAGAAGTGATGCCAAAAAAAAGCCTTTAACTGTTGCCAGGCTCCCTTATCCAGGTAGTCAGTCACAGGACAGCTGATGGCAGCAGCTGCCACACTCCTGGCTTTTCTCTGCGTTTCTCTCCTCCTGCTTCCCCTCCCAAGGGCCAGTTCCACAGCCAGTTCAAACCTTCCCCAAACTCACAGCAGTCAAGCCTTTGAAGAGGTGACCATTTTGCTCTTCCCCTGCACCATGCTTCAATACCTAATTTGCTCTAATAGTTTTTCAAAGACTTAATTAATCTTCTGCTGTAATTCAAGTCTCTGTGGTGTGGAGGGAATAAAGCAAAATGAGGACAATGAAAAATCAGGCACGGAGGGACAGATGACTTGTTCACTTTGAGCATAAACACAAGGAAAAATCTAGCTGCCTGGGTTTTTGTTTGTCAGCACTAATCTGACCACAAATGCATGGATCTGGGGTGCAAAGAACAGGAAAGGAACAAGCTATTGTGGCTGGCTGAATGGGTCAACTTTTGACAAAGCCTTTTTCTTTTTTTTCTTGCAGATTACTTTATTCGTTACATTTTGTGTTTTCCCTCTCTCAAGTACCTAATTACTCCATATTACAGGTGGTAAATAAATTAAATGCTTCAGAAAAACAAATTCATATTTATTTATGCTAAAACTCACTGTCCCTTTTGTTTGCAATATATCTGTGCATCAGAAGAACTGAGATCATTTTGAACTTCTCTAACTCTAGCCCTGAGCACAAGAAACAGGCTAGGAAGATTTGGAGTCATGTCACACAAGCAGGTTCAAGGCAACGAGACACCTAAGAACCAGAATATATTCACAACTGAGGCTTTGATTCTCCAGTCCTCCAGGTGTTTACAAGGAGAGGGAGAGAGGGATTGTTTAACTTTGAAACTCAAAAATGGCCTTGGTGTCCAGAAAGGTGTTACAGAATGCTTGCAACACAGCAGGAGCCAGGGATTAAGATCTTAATCTATGTTTTGTCCCTGAAAAGCTGTTTTGACCACCAATAAAGTGAACTGTGTGTTCTCAAGAAATATTTATCTACATCATTAAAATCCCAGCTATTGTTGGATGTGACTGGCAGTCCACAGCCCAGGAGCAAAACCAGAGAAGCCCTTCAGCATCAGCTTGAAGTGCCCCTACTGAACAGAGCAAGGGCAAAGAGAGGGTCAAAATAGCTGGAGGGTGCTGATGAGGATGGAGGAGCCTCATCAGAACTGTGACAGCATCATTAGCAGCCTGAGCCTGAATAGCAGGGAAGCTGGGGTCAAGGCAGAGGGCCACTGCTGGTGGTGCAGATGGATGCACAGAGATAACATCTTCATGCACTGTCACTGCCCCCACACAGCTCTCATCTGTTCCCAAATTACATAAACCCCAT
Organism: Dromococcyx pavoninus; assembly: GCA_033558185.1. Taxonomy (NCBI): domain Eukaryota; kingdom Metazoa; phylum Chordata; class Aves; order Cuculiformes; family Neomorphidae; genus Dromococcyx; species Dromococcyx pavoninus. The sequence continues at coordinate 1,993,507 of JAUMJL010000389.1, read as the reverse complement.
TTGCCTCAAATGCTGCAAAGAGAGGAAAGATCTACAGCGAGACAATACTCATTCAATCGGCTCCTGCAAAACGCAGCACTTTGCGAAACAGGCTCTGCTCTTCCACAACTCCTCCCAGGAGATGGAGGAGAGCTCAAGTCAAAAAGATTGTGACTCTGAAGCCTACAAGACCAAGAGGAGGAGTGACCACTCCCCAGAAAGGAAGGCTACAGTCAAGTCCTATTGAAGCTTTGGCTGGGAAGCTACTGTTAAATAACATCAGTAGTTTTAGTCTGAAATATGATCACCCCAACCATTTAGACTTAGTTTCTTAGCATTAGGCTGAAAAAATGAACTATAGATGAAATCTTCCAGAACTGCAGCACAGCAGAACTTACTCAGCATCAGTAGCTGAATTTTTGAAGCCTTGGGCCACAAGCTGTGAACTTTTCACATATGATGAACTTGAGCTTAATTTTTACCAAGTTCCACAAAAGTAGACCCCACAGCAGGTTTAAGCCAGAAGAGAAGGAAATTATACCAGCTGTAAAACTCAAATATAAAAAAAGAGGAGACCTGCCTAGAGACACAGAAAGAACACAATGAAGAAGAAAAGGACCCCAGCCCCTAAAATACCACCGGACAAACTGTCACATAAAGAAACCCTCTGTGGACATGCTGCAGCAGGAGCACTGCATATCCCACTGGCCATGGGGAGATCCTGGCACATGGGCACAGAAACTTGGGGTTTCTGCTCAGAGAAAGCATTAAAGGCACTCTAAAAACCCCTATGTCACGCACCGAAATGAATAGGACTAAACCCTGTCTCTTTGGACACTAGCCACGTGTACACCATGCAGCAGCATCCCAGCACTCAGTTTTTGCTCAGAAGTGGCTCTACTCAGAGGTATGGGCAAAATTAGAATCACTGTGCCTTCATCCACCACAGCCCTCACAGCCTGAACCAGCCAGACCACTGGCTATGCAGACCCTTTGGCTCACTCAGCCCCCAGAGCAGAGACACTTCAGCCAGGTTACAGTGCATGACTCAAGTGCATAATTGTGGGGTAGGCAGGGGGTGGACAGGGTTGAAGGGTTCACGTTCTCTTATAACACACACACAAAAGGAGGCAAATGGTAGGGGAAAATCACAGTCCCCAAACCTAAATGAAGTGGTTGTTTATACCATAATTAAACTAGGAAACTCCTTTCTGCAGGATGTTGCAGACACAGTTGATACGAGTTCAAGTAGCAGCTAGAACAACTCATGGAACAATACGAACCCATTGAGAGTTACTAGAATAGAATGTTTCCAGCTGGAAGGGACCTACAATGATAATCTACTCTAACTGCCTGACCACTTCAGGGCTGACTGAAAGTTAAAGCAAATTATTAAGGGCATTGTCCAAATGCCTCTTAGACTCTCACAGTCTTGGAGCATCGACCACCTTTCTAGGAAGTCTGTTCCAGTGTTTGACCACCCTGTTGATAGAGAAATGCTTCCTAAGATCCAGTCTAAACCTCCCCTAATGCAGCTTTGAACCATTCTCATGCATCCTATCACTGACTATCAGGGAGAAGAGATTAGCACCTTCCTCTCCACTTCCCCTCCTCAGGAAGCTTTGGAGAGCAATGAGGTTGCCCCTCAGCCTCTTTAACATAAGGTTAAGATAACATAATTAAACATAAGGATGTTGCTTTTACAGGCACCCTGAGCCACAGATTGCTGGAGGCTGGGAGAGTACCCTGGCAATGCTCTGCAAGATGCGTGAGAGTGAAAGAGAGCCTAAGATTATAGAAAGCTTCTGCTGTTTGACTGCTATCAGAAACTGGACACTGTTTGGACAAGGTGTTAGATTCTCCCAGTACAGCAGCTCTTCTGTACTTGCAGCTTGTGAGCCCAGCAAGCACTTGCACTAAGATTGGGTTAATCTAGGAACACCTGCCTTTTCTCCTGTACATAGCTGGGCAATTTTTTTTCAGCAAATGACTTATTTGCTTTAAATAAATGCAATTTCTAGGCATCCAAAGTGATATAAGAATTCAGGTCAAATTCCCTAAATAACTTCCACCACTAAAAAAAGCAACAAACACGCAGAAGGTTTGAGCAAATCACATGAAGAAGGGCTGGGGCCCTTCCGAAATGCTCCTTTTTGCTGTTTCCAAAATGCTTCTATTTCAGGTATTTCCTATAGACACCAAAGATAGGCTACTTGTGAGCCCAAGAAGCACAGACCCAATTTGCTGCTCTCCCATAGGGTTACATCCCCCCAGAGCTCCTTCCTTACCTCCGTGTTCTACTCAGCTGTGGGAACCTGCTCCCACCCAGCCAAGGCTTGTGCAACTCATGGGAGCTGCTTTGAACATGTGCTGGACTGGGGCAGAACCCTGAACAGGCAACAAGACATTTCCAGCTCTTCCACAGTTTCTGCACTGGCTGCAATCCTGAGCCATGTCCTAAATAAGCTCCCCATGGTGTCTCTGCTTCCTGCAGCCCTTTGGGACTCAACAAACTGGCACCTGGGCAGTTAGTTTCTACAGCTCCACCTGGGTTTCATCTCATTATCCCCCTCTCTCCCCAACCACTTATTGCACCTGAGCTGAAACACCTTCCTTTCCCATGTGCCTTAAACAAAATGTTATTTTCTATACAAAAGTTAAAGTGCCAAGGTATTCTTTTATCTTCAGAGGGAAATCCTCCCAAATGGCCACTCTGTTCCAGGAGACACAGCATTTTAGAGGGGTATCAGTTATGCTGAAGAGGGTTTGGATAAAAGTTGCAAGCTAGACCCTTGTAACAGTGATGCACCAGGTTCTCCTTTCACGCTGTGGTCTGGCCAGACTTCACTTGCAGATCCTTGGATGTCTCCTTGGACAATACTCAGGGGACTACAGAATCAAAGACCCCTGACAAAATCATTGGCTGGACCCATTTGCCAAATACTGACTTTTGCCTTTTGTGGGACGCCTTTGGGTGGATTTTTGCTTTGAAAGGAAGTCAGCACTATACTGCTTTTGCTGGTTTTACACAGCATCTCTGAAATGGGAATCTCTCTCCAGAAGGCCATGGCTTTTCAGCTGGAAGTGTCTCTCTACAGCCCCAGTTCAGACTAATTCATATCCAGAGGGGCTAACATCATCTCAGTTTGATTTTCAGAGGAGCCACAAGCACTCATAATCAGATCTCCGAATAAGCGTGTAGATATCTAGCTGTGAGTGAATTTCTTGGCTTCTGGAGTATTTTGACTAATGTAGTACATATTGACCCAAATTTCGGGAACAGACACTCATTGATTAAGACTTGGTAAAACACAGCACAATTGTGGGGGCGCCTTTGAAACAAATTCAGGATTGCTCCCATGGGACCTGCTCCTATCCCTCCTCATACCCTCCTCCCCTCAGCACAGAGGTCTCCTCACTGGGCCAGCCCTGGGCGCCACTGGACCATCTCCCCTCACAGGGAAAGGATCTTTCTTTCTAGGGTTTTGGGGAACTAAGCAGTTTTAGCACATCCTGGTTGTGTTTAACTCCCGTTATTCTGCAGAGTGCTTCATGAAACCTTAGGTTTTCTACAAGTATTTTCTGCAACTAAATTCCACTCCATTTCCTTCAGGCAATAAATGAATTTTGTTTACAAAGTACTTCAACAAGTCTTGAAATTTCATTTATGGAAAATAGGCCTCAGACTTCTGAGGCTTTTGAAACCATGCTGAAATATGGCAATTTCAAGCACTTACCTGTCTCCTTCCCGCAAGTCTCCAAATCAAAGGTTACCATGACAACGAAGCCCACTCTCAGTCCAGCAGAATGAATTGTTTTTACATGACGTCATTATTAGCCTGGACTCAAAGAAATTACGCAAATGAGATCCCCAGACAGCAACACTGCAAAAGCCCAAACAAGCAGCATAACAATTACATTCTAAACTTAGCAAAGGAAGGAAAATATCATCCAACTCCTCAGCAATAATTATTTACAAAAAAACCACCAAAAATCCTGATCTCTCCCAGTGCCTCTGCAGGGCTACAGAGCTCCCAGCTCTGCCTTTTTACAGGTTGGACTTGATTTCCACCCTGGGAGGTGGCACAGTTGCTTGCACATCCCAGCAGAGAGCCGCTAGTGTTCCCAGTGAGATGCTGAGCTCCCAGGAAGCTGGTTTGCATTATACTGTCTGTGTGGAAACCTAAAGAGAGAGAGAAGTTGCTGCTTTGGGTGAAATGCAGCTTCTCACCACCTTGAGGTCCTCAAGCACCCAGGGCTCTTTTCCCCTAGCACCTGAAGCATCCTTAACCCAAGGTAAGGAACTCCACACATCTCTGCTCCTTACACAAGACATAACACCACCACCATGCAATAACAGGGCTCCACCTCGGGGCTTTACCTGCCCTGGACTACCTGCAGATCAACCTCTACATCTCCTTTAGCACAAGCCAATTACTTAGAGATTCTCCCCTTTATAAAAATGGTCACGTGAACTCAATTTTCTGCTCCCAGTGAGGATGCACGAGGCCTTCCAATCCTGGATGACTGAGGGTTCACACTTGAAAATGAGTGTATTCTGTCATCAGCTGCTCTCCAGAGAAGGGAGAGGGAATCACTCAACAATGAGTTGCTTTAGATGGTCATTCAAGCACAATAAATCCTCCTTATCACCCTGTCTCACTCCCCCTTATAATTTAAGCTGAGTGCAAGAAGGCAGTATGAAGGCAAAAGCTAGTTTTACAGTCAAACTGGAGATTACAGTCTGGCACAGATATTTAAAGATTCACAATAACAAAGAGAAATTGTAAGAGGAGCCTAAACAGCTTCCCTCAAACACCAGGAGATGGGCTAATGAGTTATGACCATTTCCAGCACAAGTCTTCGCTGATGCATAGCTGAGCTGGAGTCAGACCAGAGACTTCCTGCTTGCAGCTGCTTCAGATGGTGTAAAACCTGCATGTGCTGAAAAAGATATACTTTGACTTTAGAGAAGGCTTCTGCCTGTATTATATGCATATTTATCCTCTTTTTTTTTAAATCCAGGTCACTGCATGCTTTTCTTTCTCTCAATAAACTCAGCAACTCTATTTTGTGTCCTTGTCTCCCCCGTTCTTCACAAAATCCCAAGCAATACCTTTCCCCCCATAAACAACTTCCCACTCCACAGGAGTCAGGAGCCTTTGCTTCCTGATTGTCTCATTAACAAGGCTGTCCCAGACCAGTCCCTCCCAGGCCTAAGCCTGAAGTTTATGGTACCACATATGAAGGAGAGTTTGTAGGCCTGAAAGCTTGGCTTTTTTTCCCAGCTGTGCTATCTGTGTAGTAAAAAAATATTGCTATTTTTCCTGCCAGCCTTGCCTCACTTATGTCCTTAAACTGTCGTGGCTGCAATACCACCTCTGCTGCAACCACTGCTGTCAATTCCTAGAATGCTATTTATCAGATATCCCAAAGTTCTTTATAAAATACCTAATGCTAAGCTGGCTTCTACTGCTGTCCCCTTCTGAAGAAAATCACCTGTTGCTGTTTTTTGGAGACCTTTTCTCTCTGCTAGCCAGAAGGGTAGCCACGGGGGTGGGGGTGGCACAGTTCTCTTCAGCCCAGGGTCCCTGCTGTCCTCGGGCTGGCTGACTCCTCTGTGCCACCCAAGTGCCCTCTGGCTGTGTCTTCCACACCCTCTACTGCAGAACCCCCATTGTAGCAGGGAGAGACCTGAATCCCAGCTGAGGTAGTCCTTCCCTGGAGCAGGGAGCACGACACTATGCAGGGTAGACACCTGCCTTACTGGTAGCACTGCAGGGTTGTGTAAGAATGAGACCCAAGATGCCCCGCAATTCCCACATCAGAAATGTCTTCCCTTCCCTGGGGTCACAGAGGTGGAGGAGAAGAGGATGTCTTCATCTCATGAAGGACATTAAGGATTCACAGAAGGAGCTGAGTGTGTCTGTGCTGGGAAGCAGCCCCCCTTGCTTCTCTGGCCACTGTTAACACATCACCTGTCTACCAAGTGTGAAAAGGGAAGGTGGTGGGGCAGGAGAAAAGTCACAGCACTTTTTCCCACCTCCGTTTGCAGTGAGAGCGTGCTTGTGGTGGTGACTTCTGGGATTCCCCACGAGGCCCCTCCAGCCTACCAATGTATGAAAGTGTAATGGAAAATGAATCCCAGCAAGCCACAAATCTGCCAAGCGAGGGTGTTTTCTGTGGAGTGGGGTGACTGCAAATCTCAAACCATGCTCCTGCTGACAAGCTGCTGATGGATGAGTTTGGTCAGGGGGAACTGTGCTTTGCAGAAGAAAGCACTGTTTGCTTACAAGGCAGCGATGGTCCTGGGAAGCCTCTCAAGTGGGAGTTGGGCAATTTTGGACTTGACTTGTGTTACAGGGTGAAGGAGCCAGAGAAGAGATTTCCTTCTGCAGAGGGAACCCTACCTTGATGCTGGGGTTTCTGATCACATCACGCAAATGCATGAATGTGGGCTCAGGGTTGGCTTTGGGGTATTCATCCCACCTCATGAGGAAATGGTTCACGGAAGAGGTTTCTGGAACAGCCATCCTGTGAATGGAGAGGATGACGACTGCACCTCAGGGGACTCTTTCCTTCCTGGGGCTGTGGGGCTGAGCTGTCCTCACATTACAGCTTCACACACAGGACATGTTTATCTACAACATCCAGCACCTCAGGAGCCACAAATCAATGGTCCCCACAGACGAGCACTGCTGTAGTAAATGCATCTAATAATAAAACATGGCTATTGCGTTCCTAAGACACCTGTCAGCCTGAGCACTAAGTGCTGAGGTAATAAATACTTGCTCAGCTATGCCTCTTCTCCGCCAATTCTCCTGGCTCTGCCTGTTTTCATTAGTATTTCTTTTCTGTGGACACTGCAATTACACTCTGTTCCTCTTCAGGGCCCTTGTTCCAGGTTCAAATAAGGAAGTGATAATGCAGAGAAGCTTTTCACATCGCTGTTTATTTTTGTCTTCTGAGTCAGGAAGATCTTTTCAGGCTGGGACCAACCCTGTGCAGTTTTGATTGAAGAAGGACTTGGACGGGGGGCGGGGGGGGGGGGGGTTGTGGTGGTGGAGAAAGGGGTGGAAATTTCAGGTTCCAGGTTTTATGGTTTAAAACAGTGGTGGACTCCTTTGCCTGCTCTCGCTGAGGTCACAAGCTATGCTCCTTTCTCAGGAAGATATAAGTACGCTGCCTGTACTGCTAAGACCCGTGGTAACTCTCCATCTGCCACAGCAGCTGTGAGCCCTGGCGTGCCCAAGCCTCTTCTGTCACCCGAATCTCTGAGCAAGAAGAAGGATTCAGCTGAATGCAGCAGATTCAAACGCATAACTTTTCTGTTCAAGGTTGCAATATGTTTGGAGATATTGTCCTGCTAGCAAGTCCCTGGTGCAGCATCCAGATGGTTTTCAGGGAATCCAGGGAAGGGGGGGTGTGTTTCATTCCTTCTTCAGGCATGGAAATAAACCTGATGATGTCATTGGAACTATTTGCTTCTTCTGCTACTTCCCAGTGGTAACTGGAGGGGGGGGGAAGTCCTCATTGAATACATGGGATTTGGGTAAATCATCAGTATTTTTAATGAAAATGTAGCTAAAAATGAAGAAAAAAAGTCACAGGAGAACACTGGATGTTTCATACTTAGTGAAATAGGAAGAACTTCAGCATTTCTTGTAGGTGATTTTTCTTCTGCATTTGCATTTGAAGAGATTTACTTCACTTCAGATCTTCCTAGCCAGTGAGAAAAATCCTTCTTTCTATAACTTCTTGTGCATCCAAGGACATGCAATGAAGTGTCCAAATGAAGCCACTTCACCTCAAACTTCCTTGCCAGCAGACCACAAAGTCACCCGCACATGTCAGACTGTCCAAGTGACTTGGCATGGTCAGCTATGTGCTATTAAATCTCCAAAACCAGAGTAGCCACAATCAAAACTCCCTGCAGTAAAGGTCTATGGACCATGGTACATGCCTGGAAGCTGTTTGGGTGAGCCAAAATGACAGTGGAGGTCATTGTAACAACTGAACATCGAAGCAGGTTGGGTTGAACTTTCCGCACACTCTCCCTGGCACATGTTTGATTTACCAACATGGCCAAAGACATCTGGGCTAAGGGCTTCTACGTCCTTCTCTCCAGCAGAGTCTCTTTTAGGCATGATCCAGCTGGAGAAGTGTATGTGGTGGGTTTGATAAACGAGTGCCTTGGCCAAGGCCTCTTCTGATTGCCCCTAGATAGCAGAAAGCTTGGTTCGTATTGTACAAAGAGAAATGCCAAACAGCTCTAGTGGAAAAGCAAAGTCTAACCACAGGCCCCACACTGCACCTCAGGGTCTCCTTCCTGCCCACCTATCATACCACGACGTTCTGTCTTTGAGTAGTTCCCACACTTCCCAGTCAATCTGCATTGAACATACCCTACACCCTTCCCTGCTGTTGGAAGGAAAAACATTTCAAACACAGCATGTTGGGAACCATGGAATATTTTCCAGTTCTTTTATTTTAACTTGGAATATTTATTTTCTCATGGGTCATCACTGGGACAAACTCCCCAGATGTGCAGGTAGCATGAAACCCAGAGGACTGTCTCCCTGCGCTCCCCATCCCTTTGTATGTCAGCATCATTTAGCTTTAAGAAACAAACCATGGAAAAAAATAATGACAAAGTGTATTTTTAAAATATGAATTTTTATTTGTTTTGATTGGAGTTCAAGAGAGTGGGTAGAGTGGAAAAGCGGAGTGATTTAATTCAGTGAAGAGGTCTAGTCCCGCCTTGTGTGTTAGATCAGGAGGTTAGTAGGTGGTCAGAAGAGTCCTCCTCCTCCACTCAGCTTGCTGATCTTATTAACATATTTCTTGTTTCTGATGTTCTCTAATCTCTCTTCGGAATTTCACTGTTACTTTTGAGACATTTTTCTGTTGCTTTAACTTATTCAAAAAGCTAAAAGCTGAAAAAAATTGCAGGACTCAAATTCCTGCCAATTAGAATGGGCAATTTTTTTTTTTTCCAGCAAAGGTTGAAAAATACAATTCAAAAATACAAACAGGCATTGAACATTGCACCAAAAAGCATTTGAAACAAATCTCAGAGAGAGAGAGAGAAAGAGAGAAATAGAGAGAAGAAAGGTCACAGTTTCCGTGAGAAATCCCTTAAGAAAGTGGCTACCAGCTAGTTAATAGAGAAAAAAAAGTCAACAAAAAAAAATTAAAAATGCATTTTTTTCCTAGTTGTTAATTATTTACAGCTGTAGTAATAGGATTGTCATGCATTAAACTGCTGCCGGCTCGATTCTTTCTCATAATGGAGTAAAGAGAATCTCACAAGATGGAAAACAAAGCAGAAGACATACGGGGACAGAGACTGGACTTGAGGCAGTGGAAATGAGTGTATTCTCCAGCGATCCGTTGTGATGTGCTCTCTCCCACCAGGGGCTGCCCTACTGAGATCCTAATGCAACTGTCCCTACCCTGTGCACCAGGGTTGCAGCTAAAGAAGCAGCAGGTGACCTCACCTTCAGACAGGACATTCACCTGAGGCTATCCCCAAGTCAGTTGACAGTGAATATCTAGTTGTGGTCACCAGACTAGATTTGGTGGGCTGAGAAACTCCATTGTGCCAACTGAGAGAAGTTCTTCGACTCTAAATACAGCCTGGCAAAGGCAATGCAGCAATGACTTAGGATTCCCAAATCTACCCCTATTATTTTTGGTTGAAAAAAATCAAATCTGTCAATATATGAGTGCCACTACGTTTGTTGGGTGTTCTGCAAAAAGACAGGAGGAAATGACAGATTTTTCTGGGGAAACAGAATGCTGCTAACAGTGTAACATGAGCCAATTGACTTACCACGTCCACAGGATCTTAAAGCAGCAGTGAAGAGCCAAGAGTCTTTGAAGACTGTGAAGAATCCTGGCACATGTAACAACCCTGGGACCATGCTTCCCTCTCTAGGCAGATGCCATCATGGAAGCAATATACAGAAGAGATCTGCACTGGTGGGGACTGGGACAGTGAGGAATGAGAAATAGTAGGTAGAACATCAACCCCAATTGTGGTGAAGGCCTACAGGTCAAATGCTAGGACTAATCCAAGCCTAAGGCTCTCTGCTGTTTAAAGTAACACAGATTCTTGTGGTGGGAGGCAGGCCTAGACCTAGGAAGAGAACCAGTTTGTTTGCTCAAGGGTGGTGTCATCATTCATTCTCATGGTTGGGACACCATGAGGCACAGGCAGCGATTGTCGCTGACTGTAAGAGCCTTTCTCCAGCAGCAGAGGTGGGCACACAGGAGCTACAAGTGCAGTTGCAGGATCACTGCCTTAACATTTCTGCTAAGACAGGGGGAAGTGAAGGAGTGACGTTAAGGGAGCTGATGCTGAGTACCATTGCTAGGGGCTGCACGCTGCTCACTTACCATGGCCCCACCACTCATGGGTTGCCCTGCACCTGTCTCTGATCCTGCTTGTGCTGAGGTGAGATCAGATGTGGGTCCAGGAACAGTGGCAGCAAAGGTCTGTGCTTTTGCTGATCTCTCCCACAATTAGCACATAATCACATACCAGCACATCCCACCTGGATGAGCAGCAAACAGTGCCCAAGTGCCAGCACTTCCCTTTGCTTCGCAGATGAACCCAAGCTGAAGCACTGTTCCTCTGGATGGGGACAGCTGGAATGGATCCCACTAGATTTTGTGCTTCTTCCTGAGGAGGCACAGGGTGGAAACCTCACACCCCTTGGCAACGCTCATCTATGCATTGCCTGGTTCTGCTATGGTGCAAGGTCTAATTGCTTATGGCATTCAACTCTTTAAAATCCATGCTGCCTTCCTGGGAAGATCCTAGTGTCCAGAGCAGGATGAGGGCTGTGTTGGAGAAGTTGTGTCATCTGGGGTTAAGTATTCCTTAAAGTTGCTGGGCAGTGCTGCCAGCAGTGACCTTGGTCCAGCCAGCAAACCAGCACTGAGACCTCAGTGTGGAGGGAGGCTCTTCTCCCTTGTTCTCTGTGCCTCCCAAAGCCATCTGAGGACCAGCAGAGAGATTCCAGGAGATTTAGCAGAGAATGATAGGGAAGTAAAATAACTGAAGGTGGTCATTTTCTCTTTCAAAGAGAAAGAGGTTTGACTTTTAGATATGAAGAGTTTTTGAGTTTGTGATCATAAATACACACGCACATATATATGTAAAACCCTTTGGCTGACAGAACAATAACAAGGTCAAACTGTAAATATTTATAACTGGAAGCCATCAATCTCATCTGTGCTGTGGCCTCTTTCCAAAAATGCCTTCAGTAGCAGTTTTGCTTGATATGGAGAGTGGATTAGTGAATTGACTGGGGTTTTTTCTCCCTACTTTGACATTAATACATTTATGTTTTTAAGAATGTACTTCTTGCCCTGGCTGAGCCCTCCCCACCACCAAGTGCCACCAAGGAATCGGGAAATGTTTCTCTCCACACAGATTTTTGATTGGGTGGTTAAAGTGTGGCCCCAGACAGGCACACGATCCAGGGAAGAGGGCCTGGAGCAAAGCCTGGCCTGGCACTACATGCTGTGATGGTCCAGTCCCATGGCCCCACACCAGCTCTCTACCACCTCCAGGACAATGCATATAGAAGGGGGGCACTAATATGTCCCTGCCAAATCATTCCCCAGGTGAGTCCCTCGGGAGCTGCCTTGTTCTCTCCTGCTCGTGGCAAGCCCTGGCAAGCTGGAGGAGCGTGGTACCTGTCCTCAAAAGCCACTTGTCTGTGGCAGTGATCCTTCCTTTAAGAGCAGTGTGCATTTATCTGCTCTGCTCCTCCAGCAACTGCAAAGAGCACTGTAAAGAGACCATTTCTATAACACCCTCCAGGAGAGGAAATAGCTTCAGGTTTCTAAAGACCTCAGAGAGGTTGTTAGCAGAACAAAGGCTCTTCTCATGTGATGTGATCTGGAGCAAGAGAAACCCCTTCGTAGTATGTGATGCAGCCCTACAATCCTCCCCAAGGGATGGTTGAAAGGAATCCAAGATATGGATATCTTGTCTCCATAGGATAGGCTGGCAGAAAGAGGCTGGTCATGACCTTGTTTGCATGCACGGCTTGTGTCTGGGAACAGCAAGCATGGGGTCTGCTTGCACAGGAGGCGTCCTATAGCAAACAAACTACAACTCTGCCAGTGCCACCGTGCTGGCAGAATTCAGGACAGGAGTGGGCTGTGTCAGCCACAGCACTTGTCTGTAAAACCTAGGGTATGGTGTTGCCAGCTTTGCTTGTGTTGAGCTCCATCCATGGAAGAGAACCATGAAGCTCTGTCTCAGGTGTCAGTGATGTTCAAGATGCTTTTGAGACATTGTATGGGAGTAACTCCATCATTCCTTTATAAGAACAGGTGGCATTGAGGGATGACTTCTCCCCCATCCCTCTCACGTCACCCTGCAGAAATGTCACAGCACTTGGATCCACCACGTGCTGCCCCCCTTGCCCTTACACACCATCACGACAAGCAGTAAAGCCCAGCTAATTGACACTAAGGTAGCTCTGGCCTGGCATGTCCTTAGAAGAAGCCCCCCTCAGCAGCCCCAGGTTATCTGGGAAGGAAATGCCCCAATTTGAGCTGCTGACAGATTTTAAAAAAAAATAGAACATTATCTTCTCTGTGATGTCTGCTGGCAGGAGATGTTAAACCACTTATTTATAACTATCTTCCCAAAATGCTTCCCCGCTTGGAAGCCAAACTGCAAATCCTCTTTGGTTTGTTGTCTTTAACCAAAGGATGCCGGTATTTCTGTATCCAGCTGGCAAAAAGACTCAGAGCTATTGCCAGGCTTTGGTGGGAATAGACTTGGCTTTCAAGACATGCTAACACAGATCCAGGAAGGCAGCCTTTTACCAGGCAGAGTACAAAGTTTTTGGAGTCAGAAAGAGCAAAGATGAGCCAGCAGATGGGTGTCACTGGCAAGCCAGATCAGTGGGCTGTGTCCTGGTGAGGTATAGGAGCCTTGGTGTCACAGGAAAGGAATGACTGGGGGAAGAGACAGGCAGGGGGTACACCTGAAGGATTTGGTGAGACAGATCAGATCACCTGCAGTAAGGTGGGAAGATCAGATGTGGCCCTGATGCTGTGCCTGTCACTGCAGAGAAGTCCAGCCCCAGCACCCTGAGCATCAACCCTGCTGCTCTGAGCCTGTGTGGCCCCAGGCAATAGCAAAGGCAGTGCCTGCAGATGCTTGGGCTGCTGAGAAGCCAACAGCAAGACCTGACAATTTATGGAGAGCTCTATGAAGGAGGCACCAACTGACATAGGAACAGATAGTGAGGTGATGTGCAGTAGGACATGGACCTTTGGGGTAAAGGGGGTTTTGGGGAATACCCAGCACTGGGGCCAGCACAAGTCAGCTAACTCACTGGATCCCGTATTTAAACTTGCTTTTGATGTGATTCTGGTAGTAAACACAATATACTTTTTGTTACCATTTTATTGTTTGTTTTGCTTTTTATAGGGTTTCTATTCCATTCACTTAGGCCTGAGTATTATAGTGACATGAATGTTTTATGAGATACACTTCATCTAGCTTATTTAAGAAAATGACATCCAAGTACTTTCCAAAACAAACAGCCTCCCGGCCGGTTAATGTAGCACTTCCCGACAGAAAGCCTGAGGAGCAGAAGGGTGGCAGCAATGGCACTCACTGCTGGAGGGGATGGTGCTGATGTGGAGGGAGCACAGGGGAACTCGGTGAGGGGAACTAGGCAGTGCTGGGGCAGGCAGGCTGTTGGAGCAGGGTGGCTGCAGCAGCAGCAGGCAGTCAGTGCCAGGACAAACAGGGTGCCCCAGGTGCAAAAGCAGGTGGGATATCCCTCCTGCCCAGCAGAAGGACTGGGGATGGTCCATGCTTCCTCTGTTTCTCCAACCTCACGCTGGATGCAAAGGCGGAGAGCTCCCGGGATTTCCCCTCCTCAGGGCCCAGCAGGGAGCTCCTGGGGATGAAAGGCACTGTAGAAATGTCATTGGTGGTTTGGGGTGCAGATGCCTAGGGGGTGAATAGGGAGAGAGCTGGTTTCCTTAGCACTGGCTTGCAGGGGGCTGTCACCTCTTGACCAGAGCTGCTTGCTGTGATGGATGAATGGACTGGGGACTGACCTAAACGTCTCCGAGCTCCTCTCCTTACTGCAGCTGTAGGCAGAGGCACCAACTGTGCTGCTGTTGAGCCAGCAAGATTAGTAAGAGATGGGCAGGACACACACCAATGCCACCCGTGCTGCAGGAAAAAGTGCCCAGGCCTTCTCCTCTCTGTCCTGCCATCCCCATGGATATTTCAGGTGGGGTAAGTCCTGTGCTTTGTGCTCAGTCCCATTTCTGCACAGGCAGTGGGGAACAGATCTCAGCACAGTGGCTCAAAGCAATACTGAAGAGATCATTTTGGGGGTGCTGAGGCCTTGGCCTGGCTGCATGCACTCAAAATGTGCTGGGGTCAGCTCGGGGGGGATAGTCAGAGGGTCAGAGGGAGGCCCAGGAAGAGAGGTGCATTCTGCCCTGGGAGCAGGGCTGCTGGCAGGATCAGTGCTGCCCATGGGCTGGGGATGAGAACTCACCAGGCTTCCCTGTAGCAGGACAATGTGTCCATGGATCCAGGCTCCAGGGAGGGGGGGGACGACACAGGTGGCTTGGCTACCACCACCTTGTGCTTCTGCTGGAGGCAGACACTGGTTTGGGTCCTTGACTGTGGAGGCTGGGAAGGGAGAAAAAAGCCTGGAGAGCTTTCCTTAGAAGAACGTGCAGGTGTTAAAGTAAGGTCTTACCTCTTGGCTTTGTGGGATGGCACGTGGCTCACATGGCTCTCTGGGACAGCAGTATCACCCTGCTGTTTCAAAGAGCCTCGACTGCTGTTACCCCATGGTGCTAAGGATACTCAGCTGCAACTGTTCACTTGGGGCAGGGAGGTACTTGGGGACTGACTGTCCCCTGACTCACCCCCACAGGTGGCAGAGTGGCCCCAGTATGTCCCACAGGAAAGAGTGTGCACCCAAGCAGGCCTGAACCAACATCACTTGCTCTGGTGCACCCAAGCAGGGATGCACTATGAACTGGTCTTCCCTGGGCTGTGCTCCTCCCCATCAGTGAGAGACAGGAGCTTCTCTGCCTAAACTCATCTGTGAAGAGTGAGATACTACTGAGGTCTGCTGAGTAGGGGGAATGGAGAGCTGGAAGAAGGGGCTGGGACAGAGATGTTAAGAAGGATAGTGGATGGGGCCAAGACCAAGTGGTTAACCACCCATCTGAATATGAACTACAGCTTCCAGTCCTGATGCTGAACATGTGTAGCCTCACAGCTACTATCTTTTCCAAGGCATTAGAAAATTCCTGTCTTGACTTCCTGACCCTGAGAAAAATTATTTCTCGAAAAGAACCAACCTACCTTCTAACATGAATTGCCGCGAGAGTGCAGGATGGCAAACAGACAAAACCTTTCTCATGTGTTCTTGTATGGTAAAGACATGGAGGAAACCGGCAGTTGAGTTTGGTGAAGATGGTGAGGAAGAAGTCCTGTAGATTCCTACAAGACTCTAACACCCTGTTCCACCCCTGCAGTAGCTCCACCGACCAGAGCAGTGGTGGGTTCCACCCCAGCAGGCATCGGGTTAAAAGCTGGCCCATGCCACACTACTCCCTCAATGGACCAGCTCACCTGCATCCACAGCCTGGGGAGTAACCACCAGCACAAGGCACCAGGCACTGAAGAGCAGCCCAGCTGACTGACTAACTCTGGAGGCCTCCACATCCTTGAGCCACCAGGAACATGCTCCATGCTAGGGCAGTCCATTGTAGGAGAGAAGGAGGGGAGCAGACTGCAACAGCAGCCCCCATGGACTGTGGAATGGCAGTGGCATGCAGACTGTGGGAATAGCAGGAGGTAGAGGAGGAGAGATGGAAGCACAGGGTGACTTGGAGAGATGAGGGACATCAGACTCACGATGTTAGAGGCACAACTTGTTATGATCCATTTTTTCTTCCTTTCATCATCAGAGACAAAATAAAATGAAACTAAAATATAAGGGATTAAATTAAAGTCACAGTTTTGCTTACATTATAAAAGAATGCTCTAATAGTAATAATAATAATATCAAATAAACAATAATAATTAAACAAAACAGGAAAGAAGAAAGCCCTGCAGAATTCCTGCCTGAATGGTGCTCACTGATGGAAGGTTTGTGTGACTGGTTTTATTGTTTGGGGATCATTCCCTTGATAGCTGACTCTCGGTTTACATATGTAGCCCAGTAGACTAAGTTGAAAATGGCAAAGAGGACTGGAAAGACAATGCGGGACATCTTGTCTACCTTGCTGACGCTGTTGTATGTCTTCTTACTCTCTGGGAGCTTCTCCTCTATGCGGGGCATCTTGGGGGGTATGTTGGTGGCAGCAGCAGTGGCAGCAGCGCTCTTGGAGATGGTGGGCAAGCCGGGGTCCTTGGCAATGTTGAGGGCATATGTGGTGCCAACAATGTTGTAGGTGTTGTTGGTTTTCTTCGCTAGTGCCACTGGCTCTTTTTTCTAGGGAAGGTGGAAGAAAAAAAACATAATAGAGATGAAGTGGCTGTACAATTGCATGGAGAACATTCTGTCTTCTGAGTTTACCTGCTTGCCTGGATGAGAAGGTGGAAAAGGGTGTGAGGAGCAAAAGACCAAGAAGCAGCCATTGTGGAAGGGACGGAAGATGTGGTGAGAAGCTGGCCAGAAACCATGACATCTGTCACTTGAGGATTGCTGGAGCAGAAGAATGTGCTGCACTAGGGTGGATCAGTTACTCCGTGTAAGCCTGGCATGCTGCACGTAGCACAAAGACTTTGTGGCCTGGCAGCTAGGTACTGCTGCAAGTCAAATAACTGAAGCCACATAGCTGGGTTTGTAGCCTCCTTGCAGCTCCTTAGACCAGAGTAGTGGCATAAAAAGGTGTGTGCAGCTGCACTCGAGCAGCAGCTCCCCAGACAGGTGACTCCTTGATTGGATGAGGCTGTCAGGTCCACGTTGCATATCATCAGGTCACTAGAAGTGAATGCAGGCTTAAACCATACAGATCCCCTGTTTTCTCTCTCAGCTGTGCAGGGTTGTCTGCTGCATGTAAGGTTCAGCCACAGAGAGATGATGCAGGAATGTAATCTTTAGAAAAGAATGATACCCCATATGGTCATTCTGGGGGAAGATTTTCTGCTTTGCTGGCCTGCTTCCTGGGTCAGCTGAGAGGAAGAGACATCATGGAGGATTACAGTTCTTTCTTTTTTGTAGCAGAGAGCCAGTGGCTTTAAGAATGTGACTGACAGCATTGCAATACTTTTTCACCATATTACAAGACCATCTCATACACTGCCTCATTGCCCTGAACATCTCACAGGAACACCTCACAATTTAACATCATGATGTCTTCTGGAATCCTCTAGAGCACCTCATGACCTACCCATGTAAGACACAGAAGAGATGGAAGACATTTGCGCTAGCCCTGGATTTCAGGATTGGTCAACATGATATTATAGGGCAGAGGGAAGCCTTTTGTCTTGCCTTCATATCTATGGGTTGCTGCAAATCAAGGGAGATAAGTACACCCCTCCCAACAAGGTTTCAGGGACAGCCATGCTGTTCAGGCTGAAGGGAGGAGAGCTTGCATAGCAAACAGCAAAAGAGGCACTTAGGTGTCAGACAAGGTGTACTGAAGGATGACAGAAGATGCTGAAGACAGACAGTTCAGAAGTTAATGAAGATGAGAGGACAGGAAGAAGGAGCTGGGAAGTCGTGATAGGTGTTGCCTCTACTCTGGGGATCTTCCTGTTGCTGTCAGGGACCTGAGACATTGTATAAAGTAATCCAGTTCTACCTGGAGAAGCCCACTGAATGAAATTTGTATGCAGACATCAGGTACCCTACATGTCCCAGCACTCACGTACCCCATGTGGTGTCCACTGTGAATACACCAAGAACCAGCATTAGGCACAGCAATGACTCATGGTGGGAATCTCATATCTAAACTCAGAACCAGATGTGAGCTTGGATTTTATTTTCTATTCAAAAGCAACTGAAACACAAAGTAAGGCTCATCTAGGCATTTTGCAGGGGTTCTTGGCATGTGAGGAGACCACGTACAAAGTGAAGGGGAGAGCATGCAGCCAGCAGGACCTGTTGATCTCCCCACCCTAATCTGGGAACGGTCAGTGGAAAGGCCACATACACCCAGCCTGCTCTGTAGAGATACTCCATGGGCTTTAGCTTCCACGATGTACTTCCATTTCAAATGTGCCCACAATAATCATGGATATTTCTGGTTACCTTAGGAAATTAATTTTCCACAGTGATTTTCAGAGGGACACTGAAAGCAGACTTCTGTGCAACCTTTAAACCCCTCTCCAATAACATCACAGCCAGGCCTGCAGCCTCCTAGTAATACCAGCAATTAAAGAAATTAACTTGCCGTTAGAAGGTCTGAATGTCTTCAGAATCCAAATCGGACTAAATGACTGATCAGACCACATTCATAGTCTTTTATGGGAGAGGGTGTTATGATCTTTAATGATTTACTAAGCCAATGATTTCTACAATCATTAGAGCCATGTTAACTTGTACTCCCTTGGTGAACTTTTCCTGCTAAAGAGCTGACAAGAAGCAAATAAAGTACTAAACATGTTTCACCTTCTGAAACATTTAAATATGCTTAATTATGATTACTTATTAACACAGCTACAGGAGGTAATAAAATAATTAATAATCAGTAAATAAATGAAAACCAGATTGTTGTTCACAGAATGTAATTTGAAGTGCACTGTGATTATTTTAGTATTAATCAGTCACGTTATTCCTTACAGGAATAAGATGACTACAAGTGACATGACACTTTCAACCTGGTTAGCTTTTCTGCCCAGAGCTTGGAAAGTGGATCCGTCTTGCCTATCCAAAGACATCTGAAAACATCAGGTTGAAAACAGCAGGCTGAAACAGAGGCAAATATGAATGCTGTTGGTGGTGATAGCAAGCAACTACTCCTATTAGTGTGATTCAGAGCTCCCAGGCACCATCTTGGGCTTCTCTGGATCTCAGATCAGATTGTTCAGGTAGTGCTGAGGCTTGGGAGCCCACAGCCAAAGCCTTTTTCCAGCTGCCTATGGAGTCTTCTGCTTTGGTCAGAGCTGGGAGCCCAGGCAACCTTTGGGAGAGGATACACTGCCTGCACCAATGCACATGTGTGTGCTCTGGATGAGCTCTGCTGTGCATCCCTTCCAACTCAGGACATTCTGTGATTCTATGTCAGAATAAACGTTTTAGCCTGCAATTTACTGGGCTGTGCTTTATAAATAAATGATTCAGGCAAGATTTTCACAATCAAACAAAGCAAAATGTGCTTATTGCTGTCAGCTGCAAAGTAGCCCCCATTCTTCCCCCTGTACTTTTATCCTGAGGAGCTCCACGTCATATGGAAACAGAAGGAAAGAGTGGTAACAGAGGAGGAAACCCCACAGTCTCTTTGAAAACTTGTCCTATTTAAACATCTCTGTCTCAAAACAATTCCTGTGTTTATGGCCCAGTTTGGGCACAGGGAGACTGAACCACTGCACAAAGCTGTCCCTGTGCTACTCTCCTAAGGGAAAAGCTGTGAAAGCTGATTTAGAGATAAATATGTTCCCTACATATTGCAGTCTGACAAGTTCTTCCACAACACACATACTGGAAAATAGCAGCATTTTTGTTAAATATCCTTGTCTTCAAGCCCCTGCCTTGAGGAGCTAATAGCTGAACATCTAAATTATGGGAACTACTGGTTCTGCCTATGATCTTCTGGAGATTTAGTGTTCTGAACCTGCTCCTTGGCTAGAAATTTGAGTTGGAGTCACTGTCCCTCTGACAGGTCACTTTGAATGTCACCATCACTAATATTTGCAGTACTAGAGAAATGCAAGGTATCTGCAACTTGTCATTCTAGAGAAAAGCCACTTTAATAACCTCCAAGCAGCTCTTGTCTCTGACGTACTTGTGTCCTATAATTCAAAGCCCAGCAACTGCAGATGCTGTTCCAGCAAACATGTCAACTCCTTCCTCATGCCAGCCAAAGTTCCCCTCTGCAATGTACCAGAGACTTGATCCTATCAGAGGATAGCAACAAAGTGTTTTACGTTGAGGCGCCTGTACCCTGAGCAGAGCCAAAGGCTCTGAACAACGTAAACTTGCATTAACAAGCAGGCTACAAAAATGCCAGGTTACTGTCAACTACTGGTATAACCTTTGGCATCACTCATCCCTCTTGTCTCTTAGTTCAGATTATGTGGGACTGAGCCCAATGGTCTTATGCTGCCCAGATACCAGACAAAGACTCGGAGATTGGATGGAGACAATAATCAGCTTAACACCAGGCAGATTGTGTTGAGAGAAGGAGGGTGAAATGTGGTTGAAGAATGATATATGGACTCTAGTGAAGATGCTGAGAATATAAATTACTCAGTCTGTGGAAAAGGCACCTAATGCAAATAGTGAGCATACCCCTACTTCCAGCATACCAGAAAGAAAACCATGATGATCATATCAACAGAGGGGTATCAAGGATGCTTTTTAGTGACTTTCTCTTAGTGAAGAAGAGACGTGAAAAGTACAGAAAAATCCTGGACATAAAAATCCTTCTCACCACGCACTACAGGATTATTAAGGGTAAGAATGATAAAGGTCCAGAAGTATTCCTCAATCCAAAGTGTGTTCTTCCTTGTTCTCCTGTGTCTGACTGCAGCTTCTTGTATTCTGTTTGTTGCTTCTTGCCTCTGGGATTTCAGGGCAATGTCATACAAGCACAGATACAACCTAAATCAGACTATATGCATAGACATGGTGTTGTAGGCAGAAGTGGGTTTAAGTAAGTGTCATCCTAAAATATAAAGCATCTCCCATCCTGAGGAACAGGATCCTGAGAACTTTTTCTTTTGTAGGGAACTCCCTGGTAAATGTCATCCTTGCAGACTTCTTGAGTTTCCCAGTGGTGCAGTCACTGTTAATGGTTGCGTCTCCAGATCTCACTGTAACAGCCACTCAAGAAGTGATCTTGTTGGCTCCAGAGATGGTCATCCCCTGGTTGGGAGGGATGGGATTCGTTTGATCTCACTCTGTTCAGACACAGCCCTTCTGTCCTGAAGTAGATCCTTTTAACAGGATATTTTGAAGATGCTGGAGATAGGGAGATTTGCTGGCTACTGAAACCACTCATCTTTCAATCTCTTTGGCCTCTCTGTCCTCCCCAGCTACTGCCATCTCACATCTGCCTCCTGATGAAGTTTTTTAAAAAAACATCTTTATTAACAAGTTTTCCACATTGGATCCAGATACCTTTCTTGAATTCAATCTGCACTTCTAAATTGGTTGCAGCCCCTCTGTCATACAAAAAGAGAGGAAATCCTTATCCAGAGCCTGGTGATAGGCAGGAAAAGCTTGGAAAAAATTTTGGGGCCCAAGATGCATTAGTCAAATCATTAGAGAGTGTGCTAAAGGGAGTTTTGGTGACATCTATGGTGATATCTGCTTGCTTTTCATTAGAGGAGAACTGCAGAGAACGTGCAGAGTAGCTCCCTGCTAGAACTGGAACCCAGGTGTGGCTTTAGCTGGAACATCATCATGATCATTTATGATGCAGAGATCAGCAATTCACCAACATCAGTCCATCCTGTTAGATTCTCTCTGAAAAAGAAAAATGCTCTGTTCCCATCTACACCAGTGGGTTAGCTGGAGGAGAGAAAGAAAGAATGGAACCATCCCTGAGAGACTGAACACGCTGAGAGTGCCTGACAGCTTTTGCAAGGTAGTGATTTCTTTCAAATGGGATGAGAAGCAGTGCTGCTGCCTACATTTGAGGTGAGGGCTGATGCTTATTGATTTTTTTTTCATGTTCATGCAAAGAAACAATCAAACCTGGAGTGAGGATCCTTGCCATCACATCAATAAAGAGCATTCTTTTTGGCTGGGGGGAAACTCTCCAGAGACCAGGGCTCATCCTGGGCTTGTCATAGGTAGTTTTACTCGTGGTACAAACACTTTAAAATGCCAATAGTTATTCTTGTGTCTCCTCTTTCTTTTGTGATTTCAAACACCTGGCTTGTCAGTTGTTTCAAGAAGAGCTAATTAGAGGCTGAAACTGAGCCAATGAGGCACCTTCATTGCGCAGAAAATTCACTGCTTGGAAATATTCAATAGAATAAAGATGAAAAGCAAACACAGTGACACATCATATTCCCAAGCTCCCTGAAAGCCCACCACTCTTCAGGAGCTCTCTCTACTGCAGAGACCAGGACTGGCTTAGCCTTCCATGAAAAAGATCAGGGTTGGCTTGAAAAAGCATCCACAAATTTGGAGTCCTTCCTGATTCTGCAGCCTGATACCAATTGCAGCAAACGCACAAAGAGCAGTCCTTCTGAAACATTCATGGTCCTGCTTTGGTTTTTTGTTTGATTACCACATGCACTAACATTCTGCATGCTTTTACCCTATTGTTTCAGCACTGTTAGTCTTGCAGTGCTGGGTCAATGAATAAATTAAGGAGCCTGCTTCTTCTATGACAAACTGAAGCTTTTGAGCCTTTGCTGTTTTGGCTGTGCCCAGTTCACATAATTGCCCATGACTATGTGAATCCTGACTTTGTGCTGATTTGCTCATCCCTGAAAGGGACACGGTTTCTTTGAGGACTTGTTCTAATCTTTTGCTCATGCCAATGACCCAGGAAAGGCTTCTCTGATATCTAGAGGCCAGATTAGCATTATTGTTCATGGGAGAAGTAGAAGACCATCAATTAGCCTCCTTTGGAGCCTTTCTGCAATGAGTCTGTAGCTCAGACAACAGTTGCAAAAGCAAACAGAGTCCAAGAAACACAAGAGAGAGGTATTTGATACTCAGTGACTGCTGTGGTTTTCCATAAGGCTTCTGTTCTCCTGCTTTGACCTCCATATCAGAATGACGGCTGGCTTATGTCTTCCCAAAAGCTACTGCAATTTTGCCAGGTATTTTCATACAGCTCCACAACGATTTTAAACAACATATTGGAATGCAAAGGAAAAATATATAGTCTCCAGAACGAAGAACAAGGACAAAGCTGATTTTCAAATTGATTCAATAAATATAAGCAAGGAGCGGCATGCTACAGTAAGCAGTTTCTCTGTGCTGCCAAGATTAAATCAGTTAGGAGGGAGGGGCACGAGCAGGGTTAGTGGAGGCTGTCAGGAAGGAAGCTGATAGAGAGACTGATCCCGAGCAAAAAGGGAAAACATGGGTGATGCCAGGCACTAATTTACTGCCAGTTGCCATTTCTGATTGCTTGCTTCCCACCCAGCCTCTTTGCCCAAGCTTACAAAGCAGCAGCTGCTGGCAGCTGTAGGGAATAGCGCGAACATTAGATCTCCCCATGACTGTACCACGCTTGCCCTTGCCAGGGGATACCTACAGTCAGGGATACCAGCCACAGGGGACACAGCAGAGTGGGACTGTCTCCACTGGTGGGGTGGGATCCTGTGATGCATCTGGGTTTGTGTAACACGGTGGCAACACAGAGCGGGGCATTCACAGATTGAAGGAAGAAGAAAGAAGAAAGGAAACCATCGGCAGAACAAGATCAAACATACACACGTTCACATTCCCATTGGCAAATAGTCATGCAGAAGGACAGAGGGAGAAGTGAGCAGTCATGCCTGGGTGTTTTTCTCCAGCTAAGCACAATGACCAGCCCTCCAAGCCCTTCCTCCCTCTCTCTTCAAGAACCGCTTCAGTTGAGACCTGAGCTGAGGACCCCAGTAAGTAGCATCCAGCCTCTCGGAGTGCTGCGGGGCTGCATGTTACCCACTCCTGGCCCCAGTGCAGCTCTCTCGTGCAGCGTTTCTTCACCACCCCCCTCCACCCTGGCCTTGGCCACAGGGCTGACCTTCATCTCTTGGGCTTCCAGCACCTTCTTGCCATCCCAAGCCCAGCTGCGCTTGGTGAAGTAGTTGACGGTGGCAAATTCGATCAGCGCAGAAAACACAAAGGCATAACAGACGGCTATGAACCAGTCCATGGCCGTCGCGTACGCCACTTTGGGTAACGAGTTTCTTGCGCTGATGCTTAGTGTGGTCATGGTGAGGACGGTGGTGACACCTGTGGAAACGCAGCAGGAGACAAAGATGCTGTGAGACCATACAATTATGCCCATTTGTTTCTCCTCCAACCACATGGCCGGCATTTCCATCATGTAAATTTAGCAGCTCTCCTCTAAGCCATATGGCCCACACTGCCACTGTAATTAAGGCAGCCTTATTCGGCACAAGTCTGGGGTGCAACTCATAGGATAATGAAACAGTTCAGACCTGTCCAACCCCTGCTCGAATCAGGGCTAGCTGCAGACTGCTCATAGCTTTCCCTGGTTCAGTTTTGATATCTCCAATTTATACAATCAGTGGCAAACCTCAGCATTAGGATGAGATTAATCTTCCCCAAACTCCACTGACTTTAGACGACGAGTAGGTGTTGGTGTTGGGTCATAGGTTGGACTTGATGAACTCAAAGGTCTTTTCCAACCTTGTGATACTGTGACTTGATCGCTGCTGACTATAAAAGAGTCCTAGCTCATAAGTAGGCACCCACATTCAATTCCTTCCAGTAGGGTAAGTTGCATGATCCCATGCTCAGGACCATCATGTAGAATATGTCACAGAGAAGCCTCTGGTTGCTTTAGCAATGAAACAAAACCAATAAAATAACAATCAAAGGGATTGTTAGATGGTTGGGAGCTTCACAGAAGACCCAAAACTGGTCATTCATCCAGTGTGGTTCTCTCAGTATTTTTGAAATTGTCTTATGATCTGCATGGATGGACACCTGGGATCCTGGGTTCTGCTGGCACAGCCAGGCACCTTTCAGTGGCCTAAGCTACCAGAATGGGTATCACTGTGATTTATCTTAAAAAAAATGATCTGCCGCAAAATGCTTTTTAAAGTTTTTTCATTAAATTAAGCAACCGTTGCTATCCATTTTCCCCAATAATGGGTTTTTCAATTAAAAAAGCATGAAAAACATTATGAAAATATTGACTAATTTTCACTTCCCTTAAGCCATACTCCTGGTAATTGAAGAGTTTCAATAATATTGTTGACAATACATTCTGAGGGGAAAAAGTAAAAAAGAATAAACAATCGGAGTTCTCATTATTTTCTTAATGGGAAAGCAAGGCAATTTAGGAGCAAAGACATTTTTCACAAAGGTAGGTTTTAATTTTTCAGTCAGCTCTTTCCTGCTCAATCTGAGCTGCTCAAGGAAACCTGTCTAATTGCAATTGCAGGGTAGCAGAGGAGGGAATCAAATATCCTCTGAGAAGGGTTCTCCTGCAGCGTTGGGAGAGCAGAAACACTCCAGAACCGATGCAGGTGTAAGAGCCCACCTGAGGTAGGGACAGACATGGGGTCTGGGTGTGTACGCTGTCGGGTTTAGTTGCAAAAGGTTCACAGATAGGTGAGTGAGGAAAGTTCATTGATGTCTCTCACTATGCATGAACTGGTTCTATTTTCCATAAGATTTCTGCCTAAGCACCCATCACCACCTTTTCCATTCTACTAGATGAAAACATAAAAAAAAAGTAAAGGGACCATATTTCCTCTTCTTTACCATTACCACTGTTCAATGCAGCTGTTGCAGTCTGGATCACGCAACCTAGTTTGGTCACACTAAGCACCCACCTCCCCACAGCTGCATTCGAGCCAGTGGATAGGGGTAGGGTTTACATCACTGGGGAAAGGAAGGCAGCACAGTGCTAATGAGGAAAAGCTGGGGTCAACTGCAAATTTTAAAGCTTGTTCACGACCTGCACTTCACAAGCCCCAGTGAGCACAAAACTCGTGATGATCCCCTCCTAATTCATTTAGGAGAGTGCAGAACCACCTGTGACCATCCCTGCATCCCTTCTAGTTCACAGCACAGGAACAAGGTCCAGCCCCTTGGAGAGGGTCCTGAAAGGATGATTTTGGCCTTGTTGGGTTTGCAGAAGTATTTCTATCATGACTCTTGCTACACAGAAAGCACTTCATGATCTTTGAAACCACACCACTTATTCATAAACATGAGCAGGTGGTATCTCATGTCCCCTCTCTTCTTGGTGATTTTTGTCCAACATACTCAGTTAAGTCATATCTGCTGGGTACAGTTATTTCCAGGAAATACAATCCAGCAACATCATACCTGGTCTGTGAATGTGTGTGTATAGATCCTGAACTAACGGTCTCGGCAGGAAAGCACAAAGCAATTCTGTTATTAAATGTTTGTAAAACCTGCTGATATATGTGCAATGCCAGGCTGACACTTTTCCTCAAGAGAGAGGATCTGAAACCAGCTGAAGAAAATAATAACAATATATTTGCCATGCAGTTATACTGTCTCAGACCAGAAACTTGCTATGTGGAGCTCCGACCAGAGGCACATTATCAATTTCAAAGCTAGAGCTTTAAATGCCTCCCCATGTACCTATCCTCTCCTTAACTCAAAAGCCAATACAGATAAGCAGACACAGCCAAATGCATATAATTAGATGATCAATACCTTGATTACTGTTAATATTTATGGCTTAGCTTGTAGCAGAAACATGGGCAGGAGTATTTTTTGCAGTGATTTAGTGGAAGCAGGGCTACTGGGAAGACACTGAGAGCTATTCTGGGAAATGGCCAGCAGTTTCACTGATGCTAGTCAAGGCCTGGAGAACACCAGCTCTGATGGTCAGTCTGCTTCCCGTCATTCATGGTGCTTTTCTTCCCCCAGGTCCGTGCCCCCAGACTCACCAAAAACTGTTCGGGCAGGAACAGACTCCCTGTTAAGCCAGAAGGAGACCTGGGACAGGATGACTGTCATAATGCAGGGCAGGTAGGTCTGGATCACGAAGTACCCAATCTTCCTCTTCAGATGGAAGTGTGTGGTCATGACGACATACTCCCCTGCAGAGACAGATGGTTAGAGATGCTCAGCCACCAGTGCTTTCCAGGATGGGGCCAGCTGACCACCAATCTCTAAAGCACTAAAGATCTGTCCCGAACAAACCTTCAAGTTCTTCAGTCAAGTTGCAGGGTGCGTGTCATATTGTTACTGGTTGGCACACCCTGGTATCTCACAGGGTAGGTCACCCTAACAGCTGTGTGAAGGAAGGATGTGTGCTGCAGCACACTGTTGGCACTAACTTTGCACATCCTGCACACAGACACACACTCAGCTGCTGTACCATGCCAAGTACATGACCCAGTGTAGCCTGGGTGACTTCCACACAGCATTTACCCTTTCAAAATGGTTCTCTGGAGACTTCTTTAATTCACTGCAAAATGGTTGTGGGACAAAGGCAAATCAATGCAAATGAACAACCAGGCACTTTCCCTGTTTCACCTTAGGTACGAGAGGTCTTTAGGAGTCTCTCCTGACCCAGGTCCCATCCCTTTTCTTTCACTGCCCAGGGAGCCACATGGCAGGTAAGATTCCTTAAGTCTAGAGAGATCCTTACAGCTTTTCAGAGAGAGTCTAACAGTAGGATTTCAGAACAAAGGATTTTATTTTCTCTGACAATCCTGAAAATATTCCACCTTTCTTCCCTATAACCATTTAAAAAATCAGGGCAAGTTCTGTCATTAAAGGTCTGGGCTGTAAACCAAAGAAACAGCTGTCCCTATTTTCCCTCAATGCCCTATTCCTCCGCTCAAAGCTCTGGATATTTTGTGGGATTATTGTGCCTTTTTGTTGTGAGTGTGGCTCTGCTAAGTCATTACACACAGGAGCCTTTAGCAGCTTTCTTGCCACTTCAGGTTATTCATCTGTACGTTTTACTACAACTTAAGTAGAGAGATGGGCCAGATATTATGACATTTAGTTCCCTGGACTCCCCACATTTCCCCAAGGGACCTGATATGAGTTGTTACAGACAGACACTATTAAAATCAAGTGCACTAGAGAGGAAATATTGTCAAATGAGAACACTACTGAAGCATATAGAAGAAAAAAAAAAAGGAAAAGAAAAAAGGAAAAGAAAAAAGAAAGATGAGACACACATGAGATAATAGGAGCTATCTGTACCTGGATTCAGAGGGGAAGGGAGGAGCAGCAGATGGGAGAGAAAGATGATTAATATTAGTCATTAATCAGAGGAAACATTTGTTTGGGATAATCTTTTATGAGCTACAATAATATTTCTGTAAGCAGATGAAGTGAAAATCACACTGAACATTATGTTGCATTCACCTCCCCTGCCTGCAAGGCTCTCCTTAGTGACTGGAAAGGGATCCAAGACAAATGAACCCACAGAACCAAGAGCAAGCTGGGAAAGGCTAGGCGAGATTTCCAAAAAAGACATGATTTTTACATGCTTGAAATCAGTTTTCTAGGGAGTATCGGTGATAAAGCTCTTTTGGTAGAAATCACGAAAAGTCTTTTACTGCCTCTTGGTGATTGTTCCAGATGTCCCCAGACATATTCTCCAAAAACACATGGTTTAGGAGGCACCATGGTTCTCACTGTCCAAAAGCACTGACTATAGAATTATGCCAAATCAGAGATTCAAAGTCCATGGGTCCACCTCATCTGACTATGTTCAGCCCATTCATTGTACTGAGGTCCCACAAGTACCTGTGCTGGATCGAACCATTTCTGTCCCAACAACATGGCCCAGCAGGTCATACTGGTTCAGGCGAGATCCACCCTTTGCTACTTCCACTGATTTATCCTTCCCCAGTGTCCAGGTGTAGATCACCTCTGTCTTTGTGTAGGCATCTGAGGACGAGAAAGAAGAATGAGGTTTGTGCTTCTGCCTGACCTAAA
The DNA here is from genome assembly GCA_033558185.1 of Dromococcyx pavoninus. NCBI lineage: Eukaryota > Metazoa > Chordata > Aves > Cuculiformes > Neomorphidae > Dromococcyx > Dromococcyx pavoninus. The sequence goes on along the minus strand of JAUMJL010000389.1, from coordinate 1,964,750 downwards.
ATACATCAAAATTAGCCTGTAGCCAAATTAATCCCTGCTGTTCATTCTCAGAGCCACACGGCTGAGCACAGCCAAGCATGGCTAGAGACCAAGGCAGTTCAGCAACTGTTAAATCAAATGAGCAAAAGGGAGCTGGGGTTTTCAGAAGGGAGATGAAAGAGGGGGCAGAGCACTGTCGTTGAGAGACACGCTGTTCCCTTGACGTGCTGACTCTGCAAGGGTTGGCTCCAAGCAGAGACAATATAGGAAGCTGTCCAGACCAGCAGGCTGCTGGGGCAGCAGGATGGCCACAGCCCTGCCATGCCAGGGACTGGGAGAGCCATGCTGGCAGCAACTGGCAAGAAAGGGAATTTTAGATTAAGAAGAAAAAGTTAAAACTCTTCACCGTGGCACAGAAGCAACACTCTCCAAGACTCTCAGCTTTGTAGGTGGTGTGCACCCCCAACAAGATGCTTTTTCCCCTGCATGACCCTGTGTTTGCTAGCCTCTAGGCCAGTTTACCAGTCCGTGAGGAGGGCAGTGCTGAGAAGAACCTGCCTGCACATTGCAACAGGAACAGCAGGCAAGTGCTGCTGGACTGCTACACGGGGTAACACCAGGCTCAGAGCCAGGGCATCCTTCCAGGAGCTTGCAAGGTCCCCTCTCCATCCCACCTGCCCAATTTCCCATATACAAACAGCTCTTTCTAACACACACAGAGTCACTATTACTTTTATGAGCCTTTGTGAACAAACCCCTGCTTATCACCCACATGCTCTTGGTTTTATCAGTTCTATGGTATCCAGAAATTGAATCTCTCCAGACTCCACTATGAGTTACTTCTTCCCATAATGCCCAAGCTTCCTGTTCATACCCACTCTGCACCAGTTTCTTAGGCAAGAACAAAGTTCACTAAAACATGTTTTTAATTAATTTTTACCACCAGCTTCTCCTATTAATACATTAAGGAATTATTTGGCTGAGGTCAGGTCAAGCAAGTGGGTCAGGTATACTTTAGAAGTGTCTCCACTCCTGCTTTGTGGGAGGTTGTATCCTGAAATAATCAGATTTCTCTGATCTTTTCAAAACAATCACTGTTATCCCTGCACTGTAGGTTTTAGCAAACCCATTAAATACTAAGCAGGTGCTGTGCAAAGTGGGGGGAACAGTTTTGATGATCAGCCAATGCTTCTCAGCATGCCAGCACGCTGCCTAAGCACTTCTGATGCAGATTGGCATCTCTCATCTGATGTGCAGTGCTCTGCTTTTCCATTTCCTCCATCCATATCCTCCTTCTAGAGACCTCCATCCTCCTTCAGGCTTAGGTTTATACAGCTCTGCCAATGCTCTTCCGCCTTGATGGGCAGCACCTTCTGCTCCAGCAGTCATGGTTCACCCACCATCACTCTCAGTCTACAAAGGAAACCTGATCATAGTTTCAGTGTCACTTTCCCTGAAAACGCAGTGGTCGACATACCTGGTCACCTGGGACAGAAGCCCATCTGGTGCCATGTAGGCATGGCACAGATGCTTGGAATGTATTTCATGCCATGAAGGTGTTTTTGTTTTGCTAAAGGTATTGCTCACAGTGCAGTCTAGTCCAACCCAAACAAGGGCAGCTCTTTGACATTTAGTGGAGCTGATAACTTCAGCCATGTTTTCTGCTAGCCCAAGCTCAGACAGCTGCTGTACAAACATCTTGTGGTTGGCTTAGAAACAGTTGTTTCCGCTGCATACCTCCATCTTCTAGGGAGCATGGTAATAGGTAAAACCATGACCTCCGCTGCAATTGGACCAATGAATGATGCAAGTGGGCAGGTGAAGTGAGCCAAAATGCCTGATGCCCTTCTTTCTCCTGCCTTCCCTCTTTGGGTGGCTGCCATGGCGGGACAGGAGTCCAGTCACGAGCCACTCAGGTTGTGGGAATCACTGCAAGGTGGTCATTGAGACAAATTTGGCTATCCTTTGAACAGCACGTGTCTGGCCTTGGCATTGTCCTTCCATTTATAAATTTGACTCACTCTAAGCTTCTTGCAAATCAGCAGCTTCCAGCTGTTGACAGATTTTTGGTGCAAACACTGGTTTAATTGTACTCCAACGCAGGAGAGGTGAGCTGAGACACTGTATGGATGGGTACTTTACCAAGAGCCACACTAAGGTTAATCAGGGGCATCTCTCTGAGCTGTTTGTGTCAAAACTCTCAGTAAAATCAGTAAAAATATCCAGAAGTATCCCACAGGGTGTTCCAGAAGAAATATACACATTAATCTCTTTTCCTCACCAAGAAACATTATAAGCAATTAGATGTGGAGTAATCTGCCTTCCTGCAAATCTTGTAATAATCCCAGAGTTTAGGCCTGGGGTATGAGACTTTATATCCCTCCTCACAAGGTCAATTAACATTAATAATTCATCCTTCTCTAACGCTTCCTAATTTACTGGCCTCTGTGATGTCTTGAGGCAATGAGTTCTACATTTAATTAGGTGCTGCCTAAGAAATAACTTTATTTTTTTAGTTTAAAATAAGCCCGTTTCATGGATACATTTTGTCATGAGGCAGAGGAGCAGATGCACATGATAAACACGATTTCTTCTGGTGTCAATCAAACTTTTCAACCTTCTCCTTAGCTGACTCCCAAATGGCTACAGGAAGGAAGTATCAGTTTAGAAAGTTTGTGATTTCTCTGTTTTCTTTGAGTCTTAAAGCAAGATTTATGGTGGGAATTAATTTTTCTGTTTGAGGTGGGTAACTCTTCCACCTAATGCAAACACAAACTGAGAATGGTGCTCAGTTTGTTGGACCAGGAGGAAACTGCAGGCAACATAGGAAACTTATGTCCACATTATGGTGAAATAGTGGCTTGGAATTCAGTTCCCACTCCCTCTAGGAAGAAAAAAATCAAAAGAAATTTAACCTGCATATGGGGCAGAAGAGGGAACTTGTTCTTAGGCACAATATGGGAAGCCCAGGCAGATGAGCAACTGCAAGTGTGGGAGACTGGGAGCAGTTTTCAACTCACCAACAGCCTGCAAATCTTCCCTGGACTAGGACCCTTGGGTGTTGGGACTGAGATTCCCAGAGTTTCCAAGCCTTTTACTTGAGAGCAACCTGCCTGACAGACTGAAGAGAGCAAGGGATTTTTAAGGTCCATGGGAGCATGGAGCCAGAACAACCAGAGATTTCAGGCTCTCCCAGATTGACAGGAATGATGGAGGGAAGCTGGACAGGAGACTTAGCCGTAAACTGCTATCTTCCCAAATGCCCCCCTCCAGGATCACCCTCAAATGAAGGAAAAGCATCTCTGAGATTTCCACCGACGCTGGTCCTGCTGCGGCAGCGCTGAAGAGGCAGCACTGCCCACTGAAGGCAAGTGGGAGGGCAACGGGAAGCTGCTCCTCCCACTTGCCTAATAAACTTACAGCAAAGCTATAGGTATCTAACCCATCCCGTGAGACTCGATTGATCACATTGTTGTTTGCTGCCCATTTCTGATGATGAGAGTAAATGCATGTATGAGACACCAGAAACAATATTTTGGTCACATTGTCATTCATAGCAATTAATAACACTGTCACATAAAACACTAGAGAACAGTAGCAGAACAAAGGACTGTATCTCCCTACCCACTTCCTTGCAGAGGCTGCTCAGGGTACTTACAGCTCCCAAATTTCAGTGGGCAAGCGTGCACATCCATTGGGAAGTCCTCCAGGTGCATGGGGCACTCTGCATGAATCGTTAGCCTACAAGACAAAACACAGGCCATGATCAGAACCACACGGCTGCAGAAGCTCCCACCTGGCCCTTCTGCCTTTGCCTTGCATCCATCAAAGGTGACGAAGGCCTTAATGCAGTCACTAACCTCTACATCTCTGGGCAGAAGGCCATCAGCTGTGGAGAAAACAGCAGGCACACAGATCTGGCCACCTTTCCCATTGTATAAACTCAACCCTACTAACTCAGTTCATCTTTATCCACTCAGTGCAATCAGAAAATCTGCCAAAGCCCAGGAGTTCTGTTTGCTTATGCACTCCTCATTAATGCCGAGGGCCAGGAGACATCTCTGCTGGAAAGCAGAGGGAAGGGGCTTCCAGTGAATACAGCCTATTCTTCCCAGTGGTCTGGAAGGAGTTGAGGGCTGGTAGATTGTTCAGTTAGAAAGCCACAGTACTGCTGGGCTTGATAAAGTCAGTCAGAGCCAAGAAGTCACAGGTGTTGCCCCAAGGTACAACGCACATCCCACCTCCTCCAGCTCTTTCCTTGCTGGCAGCACTGCACAGGATGCTCCAGAACTGTGTGTCCTGAGGCTGGCTGGGGGTGCAGGACAGCTTGTGAGCTTTACGCATGCACCAAATCCCAGTAGGATACCTTGTCAGGAAGCAGTTTTGTGAGGGAAGCACAACCATAAAAACAGAGTGCTGCAGAACATCAGGCAAGGCATAAAACTATCTGTATAAAAAGCTCTTAAAAATGGTAGTTTGAAGCTCATGTTCCTTCCTGAAATACTGGAAATCCTGCAGCCTGGCAGGGGACAGCCGGGAGAGACTGCTTCCCAGGAGATGTCTAATACAATCTTCTCTGAAGGAACTGTTTATAAAAAAAAAGGACCCACATCTGATGGCTGGGAAAAATAACAAATAAACCATGACAGAAGCAACAGGTGGATGCAAAGGGCAAGGACACAGACCTAAGGCTGAAGGTGGTTAGTGGAAAACTCTGCTTGAGAAGCACAGTGGAAAGCTTCTACTGAGATATTTTCCTTCAGCTGGAAAAACGTTCACATGTAAGTTATTCTTCATAGAAAATGTTGCGGTTCAGTCAAATGCAAAAAAAACCCTGAAAAAATAAAGGGTTCAGATTTTGTTTGCTAAAAGCAAAGAAGAAAAGAAAAGAAAGAAAAGAAAAATAAAGGTTATTTCTTTCAGGTGGACAAACATTAAATGACTACAAAAAAAAAGCAACCAAAACCAACCAAAAAACAAACCAACAAACAAAACACGAGGATTGGTTTTTAAACTTGGCATAAAAAATTTGGTGGACAAACTCAAGCAGTGGGAAAACAAAGCAGAAACACCGTGGCTTGGAGGTGGCAGGGGATCTCGAAGGCTGCAGCAATGGTCGCTGCAGGCAGCAGATGGTGCTGTGAGAGGCAATACCAGTGCAAGTGAGGGATGGAGCAGCAGCAAATTCCCACACAGCTGCTCTGTGTCGGCTGCAAGTGCAGCCCAGGCTGTGCTGGAAACCTTTGGCTAGATGTGAATTTTGCTCTGCTGATTGAGGAAATGAACCTTACAGTTTCAGACCCATGTCATCTGCTTCTTTTACAGGGTCTAGGAAAGTTGGCATCCCTGTGAGAGACAGGTAGAGGTATTAAATCAAGAAGTGGAAGAGCAGAGCTAAAAGCTGGCAAAACTGTCAAGTGTGACCTGGAGCCCGTGTAGCACCCACAGCAGGGGTGTCAATTGCAGTAAACATAGCCTTTGGGAATGCCTGGGAGGTGAGGCATGCGAGCCCTTTGCAGTGGTCACTGGGGTCACAGTGCCACAGAGCAGGTCACACCACGGGGAAGTCCACGGTTTGTTCTTGGATAAGCTGGCAAAGGAAAGTGGTGAGTTTCCTGCAGACCTTGTGAACCCATCCCCACAGTGTTTCAGTGGTACCTCCCTGCTCCTCAATGCAACAGCAGTACAGTCATTCCTGCTGCTTTTCAGTGCCAGATACCACTGCACTGTCTCCACTGGGCACATCCACCTCACTGCGCTACAGGAGCTACCTTATGGGGGGAGAAATCCCTATAAAAGCAGCTCCTACAGTCAGGATAAGTTTGGTCCTGATAACCAGGTCTTAGCTATTCAGCACCAGCAGGATAGGTCCCCGTATGTCCTGTGGAGACTGCTTGCACTGAAGCTCTGAGGGGCTGGCTCTTCAGCCACCGCTCACTGTTGTGTCCCATGGGCTCACAGCCCAACCATGGCTGATGCAATGCTCCGTACTCTGGTCAGGTTAATTACAGTGGCTTTATTTGGTCTACGCAGGACGACTACACCTCTGGCAGGGGAGGCCAGGGAATACTGACAGAGAAACGCAAAACCTGAGTGAATTCAAGGCAAACCACACCTTGCTCTCATGACCCAGGAGCCGATGGCTTACGGCTTCCATGATTCAGAGGCTCTATCCAAGCAATGAAGGGCATCAGAGACCAAGGACCTTCTCTGCTCTGAATCTGCCAATACTTTCTGAATCAATGTACATGGACAGTGACCTCTATGTCCTGTAGTAAGTAGATAGAGAGGTGATGATGACTGTCCTGCTTGCATTACGTCTGGCCCCAGCTTGGCTTCTTCAGCCAATCCAAGAACCACTGTGTGGCTCATGTAACCACCTTGGAAACAAATCACTCTTACTGACTTGCTGATCTCTTCCACACCTCTGGACTGAATGTACCTGCTTTACACAACAGAGAAGACAATCTGATCTTCAGGACTTCAACCAAGATTCATTGAGGATAATCCAATGACTGACAGTGATTTTGACAAGCCTTACAAGCACATCATTGGAATGATTTTCTATTGGACACTCAAAGGCACACAAACAAATTGCTCATTTGCTCTGATGCCTCTCTTTCATAATATGGATAAAGATTAGGATTTCAAGAAGCAGGTATGAAAACCTGACAGCAAAGTGTGGACTCCACAGCCTTGTTCCTCCTGTTCTGTTTCCTTTTTGATGCTTTCTTCTGTCAGCTCAGAATTCAATTGGGGAGTTTCATAGTCGCCAAGCTTGTAAGGCATGTCCTCGCAGCTCTTGCCATTCAATTTTTCCCATGTCCTTTCCAACTGCAATGGACTTTTTGCTTCTCATATTTGTCACTGCCACCTGTGTAAAGGAAATGTTGATGCATATCCTCGTCTCCCTAAACAGGTCACACAAGACTCCCTTTTTACCTTCCTATTCCTTTGTTGATCGCACTAATTATTTTATTATTTCAAAGGCTCTTAGCTGGGTGTTCTTAAAGTCAGCTTTTCCAAAGGACCTCTTCTCTGATCAGTGCTTTCCTTCTGATGTACCATGAACTCCTCAAAAGAGCCAGAAAGACCTTTTTCATGCACTGCAATGTTTGCAAGTCTTGGCTGTGATCAACACCCACTATGAATAAGGCTAAATGACCCAGAGGACACAGATTGTGGGTCCAGTGGTTAAGCACCATTTAGAGCAGCTAGAAAGAGCCTCAGAGGGGGCCAGTATGGCAGCAGGGACCAGCTGGGCACAAACTGGTCTTGGCCAGATCCTCCTGCCCTCTCCTGGCCATCGCAAAAAGAAAGCAAGTGTTGTCAAGGTAAGAGGACAATTTTATACAATAGCTGTATGAGACCATAGGTGTGTGGGAATGCAGCTGGCACATTTTAAATCTAAAGTGTATTTTTGTGGCTGAACCAGTAAACAACACTATAAATCCATCAACAAACTACTGAAAAAGCGACCTAATCTGCCAGTTTTCCATCTACACCTGCAGGAATTTTTAAGTCTCCTGAAATTAAATAAAATAGAAAATGCCATATCATTCCAGTGAGATGAGCCTAGTCCAGCAACTTCAGCCAGCCAGAAGTCGGCACATTCGCAGATATTAAGTGAAGACAATCAGCTTCCCTGCTGAAGGGAGAAGCAATACAGGCATTCCCTCTCCCAGGTGTTCTCCTTTGCCTAAAAACTCTTTGCTTTGCCTCCACCCATGCCGAGGTGTGCTGGCTCCCCAAGGTGCTGTTCCCACAATCAGAGTGCATGCACTGCTGCTCACTCCTTCTTACCCCTCCACCCCCCACACTCCTTCGCTATCTTTCACCCCTTTTCATGCAGTCTCTCTTGCAAATACTCATCTTTCAAAATGCTAATTAGCAGAGGTGTTTAGGCAAGCTGTGGAATCAATCACTCCTCTGGAGAATGCCCACATTCCCCTTCTGCTCCCCCTCTGCTGGCCTTCCCCACCACCTCCTGTTGCTGGCGAAGGACTCCTCAGCACCATATGTTCTGCTTAATGAAACGTCAAAATGTCAAACTAAGAGGAATGTATCTCACTTCCCAGACAATTATCACTGCCTCCACAGCATTTGGGTAAAGAGCCTGTTGCAGTAATTCTCATCTTTGCCCCTTACCCTGTGCAAGGGAGCTTATGGCTGGCTAGCCACAGAGGTTTGCTTCCTTGCTCCGATGTCCTGTTCAGGTCCAGACATCTAAGGCCTGAAATGTCATTATAAAGCCTAAACAGCATATTAAAAATAGCCAAGCTGCCAGCAATCACATAATCCAGCTGTTGTATCCTTTGGCTCATCTGTCCCAGGTGTTAGCAATAACATACATAGAACTGTCTTAAAATCAAACCCCAAACTCCTCATGTTTTCTCCTCACTTTGCTGGCACAATAGCACCAAAAGTGGAACATCCAGGACAGAAACCATGTTTTTCTCTTTAAAGTCATGGAAAGTCCTTTGAACTGCTCAACACAATAGCAAGAAGCGTGAATCAGGCTAAACATACCTCTCCCAGGGCTGACAGTACAACAAACCACTTCAGCTTCGTTCTCATGGTTACCAGGAGCTTAGCAAAGCCTTTGATGTGTCATTAGAGCCCCTGTCGTTACCTGCGTCGTGCTGCAGGATGAGTGAGAGTCTCAGTCCAATTTCTGGGACGCAAATGTAATAATCCCTTGGTGTATGTGTGGTACAAAAACATGACAGCACCCTCCACTGCAAAGCAACTTTGTTTATGCCAGGGATATTGCTTGAGTTTTGTCCTGATTTCTCCTCTAGGAGATTCATTAATAACCACAGTCAGGCCAAATAGTGTTTACGGTTTAGGCCGTGTGAGAATCTAGGTTAGGTTTAATTGCTGGGGTTTGAGCTTGAAAGCCAAATTGCTTCTAGGATCCTCATGCTGGATCTGAAAGCACTGAATTCACTTTGCATTCTCCTCTAGACCCTGGAGCTTTCAGCCTATGATGGCAGAAATGCAGTGAGATAAGGTGATCTCTGAAAATTTCTCCCTCCTGGGACAGCTTCCTTATAAAAGCCTACCTTCACAAAACCAAGTCTGAGAATAGATCATTTCTGCCTTTGGATCCACTCTGCAACCTGTAAGCAGGGAAAAGCAGGCTGTGCAAATTGCGTATCATGTATTCACCCGCTCGTGTGTTTAGCACTTTAACTTTGGCCTGATTTGGTCTGTTTGCGCTGTTGTTTAGGATCAGCCCTGATGTGGTAGGGGAGCTGATACTGGAATGTCCCAGTTGCTGCTCTTGCAGAAAGGAGAATGATGGCTGCACCCCCATTGCGTGGAAGGGTTCTGCAAACTGCAGCCTAAAGCTCTCACAAGTTGCTCCGGGGTTAAAAAAGAACAGGCAGTAAAGACAATCCAAAGCCTTTGCTGGGAGAGACACTGCAAAGCTCTGTGATTTCAAAAGCAGTCTGAGAAGCTCAAACCCCTGAGTATGCCACGGTAGATACAGGACTTGCTATCTGGAGTACAACAGACCCAGTAGGACTGCAAGTGTCTTGGATGCCTTTGTACTCAGCTTTACTTCCTGATGTGCCTCTGCTTCACCCAGGGATTCACCATTCCTCCTTCCCAAGTGCTTATGCACTGCCACTAAGGGCTTCACATTGTCTTCAGTGATACAGGTTCTTGAGGCAAAATCTTTGGGTACGCAGGTGAACGTTGTCAGTCTGACAGTTAAAGAAAACATCCTTTAAGTACATAACATGAGCACATATTGTCTGGGAACCACTCTGACAGCAACCACAAAGCCTCAACGTGCCACTCTGATAGTGTCTGTGAAAAGCAGGAGAGCTTTTTAAAGCTTGGATTCACAAAGTTGAATCCCATCTGCACAGCATTAAGCCTTCACTATTTTCTTATGCTTCAAGGCCAGGAAGAACCAGAACATTATGTATGTGCCCCACCCCACACAATGCAAGCCAGACAGTACATCCAGAGACTGCTGCAGCTGCTGAGTTTTTGTCTGTACCTTATGTAAATCTATGCACAATTCCCAATTTGTTTTACTCAGGTCTAACACCAGAGCTTTGAGGCCCTAGTTGGGCTTTTGTGAACTACTTGGATCTTGTAGGAGCTCCAAGGACAAGGCTGTAGAGGCAGTGCTACATAATAAAAGTGTGTTCCTCGCACCCTCTAAGGCAGCTGGAGTAGCAGAGAAGAGGCAGAGGAATCAGTAATCCTGTCCCTTCCTTAGCAGCCAGAAGGAGGGGAATAGAGAAATGCAATTTTGTGCTATGGTTGTAAAGGCCATGCTGTCACCCAGGTGCCAAGGCCTGAGCCAGGGATCAGAGGTTTGCACCGTGACATTGCACTGATGCACGAAGAGGCTGTGTTGTGACTGAAGGAAATCTCTGGATGCTCAGCTACAGCTGGTGTCCGACTCCTTGAAGCTCAGGTCAGTGATAAAGAGGCTCTCTCCAGGAGCTATAAATATTGTCACACAGGTGTAATTTTGCTGGATGCGTGTGTCAGAGTTGCTGTTCCGCTACAGCAACTTCATCTATAACTGTAAGCCTTGACTAAGAGAAGTTGGCTTTCACAGCAGGATAAATAGCAAGACACATGCCTCTAATTGCACATCAGCAGAGCTGATCCCTCAAGGATATTGGTTGGTACAAGGTAAAGGAGTAAGATATGTCTCAGGAGTCAAACTGCATGGTAATGCAGTCCAGACTGAGCTTGCAAGGGATTAACTAGGCAGTCCTACCAGTCCAGGGGAAATCTGATGGAGGTCCAAACTTACGCCCTAGTCAGTAGGACAGAGCGTACCTCTTTGGAATTTGCACTTTGCTGGATGTCAGCTGTGTGGGGCTGAGATTTCTGGTCCTGCTCCTTCATTTGAGAAGGACACATACGTGCCCCTGGCCATGGGGGAGAACACTGAATGTGCCACTTGAACTTAAAACATGAGTCTCCTTCCAGTCCTTTCTTGGGAGGAGGTTTCAAAGCACTTGACAAGGGAGGGTGATACCGTCGTTATCATTGTACAGGGGAATTGAGGTGTGAGTGCCTATGAGTGGCAGAGCCAGGTACGACTTGGTCTCTGACCCTCAACCTGATGCACAGTCATGGATTATGCAGTTTGTGCCCTTGTATCTTCCTTTCTGAGTTCCCTCTACAAAGAGTCTGGGTGTCTCTGAGCAGGCATTTTCTTCTGCAGAGTGAGAAGGGTAATCATCAGATGCACCAGGACAGACATTCCATCCTGGGTGTGTTGAAATGCAAACCCAGAGGAGCCCTTCTTTGCCCCTGACACACTGTTCCGTGCAGTGGGCAGTACTTTCCAGAAGGCCATCTGGCCAGTTCTAACCACATCTCCAGCATCAGGCTAGTCCAACACTACCCAGAGCCTCACCAAGATAGCTTCACACACATCTGCACAGCAACCATCTGTGCTGGGCAAGGGAAAGGTCTCCTGGTACTGAGCAATACACACATGACAAAAGGCCTGATATCCCACCCTCAGTGTTGGGGTATCTCTTCGTGGGTTTTTCACCTTTCACAAAGCCTTAGGGGTACATTTAAGGGGGGCAGGAGCAGACATAAACGGAGGTTCAGACTGTCCTTCACCTCCTCTTCTTTGGGAAAGAGCTAAACTGAAGGATGTGCTGAATTTATTAAAAAAATCCCAGGAGTCCATTTTCTTCAAGAAGTTAATTCCCAAGAGCCTCGTGATGCTGCCATTCTGGCACTTGCCCAGCCCTAAACAGAAAAGGAAATCCAATACTTTCTCAGTCACACAAAACTTGCTGAAGCTAATGGCTATTTGCTGAATAAAGAAGAAATGAAATGATATAAATGCCCTGAAATTGAGTCTTTTTCTTGCTGTCTTATGCCAGTAGTCCCTATAATACTTTACAGTCAGACAATGATACAAACAGGGGGAGTATTAGTCATCCACATGCAGGTCAGAGAACTGGGAGCAGAACTGAGCCCTTAAGTCAAGTTGAGCTTCTCCCTTCATTTACCCCATCTGCCTCAGTAACGCGAGATCAGTGATGTGTGGAGACCTAACCCCCCAGGGCACTGGCAGGATTAGCTCATAATTGAGAACTGCTGCAAAAAAGCAGAGCACAGTTTATCAATGTAGGCTGTAAAACTTGCTGACACTATGTAGATTCACATCCAGCTTAACTATGAAGAAATGAAATTCTGTCTGGTCCTCAAAAAAAACAGAGGTGACAGTGCAGCATCTCAGCACACAGAATCCACAACGAAGCCTGTTTTTAGTTAGGATCAACTTGAAGATGGAGGCAGAGAAAATAATTTTTTGAAAACAAAGATTTACACCTTTCCAAAACCAACTCAGTACCTTTCTTCTGTATCTATAAGTAGCTTTTTGGTTCATTTATAAGCCCATTTAGCTGGGAAGGCAAATTAGCACATCAGCCCCAGGTGGCAAACATTATTGACGTGGGTGAATAGCTTACAAGCATACAGGAATATCTGAATAGTTCCGGAACAAATGTACAATTAACCCAAAGGTGTTTCTCTTCATGCGCTCCACCTGTTGCAGCTTTGGTGATAGCTACACGCACCAGGGCTGTTCTTGAGAAATCCAGAGAAGATGACTGCCCAAGCATGATTGGCCAACAGCAACTTCTATTTTAGAAGGAAGGCCCCAGTTGCTGGAGCTCACACTGGTGCTGCACAGGCTGTATCACTGCCTAAGGTCTCATGCTGCAGGGCTACCTCATCTACAGGGCTCCCACTGAGAGCTCAGCTGGGGACAACATGGGCTGAGTTAAACTGAGGGCTTCCAAACCTGGCACCTCCAAACCACAGTTCGTAATATGCTGATGATTTCTTTTTTTTCTTAATGATGCCTATTGATTACACAGATGTAGATTTTTGATTCCATGAAGTAGGAAAAAAAGCCCACATTGTTCTCACAAGCAAGCTTGGGCTCCTTAGATGTTTCAAATGACTCTGATGTAACACGTGGAACATAGATCTGTTCTCAAGCTGCTTGGGAATAACAAATCTTTCCATCTTAATGTTCTCCTACTAATACTGGAAACCTGACTTCGTATCCCATCAGAGGTCAGGAACAAAAATAAGTCAAGTGGTGCACCAGCTCCAAAAACTATAGATCCCAACACTTCCGCCTTATCACATAAAAGACAAAAATCAACGTGAATGATGACAAAAAAATGACCTGTAAAAATGCCTTTAAGTTGAGGATGAGTGATGCTACATAAGTAGGAAATAAAGACAGCAGGGAAAGCAGCAGGATAAGACTCGAGAGTGCTAACAGGGTTAGTGGAAATCTGCACAAACCATGCTGTAATATACCCTGTGCTCCTAACCTTGCCTGCCATATATATAGGGACCTGGAAGACCCTTGCCCAGGAGACAGACTTTTACCTCATGGTGTACAGGAGGGTGCCATTGTCCACCAGGCGCAGCAGCTTGTTGGGTGTTGTCATGTTATGGGCAACAGATTTCTTCCCGTTATGGAAGAAGGTGTCAGGAGTCCATATCTTACTGGCCAGCAGGTTGTTCAGGGGAAGTATTTTCATGGGACCATCAAACTTCAGCCTTTCATCTCTCCAGGATTGCCGGAAGAAGACATCAATAGTGTATTCCTTTGTGCAGAAAGGAGAGAAAAATAAGCAGCTTCAAGAAATGGTAAATATCTTCAGGCATTGAGCACACTGTGTTTTGGCGCACCTTGGACATAAAGCATGATGCAACAAAAAGCAGGGATTAATAGCAGTGGAGAAATCTGTGGAGGCCAGAGGGCACTTACCACATTTTGTCTAATAACATACATATGATGCAAAAATTTGCATTTCAGTGTTTCTGACTGCTGCAGACAAGCTGCAATACAGCCTACAGAGGTCACTGGCCAATGCTGGGGTAACCCTGGTGCACCACCACCTTTATCCAGATGTTTCAGAGGAGGGAACAGTTATGTGCAACTACATGAGACTTTAAAAGACAATAATAAAATTCCTGGAGATGGAATTTGACCAGAATACTCATAATTATATCCCTGCTCTTAAAAAAAATAATGAAATTAAGTTTCATGATTTTGTCTTAATTTTATTTTGTTCCTCAGGCCACCTCTAGAAAAGCACTGTATCAAAGATCTCACAAACTTGCATTACAAGACCCTGTGACTTTCTTTTCTTTTTCTTGTTTTTTTTTTTCCTGGTTTTGATGTATTTTATTCTTCCCCCTCCTCCACTCCCATCTCCTTCTTTTTTTTCTTCTTTCAGCTAGTGTAGAAGCCCATTTCCTAGGCCAAATTCCAGTTGGGGCAATTAGAAGTTCTCTCTTTGAAACCCTGTGTCAAGGATAGCTCCTTGTTTGGTGCGTGCACCCTCAGAAACCACTTCAGCAAACAGCAAAGGCACTACAGCTCCCCAGCCACCCTGAGATAAAACTGAATCCATCTGCCTGGTGTCTGGCAAAAGGGACTACTGGTTCCTGTCACCTGAGCTACTCCATGCCCTCTGATGGTCCATTTCACTTGAGGGAAGATCTTCAGCCTTGTCAGTATGAGTTGCACTATTGCTCACCTCTACAACATATACCTCCTCTTGCTAATGAAGGATCTCATTAACTCATGAGGCTTTCAGAGAAAGACAGGGGCTCTGGAAAAATCTGTCTGTCCCAGCTGTTCTTCCCCTGCTGTTGCAGATTCATAGTCCTTATTTACAGGTTCCTGGAGGCTGCAGGACCAACTAAACTTATCATTGTGAGTGATTTCTTTCCTGCAGCTCTTCTCAGCAGCATTTAAAAGCTGCTGTGGATCAGTTTCCTATAGGTCATAGGAATTCCTACAGGTTTTGCAGCAGATGGCAGCTGAATGAAAGCATCTCAGTAAAGAAATTCATCCCTCCTCCCTGGTCACAGAGCCACTCCTGCTCAAATGTGAAGTTTCTAGAGCCTGTTTGGGGGAAGGAAAGAGAACAGCCTATGTTCCCACAGGCTCTGCACTGTACAAAATATTCTGCTTCTTCATGGAAGCGATCTTCACGTTTTGGTTTTAAGCTCAGTAAAGGGATAAAACCAAACAAATAAGCTTGTATGCAGTCCCGGGAGGTAGGTTTGGGGAAAGTCCTCCTCAGGAGAAGAGCTGTCTTATTCAGAACTCTCTGCTCCTATTAAAAACAAAACCACAAACAAAGAAGTAAAACACATAAAACAACTTCCCAGGTCCCGTTTTTCTTCTTTTATACTAAGGAATTATTCCCAAAGAAAAGAGAAATCATGTTCAGACTCTTCGCCTATTTTCTATACTTCTTTCCATGAGAGTGACATTTCCCAAGTCAACCCTTCCAAGGAGCACACTTAGCTCTGTGTTATATTTTTCTCTGCTTTACAGAAGTGACTGAAAACATCAAGACTGAGTCAGTCTCCAGAGTCCATTCACCAAAGCATAAAACTCACTTAAACATTATTTTTAAAATTTCCTAGGGACTAAGCAAAACTGCCAGAGCTCACTACCAAAGATTAAGGCGTATGTCAGGTCCTATCAGGCTCTACTTTCCAAACCAAACTGGAAGAGATACTCAAAGTCCCTTGTAGCATCCCAGGGAAAAGGTCTACAACATCCTCCTCCACCCTCCACTGCAGCTTCACCTGCCTCTCCTCCATCACCACAATTACAGTTTCTGTCTGCATCAAGATGTGCAGGAGCAGCTTTCCATTGCAATGAGTAATGGCTGTAGGAGGGATGGAAGCAAAATCACCAGGCAGATGCGAGTGGGGAAGGAGGGACTTCCCCACTCCTGAGATGAAAAGAACCACCACAGAAAAACAGGCTCTCCCCACGCTTCCCAAGGAGATGGGGCTTCTCTCTCACGTTTCTGAATGCATTTAGCACCAGAACAGCATGCTAAAACACATCTGCTATGCATTTGTAAAATACAGAGAACTAAAGCACGTGAAGGGGAAATAATTTATTATTCTTTAACTGTCTTCCTAATTTTAAATTCATTTTGTCAAATCACATTGCAGAGAATACCTTCCTCTTTTCAATACTTCATATTTCTTCTTCACAGTTCATTATCCACGCTCCCTTAATCAAATATGCTCCACCTTGGAAGTAATTATCAGATACTCCCCAAGGGCTAAGATTGCTGAATATATTACGGGTCTCTGCTGTGGTAGGAAAGCAAGTGAGATAGAGAGAGAACTCAGATGACATTAATACTCTTGGCCACACTGACAAGTTAACTTCTACCCCTGGAGGGAGTGGTCTTTCCAAAGCAACATGGCGTTGCATTGTAGGGCTTAGCACCTCAATGAAACACATTTTATTCTCCCCAAATCCTCCGCTTGCTAGCACAAGACTGTTGGTGGGGCAGCTGAACAGAGATGTTCATGGCCCTGTGACCACATGAAATAAAACTTTCCCAGCTCCAGAAGGGCTGAGGATGCTGCAGGACGTTTCTCCTGCCTGACCCAGCTGGTGAGAGGATTGACTGCTCCCTCTCCTGAAGTGGGCTTCTTCCAAGGCCAGGACTGTCCACCACTGGCCTGGACAATGCCAACACCAGGTCAGTTCTGGGACTGGATATGCAGGAGGGTCTCAGTTTTGAATGCATGACTGTCCTCATGTGTCACTCTTGAAATGTTGAGCAATCATCAACAGCCAGATCTTCTCTGTGCGCCTGGGTGTGTGTGGAATACGAGCTGCAAGAAACACTGTTGAGAAACTCACTATTAATTATGCTCCACAGTCCTGTTTTAATTAGAAGACAAACTGTTGTGGGAGTATAAGCCTAAATTCAGTCCTCAGGCCTTTTCATTAATAATTTTCCCTGAACACGTCAAAATATTGCAATCAATTCACTCTTTCTTTTTTCTCTTTTGCTTCCCTTCTGGTTCAAGCACTAAGGACAATTTGATGGTGAACCGTCCTCTTCCGGCACTGCCACCAAAACAGACCAGATTCTGGCATTCTCTCCTCTTCCCAGGGAGCATCCTCCTTCCTCCATGCACAGTCAGGTCCAGGAAAGCTGGTTACAGTGAAGGTGCCTGTCAAAGCATGTAATAGGTGTAGCATGCCCTGTACAGATCTTGGTCCTGTAGGCAGATCTCCCCATTTCATTGGGTTGCACTTGCAGAAAATAAGAAGACCCTACAGCCAGTGCATGCTTGATTGGTGCAAAGGCATCAACTCTCCAAGGCTGCATTTGCCATTCTCAATTGGTTTCTAAAAGCCTAGACGTACCTGAGAAACAATCCCTGTCTACCACCCGCACTGAGCTCCCCTTGACCTTAAGGAAAATGACGAGGCATGTGCGTGCCTGGGCAGGCAGCTGGAATGCTTGCTCATATTCTTGTCATTTTGGAAAATCCTGGTTTTGCTCAGATTGTCAGTAGACAGGGGTAGGATATGTCCAGCGTGGCTGCAGGAGAAGCCACCCCTCCCTGTGAGACAAATAACCAGTGGCACCTACCATATCTGTGTCCGAGACCGGGCCGAAACTTGTCACGTAAATGTCTGTCTTGACTTCAGTTACACTGTCTGGGGAAAAAAAAAAAGGAAAAATTCAATTAGAGAACTGAATTTGCTTGTATAGTGAGGGGATTTGGTTTTGTTACATAGTGGCTTTCCTGCCAGGCGCCTCCCTGAGGAGCCCTGTGCAAGCCAGCATCGTGCTTTGGGCTGTGCCCTGAACAATGGCCAATTTCATCACTCCTAATTGGGCAGATTCATCTCTGATGTAGCTCTGCTGCTTTCCATGCTTACACCAAGGATCACTATGTCCTGCACAGCCAAACAACACATATTTACACAATGGATGCAGCTACACAATACATAACATGGTACAGATACAGATTCACATGTTTTCAATACAGAGGTAAGCCCTGATGCTTTGAAACTCCTGTTAATCTGAAATTCCTTTGTGTCTCCCAGCCTGATAAACAGCCTAGCAATGTTCCACCACTTTTAGGAAACTCTGGGTATGTTACAGCTTCAGGCTTATCTGTATGTAAAAAGAATCAATATTCTGATTGCCTTTTACTGCCATCACATTTGCTGTTCTCCTAAGTGCCTCGCTCCTGGCAAGTGGCTGCTCTTGCAAAGCTGCTGCTTGCCTGCATCACACACTCCCCTGCATTCCAGGCTGTGCCACCCTCATGGATGCTGAACAGCAGCTTCACTGCCCCAGCAAAACCACAAAGCCCCCGTTCCTGCCCCAAGTGCTAAAACCCAGGGGGCATCTTAATCACATGCCTTCAAGTACAGATAAATAGAAGTGCTTTGTGTAACACAACCACCAGCAGGTATTATTCATGCTGAACAGCATATACAGCTCATTATTGACTTCATTAAGATTTCAGTGTGTTTCCTAATTGAAATTTCTGCTGCTGTCACATTTTGCAGGGAAGTCAAGGCGCAGTGATTTTCCAGATTCAGGGTCCTCAGCTCTGTCTTATGGCTTGCACTGAAAAAATTATGGATGAGGTGTCTTGAGTTTAACACTACATTACCATAAATCCTCATAACTTTAGGGAAAGACCATGCCATTGTGCTCCTTTTGTATGACATGAGCTGTCTCAGAGCTGCTTTCCCAATGAAAGAACTAGTTAAGAACCCCAAAGAAGAGTTCACGTTTCATATGTAGTACCCCATTTCAGACACCACAACAGCTTTGCAAGTACCTTGGATGGCCCATTGCTCGATTCAGTTATGGAAATACTTCTGTCCCCTGACAGTTATTTTGCAGTACTATGAAGATTAGTTTTGTGCTTCAAAGTTTTACATCCAAAAATAAGATAATGCATTCTGGCAGGGTTTTCTCCTTAATGGCTAAAATATACGTATACATTTCTTTAGTTATTATGGCTGGAAAGCTTCTGACACAGCCTGTGGCTGATATTATTGTGCTATGTAAGTAACTCTTGATCTCATCCTGATGCGATAAAAAGAAGGTTAAAGAGAAATATGTATGCAGTACACTTTCTGAAACACCCAGAAGCCAACAAGACAGCATCCTGAATAAAATTAGTTACTTCTCGAAGACTTAAACACTCCGGGTATTTTCTCTGTCTCTGTCCAAAGAACTCCCCAAATGAGTTACACAGCAGAGAAGAACATTTAGTGATGCCAGGCTCTTACCGCTAACACATGCAGCGAGAGAAAGCTAATTAGGTTTTAGAGAAAACATAAATTCTCTCTCCCCTCCTCCATTCTTGGCATTCAGTTTGTGCAAGATAAATAACTTACAGGCATGGTTGTCAGATTAGGATCCATGGCCACACATAGCCAGTGAAACCAGCCCTTGTGAGGTGCAGAATGAATTGTCCCCTGCCCCTGAGGGGACAAGAGGGACAAGGGTCCATGAAAGGACTCATGCTTTACAGGGTGATCCTCAGGGTCCAAGCATAAGGGAAAGGATTCAGGAAACAAGGAGGCAAAAAGACAGGACTAGTTTTGGACACCTTCTGATACTTTCAGCCTTAACATCCTTATCACACTGCAACCTGGCTGTCACAGAGCCCCAGAGACTCCTTCCCATCCCTTCAATCTACTGGCAAATCCAATCAAAGATAATGGCATTAATAAATGTAATTCATAATTTATTAATGATTAATTACAGCCTCAGTCTGAAGAGGATCCCCCATTTCCAGGCTGAAGACATGCCCCTTGGGCCAGGCCATGTGGACCTGATGAAGCTGGCAGGACACCTTTGCACCTGCAGGGCTGCAGCCAGTGCAGGGATGAGCAGGGAGCTGGCTCTGTCACTGGCTTATTTATGTCTCCCAGCATTTGTAAAAATGGGCTCCCTGCACCTTTCGCTGAAAAAGCCAGACTGAACTTTCCCTCTTAATATGTGCTCCTAAGGGCAGGATTTGGCTGGGATCCGGAGGGATTTCTGAAATTAAATCATTGCTATGCAGGCAGGGATTTCAGTAGAGCTGGGAAATCCAGAGATAAGTAAACCACCAGCAGAACAGAGCGAGCTCCAGCCTCAGAAATTCACTTCCTTCATGATCTTACAGCCCCAAAACATCCGTACTGCTTGCAGCCCTGCTCGAGCTCATCAGTTCTGTGATGGTGAGATCTTCTCCTCCAGAGAAATCAGAAGCTACTTAGCCAGCCTCCCCCCTCCTTAGCCTCACACCTACCCACCCTGGGCTTGAACAAGAAAAAACTGCATCTACTTTTTCAGCAAGAGAAAGCTGAGAGAGGAGCATCTCCTGCCTCCGCTCAAAAAACTGGCAGGGAAATCCCCATTTCCTCAATCCACAGACATGCTTACACTGCAGCTTGGCTGTCTTGCCCAGTTCTCACCAAAGATTTAATTATTAAGGACTGTACTGTAGAGGATCAGGCACTTTCTCCAGACTTGTTGCAGAATATTAAATGGCATTTTTCCCTTCCTAGCATTACCCTTCCCTGGGATTCAAAGTTTTTTATGTGCACAAGTGGCTTGAGCATTCAAGCCTGCTGGGGTGGCAAGCAGATGCTGCCAATTCTATTTTACAGTAAAGGAAACAAAAAAATGGAGAGACAGGTTTCAGGTAAGAAGCCAGGGCAGAGCAAAGACCAGTGCCCGGCTCCAGCTGCCCCACAGAACCGCACCCAGCAAAGGGCTCAGTATTGTGCTGGGCAGGCTGCACAAGCACCATCCAGCTACGTTGTTGAGCCTCACATGTCCCAGGCTGTTACCACCTGGGGACTGGGAAAGCAAGGAAAAAAAAAAGACCCTGAAGACGTCACAGAATTAGAAGGGCAAGAGATCTGCAGGTTCAGTGCTTGAACTTGGGCAGAATTTAGAGATCTAAGTGCAAGCCATGTTCCCAAGTCATTTGAGGCTGATTCCCTTGTTAGGGGGCTTTTCCCATTTGTAGGCTCAACTTATTCCAATGCTTCAGCACCACTGTGTTTCTAAAACCATCTGGAGCAAGCGTGTGAGCAGGAACAAGGTGCTACAGGTTGATTAGAGCTACTCCTTCTCCCACTTGGTAGAAAGCACCGACCCTGCCTGCCCGGCACTGCTGCCTTGCTGCTGACTGCAGAAATCCTCCACAACTGGGCAGATTTGCAATGCAAATGTAAAACAAAAGCTGTAACATCCCTTCCTACAGTGTTACCATGGCACTCCCTACACCTGCCTGCTTTTTAAAAGTTACCCCTCTCCTTCTCCAAGAATTTGCTATGCCAGATCTAGCTGCTTGTACAGGCAATAAACATCCTTATTAGCTGTGTGGAGGGCCAGATCCTGCTGCCCTGAGCCCAACACCAGTAGGGTCCGTTGCTTCCCTTGTGTGTGCAGAAGGTGTAAAGCAGCAGTGGCTTCTGCTGACGTGCTTCAGGGTTTCCATTTCACCTGCCCTCCCCTTCAAGTCCCCATATCTTCCTGGCCCTGGCTCAAGGGAGACAAGCCCACCCCCTTCCCGCAATTTCCTTTTTAAGTGCCCGTGACTCCCTGAGCCT
Organism: Dromococcyx pavoninus; assembly: GCA_033558185.1. NCBI lineage: Eukaryota > Metazoa > Chordata > Aves > Cuculiformes > Neomorphidae > Dromococcyx > Dromococcyx pavoninus. The sequence continues at coordinate 1,943,317 of JAUMJL010000389.1, read as the reverse complement.
GTGAGGAGATAGCTATTATTTACAAAATGACAGACTGCTATTTTTACTTGCTTCTTGGAAGCACTAGGAGCAGTAGCAGAGCTGGAATACAAATTATGCTGCCTCACTGCCTCTCATCCTCACCGGCTGTAGATTGTAGGGCTGCCTCTACAAGTGATTATGGGAGGCGGGGGCACAGGGGCTGAGAAGGCTCTTATTAAACATCTCGCTGCACTCATCAAGTGCTGTTTATTTAAGAATCTCAGCCGTAATATAATCGGTTCAGCCAGTTGTGTTTCAGCTCTTGAGGTTTGTGGATGTGTTGAACACAGTCACGTTTCCCAGGCAGGGGTTCCCAGAGGCTATGCCGCAAGCCAGCAGAAATGATGTGCCTGCATCTGAGCGCTGGAGGCTCCCAATGGATGTGTGCTGTTAAAATAGGGGCAAAGCCACTGCAGCTTTGTGCTGGGGATTCCTTGCTGCTCTGCTGACGTCAGAGAGGCTGCACAGCCTTATCTCCCAGATAAGCTGATTGAGTGAGGGGATGGAGACCTCCTCAAGGCTGAGCTCTGAGTGGCAGTGTTCCAGCTCCATCCCAGGGCTGTGCTGGGATTTAAGGGAGCTCAGAGGTGCCAAGTCTGTCTGTAACTGGTGTTTCTTTGCATGATGGCATAGTTGAGACTAGAAAGGAGGACAGTGCTGTTCAGACTCTTCTGCAACCAGAGGTACAAACCCTCAATCTGCTCCAGGCCAGCTCCTGGAGGTAGAAGTTTCTGCACTGGGCTCCCTATGAACTGCTCTGGACTCCAGTCAGCCCAATATTCTGTCTCCAATCACGGTCACAACCTAAAAAGTGTAGTAACAAGCTGATAATGTCCCTTAATATCCTCCTAGACTGCGACCGCATTTCGCCTCAGCTCAAGAGTTTCTCAGCTTGATGAGATCCCCTCATTCAGTGATCCTCTTCCAAGGATACGTCCAGTGCCTCCTCAAATACAGTAAATTCTTTCTTAAGGGCTCCCACCAGCCTGCAGTGAGGACATTGCCACCATGAAGAAAGAGGGAATGCTGCATAGCTCTTTCCTGTGTCGCATAATCCAAAGCACGCACACTGGGCAGGATGTTTTTTTTTGCAACTAACCCAGTATCCCTCAGAAGGTAAACACACAAAGTAGGCTTGCACCACCAACCTCCACCTTATGCCTTCTCCCAAGTCCTTGCCCTACTAATTAATAAGCAGTAGAAGGTAATGTTTGCAGTTTGCTCACAGATTTTTGGGTGTATTGTTCTTCATTTTTTCAGTCTCTTACTAGAGGGATTTAATTTTCCTTCCAATTTTATCCTTCTGAACAAAAGATGCTTCCATGACCTTTGCTAAAGCCCACGAGCCTGCCTGAGACCAGTTGTATCACAACACAGGGCAGCGCTTGCGTTTTGAGGCAGCACACTGCAGCCTCCAGCCAGAAACTCCAACCTTGAGTCCCTCTCCTCACTCTGACAGCTTCAGTCCCATCACTCCAGGGCTGCAGACTTTGCCAGTTACTACCTTGGGTTTCCAGATGGCCTTTTAACCTGCAGCGTTGCCTTGTTTTTGGAAGTAGGAGCTGAGTTGTGTCTCCTCTCAGTGAGAAAAGAAGCACTGAAGAAGACGGGGCACATCTCGATGGCTTGGCATGGGGTACCCACTCTGTGACTTTGCCCTTGGGACTTTCATGACAGTACTGGAAGAGGAAAGGGAGGCACAAGCAGAGTGCATCTGAGGGGAGGGGGTAACCTTGCATCTCCCTACAACCTCCCCTGCAACAGCTGCAAAAACGGAGACATGACATCTACATCAACAACCACATACAAAAATCCTCTGATGTAGCCTCCACTGCTGCTGTCCTACTGCGGGGCCAGCAAACTCTCCCATATACATCAGAGATGCTTTTCTTGCAATTTTTGCTAGGGAGCTCAGGAATAGCAGCACAGAAGGAAACATTTCAGCAAACATCACCGCAGTGCTGTCAATGCCTCCTAGGCTTGTCCAGCCCAGCCAGGGGATAAAGCTGACTTCAAGGACATAGACTGACAGAGCTCCTGCCACCCAAAGGCCACAAAGCAATGTGAGCTATTGCTAATGTCATGACCACAAACATCCTCTCTGTGCAAGGGATGCGTTTCCACCAATTATCCTGGGAGTAGAGGCTGTGCATGGGTCAGGAGAAGAAGGCTAGGGAACAGAGATGACAAAAAAATCCCTGGAGAAGACACTGGCATTTCCTCCAGCATCTGTGAAAAGGAGAGCAGAGCTGGAGTGCAGAGAGATCTGGACAGCTCTCGGTGACACCCCTAACTCTCTCTTCAACTGATTTTGTCTTGCAGATATTAGATAACTTGGAGAGGTCACAGTCAACCTCTTCAAACTCCCAGCACCAAAGTCATCATATATTCCGATGGTGCTTGGCTGTTTTCATGCCTCAGCATCCTTGAATACAAAATTACTTGTTCAGAAACAAAAGTCAAAACTCATATCACAGACACTCACTCAGGCTTGACAAGTTCAGCCTCGGCATCTTTCTCAAAAGTAGACAGCAGCATGTATATATTCTTAGAAGAAGAATAACCCAGAACACACATAGGGTGTGTTGGTCCTGTCTGAAATTTTCATTACACTTAAATTGTAACTGCCTCCATATATAGAATTATATAGAATTGAAACAGCTGATATTAATAAGAAGCAAAGTCTTCCAATAGCACACCACTCAGCCTACAAAAGTGAATGCCCAATAGCAGCTATCACGGCCAAGAGTGTCACCAGGAGGGCTGGCAGCTGGCCCAATCCTTTGCAGATCAGACAAAACTAACAGTGGTGTCATCTTTAATTCCCCAGACTACCTAAAACACCATCTCCAGGAAAACTCACTTGAACAGAAGCATCAAGACACAACAGAGAACCTGTTAGCCCTCTTTTGTCTATGGGGAACTGTAATCCCAGAGGCAGGTCAGCCCACCCGGACCTGACACTTGATGGTATCCCACTTTCTCTAGTGAACGTAGAGATGAGGATAACCGAGGTCCCATGGATAAAGACTGGCTTTAACCTCATGCTCCCACCTGGGAAAACATCGCTAAAGATTACAGTTTGCTCATCGACTGCAAAATGGGGTCAGTTAAGGACTGAGCACTGGGAAATTTGTGCTCTACCAAAAAAACCCCACACAGCAAGGAAGGAAACAATATAAATGTCTGAAACAAATACCTTTGCAAAATCAGGCGTGAGTAAACGCCTGCAGGGGATTTCCAACAAGACGTTTGGATCAGGTCTGTATCTAGCTCTTCCTATGTGTCATAAAATATTTGTCTAATGCAGTTTTGCTTGGCTATTTCCTTGCTTACAGAAGTGGCAGCTCTGCCTCACTTGTAAAGGTGAAATAACTCACTGTGTAACAGATCCACCCCCCTCAGTTACACTCCTGGTGATTTCTGCAGAGTTAGGATCAAAGAAGCATCACATTTACCCATGAAAGCATCAAGCCTTTCCCTCCCATTGAGGGGTGCTGAGGTACCTCTTCACGGAGGTTCACTTATCACCCACCACTGCTGTTTGAGTCCCCTGGGACTGCCAGCATTTACTGTACAGCCAGTTCCCAAGGAGCTGTGGTGATGAATCACTACCTTCTCTCTGGTGTGGTGGCACATCAGTGTCTATCATTGCATGTTCTCCAGCCAGACCAGAAAGGTTGCACCAAATCTGCAAACACAGGTATGCATGTCGTACCACTTCCAGCTGTGCTCTCTCTCCTTTCTCGCCCTGACTTGGATATTTCAGCATAGGGGGGAGCAAGAAGTTCAAAAGAAATTCAGGGGCTCTCTCAAAAGACAGTCAAGAACAAAACCACTCGCATGTGATGAAAGAGATTGGCACGTTCTATGGTTACAGGAGGTTAATTTTTCAGTCCAAATGAAGTGAGATGATGACTGTCAAATCCCCTAAAGAGACAGTCTACTGCCCTGGCTCTCTTTCTTAGCAGGGCCAGGGGAAAGCTGATGCAATGAAGAGATTTATTCCCTGTCTCACACAGCGTGCCACATACGCAGCTTTCTAACAGTTGCATCCAGTGTCCTCTGCAGGAACAAGATGCAGGACCAAGAAGTTATCACTTGAGCATAGCTTGTCTAGGATTTATGGCACATCGTAATGTCTAGGTGGATGTCAAATTCCCAGGTGATCCCTGTGGCACAATCCACCCAGGGCACAAACTCCTTGGGTTATGTAGGGAAGATCAGCTCAGCTTTTGGAAGATAAACCCCTAAGCAGTCTCCAAATGCTCTATACATGGGCTTGTGGCTCTGACCCAGGTCTGAGCTCTCTCCACGCCTACATAACGTCTTGGCTATGAAGACTGGATCAAGGCATAACGACTGCTGAACGCAGAACAATCAGGCACACCTTGTTCCTCCTTTCTTCCAAGTGTGTGGAAGCCAATGTCCCAGCAAAGTGCTTAAAGGAACATGGGGTATCTGCTTGTGCATTAGGGTGAGAAACAGCACTCCCTCCCTAGCACTTCCACGGGAATAATAGCACAGGATAGCTCAGTTTGCTGTGCTGAACTCCCTGGAAACAGCATGCTAAGCTGCCCCTTCATCTAAACACATGGTGAATAAGTGGGCTCTAGGCATATCTGGCACAGAGGGTAAGTCCACGTGTAGCTGTAGAAGGTGCTATAGGGATTTCACACCCTCCCATGCTGGAGAAAGGCATTTTCTCACTTTTACCAAGAGTGGGCTATGCAGGTTAGGGCTCTATCCAGCACAATAGCCTAGGAGAGATGTTGCTCTACCAGTCGCAGAGCCAACTAACCCTGCTTTCCCACAGATGAGATTTTCCTGCCTGTTTTTCTGATACCCAGCACCAGTTGATCCTATCCAGCAACGTCTCTCCTACTTTGGGACTTTTTCTACTCTGCTGCATAATTCTACAAATCTTGCAGAGACTTAAAATCTCTGAGATATCTACCTTTCTGTCAGGTTTTGTTCAGATCAGCCAGCTGGCTCACAAGCTTTTAGAAGACAAAAGGCAGAAAGAAAGATGTGATAAGCTTTACACCATTAGGAGCCCAGGCAAAAAAAAAAAAAACCCTACTTCAAGACTAAACAGAACTATGCATTTGGCTCATTTACTTTAATTTGCCTTTCCCTCATTGCCTCGTGCAGGCACAGACAATTATTACTGCATTAAGTGACACAGAATACACATTCAGAGGTTAGAATCAGGACATGGTGCAAGTTATTGATAAACATAAAGTCCAGGCAGAATAGAAGAGAGAGTCAGAAGCAGCAACTGCTAGAGGCTGTGCAGTCATGGAGACTTTACACACACCCCTCATTCTCACACATAAAGAGTACAAATAGAGACTACAAAATAGCTGAGCTATTTTTGCTGCAGACAGAAAAGACGGAATGAACAAAGCTACTGTAGTTACTATTTTAAGGACCTAGGACACCCTCAGATGTGATGAAGAGAGAGGAGGAATACATATGTAGGAGCATGCTTTTAGAGGTTCTACAGTGCTTTGAGACCCTGTGGTAGTGGAAGAGAGATGCTACATAAACATGTTTGTTATATATTATATATACAATGAGAAAATGTGTGAATATATATTAGCATGCATAATTTAACATATTCATTATTAAAGGTTGTCCTTGATAGCTAAGCCAGAGGCGCTTGGGAAAGGAAATCCCTGTCGGTCCCAGTGGACTGGGGAAGAGCATTCAGACAATGCAGTATTGCCAGCTGGTACGTGCAGATGTAGCCCTTATGAAACCTAAGCCAGGAGAGTTTTGTTGACCGCAGTTCTGCAGGGTGCCTGTATGGCTCTAGGCACTGGAGAGAGCAATAAGATGAGAGCAAAAGACCAGACTGGTACTTCAGTATTAGGCAAATCTCTCCATGTTACCTGCAAAACATCTGTGTTTTGTCTTGAGTCTACTTTCCTGACCTTATCTTCAGTTAATTTCCCACTTTTTTGGTCAATGACAAGGTTCTTGTTGACCACATCAAGGGATCTTAGTGAACAGCACCATCAGGAAAAAAATATGCAGCAGCTCCCATGGCCCAGTACCGTGGCTGAAGTTGCAGACACGCAGAGAGAAAAGGCACCATAACAGAGCAGCCACTGGGCTGCTGCCTTTGCTGTGTCCATTCACACATGTATAACTCAAGCTGGGAGAGTCAGTCATTATACCGGGATTATCCAGAACCTTTGTGGACAGTGGGCACCTTTGAAGCTTTTGCATCAGGGGGCTGGTAGACTGGCCCTGGCAGGTTATCAGATACTCACTTTCCTAAAAACACTGAAAATTTTGTTAACTCCTTCTCAGCAAGTCTTCCTTTAACAAAAATCATAACTTCCTAACAGGCCACTTACGTGCTTGAAGAAGAGCTGTAAAAACTTCAGATCAGAACCAGTAAAATCCTTAGCATTTGTAAAGCAATTATGAAGCTCTGTAATTCAGCAGGGCTCAGGGCAAATCCGCAGGAAAAAGGATAAGCTTTTTGGATGAAATACAATACTGCTATTTCTAACTTGATAATAATTGACACATAGAAAACATCTGGGAAGGCTGAAAAGCCAGAAAGCAAGCAGGAAAATGCAAGAAAAGTCAAATGAGAGACACTCTGCATCACATTAATTTTATGTCATTCCAAATAGAGAAAGAATAAATAAGCTGTCTCAATCAAGTGCATGGGGTTTGCAGGCTTAGCTCCAAGCTCCAAGCCCACCATTGGTGCTAACCTGCACTATGGCACTGACTACGCAGTGCAATTCTGCTTTGCCTCAGTTTCCCAATCTGCCTTCGAGCCTCAGCGCTGCCATGCTTCTGGCTGTCTCTTGTTTCAGGTTGCCCTGCAGGCTGAGGATTGCCAGACCCACATGATGGATTGTAGCTTGCCAAAAAGTAAAAAATAGAAAAAGAAAGTGGTTCCTGGGGCTGCTTGTATATCTGAGAGGAAGAGTCCATTTAATTCTCAAGCCTGTCCCCTGAGGCCAATGCCAGGTACTGAGATGAAGATACAAGAAAAGTATAGCAGGGAGCAACACAGTAATTTGCAATCTGGTTGCCTTATCTCCTCCTCCATTAGCTCCTGGCTGGCACTTCCTTCAGTCAGGAGAACTTAATCAGCTCCTGTGATGGTGTGCCTCCAGTGAGGCTTCTGGCATCCTTCAACACCGCCACCCAAGGCAAGGTAGACAAATGCTTTCCCTTCCTTATGCACCCCAACGTTGCCTTTGCCCGTGTGACTGCTGAGCTGTGCGCACGGCCAAGGTCTCCACTGAGCTGTCTCTCTGCCATCATCCACAGGTCACTGGGCTGTCTGCTCACAGCTTATTTAGGTTGCAATATGCCAATACATCATACAAATAAATTTAATTCACATTGCATTGTACTGGTCAATTTAGCATTTCCTTTGATGCTGAAGTCCGGTCACCCAGCATGGGGAGGTCTCCTTGTCACCTGGGCTCACTTAGCTCCTCGTGTTACCTCTCTGCACGCTGCTGCCAATGCACAAAAAAAAATGCACCAGACAGCATGGACTGTGAGACCACCTCCACCACACAGAAATAAGTCCTCCTGCATTTGCTGCCCTGGACTTCCAAGGATAAAGAGAGAGACTCCAAAACACAAGATAAATCCCCAGACACCACCGTGCCCCTACATCATATCCCCTCTCATTCAGCTTCCATGTGCCTCCCAGGAAAATCCTTGGCTGGCAAATACAACTGGCAATCCCCGGGAGCAGCAGGGTGTGCCACACGCGGTGATGCAGGCTTATTGGTCTGTTGTTTTATTCCCAAGTAAGCAAACCCATTTTACACAAAATTCCCCTATGGCTCTAAACCTTCCCCTCCCCAGCACTACTCAGATGCCAGTATCACCCGTCCCATGGATAGGAAGGCTTTTTATCACAGTTACTCACAAAACTTTGGCAACAAATACTGACTTTTCAGTTCTGCCCCCTATGTGAATTACGATACGCTGCATAATACCCTGATACTCCCATCAGAGACAAGCAGAGGACAGATGCCTCCAGATGCAATTTTTAATTTCCTTTGCTGGGGATAATGTTTTCTTGTTTTAGTGACAAGCATTGAAAGCGTTCCAGTTCCCATAGCAACTCTCTGCTACCACTAGAGATGCCATTTTTTATGCCATCCCTTCAGAATTAGACATCTCCGAGCAGAAGTTCTGAAGAAATGTCTTATATATTTATTAGAGACAGTGCCTGCAAGTGTGCTTTATTGACATGTTTCTTAGGCGACTCACAGCCTACAGTGCAGAAAGCTGTCTCTTGAAATATGCTGGCTGCCAATCTGCCTTTTCTCAGCTTCTGTTTTAAACTCTACCCTCTTTTTCCGCCACAGAAATACATGTTAGCCAGCACCTGCTCCCTTTTTTTTCCCTGTTCCTTTCTGTTCTGATCACTCTCCCCATGCCCAGTCTTGGCCCAACTCCTCAGTAATGCAAGTGCAGCAGGAGAGTGCCCAAACAATTCAGCACACACTGAAAGTATCTGCAGCTGTTCAGTGCATGCTGGTGTGGGTGCTGCCCCAGGGCCCCCCTCTCACCCTGCAGGCAGAGAGCCATCACAGGCCTGGTTATACATCTGCATGCAAAGATAAACCTAAAGTACCACAAAATAGAGACCACTGCAAAACAGAGTCCACTATGGGAGCCCCTCAGCCTTGGGGGGAGGGGCAACAGCAGGAGCATCTGCCCCATATTTTGGTCTCTGGCTGCTCTCCCTGTGCCATCTGGCTGTGGTCCAGTGGGCACCATGTGCCCTATGGGAAGGGGTGAGCACATCAGAGCACTGATTCAGCTCCCCAGCTCAGGAGACAGTGCATGGATATCCCACACTGGCAGGGGGGAGGATTTGTGCACCAGGTCTTGGTTATCTGGTGCCACTTGGGCACCCCGGTTGCAGCAGTTCACAGTGTTGTGGCACCTCAGGCAGAAAAGGACCTGGGAGTGCTGGTTGACAGGAAGCTCAACATGAGCCAGCAGTGTGCCCAGGTGGCCAAGAAGGCCAATGGCATTCTGGCCTGCATCAGGAATAGTGCAGTCAGCAGAACCAGAGAAGTTATCGTCCCCCTGTACTCGGCACTAGTCAGACCTCATCTGGAATACTGTGTACAGTTCTGGGCCCCCCAGTTTGGGAAAGATGTCAGGATACTGGAATGTGTTCAGAGGAGGGCAACGAAGATGGTAAAGGGGCTGGAGCATAAGCCCTATGAGGAGCGACTGAGTGAGTTGGGGCTGTTTAGTCTAAAGAAGAGGAGGCTCAGGGGAGACCTCATTGCTCTCTACAACTACCTAAAAGGAGGTTGTAGTCGGGCAGGGGTTGGTCTCTTCTCTCAGGTGACCAGTGACAGAACTAGAGGGCATGGACTCAAGCTTTGTCAGGGAAAGTTCAGGCTTGATGTGAGGAAGAAGTTCTTTACTGAAAGGGTGACTGGCCATTGGAATGCGTTGCCCAGGGAGGTGGTGGAGTCGCCGACCCTGGAGGTGTTTAAGGGGAGATTGGATGTGGCACTGAGTGCCATGGTCTAGATGATGGTTGGTGTTAGTGTTGGGTTATAGGTTGGACTTGATGATCTCAGAGGTCCTTTCCTACCTTGTGATACTGTGATACTGTGATACTGTGATACTGTGAATGCTGAGACAGACCTGCCTCCTCACCTAAAACATGCTGCCTTCCCTGCCTCACTGAGGCTCCCACACAGTCCTTATCTAACCATCACACCCAAGAAACCTATGGCTCTGGCTCAGAACCCCCCTGCAGAGAAAGTGAGATGCAACTTCCTCACCACAGCAGCTTCCAAGGATTTTTCACAAGACCCCCGGGACAGCTTCTATTTTAGGCTGTGCAGGCAGCTCCCAGCCTTGCCATCATACAGGGGCTGGGAGGCCCACTCACCTTGCAGGGATTTCCAGGTTTCCTGGCTCAGCAGGGCCCTGGGTACCCCAGCACCCACAAATCCCATTTGCACCATGCTCAGCATCTCCCACCCACGCTCCCAACAGCTCATTGGAAAGAGGCAGCACCAGCCCTGGTGAGAGTCCCAGTGGGAAACAGCTCTAATAGAGCTGTAACATTACAGCTTCAAATTGCCTTCCTTCAGGAGAAAAATCCAAGCAGGTAAACTGGTAGGAGGTGAGTGGAGCCGGAGGCTGATGGAACTAATCCCAGGCATGTTTAAATGCAAAGGCCCAGGAAGTCTCTCTCAGACTCAACATGATCAGTGAGGTTCACTGCTGTGTTTAAGTCTCAGGTGTAGCCTGCGTGGAGAGGTATGAAAAGCAGAGGAAAAGGCAGTATATTGGGCTTCAAGGTGAGGACATAGTCCCTTAGCAAAACCATGCAGAGCAGCTCTTGTTCACCCCATCAAGGAAATGGATAAACATTACTGCTGTCCCTCAGAAAAGTTTGGAAACATTTTCTTAGCCCAGCCTCCAGCAGGGACACAGAGGCTCAGGGGACACTTCTTGCTGACTCCAGATTTTACATTAATTGTATACTCCCACTAGCCATTAATCAAACATCTTCCACTGACATTTTTATTGGAAATCAATTTAATAAAGTAGGTGGGAGTCCACAGTCCACGTGCTTCCATAACATCAGATAAATATTCATGGGAGCTTGTGCAGCTTTAGCTAAATGAGTTTTTTAAATTTAACTGGTGCAATTTCCTTGTTCCTTAATATATAGCTTGGTTTGCCCTTGCTCAGGAATAAAGATGAGGTGAGACTCAGCCCCAGGCAGGTTTACTCTCAGTCACACCAAGAAACAATCCTTTTCTATCAAGCCAACACCTTTTTGTCAAGGATATTTTCATCCATAATTGGAAGTGTGGGTCTGTTGGGGTTAGCATCACCTGGTGCAAATCCCCAGAGCCGAGGTTGAATTCAGAAGGCCCATTTGGAGTTGAAAACTCATTTCCAGCAACTCAGAGCATGGCGATCATTTCTACCTCCACGGGTGTGCCATTTGATTTCTGCTTTCCCCTCCCTGTTTAAGCAGCTATTGTGTTCCAACAGTAAAAGCTAATGAAAGCCATCAGAAGACGAATTCCCCTTATGCTTATCGAAGGGGGTTAAAAGGCTTCCAGCTACTAAAATATAAAATGCACCATTGAAAGAACTGAAGCACACCCACACAAAACTTCAAAATTTGTGGGGTGCATGAGTCCTAGGAGAAGGGATGAGCACCAAGCTCTCCCTCACTGAGAAAACCCTGGTCTGCAGTCCTGGCCTTAAGCATCTGCTCTGGGGAGGGCAGGTTAACTCCTTGCTCCCTGAGGAGGCTGCAGCACAACCTTGACTGAGGCTCCTTACTGCGGTCCTCCTTCTCAGAGGAGTTATTAGAGTCCAGACAGAAGAAAGGAAAAATCTGACACATTGATCAAATTAGTAGAAAGGCAGGATTCAGACAGTCCTTATCAGTGAGAGATTTTACAGTGTCTAACTGCTTCTTTGTTAACTGGAGCAGTGAGGAGCTGCAGCTTCCAAAAAGCAGCAATGCAGGGCAATTCAACCACTGCCAGGACTCTTGTCATATTATCCTAGTGATACCCCTCTCTTGAAAGGCAGTGCTTTAGAAATCAAGAACATCATCATTTTGCCTTTGTTATTAATGCAAACTGACTTGTTTTCATCGTTACAGCCTCGACCTAATTCCCCATGCACACGCTCCCTACAGCAGCTAAGATCTCTGGACAGGATTTGCTTTCCCTGTGCTTTAATGACATAAAGGTTGTGACTAGCCCTGCAGACATGCACAGAGAGCCTGAGCCCCAGGACGCAAACAGCCCTCCCTGCCCCGCGCACTTCCACACACAAGCTACTGAGGATCGTGTTTCCTACATCCCATCTCCAGGGTGCAGGTGGTATGAAGATGAAGTCCACCAAGAGCCATCATAATCATTTTCCTCTCATCCACAGAAGCTTCCAATGCAGCAGAGGTGGGCAATTCTTACTTTGCCATGAGATAGACTATAGCAACTCAGCTCCTCCCAAAACACAGCACGGGCTGTAAGGACAGCTCTCCTGCAAGCCTCTGAGCCTACTGGTTTCTCGGATTTCCCCTCTATTAACATACCAGCCGTGCTTCCAAGAGATCACCCTTGCTGGAAACACACTGCCTGTCAGTAAACAGCACTAAATACAGGGTATCATATTCAACAGATAATGGCATGCTTTTAGTTTTTTCTCTCCTGGATGCAGGTCACACAACTAATGTCATCTCCAAACGCTGAAATCCTACATGTGAAAAGGTAAAGCTTAATTGCCTTGAACAGCAAATCTTGTATCGACTCCAACATAAGGTCCATAAATATTAATACAGCTATATTTAGTCCCTTTCAATTATACATACAAAATTAAATATCTTTCTGGGAACAAATCAGTCCAGATAGAGTTTGGTAGAGTTTTTTTCCCTTTTTAATGCATTCTGCATCAAAATAATAATAATTTTAATAGAGCTAAGGATTTTTAAAAAAACAAAAAACAAGCCAGTGGATGGAGGCAGAGGCTTAAAGATACTTTCACCTCGATCAACCAACTTGCTCCACGGGGATTAAGAGGCACTTGCATACTCCTAAACTTACCCCTGCCCCACTCAGCTTCCCTCTATGATTCAGTCCCTTTTCTGGCTGCAGCAAACTGCTACCCACTTAAGGTGTGTGAACAGAATTAGGCACATGCGGCAACTGGCCCAATGTAGGACCTCATGGTCCCAACACCACTGGTGTGAGGGGGATGCTCAAGGAGGGATTCCTGCCTGGCCGGAGAGAACACATCCCATCTGCAGCAGCCCATGTCCATGCAATGCCTTCTGCAGTTAAAGACCTTCTCTTTTGTATAAAAATCACATCCACTTTCCTGATTTGCAAATTAATTATACGTTGCTTTCCTTGCCAATGTGGACTTAATGGTATTAACGTTACATGACAAAGAGAAGCCATCAGAAAGCTTCTCTCATAATGATGGCTAGATTGATCAGGAAAGAAGAAACGAGATTTCATGCTTTTGTTCTTTAACCCTTTTCTAGGAAAAGGTTTTTTTTAAATTCTCAGGCAAGACCAGGTGCATCTCTACAAAGGCAAGAGTTTTAATCTTTCAAGCACAAAAGCCTGTAATTCAATTCCCACCTGTGCACAGACCCTTTACAGAAAACACAACTTGTAGAAAGAAGAGTTTGCACCTTCATTTTTTTTGCAGGACAGTGGCCTTAACTGGCTAAACTGGCATTCGTAGCTCTCCAGGAGACACATCTTCAGGTGAGTAAGCAGGAATGAAGGACTGCAAAAGCCTGATCTGGCCTGTATGATATAAACAACTTCCATGACAAGAATTCAGATGGGTGGTAGTAAGCCTTGTGCAGAGCCTCTGTCATCTTCCTCTTTGCAAATTGCTGTGGGTTTTGGTGGGGGTTTTTTTATGGTCATCAGATCCTTTCCTTGACTGAGTTTCTTGTATCACAATGGATCCTTCCAAAAAGAGGTGTCTAAAATGACTTCTGCAAGGTTGAAATAGTGTCTTGAATTTTCAGACACTGTTTTGCTCCAGTCATGAATCATTTCATCCCCTGATTCAGTCTGAACTTTGTCATCAGTAGGATTTTCCAGCAGGTTTGGGGGAAAAGAAACCCTGTCATATGCTTTTTCCATGCTTGTTGTTTCATCACTTTGGTTTGAATTATGTTCTTCCAGAAGGTGAAGTGAACGGGGTGTCCTTTTCTCACAATGCAAATTGCAGATTAAAAACCTCTCTCTAGGCTATACTCTATGCTTACAATTGCCAGTATTCAAAAAGATTTTTTTTAAGAAGCATTAGCTGTACGTCCTTCAGAGGCAGATTTTCAAAGTACTACAGGTTAGTACAAACAGACAAAGAAATCATTACATGAAATTTCCACCCCACCAGACTCAGCAAGAGTTTCGCCATTTACTGCAACAGGGTGAGAATTTCACTCTGACTTTTAACAGTATTTGATTAAAGGACCCTGAACAGTTTAACCTCACAGTCTTGCAGCAATTCTCTCCCCAAAGCCCCATGAATCTTCAGAGCCTCTCAAACACTCCAGTATTTTTGTTTAATCAAACAATAACCTTTAAATAAATGAAACAGCATTAACAAGCTAACAAGTCTGAATCAGCAGCATTAATCCCTCCACCACGGGGAGCTAGGTAGATGGGATTTGATTGCTTCTTCCAGATGGAACCCGGCTGAAATTCACTGCCAACATGATCAATGACTTTGCCTCATCAGACATAATCAGTGCCTCTGTATAGGTACATGAACTGCTGCAAACATACCCTCTAGCTCAATGGGTAAAATAACTGCTGTTTCCTCGATATTTTGACCAGTTGTTTTACCACCAGCTTACCAGAAAAAAATTTAAAGTTGTTTTTAAACCCTATAATACCTAATACAGAAAAAATCTTATTTCACCATCCATATCAAAGACATTATAAATCCTTTACATGAGACTAAATGAATGGAAATTCTACTAAATGAGTAGCTGCTATAGTCCAACAGATCAATAAAGACATCCTTGCAAGCAGTTTATAGCCATCCATAACACCATCTACTAATGTCCTTAAAACGATATAACACATGTTCAACATGCTTAAACATCAGCTGCCTCCTTCCAAAGTCATTATAAACAAATAACATCATCCCATCACCAACACACACCCAGCAGCTTCCCCTTGTACAGGAATCCACTGCCTAACATTCGCACTCGTTCCCTACAAGCATCTAATCTAGCACTGAATCTCTGCAATATTACTCCAGTACGAACTGTTGGGGCAAAGTTTTCTCCAAATGAATTCACTTTCCTAAAAAATCTCCCACTATTTGGGAAAAATCTTACTTCTTGTCTACAGGCACGAGTTAAGCAGCTTGGGCAAGAGTCCTCATTGGAACCACACATGGCAAATGAAGGCACCATCTTAAAAAAAGGCACCAAAGTAGCATGAGAAACATCTTTCCCTCCACAACCCCAGCAGCCTCTGAGCTTGGTTACAGCCCCTCTGAAGAGCCCAGGAGTGCATATCCCAAGGAGAGCCCCATCACTGGTGATCAACCTTGGCCACACAACTGCCCCATTGAGAAGGTGACTGGGCAAAGAATCGCCGTGGTGGTCCACTCCCTCCCATGGCACTGCAGGGGCATGAGCAGCTGTGAGATGCCCCAAAAAGATCTGATGTTGACCTGAAGCCCAGGTGTCATTTCACACCAAAAGCTACGAATCATTTTTCACAATAGGTTTCTGACCCCTTTGGAGTGTTTGTGATATCCCTGAAGCTTTGATACAGGCTTGTTGCCCTAAGCAAATTCATAATGTATTTAAGAGAAGACTTTCACCCTTAGGCATAGCTGTCAAGGCTGTATTCCTCACTTGCCTTCTGATGTGTTCTTGCCTTTTCACATAGATCTCCCTCTCCCTGCATGCCATAGGTTTAAACAGCAGCACAACTGGGATTTCTGCATGAGAGAGGAGAGCAATGGGGCTGTGCAAATCCATAGCAAAGCTGCCTTTGGAGAGCTGCCCCCAAGGGAAAGACAATCTTTTTTTAATTTGTTCATAGATCTTAACTTCAGAAATTTGATGAGACAGAGCAGGGTCCCCATTGCCCAGAAAGGTAAATAGAAAAAATTGCTGTTCAGCCAATGCCTCTGCTTCAAATTAAAACTCATGAAGGAATCTCAGACAAATACAGAAATCTGAGATAAGACAGATTTTTTCTAAGAAAGGATCAAATTCCTCCCTGGAGTAATCAATACAAGGCACGAAGTCAGATCAGAGAGGAGAGATGAGAAGTTGGGAGAGGTGAAACACTAAGACAGGAAAACAGATTAAATGCAGTCCTGAAACCCTGGAAATCATAACAAATCACAAAGGACCACTGGTTTTGTCATCTAATATTTCTCTTGCACAAACAGTAGATCTAGATAATGTTTATGACAAGCCGCAGGCAGCTTCATCACACACAGGTGATAAACCTGCAGAAAAGCTCAAGGCCAGAAAAAGCCCAGCCTCCTGGACACCTGGGGTCAGCTCTGCTGCAATGGGATTTAGGACACACTGCAGTGGGACTCTGCCACCACTGCTCGGGTGCCCCCACAGCAACAGGCACGTGCCCAATGCTTCTGTCAAGGGTCCAAGGACAGCTGTGCCTCCACCCCTCTGCCCACCCCTGGACACCTGAGAGCTGGGCTGCCACATGCTGCAACTTTACATGCACCCAAAGAGTTTGTGAGGTCCCCTTCCCAGGGCTTTGCAACTTATCCACAGAAGAACAGAAGATTTTAGGAAATAAAAGTTCACTAAATTTCAATCTGGACAATTCAATAATTCCTACTACCATTATAGGTTATTCTCACTGCAAACAGATTTCTTCTTTGATATTTCCAGGCAGAGAAGCTCTCATTGTTTCAGCTTGAAAACTGCTGTATTTCCAAGAGAAGGCAGTTCTATAATTTAATTATTCTGACTATTTCAGCCACTCTGTCATAATGCTCACATGTTTACAGACAAGCTTTTACCTGCAGGAGGTCAGGACAAAATGATAGATGCACAGAAGTGTAAGATAACAAGCATCTTATGGGAATATCTCAGCCTAAAGGAGATGCTCTGGACTTAAGTCCAAAAACTCTTGGCCATCAGCACTTGAATCAGTGAAATACAGGTGGCCAGGCAGGGATGCACCTGTCTAGCTTGCTCAGAAGCCATCCCGTCTAATATACTCTCATCAAAAAAGCAAGAAGAAACACTACGCTGCAGAAAGAAGAGGCAAGAAAAACTCCAACCAAGGTGCACTTCACTTACAAAAGAATAAAGGGAATACATCAGTGAGATAAATATTAACAGGTGGCTACAGATCAAAATCATTAGCAGGGCAGAGCTGACATAGTAACGCCAGATAAAAGGCTGTAAGGAAGCAAAAGGCTAGGACAAGACTGGAAACCTCCCCTCCTGCCTCTTCCCACGTATTCACAATATGGTTGTGTTTCAGTTGCAGTAGAATAGATTCAGTCTTCATTGGTTAGGAAACAAGGCTGCAGGAAGTACAGCTACACATAGACCATCACTGAACCTCAAAAACCCAACCACTCCATCCCCTCTCACAGTACCTGTGCTGGGCATCACGCTGACCATGTAAGGATTGCAGTACTTCAATTACTCTCTACAGTAAGCAGCACAAGGATATACAAGGTATTTTTGTGCATTAGTCATTCTTGGAGGATCACTCATGGTCCCATCACTCACATTCCACTTCCTGAGCATCTCTTCTTTTTGGGTATATAGTGTCTCTCACTTTGTCAGCCAGTTCTACATCTTTCTCCTGGACACATCTCCTCTCTCCTACTCTTCCAAGCAAGGCAAGCTCAAAACCAAGGCCCCTCTGTGTGCCAGCTCTGCAGGGAGCCCCAGCAAAGAGAATTGGAAAGCTATAAATAGGTGCCACTCACCACAGCCCCCACAGGGCTGGGCAGAGGATCCATGTGATTGCACAGCTCCAGACCAGGAGTGGAGGCCAGTGCTGTTCATAGAAACTCACTCGGTGGGAGATTTTCTTATAGTGCCAGGTTGGCCATGACGACAGATGTCTCCATCTCCTCAGGGCCAATTTCTGTTCCTTTTTTGACTTGAACAATTTGCCCTGTGTTTTCCCAGGGGGAACACAGGTTATCTGCTGACAGTACCTTCCTCTCCCACTCTGAATCTACAACATGATCTATTTATGCAGCTACTCCTTCCCCAAGCCCAGACTGTATTTCAGTGATCACAGGACCAAATAAAAGGCACAGCTCTGTCCCTAAGAGCAAGTTAGCCCCAGCTTACCTGGTAGACACAGAGAGAAACCTCCTCCAGCCACAGAAGACTTCTCTGTGACACCAATGGTCGCATCCCCAGTGCTACCAGGTGTTCCTGAAGAAGGAAACGTCTGGCAGCCACCTTCCCCAGATAGGTCTCCTCTTCCAATGTAACTTGGATTATGCTCACAAACCTTTACTTGCCTTTAAGGCTTCAAGGAATCCTCACTGGAGAGGATGTCCTGACTCACCTCCTGAGGACAGGAGCAGGAGCAGCAAGGCACAGGACCACCCCTTGCCTGCAGCCTGGCTCTGCAGCGCCGGGACTGCCGAGCAGCCTCAGTGCTGGTTTGCTTCAGTTTATGTCTGCAGCATTCTGGTAGGAAGAGGAGCTCTGGCATAGGAGCTATTAGAGTGGGTGGCAGCAGATGGTGAAAACAGAGGGGATAAGAAAATAAATACAAAGAGGCTATCTTGAGGGGAGAAGTCGCCACATCAACACTCTGTTGCTTACACAGTCTCTTCCCCAAAGCCTAAACAAACATTGCTCCGTTCCTGGCACACAAGGAAACCTCTCTGCAGAGTGCAGGGCACAGGCACCTGGGCATACACAGCATCACAAAGCTCCAAGAGGCAGTGCAGCCCTGCAACCCGCTCAGCCCTTCGTGTCCCAACACAGTATTTGCAGGGGGATCTGCCTTGCAGTGTGGGGAAAGCAAGGCCATGAAAAGGGACTGCATCCTGCTTCCCCATTACCCGTAATTTAGGCCAGTTCATCTCTCAGTTAGTCTGCCCTAAGTTGTGTCTGCCCTTTCCACAGACACCAAAGCAGGACTGCATGGTGCTAATGCATGCTCTCGCCTCACATCTTCAGAAAAGAAAGTGAAAGGTGTTCCCCAGGGGAATAGTGAGTCCAAGTGCTGGGTCAACAGGAACTGCCCAACGTTGTCTCACAGGAAAACCAACCTACCTTGTAAGCCACTGAATCACCCAGCAGAGCCACTAATTTGAAGCAAAGTGATCTTTTTCACAGATCTCTCATAACCTTGGGCAGCAGGAGCTGATATCATGCTGACTATCACCCCAGGCTATTTGATTAACCCCTAAGTATGGAGTTTGCAGCAGGACCATTTCTGCTTCTCTGGCTACCAACAGCAATAGGAAAGGTCTTTTTTCTAATGCTTTTCTTAATGGCAGCCTTGACAGACACTTCAAAGGAATAATAACCCAGACCTGGTGAAAACAAGTCCAGTTAAAAGTGAGGACAGCCTGGCTCATCAGACTACACCATACACACACACTACAGATAACTTATTGCCAGCCAAGAGCCCGCAAAACCTGTAGCCCTTGTGAAAACATCCCATCTGGGTCCATGAGGTTTCTCCAAGTGGGCAAATCAGAAGTGAAATCAGACTTTAAACATGCGATGTCTAGTTCAGGCAAAGGCAATTTATTATGTTAAGTATGTTATTAAAGGATCAGAGCAGAGATGTTCCAAGAAAGGTTTTAACTTCCCTAGCAAGGGCTCCTGGGAGTCCTCTTGTTAATACTTTGCATGGGTTTGTCAGCAACTGAGCCTACAGTGAACATAAATGCCCCCTCAGTCCCCTTTCAGAACTCGTTTCAGTTAAATCAATACAGCCATTGGGGAGACTTGAGGAAGCAAAGCTATTAGTGGGACCGCAGTTAATTCTGGGGGAAAGAAACAAGCAACAAAAGCAATAAAACTGATGGATGGTTTATGCAGACACAGTAACCCTTTCCTGTCTGGATCCTGCAGCATGGCAGCCCATCAGAGATAAGGATGCTTTCCTCTAAATCCCTCCTTACCCAGACTTTTCACGGTCTCTGCTTGGGATGTAAGCACTCTTGGACAAGTGCAGGGCAGAGTGTCATGGCACAGAGGTGGACATAGGGCTGAGAAGAGCCCATGAGGCTGCTCTGAGGAATGGAGGATGCAACTTCAGGCTAACACTATATCAAAGAGTCCATCATCATGCAAGATCTCATGAAAGCTTTTTTTCCAGCCACTCTTGGCAGCTGGACATTCAGGGGATGGGAGAGCACACAGCGACTCCAGCTTTGGGTGGGAATTGTGGTCCAGCAGCACACCTTTGCAGTCGGGCAGGAAAGCTCAGAGCAGGTACATCATCACAGTGGCACACAGTCACCGGCACCTTAGAGGGGTCATCTTCTCTGCCACAGTACTGTCCCTTGGAAACAACATACTAAGAAACCACACAGGCCCGTGTCTCCCTTATCTCGCCAAGCAAGTTCATGTCTGTCTTCCTCGCATACCTCCCCATTGCTTTTTCCTCCTTACACCATGCTAAACGTATGCCATAAACATTGAGAGGAAGGTGACTACCATGGTTTTGCTTTCTAAGGCTCCTTAAACTTTTTAAAAAATCAGATGCCTGGAGAGAAACTCAGCAGCAGTAGGTATAGCAGCAGTGGTGTTAAAAGCACCTCAGGAGACAGCACAGCACAGTCCACTGCCTGGTGCCCAGACCAGGACACAGAATAGCTTGCCAGGTAACAGCTACATAGATGTCAAGACAGAGGCTGTGTAGCAAAGCTCACTGGCTTAAAAGCAACACCAACAGGAGCTGAAGCTGCAAGCTGGTAGCGTCATCATTTCTGAAACGGTAAAGCTCATAAAAGAAGTAGAAATAATTTAATCATATTTGCTCCATCTACAGGCCTATCAATGTAATGTCACAGAAGACCAAAGCAGTCAGAGACCTGCATCTCCTGCATCTCTCATCTCACAAGATATGGAACAGCAAGATAGCAAGGACTCAAAGCAGGGAAAGCAGCAACAGACTGACTCTAGCACTGCACCAGCCCCTCCTGCCGATAGCAGCAGACTTATTAATAAAGTCATCTGGGCTGCCTCTCATTTCTAAAACTGCACAGTAGTGGAAAACATCATCTCTCCACCCAACTGACCTCCAAGTCCAGGTCTCAGGCGGTTGTCATACCCATCCAACAGCCTGTCCAGGATGCGGGTGAAAATGGTGATGTTATCTTTGCTGTCATCGACGACATCTGAAACGTGCTTCTGAGAAAGCCTGGCACACAGGGGAAAAAGAAGGGGGAAAAATACATGAGAACAGAAAACCTACTCTTTACATGTTCTGAGCAGTTACTAGAAATGAAGAAATGTTGGTTCATGCTCCAGCCTGTGCTGCAGTGGGTCCTGAACTGCAGGATGGGGCATACCTGTTGATAAGGGGATGTGCTTGCAGAACTCCTCACAGGGCATTTTGAATCAATTCCCTTCTGGCCTCTGCCACCACAGCCCTCACCACGGAAGCTGAGGCAGCCTGTAGCCCCCTCCCCACCTTTCCATTTTCAGGGCCAGGGGTAGCAGCCTAGGAGCAGTGCTTTTTCGGGGACCCTGCCCCAGCATTCCTTGCCTGCCTGTAACAAATGGCATTTTAAGAACAGAGGTTGCAGGAACCTCAGTTATTGAAGTGCCAATATCTCCTTGCAGACAGCACAGAAGAAGTGATCCCAGTTATTTACAATATCGAGCCATTTCCAAGTTCTGTGCTCCTGAGAAGAAAGAAGGGAGGCAGAAAAGTATGAATTCAGTAAAGCAGGGTTGAAGCCTGAGTCCATCATTAAAACTCTTCGTAAACCGTTTCTGTGGTTTGCTGAACTTTCCCTGTTTATAAAACCAAATGAGTTTTCACATTCCTATCTCTGCTCAATGCAAGGAGACTGGAAGCCCCCAAATAAGATGATTTCCTCAGGGCATTTTCTGCCCCAGGTGGAATAAAATAAGTAGTAAATTTCTCAAACAAAGCTCATCTCACCAAACAGAATCTTCAATGCAGTTTTACAAGCCCAGGGGGCTCAAATAATACATTTGCATTTTGTGTATCCCTTTCAATCAAGAGAAAAGGAGCCTGTGAACCCTTCTCCAACTGGCTGTCTCTAAAAGATATTTCAGACAACACAGAGTACCGATGCTGTGGCTCCAAGCACAGCTTTCTCCAGTAGAAATAGCTGTTAGGACCAAAACAAATGGTAAGTCAGAAGATTAAGTAACAGAAAACCAAAAGAAAAATCTATAGAGATGCAGAGATTGCAAGGAAGATGGAAGAGGAAATGACAGAGACATTAACGAGGCCAAAAAAAGATTAAGAGGCTCAGAGAGGCAGTGGGATGGCTGAGAAAGCACAGCCAGGCAGGAGGACAAAGGGCTGCTGGGGTGGAGGGATCCTCAGAAGTGACACCAGGAGCCCCTTGGGAGAGAGGGCCAGCTCTGAGCAATAAATCAGCCCCATGCCATAAATGGGAGAGATAAGCAACTGGAGAGCACTACCCAAATGAAGAGCACAAGTGCACCAAACCAGAGACACTGGTGGTGCAAGACATGGGTGCAATTTCCAGGGAGGGCACCTATGACCCTCTGAAGCAGGCTGCCACTCTCCATACAGAAGGGGAAGAGAAAGCCCTAAATTGTAGCTTTTTAACACTTCTTCCCCTTTCCTTTTCCTCCACAGCCTCATTTTGTCGTGCTCCAGTTGAAGCATGCAGCCACTGGTTTAAGCACACATCAGAAGTGATTTGGAAAGAAAAAACAGAAAGAAGAATATAATTTTAGGAGTTCAGAGATTAATTCTGCTGCATCCCATCTGGTTAGACTAGTTACTCCTGACACTACTGGTCCATTTGTAAATACTCTGAGCAGGGTCAATGGGGTGACAAGTAGCTGAGCTGGCTTGGAGCTTTCTGTCAAAATGTTCTCCCAACAGAAAATCTAAATTCTGTAAAATAAAAGAAGAGCAAAAAGTATTCTCTAGTAAAAGAGGAAAAATGGAGTGCTGGGTATAGATATTTTAGAGTCAGGTGGAATCAATACTATTCACTGCACCCAAGCTAATTGAAATATTCAATTTTGGGCAATTTTGACATTAATTTGCATCAGCATCAATGCCAATTGAAATTGCATTTCAAGTGCTTGAGGTTTGCTTCTCACAAGGTTGCTTGGCCTCTGTTTTTTAGCAAACCAATACCTGCTATCATGGGAGAAGTGGTCAAGCCAGGAAGCTCAACCTACAAGAGCCCAATGAGCATCATAAAGTGCTTAAACTGTACTTCCTATGGGGTATGAGGGGTGAGGCACGACTGGAAAACCACCCATGCCAGCCCTAAAGTAACCCATCAGATCTGAAACAACAAAACCCCTCTGATATTATGAATGGCATTACACTCTTCAAGACTTGCCATTCAAATCAAAACACTGGTTTTGGCTTTTCGTCTGGTCTTGAAATATTTGAAATACCTGAAGTCCCTGCAGGTAAATAGAATTTCGAGGAATTTAACAAATGCCTACTGTAATTAGTGAGGTTTAAATTGTACCAGCTTTCAGTAGTTGTCATGGTTAAAAGCAATCTCTACTGGTGTCTGCTGATGGGTATATAACCCTCTCTAACTTATGAATAGCTAGCATGCTCATAAAAGCTCATTCATCAATGTTTTATAAGCTATCTTTAAAAATTACCCGTAATATAAAGAGTGAGAGGATAGATTTTTGTGAAGGAACTCCTGGCAGAGGCTCAGCAGTGATGGGAAAAATGAGTTTACCAATTTCAAAGCCATTTTACTTATTCTGACATGCAGGGTTTCGACTTCAATGTGAGCAGCGTGGGATTCACTTGGGAGGCACCAGGGAAAGAGCAGCGCAGACAGGGCAAGGGAAAGGCACAGGCAGGGGAAAGCCAGCAGCACCCCTCTGCCTGGCATCTGATTTGGGCTAATTCCCCAACCCAGGCAAGGTCTGGCTGGCTCACCTAACCTTAACATAAAACTAACGTAGCCCTTTAGCAAGCCATAGAAACAGGTCTCATTTATCTCTCTCAAAGCCCCAGTAAAGCACTCTAAGGAACTGCAAAGAGGTATGGGGATCATGGTTTTAAAATAATTAAAAGCCTTTGGGCAGGGAAGACAGAAATTTAGAGGGAATTTAATTAGTATAGGCTTGAGGAAAAGTCATTATCTTGCTACCCATCCCTGTGCACATGCTCTCTGGAGAGCTGGCTGCCACATCACCACGCCAGCCTCCCAACAAGGGTCCCCTTGTACCAATCCTCCTGCAGAGCAGAACAATACCTACATGGCAGGTGGGGGGGAGCAGTGGCAGCAGCATCAGCGAACATGTGATGGGAAGCAAAAGAGCAGCAGTGGGGAAGGCAGAGGCAGAGCAGCAGGCACAGGGGCTGCTGGCACCCCCCGGCAGCAGGCAAGGGGATGTGACCCAGCCTCAGCAGGCTGGAGGGGAAGGCGAGAGGCCAGTACTTGGGGCTGCCCGTGCTCATGCAGGGAGGGGCAGACAGCTGGACATCGGTGAGAGGGTCAGCACCTACACTTCAAGGCATGCACGGGATGCATTTGCTAACACAAAATTAGACCCGAGCAGGTGAAGTGGCATGGCAGGAGAGGGCAGGAGTATGCAGCTGGACAAACGGCTGCATGCAAAGGGTGAAAGAGGAGTACTAGCACTGACATTTTTTCCACGCATGAAAAAATCGTTGCTGGACTTGTAATGCAGCAGACAGCATTTCAGTGTCCGTATCTGGCACTCTAAAGGCTTTTCTAAATTTTTTATAGAAGTCATGTTTTATTTGCATTTCTCTCCCTCTGTGTAAAGCTCCTCCCTCCCCACTGCTGCTAGGCTGTGCCCGAAGGGCTCTCCCAGCTCGCCAAAGGCTCTGATGGGATATAGAAGAAGGATGCAGAGCCTGTCAAGGGCTAAAAGGCTTTTGTCTTCTCACAGCAGCTCCCAGAGGCTGGTGGTAGCACTCTCTGTGCTGGGACAGCTGGAGCCTTCACACCTAAGACCACCAACCCAGGCAGAGAGTGAGCAGCGTGCCCTGCCAGGGCTGGCCAGAGCCCCCTACTCCCATAGCCACTCAGGTGTGCTGCTCCTGGATCTTTACACCACAAACAGCTGGAGCAGTTTCATTTTCTTTTCTTTAAGAAAGGTAGGGGAATCTCTCTTTCAGGTTAAAACTCAGCCAAGCCAAGTCCTTGCCCAAAGTGAATTGTGCAGAGGCCAAATCTGAAAATTGGTTTTGTTGCAAAAAATGCTGACAACTGTCCTTGTTGAGAGCACTTCAAATAATGCTAATGTAATCAGTCAGCTTAGCCATGAGGGACTGAACAGTCCCCGGGGTGAAAGACATAGGGACAGGGACAAGGAGAGGGTTGAACACAGCACAGACACTTTTCATGTTTTGTCCTGGGCTATTTCACATGAGTACTGGCCCTGGGATATTAAGCACAGCAAGAGGGCTGCAGCATTGGCCAACAGCCTCAGCAGTCACCACCTTACCCAGCATCAGCAGGGAGAGCCAAAACCAGGACTAGGATTCCAAGGCTAAAGAGAGAGAGTGACTCCGTTCCCGGGAGCCTCAGCGCCATGGCCTCAGCATGCGGTGACGGGCAAGAAAGCCTCCAAAACCTGCCAGGGTGGGCACAGAGGGGGAGGAGAGAAGAGAAAAGAGATTTTAATCACTAGGAGGGAAGTAATTGGCTTAATTTCATTTTTCTCAGCATTTCATCCATGTTAGCCAGCAGCCAGTATTTCTGGGGCCCCGTATTTGAAGTCCTGGAGGCCCCTCTAGGGACCAAAACCAGCAGCACCCATCCCCTGCAGCACTGCTGGCCCTCACAAAACAGCATAAGGTCAGACCCAAGTGTGTACATACACATACAAACCCTCACCCCAGGTTCACAGCACATCCAGGTGCTTCAGCACGTTCCAGCAAGTGCATAGCTCCACTTCCAAAATGACAGCACTTGGTTTTCTTCCACCCATCACTTCTTTTCTTTCTTCTCACCCTTTATGCTCAGACACCGCCCTCCCCTTGCAGCAGCTCCCACATCACCCTACTACATGTGCTGCCTTGGGGACACCCACATGGCAGAACTGCTTGCAAAGTCTCAAGACCCACTTTTTTCCAAAATTTTTTTTCTGGACAGTTAGGCCCTCATTTAATTCTGATAATGACACTGCCAGAAATTATTATTAAGTTCGGGCACCGAGATCCAAGATAGTGGGTGAGTTCAACTGTACTGCATTTAGTGTGCTCAGATTTTTTTCATTAATGCTCA
This sequence comes from Dromococcyx pavoninus, assembly GCA_033558185.1. Lineage (NCBI taxonomy): Eukaryota > Metazoa > Chordata > Aves > Cuculiformes > Neomorphidae > Dromococcyx > Dromococcyx pavoninus. The sequence goes on along the minus strand of JAUMJL010000389.1, from coordinate 1,917,337 downwards.
GTTTTACTTTTATTGTGATGTTACTGCACATTTAACTACCTTCTCCTTTTATGTATCTCATTATATTGATGCACCTTGGCACAGCACTGCCAAGCAACAGCCTGTATAAACACAGTGAAGTCTCCACAGCACAACACTTGTTTGGCACACACAGGGTTCAGCCAGCAGAGTCTAAGCACAATGGCAGCCAGGCACAATTGGCCAGTGTGATGCCCCGAAGCTGTAAATGAAGGCTCATTTCAACCACAGTCTGCAGAAACCAGGAGAAGATGAAGTTGCCAGCCAAAACTGAGCTCTGGATTTCCCCCCTCAAAGGCATCAACATTGCAGAGCCTCAGGCAGCTTCTCCCAGCACTGAAGGAGATGCTGGGTTGAAAGCCAAACCCCACCACCTGAATTGCATTTCTCAGCTAATTGGAGGGTGCCCCAGGATTAAGGGGTAAGTGAGGGGGCAAGAAATTCCATGCAGAAAGAGCAGGGAGCAAGATGGAAACCCCAGGAGATCAAGTATATCATGTATGTGCAGTGATGTATACCTGGCTACCCCTGTCACAGATGACTGTAAAATAAGGAGGAGCGAAAGGCCAGGCTGGTTTGTGAGTTACACCACAGTTCTGTATTTAGCTACCTCTGGTTACCCTAAAGTCTTCCTGGATGCTGTGCCTGACCCTTGCTAATTAGTTCAGTGCAGCTCTAGGAGGACATGAGCTGCCATGCAAGGCAGAAGGTAAAAGTCAGACACTACAAGCCCTTATCCACCCACCTCAGTTTTTATTCTGGCAAGTGATTCACTAACGGCAGGCCCTGGCAAAAAAATAGCATCAGGCCCTGGCATTGCCTTGCACAGAGCATACTTCAGACATGTGTTACACCTTTATCTTTTTCCCCATCACTCATTTAAAACCCTTGCAAATATCAGTGCATGGATTAATTTTGTGCATTTGAGAATTTGTTGGTGTGCTCAGGCCTTATTTAATCCAGATACTACCTAGGGAAGAGCAGCCCTTGCAGCAAAGGGGCACATGCTTGCTGGAGGCTTCAGGAGCCTTCTGGCATAGGCACACCTACATCTCTAGTGAGACAAGTCCTGATTCGTGATGGCTCCTCTGGCTCCTGCCACCCTCCAGCTGAGAAGGGACACACAGTCTTGGAAATCCAAGCATTTGCTGATGAAGCACAAATTAAGAGGCTGAACATCTGTTCTGTGGGAAATTCCAACAGTTAGGGGAAAATTGTTCCAAATCACAACAAGGACAGCTGAAATGTTGATGTTTCTTACAACACAAATTCAAAACTCATTCAATTAGCAACTCCTCAACAGATTTCCTTTGGAGTTTTTCATTTCATTTCACTTAAACTTACATATTATTCAATAGGATTTAACTGGATTCTTTTTGTGTTTTTAAATATCAAACACACTGGTCAAAAGCAAAAAAATAGGAATGTTAATAAGATTGTAATAATTCAAAGAAGAAAAACCAAAACATTTTATAGGTCTCACTGAAGGAAACTACATAGCATCCATGAAGAAAAAAGCAGACATCAAGATTTCTATTCTAAGCTCAGAAAAGAGTGGTACAGTTCCTTAGACCAGGGGTGTCAAACTCACTGCTCCTGCCGTTCTCCTGCTCTGTAACGTGCATCTCACACACTGCACACGTGACCAGCGCTGGTAGGAGCATAGGGGCAAGGAGCCGGGTAGAAACAAGGTGCTGGGCTGGATAAAACAAGGTGGAGGGCCAGATTCGGCCCATGGGCCATGAGTTTGACAGCCCTGCCTTAGATTGACCTTTCTTTTGCATAAGTTAAAGAACATCACCCTAGAGCTTTTCGTTCTCATCTATGCCTATGCCAGATGGAGCCTATCGGCGTCGTACATGTTCAAAGCAGCTCTGCACTTCCTTCTTCCACTTGTCCATTGCTCATTTCTTAATGACACAGCTAGCAAATGCATTCATCACTAGTTCTGCAGTTGCTGGTAGCCTCCACAGCTGAATCAAATCCAGATTTTCTGAGAAACCATGCTAATTTTGCAGCTGGAATCCAACAATACTTGAAGTTTATAATTCTGTACGCTCTGGATTTTGGTAGGTCTCTTTATAACCACATACCTAAAGGCATCATAAACATACCCGCACCTCACCAACACACACAGTCTGACCAGTCTCCAGAGCATCGTGGCATAACAATGCTCCTGAGAAATACAGCCTTCCTGTTGGATGTGCAATTTTGGAACAAGGAATTGGAAAATCTTCCTCCTCCCCAAGACACCAACATGCTCCAACTCCTGCTCCTGCTGAGGTGGGTTTGCAAATTAAAAAAGTGCTGATCTGCAAGGTACCCTAGTAACTATGTTAACATTGGATACCTCCTGACTTGGCATACTGAGGCTGATATTTTCAGAAATCCTTATTCTAGAAACCATTAAATATTCTGAAATGCCTTCCTAGGAAAGAGTGATTAACACAGGCTTACTGCTGACAAGGGAAAGACAGATAGTACTCCAGAGGTGGAGATTGAAAGGTAAAGCTTGCAAAGAACATCTGGGAAAAGAGCCCAGAGAGAGGGGACTGCAAGCATCAGAAAGAGAATGAAGGCAGAAGAAGCCCATAAACATTTGTGAGAGTCACATCAGTATCTCTCCCAAATTGCTGCCTCCTTGGAACATGCACAACCAAGGGACCAATCTGATTGACTCAGCAACAGTCAGCGTGCAGGCAGCATTCATGAAGCAGCCCAAAGGATGTATTTGCCCCACTACTGCACCCAGGAATGTTGCGTACCTGCAGTGTCATTAGGTCAACATGCCCACAGGCCACGTACCTACACCAGCAGCATCTGCTGAAGGACTGCTGAGCACTTACACCTCCCATACAGTACATAGCTCCCACGTCCTGGAGCTGCTCCACATCTTTCCCAAATCAGGTATCTCAGGGAGGGATGTGCAATGAGGAGCTGATGCTGGGGAGCCAGCTGGAAAGCAGTCTGGGAAGTAGAGGCAGCCTCAGTCCAAAAGCCCAGATACAAGTATTTCCATGTAGTGAGAAAAGGGTGATCTAGACCTGGTGAATGCCAAGCACATGCCACCTGCACAGGAGCACTGTGACTTCAATAACTGTATGTTTACCCCCAAAGTCAGGTGCGTTTGTACAGCACATGAAGCTCCTTAAAGCCTTTCTTCAGCGTACTGGAGCCTCTGCAAGAGACATCAGGAGAAGTCCTCTGACACCTCAACGATTTTGAAATCATCCAGACTGCAAGGGCTGTAGCTCTCCCCAATCGTCTCCAATTCTTCATGAGCACACCAACCTTGTGGTGATTGTGCTGTGCCTCTTCTAGTGCTTATTTGGGTAAAGCTCCAAGCTCTCTCTGCAGAGACAGGCAGAGAGCAAGAGCTCAGTGCAGCAGCAATAAATGCAGGTAATGAAGTTCCTATTGGGGGTGTTTTGCGTCAGTTCTCAATCACTTCAGCTAAAAAGGAGGGTCCCTTGGAATAAAATTGTCTTTTTATGTGAGGGCAGGGGCAACAATAAACAGACACGGTTCATCTGGAAGCCTGGAAATGATAGAATAGGACACTGGTATTTCACAAGACCCTTGTCCTACTGGTTGTTTGCATCCCTTTGTTCTGAAATGAACTAACAGGAATGTACATGTACACTGCACAATGCAGGCAGAGACAGCCAAGCCAGTGCATACTGGAAGCAGTCCAGTCCAGCCAACAGCACGCTCTACCTGCACCAGCCAGTGCAGGAGGAAGGCTTGGTTTGTTAGCCTCGACCAAGGGGAGTGCTCTGCTTCCATCAACTGAGTTAGCCTGGATTTCTCCAACTTGCCTCTTAGTTTAGTGTTGCTTTGTGCTGTACAGATGCTGCTGAAGGCCAGAAGCTATTACAGCATTTTATAGGAATTGAAGAACAAGAAACAGGCAGCAGTACCTCCACCTATCTGAATCAAACTTGGTGTTTACAATCTACTTAGGGAAACAGCTCTGGTTCACAGTAAAAGGTACATGGCAGAGGAACTACAGAGTCTTTGACTCAAAAGCATGAAAACGTTTGTGCTTTCCTACCCAAGAGGCACACATTGGCTCGTTCCCACAAACACACACGGTACACAAGCCATAAACAACCCTCCCATGAATTTGCCAACATATAAGGTACGAGGTACCAAATGCATTGTCTGCAGCTCTGCAACAGATATCAGCAGAAGAGGACACTTGAACTAGAGGCACAACACAAAGAAATTAAAGGTTCAGATCAACACGGAAATCTCAAGAGCAAGCCTTAAAGTGGATCTCTTCTGTAGAAAGCTGGTAATGGAGAAACATGTTCTCTGCCCAGCTCCCAATCCAGCTTTAATTTTTCAAAACAAGAAGCTGCTTGATAGTTTTTCCTCATCAAAACAAAATTAATCCCAGTATTGCATCTACTCAAAAACATATCTAGAGGGACTGTAGAGTGATTCACACCCACAACTGCTACAGGAAACCGTTTGCACTCTAAGTGTAACAAGCCAACACTGATTCACTCACATAATTACAGGCAGACACTGATTCACAGCTACTGCAACTGCAGACAGACTGACTCACAATCAAAGCAACTGCAGACGGCCTCAAGCTCACAAGTACAACTGGAAATACAGTCGTGCTGGCAATACTCACATTCTGCAATGATATGTACAATAAATCCTTGGAAAACTAGCTAGCACACTAGCCAATGTCAACACTGCTAGCCAAGTCCTGTGCTTTCTGGTGGCGCTCTTGATCTTCACCCCACAAACATTTTTCCTTCACTGATGGAACAATATCTACACCTCAGCAATTGTTCCTTCCCTGACAGCACTTGTACTTGCCAAGCATGACTGTCAAAGCCTGAACACAGAAGCAGAGCTGTGTGATGTGTACTCAGACACACGATGCATATAGGCACAGTAAGCATATATGGTGCAAGGCACCAGCATACGTACACTCTGATGCCACATATCTGTGCACTGACTGTGCTGACTTAGTGTTTCCAGAATATAAGTAAATGCAAGCCAAGTATAATACATTTAGCCCACAGGCAAAGAAGATGGCAAAAGATTCACCACTGGGCAAAAGCTTGAAAGGCAGGATTATTTACTACACTCTCTGGCTGGGTATGTAATTATGTCAGTGTTCAGCCTGGGTATTGTGCTACTTTTTGTAAACAGTTGGCAGGAATACTCCTACTGAGATGAGGGGCTGGGCTGCTTGTCCAGTGTTGAGGGGAGCAGGCTGACGAGGACAAGCTCTTCTTAGAGAAAAAAGAAACTGAGGTGAAAGAATGGATTAAGCAGGAAAAGATGAAGAAGCAGCTGAGAGTGAAGCGGGACAGGTGGCACTCTACAGACAAAGAAGAAACAGGAAAGGAGAAAACAGAAGGAAAGCTGCATGATGCAGTTTTGTGATAAAAAGCTCTAGAAACAAGGAAAAGCAGCAGCCTTCCAGTGCTGAGCGTGTCTTGCAACGGTGCAGAGAATGCATCTGTGCATAACCACATGCTGAACTCTGCTGCACACTACAAACCAGGAGGAGATTCCAGGGAAAAGGACCAAGCCTCCATCCAAGCATGTGCCATCGGGCACAGGTGCAGCCACAACCCCTCCAGCTGCTCAGAGCTTTCTCAAAAAAGAGCAGGAGAGTTGGGCTCGAGCACTCTTGCCTCTGTGCCTGTGTGCGCGCACTGCAGGGCACCCAGCCACCACAGGCACAAGCTGAAGGACAGGCTGGCCAAGTCCACCAGAACAGGATCACCTCAAAACAGCCAGAAATCCTTTATCCTCCAGGATAAAGATAAAGTTAAGAGACAGTCTACAGAAAGGAAAGAACTTGCCTGAATCACATGCAGCACCTTCTAGTGGTAGGTTGGACCTGCCTCACCACCTGTTATTCCTTCACACCCACCACAAGGAAGATAAGATGACCGAGAGGTGAGGGAGCAAACCTGCTTTGTTGCTGCCATCAGAACAACTCAGGTGAGCAGCTATTCAGAGCTGCTCTTGCTGGCCAGCCCATGACAGCGGGAGTCTCACCAAAGGGTCCTGGTTCTCTTTTTCTGAGGACGCTGCTGCGTTTGCACCCAGCCAGCAGCAGATTCAGGGGAGAGACTATGGATGCAATTGGCCAGAGAAATGAACTATTTGTTCAATTATACTTCTCTTGTCCAGATAGGAATTGTTCTGGCAGAAGGCAGAATGGGGAACAATGGATAAGCGTTGCAGTGGGGACTGCCTAACGTTTAATTGCATTACACTACTCCTTTTTAATGATCCATATCTTAGTCCAAGTAACTCAGGGTGGAGGGGGAAAAGGAAAGATCTGGAGCTCTTTTACCTTTCCTCCCTTACTAGCCTCAGATATGGCAGTCCCCAAAACTCCTTCCAGTACCCCCTTTCCTCCCCACCCCGGTGCAGCATCAGTGCCCATTAGGCCTGGCTGTAGGATTCGGGGGAAATTTGACTTTGCTTTACTACATCATTCTCCCCACTCAGCTCTCCCCCTGCATTCACTGTCCGGCTCTACAAACGGGGCTCAGTATTGTCCTCGTCCAGACATTTCCCATCGCAGCCGATTACACCTCTCCCTGCTCTCCAACCGGCAGTGCCAGGAGCCCGGGGGTCCCCAGTGCAGGGGGGATCCCGGCGCGGCTCAGGCTGCCGCTTTGATCTGGAGCAACACGCTCCGCAGTTGCTGCGAGTGGAGATGCTCCGAGCTCCCTGCCCAGGGGATGCGGGCAGGGCAGAGCCCCCTTCCCCCACGGGGCCGCTATTGTTCATCAACCCGCAGACAATAGCGGGGGGTGGGCGCAGCACCCGGGAGCCCCATGCCCAGCCGGGGGTCCGTACTGCTACCCGCGGAGACGTTATCCCTGTGCATCCGCCCGAGGATGCGCTGAGCAAGGCGAGGAGACCCCGGAGAAGCAGGGATGCGCCCCGCCCGCACTCACCGCCGCTGGGACCGACCGGAGCCCGCACCTCTCCGCTCCCCTCCGCACCGCTCCGCGGGGCTCCGCACCGCTCCTCACCCCCGACCCGCCGTGCCGCCCGGCGGCCGCCTGCGCGCTCCTCCGGCCGCCGCGAGGGAGGCAGAGAGGGAGGGAAGCAGCATCCCTCCGCCTTCCTCCTCCTCCTCCTCCCCGCGCCCCAGAGAGGAGGGTTTACCCACCCGCTTTGTGCGGAGCTGCTCTCCCCGCTTTGTGAAGAGCTGCCGTTCCTCCCTGCCCCTGGCTGGGGACATCACTCCAACCGATTCCCCCAGACCCTTCGCCAAAGCCTGTCCTCACAGCCCCGCAGCATCCTTTCCACGCAGGAGGGTGCCCAACGTCTACCTGTTGAAGGGGGGAGCTTACCAAGGCTCTGGCTGCTCTGCAAGGAGGTGGTCAGCACCCCAAAGGATGTGTTGCACCCCAGTTCCTGCCAACCTTCCTCCTTGCAGCAAGGCCTGGCCAAATCCCAGGTCTGCCAGCCAGCGCAGGGAAGTTTGGCCCACGACTTGGAATTGCTTTGATTTATATGGCAATAAAAGGGCACACAGAGGAAAACAACGCAGAGAAGGGGGGAGGAGGAAGAGAGGTTAAAACACAGCAAGGAGTAGGCTGGGAAAACGGGGACAGATTTGGTGTGGCAGTGCAGAGATCCCAGAAGAAGAGTGATGCGAGATGCGCTGGACAGAGCTGTCTGGTTTTGGAGGCTTTGCGGAGCCCCACGACAGTGAAGCGGGGAGGGTGAAAGCTGACAGTAAGGCGCACTTGAAATATATTGTCCCTGCAGAGCTCTCCTTGTTAAACACACACTGCAAGATTCAGCTGCAGCTGTGACTCCAAGGTACATAACCATTCCTCCACCACTGAGGATGCACGATGAGATAAAGGATTATAACTGCAGGCATTACTGACCAAGCCAAAATTCCTCTGAAATACTTTTGGTTTTGAATACGTAAAATAACATGCAAACATACTTCAGGGCAAGGGCCCTTAAAGCACAAGAGATTAAATCCAGTTTAACTGTCAATTCTCTGCATTTTCATATCAGAAAATGACCCAGTTCTTGCTTGCAGGAGAAAGTTGGGGGCGATCACTTTTTTAACTTATTGCTACAAACCACAGCCGTTTGACTTTGAGATAGGAACATTCATTATGACTCGTTTCTGGGCAATGAGAACATAGTCCCTCTTTCAAAGCAAAATTTCAGCTCCCTGTGATCTGAGCATAGTCCTTACTCATCCAGAAATCCAGACTTCTATCTGTTAGCAGCAGTTCATGTGCCAGTTGAGTTCTGCTTTCCTCTGCTGTACAGGGCGTGGGCAAGGCTCAATTAGCCTCACAAGATCTGAAAACCAACACCTTGAGCAAAAACTGAGCTTAGTCCAACACAGTTCCTCCACAATCAAATCTGGCACCTCTAAGACCAGAGGAGGAAGAGTCCTTAGTGCTACTACAATACTTGGCTCTTTCAGAGGAACTTTGTGCCTACCACAAACCGTATGTGATCAAGATGCATTTCTCCAGCTCTCAACACCACATCCAACCCTAGCCAATGGATATTAAATACTCACAGGACAATTCTGAAGCACCAGCAAACAGACCTTCAAGTTGTTATTTTCTGATCTCTGAAAGATATTTTGCTCGAGTTGAAGGGACCCTTCTTTTGAGATCTCATGTGGACAGCTAACACTTTAATTGTGCTTAGGCTGCTCATAAATGAATGACAGCAACCATTATATGGTGTTGGGTATTCCCATTTTAAAAAGCCTATTTCTGATTTAACAAAAGGTTTCTGCATTGAATTCCTCCTGCCATAACCTAAAGCATCACTAGAGAAGAGTACTGTGCATGTATGCCAGCAGAGGAGATTTTTGCTGGTCTCCCCAACTGGGATAAGTGATAGGATCACAGGAAAATTCACACTGGAAAAGACTTGAGGACATCATCCAGTGCAACCTCCTACTCAAAGCATGTTCAGCTAAGGAAGAGCCCTATAAGCAACACAAGTTGGCCATCCTTATTCACACTCAGTTGTTGCTTACATCTAAGTTTACTCTAAGGCATATTTTCTGTTCCTCATTTACGTGCTTGTGAACACAAGAGTGTTGGCAAGAGAACAGGGGAAAGCTCAAAGGGAGTCCCAAGTTACACTTGGCTAAAAACCCCAAGGATCTGGTCCACCATCTTCCCACTGGAAGGTGATATTCCATTGGAGAATATCACTGAGATGACTGTGCCAGGAGGGAGAACCAGCTCAAGAACATTGCCTGTCTGAAGGTTGAAAGCAGAAGAGTCCCTAAAACTTGTTCTGCCTCCTTTTCAAATTGATTCAGCTGCTGGCATGAACTGCCTTGAATATAAGAACAGGCATGAAACAGAATCAACAAGAAAAGCATATCCGGAGACAGAAATGACTCAGGATTTTAAATGGCTCATATTGAAGAACAGTCCAAGATCTAAAGATCTAAATAATGCTCACAATAGTCAGAGACAACAGAAATCATGCTTCTCGAGGCCTGTGTAACCATGAGCAACAGCCATACAGACTTCCCCAGGAGCAACATATCCTATTCTGAAATGCCTTCTCCAAAGACTCCCTTCTCTGCTCAGAAGTCTCCTCTGATACTGCCAACAGTCTGAAATAGTCTTGGACATGAGGCTCTTCATTGGAAAAGGTCTTTTCCAAGAATATAAAAATGAAATTAAACCCCTCCCCTTGTAGCCACACCACACACAAAGTTCTCCTTACAAAATGGGTAAGTGGCCATAGTTGGGGTCAGAGAAGAAAGCAAGCACAAGGTAAAGAATTACAAGTGTGTAGCCACATGAATGTTGAATTGCTAAGAGCAGAACAAGACATACAGCATCTAAGAAGCATCCTAAATGAGGAGGTCAGTGGGCATGCACACTGCAATCCTTTTCGCCACTCCAAATGTGCTGATCCACATCACATCAGCTCACACAAATACTTGGCAGAGCAGGAACCTGTGCACAACAGGAAGGCCTGCTTTTATTGCCAAACAGCAATAACCAAAACCTGCACAAGTCAAATCCCACCTGGATTATAGACACTGCACCAGAGAGACTCCAAAGCTGTGCATGGTCTGTACCCCTTATGGTTTGGTTGAAACAATAAGGGCTGGCTGGCTCACCCTGCCATCTAGCCCTGCAGGGACATCAAAGGGAGCCCTGTTAACGATGGAGGCAGTGGAAGTTCTCCTTTATCCCAGCCAGTGCTAAAAGCCAACTGACCTGTAAGGAAGGGGAGTGCTACCATCTGGCTAGTGCATGATGACAGAGTGAAAGACACAAGGGCTGTTCAGCAGTAGCACAGGATGGCTTTGAACAACAGAGGATGCTGTTGGGGTGGGGGAAGGACAGTCTTTGACCAGGGAAGAAGGAATTAGCAAGCTTAAGTTGTCCATCTTTAGACAACTTTTTCTTTGGGAGGTAGAGGGAGTATTATCAATAGCTGGCATTAGGGAGCTGGAATTGTCTTGATCTCTACTCTGTTCAGAAGGAAAAGTAACCCTCCACTAAAAGCCTCAATCTCTGTGGATACATCCATCAATTTAGGAGGTATGAAAACATCTTGTATAACCTGTAAGTAATTATCTTTTAACACATCACTCCATCATAAGGCTTTTTATTTCCTTTTTAAAATATATAACATCCCCCCTGCTCTCCTTTACCTGCTGGAACAGCTACTTGAACTCTGGCACATTCCAGGAAAGATAGCTTTGAGTCAAAACCCTTCTTATAGCTACCAATGTTAAAATATGGCTGTCACCATATTGCTGAAATGTAATCTCTCAAAATGGAAGAGCAGCCTGGGAATATCTTACTAATTATTAGGTAAGACATTCCCTCCCATCAGCCTGCTCAACTAGCCAAAATCAAAGAGTGGTCTGTGCTGCAGTGCCCTTGAACTGAATGGGACTGCAAGACTTAACCCTTACTATGGCAAAGCAGGAAGGTCCTTTCTGATGGTGTAAGTTGGAGCAAGAGCTTAGGGGTGCATAGCACAGCTCCAGTATACCCACCTCTTTGAAGGAAAGTCCCTGCCATCCCCATTCATCCCACCCATACTTGGCATCCAAAGGAGCTGACTGCAGTTACATAGCAATGGTGAGGTTGGAGGACCAAGCCTGGGAACATGTTGGTGCTGAAAGGCAAAAGGGCAGCATGCCAAGGGAGACACCCTCCAGTAAAACACAGTTTTCCAGGGTTTGAGTGGTGTAGACCTGCTCCAAGGATGAAGGCTCCTCTGCACAGGGAGGGCACTGCAGTTTGAAAGGTCATGCCTGCCTTGTGAGCAGGCACCTGCCTTGGCATCGAGAAGCTCCTGTTTTCCCTACACACAAACTAAACCTGAGCATAGCAGAGTCCTTAGAGGAGTCCTGCATGAGGTGGCCTCTGCAAGCTGACATTCACGTTTGCTTTGAGGGCCTCTAATGCTGCTGAGGAAAGCAGCCAGCCTATAGTCACTTAAGTAGATAGGTGGTTGATGCAGGCAGGAGACAAGAACAAAAGATACTCTGGTTGCACAGGGGTCCATCCCCTTCCCTGAAAGCTGCTGGTCCCACTCACTGCCAAGGAGGACCACGCTGACACTGCCCTCCCAAATCGCTGGGAGAAGGGGACACATCACACCCCTTCCTCTCTCAAAGAACCCAGGGCCATCACAACAGCCTCACAGACCCAGCTCCTGCCCCACTCTCCTGACACTACCCTTTTCTCACTCTCCATCCCCATCAGGCCAGTTGCTCCTTCTCCCCAGCCACCCACTCCTTGTAACCGTAGCAGTGTCAGAGCCAGCTGCTGCCTGGTGTTTTATTAGCCCATCTCCATGGCAACTCTCCTACAGCTTAACTCTGAGAGACCCCTATCTCACCTCGACCATAAATCAGCCACCCTCCTACATCATTGGTGGGAGACAAGGGTCACTGTTCATCCTGCATACTGTGGGAGCCTTGCTGCCACCATCCCAGCTTCCCTGCTGGGGCTGTCCCATGCAGGCAGCAGGCATGGCAGAGCTGCTGTTGGCCCTCTGTGGCACCATGTTTGCATCCTTCAAGCAAAGTCTAGCAATCATCCAAGGAAACAGTATCAAGAACCTTGTGGTTTTCCCAGTTTGCAGGCAAACTGGAGCCACTCATACAAACCAGCAATGAGCTGGTGCTTTTCCTCCTTTGGGCAGGGAGGAGAGTCCTAGATCAGCCTCCAGTAAACAGGAATAGCACTGGGCTGAGGCAGAAAGGCAGCATCTCCTTCCACCGTGGTAAAGTCTTCAAAGCCTGCCAGGAGGGAACAAATGACCACTACAATGCTATGCTGTCCCTGGTATCCAGAAACAGCTCAAGAACAACATTCCTCCTAGAAAAGTTCAAAGGCGAGGCTGCCCTTCAAATTCTTCTCTCGTCAGGACTGTCCTTTAGGCACTATCATACGAGGGGACCCACTGGCTGTTATCTTACGCATGCTGGTGAATTAAAAGTAGGTGACCAGAAAATATCTGCTGGTCCCTGTAAGGTCAGACTAGCCCACACACTTTCTCCCTGTGGCACCGGGAAGGGGCTGCAGTTCCTGTTGCCCTTTCCACCCTCTCAAATACACAGCAAAACTGCGTTCTTGCTGCTGAAACTCTCCTCCACCTCTAAAGCTTAGACTTAGAAAATGGAGAAAGCTTTTTCTTTCTACCCCACGTTATGGAGTTTGTCAATTCATCCACACATTTCAAGCACCTGATAGTGCTGGGTTTAAATCTTGGCAACACAAATGCAAAGGTGGCTCCTACAACCAGACTAGCCTACTGAAGCCTGCAAAGTGAGTGAAAAAGGAAGCATCATTTTTAGAAGGTACTGGGGCATTGCAGGGCTGTGCTGGTGGGAAGAGGGAGGTGATGGGCTAAGGCAGAGTCATCAAACGGCTCACTTGATGTCACAGACACAATCTATAACAAAACAGACAGGTCTAACACGCAGTAGTGGAAAACATGCTAAATTTTCCTCACCTTTCCATGTTCCCTGCAAGGTACTGATTGACATATATAATCCCAAGGGATGCTTGCAGCACAACACAGTGTTTCTATGCAAGATCACATAATCCTTGCTGCTTTAGATAAAAGCTCCAGTATACCTAGGGTTTTACCCATAACTTAGACATGCCCAAGGAAATCCAGAAGTGGGCATTGGTATAGCTATAAATCTTCATTTTATGTAGATGTCAGCATTATACCCACACAACAAATCAAAGAGCTGAAAATCTCTTCTTGCAGGACACTGCAGATCTTGAGGTCTGTGTCTCAGCAAATTCTGGCAAAGCAAAGAGCTGGAGGCTTGTTTCTATGACAAACATGTCCATCCAAATCTCCAGAAGGCAGGTCCAACTATATGGAGAAGTACCAGAGCTCTTTTAGCAGGGATAGTTGTCTCGAATTTCAAAAACTATATGCTGGCAGCGGAACAAATTCATAAAAGCTAATGGGCCTGAAAGACTGTATTTGTCCTGCAGTTCTTTGGCAAGGGCAAATATAAACCTGGAGAGATCTGTTCCCATACTTTTTCTTTTCTCTTCTGCATTTACGATAGTGGCATCAGTTCAAAACCCCCCCTGTGGAGTCATAAGGGTTTAGATGCCTCAGCATTTCTATTTCTAATATTGCACATGCTTGTCAAGTCTAAATATGCTTAAGCAATTTAGGTACCTAATGCTCATCTAAATCAAGTGCTCAGGAAGTCTGGCATTAAGAGTCCTGTTTCCTTGCTTTTCTGATCCAGAGTCCTTTTGGGTTTGTCTCTGCAACCACAAAGCTGTGAACTCATGTTTTGTTTCAAAAGGAAATGTAGAGTGGTATGAAACCAAAACATGGAACTTGGAAACAGGGCCAAATATGAGAAGGATCACACTAAAAATTGCAGGAATTGACAACACGAGGTGAAGTGTTTGGAAGATGCCTTATGTTCATATTACATGAAATATATTATTCCAGGTCTTCTCTCCAAATACCTTCCTCAGCTTTCTTTGTCAACTCAAAGGAGACCCTTGTCTCATCAAAGCTTGATAAAGTGAGCTCAGTTTACAGCTGCATACAAAACAATGCTGAGCCTCCTGGCAACTGATGAGCTCCAGTTGCAAAGGCCATTAGGAGAGTAAATCCCAAAGGAAGTATGAACTGTGGTGCACTCAGCAATTTTAGCATCCTCTCCATCAAGCAGAAGTTAGCCCTACAATATGCTCGTAGATAGTCCCTGTCAGCAGGAGAGCAGAAGTTTCCTAAAGACTTCAGCAGAACCTGCTACTTTAACAACAGCTCTAAATGCCATCACATTGCTTGTGATATGGTCCCTGAAAGGATTAATGTCTTGTCATGTTTGGTAAACTTTACAAGAACCACAGGAAGCTGAGTGACAGGCTACTGACTAACACTGAGTGGATTGCATCAGTTCTAATTAGCTGAAACAAAACAGCAGAGACCCAGGTAATAAGAGCTCTTCATGATATTAAGGTGAGTGGTGTCTGCAGGAGACAGGACACTCCAACCACTGGCTACTGGAGGCACCTGTGTGGGAAGACAATGCTGATCCAGAAGCTGAGTAATTAAAAAGAGGAGGAACTGCTCAGAAATGGCTCATGTGGTAGCCTTGTCTTGGCATGCGGTAAGGTATGAAGAAAAGGGGCAGCACAAAGCCCAAGGGCTGTCTCCCAGTCACACAGCTTCTCATACATACACCACCTGCACAGCTGGTGCCAGGGGTGGAAGAATACTGGAGGATTGGCTTATCCATCAGTCCAGGTTCCCTTCATCCCTAACTTCATTAAGACTGATGGTGACCCTTGCTTTCAGAAACACCTTCAGACACATGGATTGTAAACCACTATACTGGTTGCTTCCAGAGTTGGTCCAACACTGAGGCAGACAGACATTAGGTTATGGGTTCCAAGGCAGGGAGGTGGGACTCCTTCCTGGCACAGGACTTTGAAGAATCCAGCTGTAGATGTGACTACAATTGTACCACTGATAGTCAACACTCTCCCAGGGCTTGTCTGCTTCAGTGGGGGGTATGGGGTTAGTGTAAACAGACCAGAGACAAGCATCAAGAGGACTTGTGCATTTGATGTTAGGAAGGCACACAGCAGAGCAAAGCACCTCTGCACAGGAGGAAGAGCCACAGGGCACAGAGACAGGCAGATGTTCTGCTGCTGCTATCAGCTGGCTGGCAGTGGGACATGGAACCTCTGGAAATGCAGTCAGATTCAGCCAAACACAGGCTCAGGGACACTCAAGATGAGAAAAGAGAAGCTGTAACTGCCCCCAGACCAGCAGTATTTATACCAGGCCAAGTTGCATGACCCAGAGCAGCTCCGCACAGAAGGAAGCTCAGAGGTTGATTGGAATGTGATGAACATCACTGCTTCCAGGAAGGGACAAATCTCCATGGGCAGTCAATACAGTTAAGGTTAAGCTTGAGGTTAGGCTTAGGCATAAGGTCAGGTTTAGGGTCAGACTTGTCCTCATGCAGAATTGTCCTAGACCCATTGCTTCCACTCAGCCCCATATCCCAAAGCACACCAGCCTTCAATGCTAGGAAACTAGAAACAGCAACTTTTCCTGTCTTCTCCCCTCCCACACTAGCTGAAAATAGTCAGAAGAAAGACAGTCCTACAATGACTTGGTCAAACACCTACCAAAGATTCAGGTTAGTTATTTTCTTCACATACTCCCTAGTTTCAAGTCCTGGGGTATTCAGGTGACTCCAAAGCAGCAGCCATTCCGAGAAAGGGTCTTGGCTCCAAGTTATCCCCAGTGCTGCTACACTTCACCTACAGGCCTGGACTTGGGTCCCAGCTGTTAGAAGGTACCAACTGCAGCATCTGAGCATCAAACTTGGCAGAATTTACCAGAGCAAGTTTTACTTTGTTCCAACACATAGGAGGGGAGAGGATAATAATTAGCAAGGTCCATTCTGCTTTTCCAAGTCCAGCCAGCCCACCATTCTGGAGAAGAGCTCCTCATGTCTGGGAGCCACTGCTCACACCATCCTCTTGATTTGTAATTAGTGGAATAAGGATGCTCAGTCAGCAGGGAAATCTGCCCTAGTAAATGGCATCCTCAAATGCTTTCTAATCTGATGAAGGCAGCCTCTTACTTCTCTGCTAATGGGCTGCAGTGGGAAGAACCAAAATTTCTGCTGTGGACCCACATGCGTCCAGGAACATTTCTTTAGCTAATTTTCACCAGGATCCATGCCAGCAGCCCCAGCTGATCACCTGGGAGAACCTGCTAGGGCCTGCCAAGGGTTTGTGTCAGTAATTAAGCTGCCTCAGTCTCACAGCACTTGCTTCCTTCTCCAGGCATCATGAGGATATACTGTTTAAGGAGAGGTCCAAGCAGAAAGGACTCTTGGATCAAGGAATATGCAGAAAGACCAGAGGCAGGTTCAAGGACAACTGCAGTGCTATTGCCATGGACAGCACTTTAGAAGTGAAAGAACAGAGGCTACGAGTCGAGACAGAAGCTGCACAGCACCTGGCAAATCACATACTGGAATATTAACTAAAATAACCCTCTGCCTTATCTCTTTCAAATTCAGATGCACAGGGGAATCCATCAAGGTAATTTATGGTGTGTAGCGGCTGATATGCCAATCAAAGGAAGCCCAGAGTAACAAACGTGTTAAAAGAGACCTCATTGATCATTATCTCCACAAACACAGGCTTAATTCCTTCAATCCCAGTTAATCAGGCTACTTTGTTACATTTCTTATACAAAAAGGGTAAGTGATCAGTGGGAAGCATTAGGCATTAGATATGCAACCCCCAGATAGCTTCCCTTGTCTGGAGAGAGGCTGTGGAGGTGGTGTTTAGTAGGGCACACATTCTGGAGCAAAAAATGAAAGGTCCCCAGCCAGAGGTTTTCAATAGCACATATTTTTCTTTCATAAATGGAAATTTGTCCACATACAAACCCCCAAGATTTCGATGAAAACCTGACAATTTACAGATGCAGAGATCAAAATTAGGAAGGCAGAAAGAAAAGAAAGCTTTGCTAGACCCCAGGAGCCCACAATCAGCTTTTCCAGAGGGTGTAGGTACATACATTTTGCTGGGAGCAGCAGAGCGGACTTTGCTCTGTGGATTGCAGATCTGGAGCCATTCAAGGTACCAGGAGCTGCAACAGGAAAAGTACCACTACAGCAGCTTCTCTCTCCACCTTCTGTTCAACAGCACAAGAGAAGCCTTTTTTCCTAGGTCTGATATTTTTTCTTATTTACTTGAAAAGAAAGCCATTCTGGCCAGGTTAGTAGGGACCTTTTCACACTGATGTGCTACTGTATCACTGTAAGCTGTAACATCTTGGCAAACTGAAAACTGTTGAGAGAGCAGAAGGTAATGCACAGACCAAGACTAGATCTGGCCTTATTAAATACAATAATTACCAGTTTGGAAGAGGGAATAAACAGCACATTAAGGTTCAAGAGGTTCTGAAACAGAGGAGCTGCCAATAACAAAACTGAAAAGAAATCAGGCAATAAGAAAGAAGAACCCATCAGAAAAGGAAAAGACACTAAGGAAAGGCTGTGAGGGAGGACAAGGTTCAACCCTGCCTCACCCCAATAGTCTAGAAGTCCCTTGTTTATCTCCACCTTCTTCCATAAAGCCAAAGTGGTCCCTAGGCAGAAGGTGCTTTGGTACACCACAGTAGAAAGACGAGTCCTCCCATGTTTTTTGCTTCAGCATGATTAGGAGAGAATGATGGCAGCTTTGTCCCCTGATGAGAAATTTTTGCCCAATTTTAACAACAGGCCATTTCAGGAGTTGGCGAACATTCATCCAAATTCAAGTCTCTTGAGGCAGGACATGGCAATAAAGCACAGAATCACAGCTTGGCACGCAAACCCAATACAAGATACATGCAAACCTTCACCCCTTCCTAAGGATAAAAATGTGGGACTTTGGGGTTTTCTGTGGGGTTTTCTTGGTGAAGTTCAAATCCTTTGAACTCTGAGCACAGCAAGTACTCACATAATCCTGCAGGAATTGTCACCTTCCTCTTGCATTCCTCTGCCACTTCTTCCTCACACACATGCTCTGTAGCTATGTCGCTGAGCCAGCCTAAGCATCTGTCCACAAGAATAATGACCACATGGTACTGCTTAAAATCCATATTTGACTTGCTCATCATCATTTCTGATGGAGCATTGGCCATCATCAGTTATTAACAGAAGCAGAAATGCAAAGGACAAAGAAACAAATATTTCCCAAACTGCTGCAAAGAGCTGGACTTCACTCAGCCCCCAAGAAACCTTTCTGAATGCCCTTCAAAAAGCAAGGGCATAGGCACATACTTCAGTACACATGCACAGTAGGAATTACAGATTAAAAGGGACAAGAGGGAGTTCAGTGACAGACAGCTCTACCTGTCAAGTCAAGGATGCTGGGAAAGTAGGCCACATTGGTCAAATACTGGGCTGAAGACCTAGGATCCTGGACCAAAAGCAGCAGACAAAGCATGTGGGGCATGGACCAGATTCAATAAACACTGCTATGGCCTCAAGTGTCTGCTTCCAGCAGTCTGTGAAGCCTTTCAAGAAGCAGCACCCACAAGGCTGTAGAGTCAAGCACTCAATTCAGGAGCGCCAGAATTCAGTGCAGCCCTATACCCTAACATACAGACATAAAAGCAGCAAATTATGGTACTGTTTAATTATATAATCCTATTAGTTCACAACAGGACCTCCAGCTCTTTCAGCCAGCCAGATGCATCTATCCCAGGCTGAATTAGCACAACAAAGTAGCAGCAGTTCCTGTTTACAGGGAACTGCTATTTGTTGCAGATGAGGGACAAATAGCTATAAAGCTGCAGGAAGATAGAGGATGCTCATCTTGTGAAAGGCATTGTGGGAGCAGGTTCTGGCAGAACCACTTAAACCTGTTTCCATAGGGAGCCACTTACTTTAGTTCCCAGAGGTATATGAGATCTCCTAGGCCTGCCTTACTGATGTACAAGGCACCCACTACTGTTGCTCAGGAGCAGCTGCAGAGAGCTCTCTGGGCTTAAGTATTCCAAAATCTTGACCCTAGATATCTTCAGTTTGACAGTCAAAAGCATTCACTGCATTTCTGCTTTAAGCTCTGCATGTCAATTCTCACAAATTTAAAGAGAGGATAAAAATAACCTGTCTTCCAGTAGTGGTGATGTGAAATTAAATTCATTACCGTGTGTGATGCAGTCTGATACAATAGTGATGAGTACTACTGTGCAGCAAAGCAGCAAATCCTACAATAGGCAAAAAGGAAAAAAGAGCCACGTTGAATGCAAGCACTGGGTATCCTGTGCACTCAGTGAGGCAGAGGTGCTTCAGAGAAGATCCATGGGGTCAAGTAATTGGGTTGTATCAATGCATGTGCACAGCATGGGGCGGGGTAAGGTGAAAGAAGCAGATTCAATTTTCATCTCCCAACTGCTGAACACCAGGCATCGCTGCCTGAGTATTTCAGTAGCAGCAGCATACACAGTATAGAGAAGCCTGGTAAAGAGTAGGAGGTTAAAAATGAAGCTAACAAAAAAACCACAACAGAAAAAGTTGGGCCAAAAAGAATAATGAAATCACAGAAGCAAAAAAGCATAGCTGTTTACAAGGAAGCACAACTTAAAAGGTCTGATCTAAGAGACAGTAATTAATTTACTTTAAAATCCATAACTGTAAAAGAAAAGATAGATTGTAGATGTCAGGGGACTGGGAAGCTGGGCAAAAAGAAAAGCTTGCGTCTCTTGGTGGGAAGGCACACGTGTGAAAGCAGCACTGTCAGAGTGACTCCTATAAGCCATGCCAAGCGCACTCAAACACTTCTAACCCCTCCTACAATTGCAACACCCATGAGGTCTCACCACAGACTCTGGGGAGTAATTTTCAGCTGTCTGATGCCTTTGCCTGGCTTGCATTTTGCTGCTGTGGCTTGAGCTTTGCAGATCAGCAGCCAGCTGTCCTTGGCCTCCAGCCCACAGCAAACATCTGCAACAGCTGTGGATGGCAAACTACTGTTGGTCAAGAAAGGACTCTTCATGTGACTTTACTATCTTCCATGTGATGCCTTTCACTGGAAGTGTGAAATAGCCACAATTGTGGAATAGCCACCCTTGTGGTCACCTATGCAGGCAGCTGTTTGGGCTCTGCTCTGGACATGACAATCCCATTGCTTTTGGGGCAAGAAGACAAGACCAGCAGGGGTCCAGTGCTCCAAATCCCTTTGAAGGATACAGGGAATTAGAAGGAAGAGATATAGTGCCAAGGTGTGATGGATCTGCTGCCAAGAACCAAACAGACAGCAACAGGCTCCAGCACTGCCCTGCTAGTAAGAACCAGAGTTACGAGGTTGTGATGCTGACAACTTTTCCATTTTAAAATAGTTTCTTCTAGATTTTATGCTTTTTTTTGAAAAAGCCCAACAAATTTAACCTTAAAAATGTAAAATGAAACTTTTGAAAAACTGTCTTTTCTTCAAGGTCTTACGTTTCCACTTTAAGGTCTCTGCCAGCCAGAACAGCTGTAAGAAAGATGGATTTTTCAGAGGAAACAGAACAATCTTTCAGTTCTTTTCTCCTTTTTATCCTTCTATCTTCACCTGAGAGACAAAGATGTCAGAATATTTTAGAAAGTAGCTACTGCTTTACTCCTTTTTTCACACCCATTTTATCAACTAGAAAAGCAATGAGGGGTTTCTATCACTTTGAGGAAGGTTGAAAAGCCTGATAAGTCTTCCCATTAGAAAAAAAAATTAAACCAGAACAAAAAAAGCTTTGTCAGGTGAAAATGGATGAGAAAACTCAAAGAAAGAGAAGGTTATTTCTCACCAAGAAACCATCAGTTTGAAACATCTTCAACTCTTGCACTAAGACATTCTTTGAGAAAAAAATGTTCAGCATTTGCTGCTAAAGGTACTTTTTTTAAACTGGGCTGATATCAACTAGATTGCAAAACAAAGCCCTGTGATGAGACAGTAAAGAGAAACAGTAAAGTTGGCTTTCCACCTTCACAGATAAACTTCAGATCCTGCAGAGCCGGGCAGTGCTGAGCACTTACTGCTGCACTGCAAGGAACAGACCCAGACCTGGTCTTGGCCATGAGAACAGGGCCAAGAAACACCACTACAATCCACAAGAGGTGTTTTGCATTCAGATTAAACATCTGTGAAAATTATATAGCCTGCATGAGAACAACTGCATATTTTCCTAAAATGCCGAAGAAAGGAAAGCCACATCTGGGGTGGAACTGGGCTGTGCTGATCAGGACCTCTTTCCAAAAGGGAATTGTCTTTTGGCAATGACAAGGCACCAGAATATCAGGAGACCTAGAAAGAGGCATCCATAAAAAGGAGGTTACTGAGGGATTCCCTCAGCTATTGACACACAGCATTACTTGGCAAGATGCTCATTCTGGAAACTGCAGAGATACAGATGCTGTGCAAGCTCCCTCTGGGGCTTTTAAGAAGTGTCTGACTCAAATGGAAATCAATGCAAGGCTGGAGTCAACTGCTCTGGAGAGAAAAAGCTCCATCCAGAGCCAACCCCATACCAGCCTCTTCATGCTGCCCTGGGGCCAAAAGGTAGTGTCCCAGAGCTCTGCTTAGCTTGTGGTGGAGAAGCAGCACACTGGGACAGCCCAGGGTTTTGCACCACATTTCCAAGAGCTTCTCTTCAGCACAGCACTGAGTTTTGCCCCCCTCTGCTTACTTCCCTTCTGCACTTCCTTCTTGTTTTCTCAGACTCTACCCACAGCCCTTGCCAGTTACACTCCCATCCGTACAACCGAGGCAGGACTGTGCCTTGGTCCCAGGAGAGCCTGTGGCCAGCAAGCTATGGCACTGCCTGCAAGGGTAGAACAGGACTCCTCCTGGACGTCACCACAGTCTGATCAGGGTCTGGGAAGTTTATTTTGCCAAAACCAGCTGCTTACCCCCCAGTTCCCAGACAAGGCCAGAAGAGGGAATTACTTGCCGTGCAAGAAATTCTCCCTGAATTGCAGCTGTATCAGGATACATGACAGTAACAGATAATGCTTGAAGGGCCTGCAAGGCCACAGTCCTGCTGGAGAGTGACACTGCTATGAGGCTGCATTTGCTCCAGCTGCGCAGAAGCCTTCTCTAGGTAGTACAGACCCTCTCAGCAGGCACAGAGATCAGGGAAAGAGGTATCGCTGGTGACAACAGCATCTGCCTGCAGGCTTGCCAAAGGAAGGAACCTGGAGGGAGACGGGGTGAATGCAGTGGAGGACCCCACCGAACAGGCTGGGCTAACCGCAACAGGCACTGTCCAGCTCCACGGCTCCGATCGGTCCCGTCAAGCCCGGAGAAAAAAGCCTCTCGGCCGCCGCCCCGGGCTGGTCGCGCGGCAGCAGCCGGGGCAGAGCCAAGCGGCCCGGCACCGCCCGCCCGCATCCACCCGTTCGACGCTCCGCCGTCCATTCCGCGGCTTCTGCTGCCCTCTGCCAGCCACGGGGGGAAGCGCCGCGGCTGCGGCAGGGCAGGGCGGGGAGCGGGGCTCTCGAGACACCTGCGCAAGGGCTCCGATGGGTCCACAGGGTCAGGTGTAAGCATCCTTCCAGTAAACAAGAAAAAAGCAGCATCCGGCGGGGAGAGCTCAGTCCTCCCCACTTATCCTGCGAGTGCCAGGCCTCAGCCGGGCCACGAAACACTCATCCAGTTTTCAGATCAAAGCACCTGTTAGAGAGAAATCTCTGCACCTCCACTGGTGATGCAGATTACCAAGTGAGCCTTGCAGAGCAGAAGCAGCAGTAATCTGGGTGTAGAAAGATCCAGCTTGTTTTATTTATGCATATTTATTCCTGCAGAGAAGTGAACAAACATCAGGCAGGGAGCTCCCTGGAAATTCCAGTACAATACCAGCACCTGGTTCTTAAGAATGGAGACTCATTTCAAGAGCCACTCTCTGGACTCCAAAATCTAAGCTTTCTACTTAGATGGACACAGACCTGTCTTCTCAGAGTGGCTTTCCCTCTGTTTTTACACAGTGATCCTAGCAGCTCTTCAAGTACACTTCCCAGAGAGCCTTTACTAGGTTCACTTGCTCAGATGCTAAGAAAAGCTATAAAGCACAATAGTGTCACCTGCAGACATATGCCACAGCCATTCAGGTCAACCAGTGCATTTCTGGTAAGTGGACATGTCCACAAGGGACCTCTGCTTTCCCAGATGAATTTCCTTTTTAAACTAAAGCTTATTCAAGCATTTGCATCTCAGTGATGCATGAAAATGTCCCTCCACAGGTAAAGTGACTGTAAGATGGCATTTTTGCGTATCTGAACCTTTTTTTAACAAGCTGAGCTATGGATAGTTCCTTCTTCACTTTACTGCTATTCCAGTAGAGTAAGGGTTTGAGCTACAAGTTCTGCTGCCTTAGACAGGGCAGACCTTGGCCTGTAAACCTACCCAGCAAAGTAAGGAGCAAAGCCATGGGGCTAAATCCCTATCCAGCAACTGCAGATCTGGAGAAGTTTCTTGTCTACACAACTGTCCCATTTGGAAATCACGGGCTTTGTTTTTGAGGAATAGGGAAGCTCAGTCTTCCTGCACCTGTGTCAACACCCACAGACAGCTAGCAGCACTTTTAACCCTCACTCTGCTGGAAAAAAAGAGAGCTTCAGCACAAACAAGCTTCACCCCTGCAGCTCTCAACCATGCCCGGACAGTAACTAAGCACTAAGTGTTTGCCAGCTGCTGCAGACATACACTGCAACAGGCTTATAAACCTTCTCCTTCAAACTCTCCCTGCCAAGCAGGCAACAAGGCCCATTGGAAGACAGGTCAGTTCATCACCCTCAGGATACCCACTGTGGTCCTAACCCTGTCTCTGCACCCCCCATAAGTCTCAGAGGCATGAGCCCTCTTTGAAAGCCTGCATCTGCCACGCAGTGCTGTAAGCTCTGGAGATGATTCTTAAAACCATGGAGTCTGCTTTTCTTTCCCATTAGAACTCCTTGGCTACTCATAGCTTGTGGGCAAGCAGGTTGAAAAACCTTAGTCTGATGTCCAAGAGGAATATCAGCTTTTAAGAACTGTTCAGACAAAGCATGATGTAACAGGGTATCTGTTTCTTCAACAGATCTGCTTTCCTGCATTTGTTTGAAGTCTGACCTGATTATTGTTTGCAATTGTATTTTTAATGCTCATCAGATATCCTTAGAGAAATGGATAGTCACTTTTTTTAGATCATGCATATGCAATCAGACAAACAAAAACCAGCTCACCTGCCCTGTTCTTCCCCTCTAGAGCAAAAAGCACATCCTTAACAATTGCTCCACAGAAAGAAATAACTATTCAGATGGGACAGAGCACCAGTTTCTGATCTGCCTTGGGCACATGCACCAGAATTGCCATCTGTCTTCGTTGTAGGGATGAATGCTACCCTTTATACTGGAATAAACCAAAGAAATTTTTCCATGTCATCCATGCAGTTGCCCTACTCACACATACAGTGCCTTCCTCTAGTGTTGTTCTCACGTGGTTGTACTAGTTTACCTAGATTTTTTAATTGGCAGGTTCAGCTCCTTCAAACATTTGTTCCTGCTTTATACAGTCTATTAACCATTTCCTTGACAAGACAGAAGCAGGGAGAATCACTCTTGGTACTTATCAGTAGTGACCTTGCCATGAATTTGCTACTAGAAGGAGAAGGGCACCAGTTCAGCAGGTGATGCAGCACCAGTTCAGCACTTTGTGGCTGGTGAGATGTCACCCACATGTGCTGGGTTGCTCTCCCCTTGAGTAAACTAATCTTAGCACTGAGGGAATAAGGAAAAGAAACTGGAAGACCTGCTGAGGATGCAATCACTTACATAAAGCTCAGCCAGCCCAGCCCACCGTGTGGACCTGGGACATCAGATCCAACCTGTGAGCACATCCCAAGTCCCTCCGGTGTCAGAGGTGGCATGTATTACAGTTCTAGTGCACAAAAGTGCCACAGGCAGCCCTGAGGTCAGGAAATTCCATCTCAACCAGGTACCTGATCAGTTCAGCCCACAGCCCTCTGTGACCTCTGGGCAAGACATCTCTCAGCCTTGCTGTTGAGCAACTGCTCTGTCACAGATCAACATCCCCTCTCAATTCCTACCTCAGCACTCTCAGCTCTCCCTTCCCTGCTATTAAACCTCCCAGCAAGGCGGGTGGGATCAAGGTCAGTAAGCTTAGGGTGCAGGGGAGCTCCATACACCAGACTCATCAGCAAGAGCCGTGGAAACCCTACTTCAGGCCTGAGTCAGAGGTAGAAAGTTTGAGATGCTGCAGAGTGCTGCCATAAGCAGAAACCATGGACACAGGCAGCCTCTGCACTCCATAAATCATCAGGAGGGGGTAGAGAACTAGCCACCATTTCATGAGTTAATTACAACTGTTAATCATATTTTCATTAACCTGAAAGGAAACTGCCAGCAATCCCACCCATTTCCACCCCACGCGCCAGATCCCATTTCTCAGACAGCAGTTCTCTACCAGCCAGGACATATGCTGTACTTTGCAACATGTATCTGGCCAGCTGCCTTTGTACAGTAATTTCCAGGCCCTGATATCTTGCCTCTTTTCCACATCTGCATAGGTACCCCTTCCTAGGCCTCAGCAGGCACACATACTTCCTTTTCTATACAGGTGAAGTCTATTCACCTTATACTTTCCCAACCCTGCTCCAGGTAAGCACCTAACCCTGCTTAGGATGGGAAAAACCCAGGTCTGTACTCTTGACTGTCAGATTTTCTAACTTATTAATCCTATTGCTATAATAGCATGCCTCAGTTCCCTCCATTTTTTTTAAAGTGGACTGGTGCTATAAGCCTGCTCCTGTAAAGCATTTTGAGCTCTCCATGCATACCCATAAACAGCTGTTCATGCCAGGTACCCCATGGGACACACAGGAGGGACAGGGAAGCCTTCACAATCTGAAAGGCAGGAGGCAGTTGCAAGGGCTGTTCTGCACTTTGCCAAGGATTAATAGCTCAGCAGTAATCTTGCAACAGGCAGGCCTTCTTACCCCAGGGATAGAGGAGTGGGCTGCAATGTCCCACCCTGCTCAAGTGCCCCTCATGCAGCCACAGCAGCTGCCAGCAATGGTTGTGCACACTCCTGCTCTGCTCCTCTCTGTCCATTAGGAGAAGGGGCATTGATTAATATTAATTGAAGAGTTCAGGTGCTACACCTTCCCCCAGGGTACAGAGAAATAATGAGCAGCATGATATTTGAGGCCCCCTTTGCCTATGCTGCTACAGCAGTGACCTCAGCCCTGCCTGAGGGGGACAACTACCTCTGGGTCAGAAGGCGATTCAGCATCCCCATCCCTTAACTGCTCTCCCTTCATTGCTTCAGCACTGAGCCCCAGGCTTGGAAAACTCTCTCTTCCAGGCTGAGGCATCACAACCCTTACGTATTTCTGCTCTTAGGAAAGCAGCCCTCAAGCAGAGCCTAGACAGAGTAGTGCTACCCCCAACCCTGCTAATCACAATGCACCACATCAGAGGAGCAGCACTTGTCAAAGGGTAGAGAAAAGAGAGGATATGTGAGCAACCACTGAGCATGGAGCTTACTGCTCTGCTTCCTCTGGTTCAGCCTTGGTCTACCAAGGTCATTCCCAGTCTGAACTAGGTGGGTTGAAATAAAGAGGTGACCACCCTGATCAAAGCCAAGCCATACAAGTGGCAGGATAGCTTTTCCTCAGCCTCCAGATATGTCCCAGGCCATTTAGATGGGGATGTTGCACCACTTCCTCCATTTGCTTAGTCTCTTCACCCACTCATCCAAGAATAAGCCCAACTCTTCACCTGATCCATGACTTAGAGAGCTGAAAGGAGGTCAGAAAGCCTGCCAGAGAAGGGAGGAGAGCTTGCTTATAAGCCAGGGGTACAGCCTTCAAGCTTTGCAGTTGCTTTTGCCTCCCTTTCCTCTTCCCCACCCTCTAGGAACCTCAGATGTGCTAAGCAAGCTGTAAAGGTGTTAATGGGGAACGTATCACCTGTCACATTGCAAGGCAACATGGCACCCAGCATAGAAATGAGATATAAAAGGTGTACTTACTCTCCTAGTGTAAAAACTACTGGGTTAAATATAACAGAGGCTTGCTGGCTCCAGGAAGCATAGATGATCTCTTCATTTGATGGCAGAGTGCTTACTTTGCCAAACAGCCCTCAGTCCCTATAGAGAAGGCAATTTCTCCTGTGTTAAACACTTGTGTATGCTAGCAGGTAGGATAGAAATGCAAGAATTGCCTTCATTATATATATTTCCATAGAAAGTGTTACCATACAATATCTCCCCATCCAAGTCTGGCTTTTTCTTTTGTTCAGTGAAGTTTTTGATTGGGTCCAAGTAGCAGTGGTTTCTGCAGTTGCAGAACTTAGTGAAAGAGGTGTTGTTGCACTGAGGAGCCAGCAAATCTTCACCACCTCCCTGGCAGCTTCAGGCTGAGACACAGCAAAAAACACAGGATTGCTACTGGTCAGGAACTGCTTCTATGGCACAATTGGGAGTTAACATCTGCCTTCCAGTTAGAGCTTTAGCTAGAGATTTCCTCTCTCCTTTATACTTACCTAACCCATTAGGCCCCAGACAGAGTCTTAGAGTGAGGATAAACTGCATTTGTAATATACCATCACACTGACAGCACAGGCTACTTGGCATTCCACCTAGGTCTTTCATAGGATCATTTGTAATCCCTTGGATTTGAGTCCAACACAGGACATCCTTATCAGCTACCAGCAAGGGGAGCTTAAATGCCAAATAAACACTCCCAGGAGTTACAGACCTTCTTCCCCAGCTAAGAAACTCCTACACCTTGCACCCATGTTAGAAGACTGCAGGTACTCACCATCATTAAAATGAAGCTTCAAATGCAAAGCCCTCTGGATTCAGCAGTAAACTGAGATAGTTTAGCTACTGGGGATAAGGGGGTAAGATGAGAAATACGACTTGCTCCTAGCAGAATTGACCCTCAGAGTTTGAAATTAACCAAGAAAAAGAGTCACAAACCAAACATTTTTAATGGTGAGGGTAAGTATTGCATTCCCTGCAACTCCTTGTCTATGTAGTTGCACAGGAGCTTCTGTTTACAAGACTTTTGCAAATCTGCAAAATACAACACTTCTAACAAGCTGGCCTTGCCAAACACCCGCTCTACCTTCATCCAACTAAAGTTATTTAGCTTATCAACTGAGAAGTATTAATCAATTGAAACTGCAGGATACCTTAGATAGAACCTACCAAATTACCCCTTCTAGCCTCAAACTTCAAGATCTCAAACCTTCTTGAACCCTTATCAAAAGTTGAGGCACTATAAGCCATTTTTTTACTAGCCTAACTAACCATCACCAACATAGGAACACATCACTCTCCTTTAAAAAGTCAGCATTAATATTTACAAACTGAATGCACACTGCATAGCAGCTCTTATCTGTGCTGTTTATCTGTGCCAGGTTTAAGAGCAGCCCAATAAAGACACATCAGCAAAGCTTCTTTTTGTAAAAAAAGGGTGCCAAGGGATCTTGTTGTAAGCGAAGATCTTTGAGAAAAGTGAGGAGATTCATTGCATTAAGTGCATGGTATAAAACTGGGTTAGACAAGATTGCTCTCCCTAGGGAACTGGCTTTGCCAGTCACCTGGGGAAAAGTATCTTTTAGAGAAAAAACAAACAATCCTCAATATTACCCAATGCATTTAAAATCATGGCCTTTCACCAACCCAGTTTTCCTCCTCAGCTGGGAGTACCATCTGGGTGGATGGCACCCTCAGCCCCCTCTGTACATTATCTTAGCTGTGTGAGGG
This sequence comes from Dromococcyx pavoninus, assembly GCA_033558185.1. Lineage (NCBI taxonomy): Eukaryota > Metazoa > Chordata > Aves > Cuculiformes > Neomorphidae > Dromococcyx > Dromococcyx pavoninus. Next base: position 1,888,514 of record JAUMJL010000389.1, on the reverse strand, counting down.
CATACTACAACAAAAGGCATAAGGCTACCACCCTCCTAACTCCCCTGCCACAGCACACATTTTCATGGCAGCTACAGCTTCAGCGTCAGCATCACCTTCCTTTGCAATATGTTGAGCTAATCCAGGTCATTCTCCATAGAAACTCTGAAGAGTAGCTGCTAATACATCCCAGCCCATTTTCAAAGAAAGACCACATACAGGGTTTGCCAGCTTTCTTATATCCATGATAATTTTATATCACTTCATTTTATTGCCTAGCACTGTGACACAGAGGAGTGCAGGCTGCAGCTGGAACACCATGCCCAAATTTTCAGCAGCATCTAAGAGTCTGTAGACTCACTGCCAGGAGAACTGAAAAGCAATAGAGGCTTATTAGCCTTGTTTCTTCAGGCTGAAAGAAGTGCTTTGAAGACACAGGCAACAAAGGGGGAAGCTGCGACTCACCTGAAGCATTTTGCTAAAAATAGCTGCTCAACCCCCATCACAAGCTTGTATTAGACTGCTATAGTATTGTAAAAGAAAGGTTATGCATACAGCTTCCTTCTTACCACCACATTTCTGATTAGCAGCTGCAGCACACACATTAAAGCATGCACAGACCCTGGTAACCTTTAGGACTCGCCAAGTATTAGGTCCAGCTCAACAGGCAAACTCCAATGCATTTGGCACGGGACAGTAATTGCTCAGGTCCCCTCAAGACTTTGCAGAGGTATCACAAAACTCAGCAACTCACTGCAGAAGGGAAAAGGCTAAAATAAAAGGCAGAATCAAGAAATTGCACATAATTAGAGCAGAGACCAAAAAAACCCAGGCTCTGTTGCACCTTAGACCCCTGCCTCTGAGGGCATCTGGTTGCACTGCTGTCATTGGGTCCCTCACTAATGTCCAGAGCACTCTGTCCCACAGCTCTGCTGCAGGCATGAACCAAGACCAACGTGTGAGACCTCCCACAGAAACACAGCTCCTACCAATGAGCAAACACGCTGTCTGGAGTGTGCAGGCAATTAATTGCAGATGTTCTGCTGCAGTCTGTGGGGTGCATAAAGGGGCTCCCTACACTATCACAAGTGGTCTTGGTTTGCTGCTGGAGGCTAGCACCTCCCTGTGGCTTGAAGAGGAGATGGATACTTGCAACAGTGCCAAGACTGCTGCTCCTGGGCTCAGATTTTGTTCCTGCCCAGGCTAGGAGCACCCTGAGTGAACACAGCACTTTGCTAAGATAATCAGTGCTCAGAATAATTCCTCAGCAAACACCCCACCTGGAGAGAAAAGATTTCCTTTCTACTGCCCTGGTTTTGCAACAAGATGTTTTTGCAGGAGGGTTTTAAAGTCACCTAGTCTGCTACAGCTCACCAGTGAGAGATGGTAGTCGAGCATTAGCCCAAACACTTTTCCTAGGGCAAAGGCCAGGGAGAAATACTGCAGGATAGCAGCAAGGGAAGGAGAAGAACTCCCTGAGCAGAAATTATTTTGAGCAGAGAAAGCTGCAGAGCAGTGTGGAGTGAGGCAGAAGAAATGCAGGAGGGGGAGGTGGCTGTGCCGGGAGAGACAAAAGAACAGAGAAGAGTGGAAACTCAAAAGGCTCCTCCAGGGAGGTTGAGAGGGGGAGGTAGGATGCTGCTCACTGAGGCTCTGTAGAGGATCCCTGTCAGGAGCTGGCTGGGCTCAGCAGTGCTTCCCCCTGCAAAGGGATTCCCTCTGCCACCCGCTATTGGTTCTGGCGCAGTGACGAGTTGCTGGAGTGGATTTCTCTTCCCTGCATATGTGGTAGAGGTATAGGAAAACAGCAGCCCCATCCCCCTCCAGAGAAGCAGGATTCCTTCCTCTGCTCTCACTTGATGATCTGCACCAGGGCTGAGCACTCACACAAAACCACACGACCTGTCTTCAAGGAAATCCACTGGGGTTTGTACTTTGCCTTATAAAATGCAGGGGAGAAAATTGCTGTGCCAGCAGAGCGCTGGGGAAGGGATTCAAAAGCTCAGTCCCTGGTGAGAGCCAACACATCTCCATCTGCTGCTCAAGACAACCCCTCAGCCCCAGAGCCATGTAAGAGTCCTGCTGTCCATACAGCAGCAGATACCCAGACACCAACTAGTCTTGTGAAGCTATTGTGCTCCTGCACACGCAGAAGGTGCAAACAAGGCAGCCCAGGAGATGTGGGACCTGGACTGCATGCTTCCCAGACACAAGTACCTACCCATCTATTCAGAACTATGCCCAACCACTTCCGAGTACAAAGTATCCCAGTATAAAACCCTACTTTAAGACCAAGTTGCATTTTAGTGACAAAATACTGATCTCTAGTGTAGACATCGTGGGTGACCTTGTGATACTCCTCTTTTCTTGTCACTCTTGTCAAGGGAAAGATTTTCTTTGTTTATTACCTTGAGGGCTGCTTAGGAGCAGTTCCTCCTCTGCCCAGTTCCACGGAAGGCTCAGCCCAACTGCCTTCTTTTCAGGACTACACCTGTTATCTGCCTTTCTCCTGCAGAAGTGTTCTCAGAGAGCCACTCCCACCAAGGGCTAGGGAAGCAGCAAGAGCATGGTTGCTTCACAAAGGAGTAGCAAATCAGAAGACAAAGCACAGCACAACCATACCTGAAAATGGTAAGGTGATCTCCCACATGAGTCCAGCCAGAGGCAATGCTGCAAAATATGTGTGAGAGCCCTCTAAGTCAAAATTAAACCCAGAGACAACTACAGCATGACCTAAACTAAAGGATCATCTCATCACAACTTGCTTTGTGCTGTTGTTTGTGGTTTAGGAAGGAGCAGCGCACAAAGCACTGGGTTAAAGTCTCACAGAACCATTGCAGAGCTGGATGCTGCTCAGAGGCTGGAGGGAAACCTCAATGAAGCCCTGCAAGAGACCTGGAGTGCAATCTGGACCAGTCTGTAGTCCTACCCAGGGAGAGATCAGAACAAGATTGAAACGACCCCTTGACATACCCAGACAAAAAGCAGTGGGATATTTCGCCTGGCATTAGTGAAAACTGTGTGAAACTGTGGTGTGTCGCACTGTCCCAAATTACATGTATGAGGGTAACTCATGCCTGCCTGCTGAGGGTGCACGGACAAACATCTTTGGGTTGAGATGTTGCCTTCAGGGTTGGAACAGGGACTGCTGCAGTTGCCATTTGCACGGGGAGTACTGGTGTCTTCTTCAGCATTTCAGATATCCTTTGTGGAAGCAGTGAAGGTTTTGGCTATACAGACACACTCGCTTTTTTAATCCCTCTACCTTTTCATTCCTCAGGGAACATGCTGCATGAATTCTAATAGTGAACAATGCTTGAAAATCCCAGGGTCCTGAACTCTTTTTAAAACCAAGTAATTCAGAATCACCCTCTCCATCATGGGAGGGCAAAGCAATTCAGAGTGGTGATGAGATTCATGGGATGTTGCAGCACAAACAGAGCTGGGGTCTCCTGCTTGCACCCCAGGTCTCTGTCCACCGCTCAGCTTTGCCTCCCCAGGGAGAGATGTGGGAAAGAAAATGGGAGGATATTAAGAAGAAAGGTGGTTAAGACCTCTCTCTCCACTCTCTCTGGGAGCTGGGGTACAGATTGTTGTTGTTTTTCTGCCACCACAATAACATCGTTATTCAACTTGGCAGCACAAGGTGGAGGGAGGGAGAGTATGTGCAATTGGTATTTTTTAATGTATCAAACATTTCCCTGTTCTGCTGATTGCAAACTCCTGCCTGGCCGTCCCCGCCGCAGCATCCTGCGTTGCCATGTCAACAGAGGCTGTCATCCCCTGTGTCGTGAGGGAACGCTCTGCTTTCCTGGGGGCCACGGGCTGGCGGCAGAGGGACGTGTATGAGCCCAGCTGATACTGACTCCTAACCAGGGCATTTGTTGGTAATTTTCCCCCAGAGCCAGGAGATGATTTACCCCTCATCAGCTCCTTTAAGATGTCATCATCAGTGCTTGACTTAATTAGGACATCTTGGCATGAAAAACAGCCTTCTCCTGACCCCTGCACTTGCACTGCAAATTAGAAATAATAAAGCAAAAAGCTCTTCCATGCCCTGCAATGCCTCATCGCCTCCTGCCCTCACTGCCAAGGAGTGTGCAGGGCCGGAGGGAATTTGTGGATTGGGCTGGGCTGTGGGGTTCTCTGCCTGCTTATTTCTGTGCTCTCCTCTCCTTCTCCACGGGAGTGGGCAGCAGAGGCCCTATAGAGCCTGGCTGCCCAGCCCTGTGCCAGTGTGGTTTCTTTTAGGGCACGTTTAGAGCACTGGCTTCCCCCGCAGGTGTCCTGCAGAGCTAGTCAGGAAACAAAGAAAAGAAAGTTTGATGAGCTTTGCTTCTTTCTTTTGGGATGAAGATGATTGTGGAAGAGTTGGAGATGTAAATGTGAATGTTACCATCAGCAGACAATGGCCTCCCCCAGGGTGTTGTTTGACTCCATGGACAGGAAAGCAGTGGGTCTGCTGCCTGGTCCCAAGCTCACATCAGGCTGTCCTCCCTTCTGACCCTGGGGGAAAAAAGTGTGAATATGGCAATATAGGGAAAGGGTGCAGGGCTTATGCTACAAGAGAGAGCAATAGCCTACCAACCAGTAGACTGAGAGTGGGAAAAAAGAAACCCCTTGGATTGGGAGTGTCACTTGCTTTGCCTGCTGGACACAAGGTGTGGATGTCTTGTAGTGTGAGAAGAGCTTGGACTATGTGGTCTCCAGAGCTCTCCTGCAAACAGTGTTTCTATAATTAAGTCTCTGGGCACCACCAACTTTTTGGTTCCGTTTTCTCTACAGGACAGGGCAGTTGTTGCTCGAAGAACTATGTCAGTGTTCCGGAAAACAACTTTGCATCTTGAAGCTGGGATGGTGGGCTGGGAAGCTACTGCTTCTCCTGAGAAGTTTCTGACTGAGGCACCCTGGGTGCAGGTTCCCTGGGGACACTCCGTCTTTGCTCCTGGGCTTGCCTCTGGAGCCTGTCCCTTATGGTCATGTCTACAGAGTGCTTTGTCCTCTCCATCTGTGGAAGCAGTGACCCCTCTTCTGGGTAACAGAGACGGAAAGAAGGAGATAGCAGAAATACAGATCACCTCACTTCACCTCCTTTGAAGAGGACCCAAGAAAATGTGAAGATCTGAGTATAGCTTGAGCTGTGGGTTGTTTAGGCTTTGCAGTGCACTTCCACAGGGGCACCCAGGGAAGGCAGCAGTGGGATTTGCTTTTATTCAATTAAAGAAAGAAACCAAAATGCATCACTAACGGTGATGCAATATATCAATATAGCTAGTTGCTGGCTTTGGAGAATCACGACCAGCCAAATGTAAAACCACACCATGCCTGCTTTAGCCTCAGGTCATCTCTTACAGCCTTTAGGCTTGCTATGAGGACCAGAAAGTCCAAAAATAGCAAAGAGCAAGATGAAGTTTCCAGGATCTGGGAGTTCAGGGTCAAAGCGCATCCTGTGAGAGAGTGGCAGAAGCCAACAAGACCCTGGTGTCTGCATCCACCACTGACCCAGCCACGGTCTGCTGGGTCCCAGGACAGTACAGACCAGAGATCCTGCTCACCTGTACTGCTGCTCCTCCCTGCAAGCCCCTACCTGCATATCCCACAAGAAGGCTGATTGCTATGGCTGTTCCTATTTCCCGTTCACAAAGGAAACTGCCTTTCCCTCCAGGAGGACATTTGTACCAAGCAATATTGTAGGAATAATTTCTACTTCCCCTTCCAGTTGCTTTATTCTTCTGCCTCCTTCCATTTTCCTTGGAAAAGTTAATTTTCCCCAGGAACTTTCTCTAGATGGAAGCATTTCCCCTCAATGGATTTTGGTGCGCACAGAGAACTTCAGTATGGAAGCTGAATGGAAATAATTTGAAACACCTTGCTGAAAAAATTGGCATGCACTAAGACAGCTGGTACCCCTATATCCATGCCTTTGTTTACAGTACATATGAGATATGGCCTAAATTTACATCAATAGCTTTCCAAAAGCTCTTGTGCTAGTTTCAACTCACTTTCTACTACCTTCTGCAGCAGCTGGCACCGGC